>CM034538.1:53952798-54655298 GCA_020002185.1 Paraescarpia echinospica | reverse complement strand
CACTTGGAGCGAACTGTCCCATTATATGTACGGAGTGAACATAACTAAGGATAGAAAGGTCTTGTTTAGGAAGCATGTTTTCAGAAATTATACTGTAATCATATTATGGGAGCTTAAAATATCAACCACATCGATTATACCTTTTTGAATGTTTCTGGGAGAAATGAAACAATACATCGAGAACAATATATTGTTGGGGTTCTTCTTAATATAAATGAATGTGTTTGTCTTCGCACACAGGTACTCGTTTGCTTCTGCAATGATCCGATTCCTTACGATGATTTCGTACGTTTGCTGTCGAAACGAATTACCGCCTTGAAGCAACAGCTACCGATTAACAGCCTATCACCTGCTAACGGCAACACACTGAACGAAATCCTGGCTGACCCAGTTTCGAAGAATCACATCTTCCCCGAAGGAATCATTGCGTCGGAAAGCGAGGTTTACGATGCACATGAGAGCAACACGCATTTGATAATGCAAAGGTGCGCAGCAAGTTTTGTTGGCGGAAATGCGTCATCGATGTACACGTCGTTGTCTTTTGGACAAGCGTTCACGTGCCCCAAAGGCCGTCTCTACGAAATTGACTACTATGGCACGAAGGACGATTCGATGATTCTCGCCCACGTCTCGCGTCATCTCCCGTTGGCGCACGAGATTTCGCGAAAGGAGCCGGTGTCTTTCAATCTGTGTGTGAAGGAAGCGTGCATGGGGGAGGAGACCAAACAACGCTTTGACGAGTTTTCTGCCGCGAACATATCTCCGCACGGTCCGCCACCACGATACTTGAGAATGTACTCAATGACACACCTAATGCGTCCACAGAACTCAAAATTATGACTTCCCGATAGTATAATTGCCCTGTATTGTTACCAGTGTATTAACAAGATAGCCATTTGGTAAATCTAACGCATTACCACAGTGGAGCTGACTGGCGAATATTTCACACGTGATTTTGTCTACTGGAAAGGTAAGTAAATCTAAATAACTCTAATAACGATTTTAGAAATACGTGGCCAATTGTAGAGCAGATGTCAATGATCGGATCCCGGCGCCTCGGAGGACATTTATACCCTTATAATTCTTCATAGTTAGCATATTATTACAGTGGTACTGAATCAGAATCGGCAATACATTGTATGAAGTACATATTGGATTTCGTAGTGTGGTGGCTTTATTACAGATTCATTGTTAGTTGTTCCAGACGAGTAATTATTTAAAACGATAAATATTTCAATATCTGAATGAAACGAAACCGAAAAACAAAACAAAATTGACAACTAGTTAAGGCCACTATGTCGTAAGAAAGTATCTTTTCTTAAAGCAAACTTTCACTCAAATGTTTACATTCTTGGGAAGTGAAGGTCTAAAAATTAAGGTGGCAATTTCTCTGAGCAGGATACGTTTGACCAAATTAAAGTTGATCGCCATCATACAAATTGTAAATTTTTCTATTATAATGTTATTTTAAATACTTCGCTGCATATTTATAATAGTGTCTGGAGCGCTTAGGACTGACAATATCCATAGACATTAATCAATGTGTGTCTTTTATACACGCGAGTGCTAGTGAATTTCAAAATGGCGGTAACAAGGACAGCGAATTAAGAGAACTACCTATAGCTGACTGCAATTTTAAATTTGTATTGTTCGTATACTAATAATGTTTTGTGTGCTCTAATTAGTTTATGATCGTAAAGTGAAGTTTGAAAAATAAACTGTTACGACAGTTTTCATAACTTTCAACATGTTGCACAAGTTGAACATATTTTCAACAATGATGTATCTTGTAAAAGAAATAACCGTAATTAAACATAAGCAAAAAACTGCAATCTTATGTATTTGTTTTATTGCATAGCAATATCAGCGTCAAAAATGATAGTTGTAACAAAATCATAGTTATTATATGACAGTTGCAACAGCTGTCGCAGCATAACTTTACTAAGTATAGAATTGAATGATCCTTCTAGAGATATTGTTTTGAACACAAATTACATTTATCAAATGTATTTGGGCAAACTTATTAAGTAGGCTTAAGACATTGTGAAAACCAATTTAACCAATGTGTGCATGTTCCATTTGGATGTCGTAATAAACATCAACACGTCATCTTTTCAACAGTACCAGCATCTTTATAAAACCCGTTTCCATCTTCCGTTTGGCATTATATCACCAAAATATAGTCAACCGTGTGATGTGGCGGTATTTTCTTGATGCTTATTACGACATCCGCCGCCCTTGTTACATTAGATAATATATAGAAGGATCGTTTGGCATGTGTCTTAATGCTTCCAGTAATATTACCTTTTGTAAAACAATACATAGGAAGTGGTTGTTCTTGCTTTTACAATAATCCTCCTTATGATAGGATGTATTTGGTAGCATACATGTTACTCATATTAGTCCAAGCATCATTCGCTATATATATGTGTAATGGGTAAGGGAAAATACCGATTGTTTATCAAACATATTGCCTGATGTATATAAGCAAGACAGACATACAATTTCGAATGATTTCATTGGTGAATAATTGTTAAAACAATGGAAAATTAATTATGTAAGTGCACCATGGATATCGTAATAAACATGAATATATTATTGTTTCAACAGTACCGACAATTTATTATATAATGTCTTAGCCTTCCATTTGTCAATACATAGTCAAAATATATTTCAGTATACTGCATCTTGAAGGATGTTGGTGACGACACCAACGTCTTCACAATTTCTGTGTAATCGCCAAATGCTGGCCACTAAATACCTTAAAATGTTGAAGAAAGATATTCGCGACACACTGAATAGGGACATATGCATGTCTCTTGCTGACTCCACTGACATTGCCTTTCACTATAGCTCAGACAACATGGTAGTGATTTTCCCAAGTCCGGCTTCAAACAACCTCCAGGACTACTTCGGCCCAAAGACAGAGTGACATGCTGCACTAAAACCCGCTGCATACATACTTGGCATTCTTCCATTGTATAATCAAATTTAAACAAAAGTTAGCCACAGGTTTATATGTTCTAAAAAGTTTTATTTTCGTATATAGTCTGGCATATCCTTCCCAAGAGAAACGTTCAATCAATCCCATTATTCAAGGACAAAATTCCTGTTCAGCAAATATGAAAAATCATACAAAAATATAGTTTATATCATCAAACTCCAATATTGTATTATTTTCTGTTAGCTAATGCGGTGTATCATATATTCTATAACTACCACTAAAACAATTTCAACCATTTTTGTTCCAAACATATTCATAGCATATTTGTATTATAAAAAAATATTAAGACATCCGTATCTTGAAACATGTTACTACGGAACCACATGCCAATATTCTAAATGTATTTGACTGTTTTATTTGGTTAGGACAGGTACCTCATCTATGCGTATTATTGAAAATAATAACGAAATATTTATGAAATGTACAATTTGTTTTGAAAAGATACTGATATTTTCCTTCGAACAATCACTCACACTAAGCCAATTACTATTTTTAGCTACTTTTTAACTAACTACTGCGGTAAATAGGCCATAACATCTCGTATTGCCACATAATCGCGTCTTCAACGAGGTCTGGATATCTTAGTAAACGGTGATGCCGTAATACACATTTTAGTGTTTTTGTCATATTAGGGTGTCGTAATAAACATTCCTTAAAATGGTCGTGCGTTTCTGTGATTTCAAACAAGTCTGGTTAATTTTTGGTTGGAAGTGGAATATAAATATATTTATTAAATATATATAACTATACAGGTAGTATCATAGGAAGATCAAGTCCTTCAAACATTGACGTGTTTGAGTTTTTTTTAACTTGGATGTCGAAATATACGGCAAATCTGTGGACATCATAAATTTGTCCCTCAAAATTATATTTCCAACATTTTCTTAGATTAAATGTAAACGTGTCACAACGTCATCTATTTTCTAAAACGTAAACGCAAAAATGAGGTTTTAAAGCCATGGATAATAGTTAAAAGCATTATCATCATCACTGTGCAGCCGTAGTGTCTCGTGGTTAAGCAACGGCCTCGGAATGTCGTTTCCAGATCTGCCTTTCTTGCGCTATCCAGATGATACCTTTCCAGTATTCATTTAGTTCGTCTCTCCACCGTCTCGCCGGTAATCTTCTAGATAGTTTCCTTTCATAAGGTCTCTAGGCAGTTATACGTTATGTCCATCGGTTATCTCGCAGCCTATTGACGTGCCCTGCCCAAGTTCATTTCTGTCTTCTGATTGATTCTATCACGTCTATGACCTTTGTCTTCTCTCTTACCCTGATGTTTGTTTTTCTCTCCTGATAAGTGATGTTTAATATACTTCTTTCCATCATTGTTTGTGCGGCTGCTAGATTGTTCTTTGCCGGAGGGTGGATGCCCATGTTTCCGTGCCGTACGTCATTGCTGTAAGTGCGCATAAGTTGTAGATTTGTCTCATCAAGAAGATTCCGAAGTTACCCTTGAAGATGTCGCCGTGTTTGGCGAAAGTTGTCCAGCCGCTTGAACGTTGTCTATGTGTGTGGTGTTGATATATGTATCTGTATATATATATATATATATAGATGATAGATAGATAAATAAATAGATAGATAGATAGATATTAATGCGACCAATGTAGCCAAAGTAATCAACAAGTAAGTAAAGAACTACTACAAAAAATGCTGCAGGAAATAGCTGAAAAAAAGTGAAAAACAAGGTGTGAAGATGAACATTTCGAAAACAAAAGTGATGTTAGAAAACGACACGCCAGTATATATATATATATATACATATATATATATATATAGATGATAGATAGATAGATATTAATGCGACAAGTGTAGCGAAAGTAATCAACAAGTAAGTAAAGAACTACTACAAAAAATGCTGCAGGAACTAGCTGAAAAAAGTGAAAAACAAGGTGTGAAGATGAACATTTCGAAAACAAAAGTGACGTTAGAAAACGACACGCCAGTATATATATATATGTATTTATGTATATGTATATAATTATATTCTTTTGAAACGTGGTATTCATGATTTTATATTTTCTTGATGTTGCCCATTCTACCAAGGTGTCGCCACTTTCGTTTCTCACTCCTAGGCCATAGTTGTCTGTTGCCGTTTCCATTGCGTTTGTTTGTATCGTGTAGTGGTTTGGTTTTACTATGGTTTCATCCACGTTGTTGTAGAAGGTGTTTATGTCATCCTCTGAGTATGATGTCTTCAGTTTGCAGCGCTTTGTTATGAGTAGACCAATTTCGCTTCTCTGGGGCTAATGCTATTAACCCGCATTTAATTGCGTTCCCATATCTTGTTCATGAGAAAGCCAACTCCTTTTTGGCTGTTGTTTGCCTTGAAATGGTATAGTAGGTGGCCGCTTTGTAAGATAGTGAAGAAGTCACTCTTCTTCTGACATCTCCGATGTTTTTTTCGATATATGTTGCTATTTTCAGTCTACTTAAATTTTCTCGGCGGCTCTTCTTGACCCAGATATTCGTATTACCACCTCCACGTAGCACTACATGACCAGAACCGCTTCCGTGGTCATAGACTCTTTCGATGCTGCTGGGCACTGGGGGCCTTGGCTTTATTGTTCTTTATGTTCTTAGCATGCCGGTGTTGTTGGCCTACCCGTCCACGATGGCTGGTGCGGGTTGGAAGCAGCAGGCAACTTGGGGTGAACGAAATTACCCAAGTTTCGATACGGCGGCCGGCGGTAACCAGTACCGAAACATGACCGGTGAGCACCGGGATTAGAACCCAGGTTCCTCCCAACCGAACGAGGTTCCGTCACTCTAACTATTCAGCCACTCCGCCCCTTCTGTGGGGTAAAAAGTGGACAATCACAAAAAACACGCGTTTTTGGAGTACTCCTCAGTTTTGACAGGCTATATTCATAAGACTATTCGACTATTGAAGTAGATAGAGCAGGCTTCTTACCGACAATTGGATTGCATTTGACCAACACTTAAAAAAATAAATGTACGGTCATCTTTGTGTTGTCCAGAGCATGTCACAGTCATAAGACACACACATTTATTTGCAGTTTAATAAAAACAACTTTTGCCAATTTACATACTGTCGCTGGAAGTGAGTTCCCTATACACGAACATCCCTAATACCAACAATACTTAAAACAACTGATCCTGGGTAACGACCTGATGTTCGCATCAGTAAACACCAAGAAACATGAAGGCAAGTTCTGTCAGACAGACAGAGATACAGAGAGAGACCAAAAGATAGAGAGACAGATTCAACCAGACGGGCAGGCAGGCAGGCAGGCAGGCAGGCAGACAGGCAGGCAGGAAGGAAGGAGGCAGGCTGACAAACACAAATATTTATATGTTTATTCAGTTGTCAAAATTGAGAGGTGAAACATTGCCCAGACGGCGGCACTGTGGATGTCGATTGATCGGGTGGCAATCATGTTAATATTCACTGATCAACTGATAACAATGAAGTGCAAGGATACCAACGAGAAGTCACAATTGTGAGTTTTGTTGATGCAGTTGATGTGAAGTTGAGTACATTTTCAAGTACCGCACCAACTGGCGATGTATTTCGAAAAATATAAGCTATTTGGAGTCATTTACTTTTCAGTGAACGAATTGAGGGGTTAAGCATTTGCCAGGAGACTCTACTGTGGTGATGCGTTCGATTTACCGAATGGCAATCTTGTTACTAAAATTATAGCAATGCAGTGGAATGATACTATTGGGAAGTCATACAAAAACTTCAGAGGAGGGGGACAAGAAAGAAGAGTTGGAACACTTCAGAGGAGCTCTAAGAGTATGTGGCAATCCGTGGTGGGCTGTGAAAAAGGTGACAGATAACAGTAAGAAGAAAAAGACCAACAAAAACACTAAGGACAAAACGGAGACACATACTAAAGGTACTCACCGAAGCAGACGTCTGTTTGTCCGCCAGAAGCTAAGTCAAGCGGCCGGTGATTGTAAACATGAACGTCCGAACACGTGAACAGATCTTGTCTGGTTGTTTGTGTCCCGCGCTGTTTGTTTTCACGCAGTAGTGTATGTGGGGGGGGGGGGCGGGGGAGAACACCCTGAGAGCGCAGTGCTACTAAAATAGCAACGCTCTAATGCGATTTGATGCACCAATCGCCGTTCCGAAGTATGCCCCGTAAAATGGAACAGGATATCGCACACGAATGAGAAAGTGTGAGGTGAATAAAGTAATTTTTAGCGAATAATCCACCTGGCTTCCTTCTCACATACACATGTGTGTAGTTACAGTATGTAGGCCTATAGCCCTGTATAATGTGTGTACGTGTGTGAGTGCGTTCGAGCGACCGAGCAAGCTAGCGGGCATAGATAAACGAGCGTGCACAAGTGACTTCATGTGTATTTGTGTCTGCGACCGTGCGCGCGTGCGTGTCTGGCATGGGCAAATAACATGAAACGTTCATTATTTTAATTACAGTTAACCCAGAATTGTCCCATTTAGGTAATGAAGGATAGTGCACGTACATATCCTATCACAGATTCCGGTCTGTTACCAATATCCGCAGTTTCAGATCGAAGGTGATACTATACAGGCCACCCTACAGGTCTGAGCTACTGGTCAAACATGCATGTTGTTCAGGTCTACTTAAAGTGTTTGTTTGCCTTCATTCGTGGCCGACATGTGACGACATTCTTTTACCGGCGGCGCGCCATGCTTGGACCAATGCGAACTTATTGAACATTGTTAACACTCATTCAATGAACTGTGAACGGCGTAATATATAGATAGGTGGATGGATGGTTGGGTGGATGGGTGAATGGATGGGAGGGTGGGTGGATGGATGGGTGGTTGGGTGGGTGGATGGATAGATTGATGGATGGACGGATGATTGGATGGATATATAACTATATATTTATCTATTGAATACGCATTAACAATGTTCATTAAGTTTGTATTGGTCCAAGCATGGCGCGCCGCCGATCAATGTATGTCGTCGCATGTAAGCCACGAATGATGGCTAACAAACAGTTTAATTTGACCTGAACAATATGAGTGGATATATAACTATCTATTTATTTATTAAATACGCTTTAACAATATTCGTTACGTTTGTATTGGTCCAAGCATGGCGCGCCGCCGATCAATGTATGTCGTCACATGTAGGCCACGAATGATGGCTAACAACCAGTTTAACTTGACTGGAACAACATGCTATATATATATATATATATACTAAGGGGTCGTTCACAATTTTCAACATTGATGAATTCGTACAAGAGGTACTCCTTTTCATGATATGATCCCCTCTCCATCAATGAGTGCTATAACAAATATTAGAATTAATTTAGGGTTAATTTTAAGCATATTTCGTGAATCTTGCCTCTTCCGAACTGTATCGGTTCGGCGCTGATAATTGTGATCACGTACCGACAATGGTGGGTTTAGGAAATTCGCTTGGAAAGGGTGCGATACTTCGTTCGTTCTATTGTCACATTATGCATAGCTATCCTAGTATATGTCCTACAACAGCCAACAACCAACATCGGTGTATCATTTAATACGTCGACAATAAAAAGCGTGAGTGGCCCTCCGACCACCTAGCGTACGGAAATACGCTTCTGATAATATCGACAATATTATACGACCCCCTACAAAATCGCCATTAATTGCAAGATGAAAGTTAAAGTCTTGGGTTTGGTACGGGCAGCGGATGACTCATCGTGTATATCTTGAAGTAATGCGGACTTTGACCCTTCGATGCAACATTCGCCACTGCGAATTCGTTCACGTGTTGCCTGAGATCTTCCTCCAGCCACGCCTCCGGAATGGTCAGATGAAGCAAAAATGGCCGCCCTCGCGAGATCTCGGGCACCAACGGGAGGTGGCGCGAGACGTGAGCGAGGATCACGGAATTATCCCGTGCGCCGAAATAGTCGATGGTGTACCGACAACCGAGTTGACAAGCCGCGCCCCGGCCAAACGACAGTGACTCGTACATCGATGACGCACTTCGGCTTACAAAAATGGCGCTACATCCCAGTGTTGTCATAAGCGTGTTGCTTTCGTGTGCATCGAAAATGTCGGTGTCCCTCAGCATGACCCCTTCGGGAAAAAGGTGTTTCTTCGAGACTGGATCAGCCAGGATATCGTTCAGTGTGTTGCCGTCAGCTGATGATAGGTTGTTGATCGGTAGGTGTTGTCTCAGGGCGGCCATTCGTTGCGGTGTCAGACGACGTACGAAATCGGCGCATGGAACCGGAATGCCACCCATTGAAATGTTGACCTGTGGGCAAAGAAGTAGTGGAGATAATGACATCGATAATAAAATCTTCACTCGTGTTTTCATACATGTATCCTAATTGTGATACGACCATGGTCACTGCCTTTAGCATCATAATATATATGTTCCGTTTTTTATGATACAAAGGCAGTGCTCATAAATGATATATATCTCACAGAAAAATGACAGACACCAGTGAACATTTGAAGCTTAAAGGCCATATCCTGGGAGAAAAAAATTGCTAATAAGTATAAAAAATATGCATTTACATATGTGTTCTGCAATATAATGACAACCCCAAAACCACACATTTGCTGAAACATTTCTAAAATTGACATTAAACGGGACCTGTCTTGGTGCAGGCTTCGAAATCTGTTTTCCGGAAATGCCGCGAGGGGCAGAATCGTGACGAATCGTGGAAAACATTCCCGGGATCGCAAGCGTTCTCGGCGGCTGGATTTCTTTGGTGGATGTTTGAAGTGGTATACATTCGTTCACATATAGAAATGGTGAACAAATGTGTTGTTGGAAATTGCAACAATTCGAACCTGACTGGCCATTCTGTGCACAAATTTCCCAAAGAGCCAGTTACTCGGCAGAAATGGGAACGTTTTGTTCGAAACGGCAGGGCCGACTGGACGCATGCTACGGCAACTAGCATTATTTGTGGTTCGCATTTCGTTGCGCCTGACGACTTCGAAGGCTTCGTACAATGGAAGATGGGTTTCAGGCGTAAGTCAGACGTAAAGAAATCTGCCGTTCCTTTGAAGAACACAACAGAGGCGAAGCCTAAGGCGAATCGGTTACCGGCGAATCTGCGCAAGTGGGCCCGGTCAGTTGTCGGAGCATCTTCACTGGTTCATGTCTATACGGTGCCACAACGTGCTGACTAACATAAACATTGTCGATCTCGGCAATGTCATCCTCACTGTCACCGAAATATATATGATCAAACGTTTCGTGATCCGCGTCAAAATTGATATCGCTCTCTGAATTACTCGAATAAGCCGCCATTTGTATCGAGTTGTTTACATGACACCGCGCGACTGCGCAGGGCCGCAGGCGTGAAGCCGCTGCACTAACTGACGGCGGAACCACAACTGACGTCACATTTCAGCAACAAATGCAAACCCAGCATCGCTCAGGAGTTTCCGTAAAATGGCAAATTTAAAGGCTCTTTTTATGACATATGCTCATATACGATATTTAAACATTTTGGCACTATCATCATTTGAAAGGGTATCAACCATTTGTTATTAAGGGACAGAGCACATTTTATTCCAGGATATGGCCTTTAAATGTGCTGAGAACTGTACGAAGAATTACAGCAGAATGACATTTTCACAGTGTTGAAAAGCATAGCTATTTTGATGATTGTTTAATAGATTACATCTTTATGACGTTGACAAGTATAAATGTGCTGCGAACTGTTCATAAAACAAAACAACACTTTAAAGATTTTGAAAAAGCATCAATGTGTTCACAAAGAGAAAACAAAATTATGATGTGAAAAAACGTGTTATTCTATTTTATAAATTAATTGATGATGCCAAATATGTTTCATTCCATTGATTCTTTTGCTGTTATCGTTCTTAGAATAAGCTGTTACGTTGTGTTCGTTACTTTTGTTCTTTTACTTTCTTTAAATTACTATACAATGCAAATGTACCCTTCTCATTATAATTTCTGTCCCATCACTCTTGGAATCCCAGTAATCAGTATCGATTGACATTGTGCGCAATCGGGCAATGCGAGGATATATCTTGAACAGAATGTCGGTGAAATGGCGCCTTTCCATCGAACGAAAAATGCCTCTTCCTCGAACTTTTGTGGAAGCCCGTCCGGCTTGGATTACTGCAGTTCGTCCGGCATCGACGATATGTGCGATGTGGAATGCCACCTGTCACACAAACGAAGAACAGAAGAAGGGAATTAAATTATACGTACAAATGGGCGAATCTGTTTCACTAGCATTGGTATATGATAACAATGACGTCATCTAGACACACGGTTTATTATCATCTGCTGAATCGGTCTCTGATTTACATGCAGTGGTGTTAGTTAACACCGATATCATGTACATAATACGTTTACACATGGTTTATTAACATATCAGCTGAGTTGGATTTACATTACAAACGTCGTATACAATAGGCCCAATCATGCAATCTTGTTTATTCTCTTGATATAACCCCCGTGGTATTAAATATCTTCGACGTCTACTTGTCCGAGTTATTGGAAACGAGTACATATTGTCATATTTCAGAATTTACACGGGCCCCGTGGGCATGTGCCCGCATGGACCTTTGGAATTTGGCTGCACTCTAGATCAGGGGTTACCAAACGGTGGTCCTTAGCCCTCAGGTGGTCCGCGGGATGGTTTGATATGGTCCCAAGATACAACGCAATATCCGCGTTAATTGAGTGTAGAACAAACAAGCCGAGAGAGAGAACTGTTTAGTTCGCAAACAAGTGTTGGGAAAGACGACTGTTGTTGAGATATTCAACTTACTGCACGACTTCATCGTTTCGGGGAAATGTTCAAAAAGAATTCCCAAATCTCTATCTCTCTCTCTCTCTCTCTCTCTCTCTCTCTCTCTCTCTCTCTCTCTCTCTCTCTCTCTCTCTTTCATTCTCGCTCTCTCTCTCTCTCTTTCATTCTCTCTCTCTCTTTCATTCTCGCTCTCTCTCTCGCTCTCTCTCTCTTTCATTCTCGCTCTCTCTCTATCTCTCCTATTTCTCTCTCCTCTCTCTGTCTCTCCACTATCTCTATCTCCTATCTATCTATCTGCTCTCCCTCCCCCCTCTCTCTCTCTCCCCATTCCTCCCTCTCTCCCTCTGAAAGTTCTCTTGTATTTCGTGGCTAGTTATTTTTCTGAGGCAGGGTTCTAAGCACTGGTCCCCAATCAAAACCAACCTTCGTGTAAAACTCGAAGTTATAAGATGTCACCTGACTGTGTCTGACATAGATAACACTTCGGATGGACAAACTGTATGTGCAAAGAAAGGCAAGCACACCCATCCAAATTAAGCCAGCAATTTTTTATTTTTTTGATGAACATTATTGATATTAAGCTGGATATAAATATGTACCTTCGACTAAGCCCCATTTCTCATTCTCAAATGTTTAACGCTGTCCAACTGTTTGGACTATTTTGCAAAATATACTTGGGTGCCATAATTATAATTACACTATATTTTGATTTAATATAAATGAACATCTTCAATTGTACCGATAATTGGTTGAAATACAATGGGCCTCAGTGGCTCTAACATCCCCATGGGCGGGCCTCAAAGAAATAAATTAGGGAAAACCCCTGCTCTAAACGTCAGCGCAACGGCACAGTGGCGACAGAGGTGTGGTGCTGAAGCTCCTGCGAAACCCACCCAATGTGAATTTGGTTCAGCCGTCAGTGGATGTTTTTGGCGAGCCTCACAAAGGGGTGCAGTTGGAATTTTTTTTTTTTTAAACTGCCCATTCTGCATTCGCCCCGTGGCCTTTTTGTAATTGTACGTGGACCTTATATTAACTATCGCGCCACAACATGAGTCCAGAAATGTGACCGGTTCTTCATGTTTCAACGATCGCCATATAGTCACATAGATACATGGGTAAATGAATCGGTGTGTTTGCCAAGCCTAGATCGTTTACTGAACGAATACCTCACAGCACACTCACGATTTCGCCGTCAATCTCTGCCACCACGGCATGTTTGTTAGGGTCCGCCATATATTTGATGTAGAGATCGGGCAGAATATCCCGTCCTTCGTAAAGGTTTTCACTGATACGCATAACAGCGTCGTAGTCGCCGAGTGTCGCCCGCCGGACCACGACTCGATGCATGATCACACGCTCGGCGGACACCGAAAGACTCGTTAATACACGCGACAGTCTAGTATTTTAGTTTTATCGTCGGCAATTTCCGAACGCGGACACTACATTACTACTACACTACACGGTCGGAGCACCAACTGATTGTGATAAGCCACTTAAGTATGTCCACATGCATAATCACATGCGGACCTCAACGTAAACAAGATAATCGCGTTGGCATATTAACGAACTTGTGTAACATAAATAGCATTGACTATTAAGATCACCTTTGGGACTGGGTGAAAGCAGAGACGAGAATGGCGATGTGACCGTATTAAAAGCACTAATTGCCTCCGCTTTACTGATGCAGAGATAATTTGGGACTGGGTTTTAAGCACTGCTCTAGCTCCTTGGAGTGAAAAGGGACCTGAATGCGTAAGTCTCCCCTGCTGGTACATAGCCTCTCCATAAACAAGACTCTAACACAACCTTCTCGTGGTACACTGCGGATACTTAGCACGTTGCGGCCCCAGGCGAAAGTGCTAGGGATCTCGGAGCAGGTTGGAGCCCCATGCAGAGGTGGGCGTGCAGGGCCCACCAGTGTGTGGACACGTCCCTACACTCACTATTCCACCCCCAACTATGGGTAAATAGTACTGGGCTGATCATGCTATGTTAGGCAAATGATCTAAGTGAAGGAGACCGCAAATTTAAACCCGGGCAGGTGGGGCTCGATAGTTTTGGCAGATAGCTCACCTAGGAGAAGGCAACTTCCAATACCAAACCGCACTTCTGGTATGCCAGGGTAGCGCTGCAGTGGCTACAATGTCCCAATCAATGAATGACACAGCACCGAATCTCGATTTAGTTACCGCGTCCGGGGTAGCCGGCATGCCATTTTCCAGGCAGTGGTGAGGAATCAGCGAAGTCTGGGTGGATCGTCTCGCCGGCGGCGACCCAGATGCGAATTCCGGCTGGGAAGTCTTAATGTGGGGTCGATGGGGGGGAAAGTACTGGAAGTGGTAAATCTGGTGGAAAGGAGGACATTTGAGGTGTTGTGTGTACAAGAAACCAAATGGAAAAGAGACCGGGCGATGGCACTGGCAGGAGGGTATAAGATGCTTCATCTAGGAGGAGATGGAAGGAGTAACGGTGCAGGCACCATAGTAACAGAGGAGTTTAGAAGAAGCGTCGTGAGGGTAGAGAGGTGGCAAGAGAGGATCATTGTTACATGAGTGATGGTGCGAAAACAGCTGGTATGCACCATGTCCGTGTACGGATTTCAAACTGGAAGGGCAGAGGCAGAGAAAAGGACTTTCAGAGAAGAGCTAGATAAAATGATGGGAGCGGTAGAAGCTCATGTGTTGATGTGCATAGCTGGTGATTTTAATGCACAGGTGGGTACAACAGAGATAGGAGACGAGGATTCGATTGGGAGATTCGAATGGAGTACAAGAAACCGAGAGGGCCGGGAGCTTGTAGAGGTGGTGATGCGAAATGGGCTGGCAGTGACCGAGTCGTTTTTCAAAAAGAGAGAAAGTCATTAAGTGTCCTATAGGAGTGGCCACTACAGGACACAGCTGAATCTGCTGGTAGCGAGGAGAGAGCAAATGTGGCAGGTGAAGGACTGTAAGGTCATCGCTGGGGAACAAGTGACTACGCAACATAAGCCCCTCGTTTTCGTTGTGCGCATTCAGAAGAGGAGTGATATTAAGTTTGGGGCGAAAGACCATTAAATGGTGGAAATCTCACGGGGACACAGCCAATACATATAGAGATATAGTGGCGCCAGAGTATCAAAAACTACGGCCAACAATAGCAAGAGTGGAAGAAGAATGGAAATACTTTAAAGATGCTTTCATTGGAGCAGCTGAGGAGTTGTGCGGCAGAACATCTGGTGAGGGAGGAACTTCCTCGGAGAGCAACAACCAGACATGGTGGACTGAAGAAATAGCCAAAGCATTTGGAGAAAAGAGAGAGAGGTATGGAAGGAGATAGAAGTGATAAAAGGGAATGACCGACAACCTGATATAACATTACAGCTACTGTATGGACAAACAAGAAGGCAGTTAGGAGAGCTGTAGACAAGGCAAAATGGGAGATGAAAGAGGAGCTGTATAGAAAGCTTGATGAGGATAGCGGAAAGAAGATGATCTATAAGATGGCTCGTGAGAGGGATGAGGATAGCAAGGATGTGAAAGCTGGAAGAGTGATCAAAGGCAAGAACGGAAAGCGAGTTACAGACAGGAAAGAGGTGCTACAGGTCTGATAGGAGTATTTCAAGGCATTGCTAAACCAACGGGAAAACAGAGAAGTAGAACTACCAAGTGCAGATGAGGGAGAAGTAAGAGAGATTGTGGATGCTGGGGTAGAGCAATGAAGAAAATCATGATAGGTCGGGCGGCAGGTATTGATGAAGTGCGAGTGGTGATGCTGGTGGTGGCTGAACCAGTTGGAATATGGTGGACAAAAAGATTGCTGAACACCTGCATGAGAGAGGGGAGATTGGAGAACAGGGCTGATTATCCCAGTATGGAAAAGAAATGGAAACGTGCATGACTCTGGAAAATACAGAGGCTAAGCCATATGTTGAAGATGATGGAAAGAATCCTGGATGGCAGAATAAGAACAGTAGTGGAAGGGAAACTCGGTGAAGAAGTGCAGGATTTTAGTACATGAAGAGGAACAACTGACGGGATGTTTGCCCTGAGGCAGCTAGAGGAAACGAAATTGGAGGGAAAGAAAGATAGGGTAGGATTCATATACCTGGAGAAAGCATATGGTACTCTACCATGAGAGATGGCGATGGCGACATTGAGGTGGATGGGGGATCCAGAGGCAGAGGTCAGGATGGCAAAGAGGACATATGAAGAAACAAAGAGCAAGGTGTTGTGTGGATCGGAAGTGCCAGGGAAACTTTGAAGTGAATTTTGGCCTGAGCCAGGGGAGCGCCCTGAGACCAATGCTATTTATCGCAGTATTGGAACTGATAAGCAAAATATACCTCCGGAAGCTACTGTATGCAAATGATGTGACAGTGGTAGCCGACGGGGGAGGAGCAGATCTCCAAGAACAACTGACAAAGTGGAAGGATATGTTCAGCAGACATGGACTGAAAGTTAGTTTGGACAAAACGGAGGTACTATTGGTGGGGGCAGCAAATCAAAGACTTGGAAATACACTTGGAGGGGAAGAAACTAAAACAAAGAGACAGCTCTGTATACCTGTGTGGAGCGATATGCGTGGGCGGTAACTCTGACATCGAAATTCGCAGGAAGATAAAGGCAGGGACAAACGCTTGGAGGAACGTTGTAGATGTGATTGGAGACCTGTACATATCGCGTAAACTCATAGGAAAGGTGCGGTGGACACGGGTTACTCCGGCATACCTGTATGGCCTAGACACGATGGCACTGACAGAGAAACAACAAGAGAGGGTGCAGGTTTGTGAAAACAACTGGGTAAGAATAATTGCGGGAGTGAGAAGAACTGATTAGCGAAGAATGGAAGAGTTGAGGGAGGACTTTGGAGTAAAAGAAAGCCTTAAGAAGAAACTGGTGAGGAGTCGACTGAAGTGGGCTGGGTATGTGGAGAGAATGGGGGAGAACGGCTGGCAAAGAAAGCAGATGCCCAGAGAATGGTGGGGAAAAGGAGGCGGGGAAGACATAAACTGCGTTGAAAGGACTGTGTACAAAGAAAGTTTGAAAGATTGGGAGAGGAGTGGAGAACGAGAGCAAGAGATAGAGGGGAATTGAGACAGTTGGTGGAGAGAGCAGTGCAAGATAACAGAGAGAGAGAGAGAGAGAGAAGAAGAAGAAGAAGAAAAAGAATGATAACTGAAATCGAGGACAGCCTCACCTATAAATAATATACCTATACATGGGCGGATCCAAAAAGAGAGTCTGGGGGGTCGCAAAAAACTCCACAGACGGCTGAACAAAAGTTTAAAATGTTCGCTACCGCTGCCGTAACTTCGCCATCTCGCTTTCTCGGCTGGACTGGAGACGTCGGAAGATTGAGGGGGAGGGGTGTTGTTGAAAATTGTTCGCCGCCGCGCCGCAGTAGTATTGTCAGCTCTTCTTCAGCTTCTCCGCTGGCTCGCGGCTAGCTATACTAGACTATGCTATCGAAGACGGGGGACGGGGGTATTGCTGTCGAAAAAAATTTCACCACCGCGACGGCGTAACTTCACCTTATTGTAACCTCAACGTGGACACATTTCAAGCGGTCTACCGCGAGCACGGTCACGTCGACCCATACAAAAAGGTCTACGAACACACAAAATAACAAAAGTCTGGGGGGGCACGTGCCCCCTAGCCCCCGGATCCGCCTGTCATAGATATATATATATATATATACATATATTATATATATATATATATTTGTATATATGTGTGTGTGTGTGTGTGTGTGTGTGTGTGTGTGTGTGTGTGTGTGTGTGTGTGTGTGTGTGTGTGTGTGTGTGTGTGTGTGTGTGTGTGTGTGTATTGGACAACGCACGTCGAACAAAGTGTTTGCGTCGCTGTCAACTTATGTACACCTACATAAGTACGTGTGTACGCATGTTGATTGTCAGTTTAACCCTTGTTTCCTTTATATAGTTTAACCCTTGTATTCACCACTGAACTGAGTTGTGTCAAAATCAGAAAAACAGGATTTCCTAAATTTACTGAAATGATCCGGTAATTTATTTTTATTACAAATTCAATTACACTAAGAATATATTTAACAATATGCTGTGACACATTACAGGCTAGGGTATGTAAGAATTCAAAGAACCGTTGTTTTGATTTTTGGCGAGTATCATAATTCATAAACTATCATTAAAAACATTAATTGCCTGGGGATAGGGACATTAAACATATGTTTGAATACTTATCAACTACATTCGAACCTTGCTATACGGTCATTTTAGTCAAACAGGTACCTCACAATTAAGGTCACCTTACGACAGACCCAGATGTTTTCATTATCAACACGATATAGGAAGTGAGTCTCGTTAATATGGTCACTTCAACATTTAGGTCACTTTGATTGAGTCCCGAATGTGACCTTAATAGTGACCTTAATAGTGAGGATCCACGGTATTTCATTGGCTCGCCCAAAATCGTTCTGGCCGGAGGACATTCAATTTTGTTAATAATAAGAATATTACTAAGATAACTTCTATTGAGCCTAAATCCTTGGAAACCAAGCACAGAGGCGTATGAAACCAAAAGGATTGGTCAATCTCAAAATCCATAAGCAGTATTCAAGTTGTCAACAGATGGGTCAAGGAGCTAGGGAGCTAAGATGGATAAGCAAGGTTGTAAAGATAAGTTTTTTAAATGAAGACAGAATGTTGTAATTTTTTCAACTGATCTAACACTAAGAGGGAGCATATTCCAAAGAGTTGGTGCAGCAACAGAAACAGCCATAGTTTCAATGTTAGTGTTGACTCAAAGAACAAAAATTAGTTCATAACTATGTGATCGAAGCTGAATAGGTTTTCTTATAGGAGTAAACGGTGAATGCAAATAAGATGGTTACTTACTGGACAGTACCTGGTATGCACTGCTACAGATCTTAAATATGATACGATATCGTACATGAAGCCAATGCAAAGACTTTAAAAGTGGCACAGAACGAGAAAACGAGATCTTTTAAATACTCTTGCTAGACAATTTTGGACATGCTGAAGTTTTGTGATATCCTTGCTAGCGATGTTTTAAACGAGGGAATTGCAATAGTTAAATCTGCTGCTAACAAGCGCTGTTGCAATATTTTAGCAACATAACATGACATATAAAAACTAGCAAAAATAACATCAATAATTTACAAAGCACGAAGCTTATTAAATGTCAAGTCATTATCCTTGTTATACTTTTCACTTTTTATACCGTATATTGACTACTGCTCTGAGATTTGGGGCAACACGTATCGTTCCAACTTATGGCCGATATTTATTTTGCAAAAAAGAATGATTCGTATTATATATGGAGCAAAAGCTCAAGATCACACAAACAACTTGTTTGTCGATCTTAAAGTTATGAAGTTTTTTTTTTATATTGAGTATAAAACGGCTATCACAATGTACAAGGTGAAATATAATTTACTTCCGAAAAACATTCTAAGCTGTTTTCTCTCGAATAACGAATGTATGTAACAAGACAGAGAGGTGTATTTTAACAATTGTACGTTCGTACAACCCTGAAGGCTATGTGTGTGTCTAATATTGGAGTCAAACAGTGGAATAGTTTACCTGAAGATTTAAGAAAGTGTCAGCATATTTGTATGTTTAAAAAAAAGTACAAATCATTCATAATTGACAGATATACAGCACTATTGTAATCGTGGTACTATGTGGAGAAATGAAGACCTATAAGAATGTCAAAAACCAAAATTTTATATAAACTTATTATGTTGTAGGCACCGTGTACACTAATTTTTGATTGGTAAATCTTTACTCTATAAAAACATATTGTATTTACATCGCAAGCAACTAAAATGGTTGAGGGTGAACCACTGATAAGTATTGTACTTCTGTTCACCCCCTTTCCACATTCAACATTGTATTTGTTTACTTGTGACGTGTAATGTTAAATGTTGGAAATAAATGAATTACTTATTTACTTACTTACTATATACCGGTGAATACGGCGAAGATCATGGATATGATAAAAACAGCAGCGACACGTTTGAGATATGTATTGATAGTAATTGAAGTTATTATCAAAGATCACTCCCGGATTCCGTACCCAGGTTGGTGGCGTGATAGACTGATTCAAAATACGCATAGGCAAAAAACCAGTACCAATAATGATCAAGTCAGTTTTATTTGCATTTAATTTCAACTTGCTGTCAATCATCCTGTGGGAGATATCTTGAGGGCAATCACTAAATTGGTTAAAGGAGCGAATTGTAGCCAACGAAATGTAGATCTGAGTATCATCAGCATAAAGATGATGATCCAAGCTATGTCTTTGTATAACAGAGCTTAGTGACGTGGTATAAAAAACAAAGGCCCAAGAACAGAACCTTGGGGAACACCAAATAAAATGCAGCTGAAAAGCAGTTCCCAATCTTCATAGTTTGGTATATACCAGTTAGATATGAAGAAAACCAGTTTAGGCCTGAAATCGAGTCAAATACTAAATTAAGGATAGGTGATTGCGCATAAGCACTGACTCAACATATGCCACTGCTAGGCAGAAAATGGGCTAATTGTGAGTCCAAGAAGAAAGGAAACTACACGAAATTTACCCACTACGATCAGTATCTACCGCTACTCAAGAACGGTCTACCCGAAACTTACCCTCGACACTACACAGTAATCGTCATCATCGCCAAGAAGCAGCTCGTCATAGTCAATCTGCTGATCATCTTCCTCTTCTCCCTCCTCCTCTTCAGCAGCTTTCTTAAGCAAGTCAATGAGTTGCGGAGGCAAGATGGGTCCACACGACCACATTGGCTCCAGTACACCCTCCTCAGTCTTCACCCATCCCTGCCCATCATCGTAGGGCTTGGGTCGCCAGAAGCGAGGCTCGTTGGCCCGCTTGTACTTGACAAGTCGGTAGTTGACCCGGCCAACATGGAGAATTAGCAGGATGGAAGGAGAACCAGGTCAACCTTGGACTTGGTGGTGAGCTTCTCGTGTTCTCCCACCATCTTTATGAGCATCTTGCCTCGCACAGCATCCACTGATGTCTCGCGAGCCTGACCGTACATGAGGCAGGTGAAGGCCTCCAAAAGTGCCATCACTTCCGGCTTCACCGTCCAGTCAGCAACACGTTTCTTGAAACGTTGTGATACATAGGGTTCTTCTGGAGCTTTCTCAGGGGCGCCACATTGCCTTTGCTCTTGAAGGCTTCACCGAGAACTGTGTCATCCAGGAGCAACTGAGACAGTCTGCAGAAGCTACCTCCGAGGTTGGACAGAAGTACGTCCTTAACACTTTCGACTTCGGTGGGCGCATGAAGGCCCTTCCACTCATATGGAAATTTCCAGAGAAGTCACCCCAGGACAGTTCCACATTGTGATTAATTACATGGGTATGGTGACTGAGCACAAGTTCAGGGGCTCGGGCTACGCTGAGATTATCCTCGAGGCTGGCCTCGTCACCAGGGGCTGTCTGAACAGTGTCCTCGGTGGGAAGGCTTATGCTAAGGCGTTATTATGTCTGAAGACTGTCTGTGAGGCGATGGAGCGGCTACTGATGGAGAAGTTTGAACAGGAGGAAAACGTCCATGTAGACAACCAAGTGGCCCTCCTCCACCTGGTCAAGTCCTGCAGCCGAGAGAACCTCGACCTCGCTCTCCAGGACCCCTCAACTCTCACCATCGTAAACAAGTACGTGGAGTTTGAGGACAAGGTGCGTGCCGGTCACCTGGGCAAGACCCCTACCTTCTGGTTCGGCTTCATTGAACACACCCGCCTCATCTATTCTGTGAAGACCAACAACCTCAAGCTCTACCACAAGTGCAATGGGGAGATGACTAACATATTCTTCGCATTTGATGGCCCGAACTACTCCAGGTACTTGGCCTGTCTGGAGGTGCTCCTCACCAACATCGACCTGTCTCACTCTGGCGCGAAGGAGCTTCTTGAGAAGTGCGGCATCGCAGTGGCACGGTCAATCATTCCCGGTGCACTCAACGCAGTCGACAAAACCATGGAGGAGACATTCATGAAGTTCACCAAGACGGCAAGAGGTCTAATATGGCTGTTCTCAATGTTCGGTGCTTATCAGCGTTGGTGCCGCACCACATCCGCTCATACCCAATATTTTAAGAGGATGCTCGAGATGTGTGGACTCATCAATGACCCCGAGTGTCCAAAGGCAGGGAAGCGTCGCTAGCGCGAGGCTGCTGAGATCAAGAAGAGCGAAGAAGCTGTGCAGCAAACACTCATTGCTATCCAGAATTTCATCGACCCCGTCGCCATCCCTGACAAAGACCGGCTCTACAACTTCGCATCCGGTGTTCCTGTTTCCCCGGAGGTCGAGATCGATGTCCTTCGAACTGACACAGTTGGTAAGGAAGCCAAGAAGGCCTTCATCAGTGATCGTTTCCAGAATAGGTCATCTGAGGAGACCTTCTTTGAACCCTTCAAGAAGCAGAAGCTGAAGACGATGGAGGCCTCAAACAAGACAGTCAAGCTCACCTCCACACGGGGAAAGCTCATCCAGTACCGTGAGCAGAGCAACCTGGCCTTTATGCTTCTTATCAAGTCGCAGCTCCTGGATGAGCCTCTCGACCTTGATGAACTGATGCGGTACTCCCTCACCCCTGTTCCTCCCAGCCTCGGCACCTCCGACGGATTATTCGACAAAACGAACAAGGCCTACATGCTATACTTCTTGCTAAATGACATCCCCGAGGAGGTGCCGTACCAAAAAGACGCGTACCACATCCAGGATGACATGGCTCTCTGACACGTGCTCACCAATCTGCCCCAGACGAACGGTGACATTTGCCTCCAGGTGCTGGACGAGATGGCTGCCAAAAGTAACTTTGTGTTCTCCACTGACTATTATCATGCAGATTCTATCAAGGCATAGGAGAGATTGCGCCGTGGCTTCTCACAGAAATACATCATCGATGGCCCGGCCACCAGGAAGCCCGCCGACTTCAAGCTGTTCCTGGCCAATGAAGAAAACAAGCGACAGCTCTGCCACCTGCTGCTCCGGGTCTGGAGCAGCAAGGCGGCGGCCTCGCTACTCGAGAAGTGCGGGGCAGCTGTTGCCATCGTGGAGGGGAAGGCACATAAACTGGACGCATCCAATGGTGAAGTGACTACGCGCGAGATCGATGAGTTGTCCTCAGACCAGGAGGAGACGGACACCCGGGTCGTTCTCTACCTTCAATATGCCGTACAAGTCGGCTGTAGTGAGAATTCCTGATACTGGCATATTCTTCATCCTGCTTCACCACTCGCACTCCATCAGCCTCACCATCTATCTCGACACCGGCATGGGCAAGCACCGCCAGATAGTCAACGTGACGGAGCTGGCCAAGTCACTGGAGCACGCTGGTCGGGTTCTACATGTTCTCAGTCGAGGACTGCACCAGCGCCTTCAAGGGCAAAGGCAATGTGGCGCCCCTGAAAAAGCTCCAGAAGAACCCCAAGTATCACAACGTTTTCAAGCAACTTGGTGATGACTGGACGGTGAAGCCGGAAGTGATGGCAGATTTGGAGGCCTCCACCTGCCTAATGTACGATCAGGCTCGCGAGACATCAGTGGATGCTGTGCGAGGTAAGATGCTCGTAAAGATGGTGGGAGAACACGAGAAGCTCACGACCAAGTCCAAGGTTGACCTGGCTCTCCTCCCACCCTGCTAATTCTTCAAGACTAGACAAATACAACCGGGCCAACCAGCCTCGCTTCTGGCGACCCAAGCACTACGATGATGGACAGGGATGGACGAAGACTGGGGAGGGGGTACTGGAGCTAATGTGGTCGTGTGGACTCATCTTGCCTCCCCCACTCATTGACTTGCTTGAGAAAGCTGCTGTGGAGGAGGAGGGGGAAGAGGTATATGATCAGCAGATTGACTATGATGAGCTGCTTCTTGGTAATGATGATGATTACTGTGTAGTGTCGAGGGTAAGTTTCGGGTAGATCGTTCTTGAGTAGCGGTAGATGCTGATCGTAGTGGGTAAATTTCGTGTAGTTTCCTTTCTTCTTGGACTCACAATTAGCCCATTTTCTGCCTAGCAGTGGCATATGTTGAGTCAGTGCTTATGCGCAATCACCTATCCTTAATTTAGTATTTGACTCGATTTCAGGCATGAAAATATGGTAATATGTGCATTTTGAAAAAATAAAACTATGAATCGTCAAAATAACCGTCTCAAGCGATTCCTCATGCCACAGTTATACGAAAAAGTGGGTTCATTTGTCTTTGTACGATGAATGGTTCAAAAGTTATGGGTATCCTTGATTTTACCAGTCGCGCGTGACAAAATTCAAGATGGCCGTCAAACGGACCCCTTCGGACATTATTTCGAAATGTGAACATCCAAATCTGTTTACTAGACACCTTCAGGGTTGCAAAAAAGTAAGTTTCTTTTAGAAATCCACTGGGTGCATGGGGGCATACCTTCCGATTGTACTATTAAGAAGTGGTGTGACTTGGGCGTTTTTGAAATCATCAGGAAAACAGCCAGAGCAAAGTGATGCATTTATAATATTTGTCATAGGTCCAATTAGTGTATCGAGACATGCTTTCAGCGGTATTGTTGGAAATGGATCAAGTGCACAAGATTTATTTGGGGAGGACACAATTATTTTCCTAACTTCATCAACTGTTGCAATTTGAAATGATATAAGCAGATAATTTACTTGTGGTAATTCCACACTGACATTACTTAAAGTATAACGTGGGAAAGCAGAACGAGTAATACTAGTTTTATTCTTAAAGTGACTAGAAAACGAATCACATAGAGACATAATTGACACATGATCAGGTAGCGATGGAGAAGGCGGTCTATGTAGAATGTTATTGATGCAGTTCCATAACTGACGCGGATTATCAGACTTATTTATTACCATATTTGTATAATGATCTGATTTAACTTTGGGCATTTCTCTGTTACAGACGTGACATTGCTTTGAATAGCGCGATTTGTATCAAGGCGAGCGCGATTTGCGCCATACACGCTCTAAATAGCCACGACGCCGTTTAGATAGTATACTTTTGGAAGTCATCCATGGAGCCGGTGGCTTTTCTGGCACACATTTGGATTTTATAGGTGCTTGTTTCTTAAGTGCATTGACTACTTGACAGTACTGTATGTGTAAGTCAGATAGATGTTCTTTTGGATCTGTGATAAGATCGGATTTAATTATATCAGCCATTAAAGCTGCAAAGTCATTTCTGTGAATGGCTCTGCAAGACACATTGTGTTTCGACTCTAATGGGGTTATAGATACGTTAACATTAGCAATGACTGTATGGTGGTCTAATAACCCATCTGCAATAGTAGATGGATGGACATATTGCAAGTTGAACGGGTTATCAACTATGGAACGATATTAGGGCCATAATTCCACAAAGCTACATTGTTGATTTCTGACTTTCGATTATCCATTTACGCCGAGATTGTCGAATTCTGACTTTCGATTATCCGTTTACGCTGACATTGTCGAATTCTGACTTTCGATTATCCATTTACGCTGTCATTGTGCAAGATTTTTGTCAAATAATTCACTAGAATGGTGTTTGGTCAAATATTTCTCCAAAATATTTTCTCGAAAAGAAGTTCTCGAAAAGATTATCTGGCACAAATTGCACTCCGTGACCTAAGCAGCTAAGCTGTGCTGCCCCCTAGCGAACTACACCAACTTGCAAATACTGAAGTAACCCTTGCAAGTCAGGCCAAAGCAATTATATAATTGCTTTGGTCAGGCCTTGCGCTGTCAGTCACCAATGGCACGACGTAGTGTACAGAATACTTATATCGAGCATTTTTCACCCACGTTATGAGCTGTTTGATCAAAGTTGGAGTTTAAAAGAACTCAAAGATGAACGGAAGAAACGAAGTGCCAAGCAGTCTGGCAGAAAACGCGAATTGATTGTCAGGTAGGTTGGTACTGTGTGTGAGCGATAATTCATGATGTTTCGAAATTGGTCAATAATAAAAAAAATATTTATTCGTACTATAACGTGTACAATTCAGTGAAAGCAACGTATACATCCACCTAATATGTATATCAAACGGTCAGTGCAGCCAGTCTCGTCTATGAAGCGTGAGCGTCTATGTCATGAAAGGGGGAGGCTGTTTTTAAGTCAATAGTATTAAACTTTAAAGATAATAATAGTGTGGAGTCTCCCATTACACAGTGATTTGTTTTGTATTTTGTTGACATTATGTAAATTGTTATTGTAAAATTTGTATCTTAGTATTTGTTTTAATATTTTGTAGTTCTAGTTGTCTCCAGCGCTTGGCAATGTTCTATTAACTGACAAGTCTGTATTATTGTGGTTACAATGTAATGGTCATATGAGGTCTCATTCTTTATATGCTGGCACTGAGGATGGTCACTACCAGGGTGCTTGTCGGCCTCTGTGGTTCTTTTACGTCCCAAATTGAGACGGGACCGACATTAATGTGATCACCGAGTCACGAGGGATACACAGTCCCCAATTTTGAGAGCCAGATTTTTACACCAAATATCATGCGTGCTCGGTTCAGGTTTCGAACTCAGAGCACTGGCATGCCAGGCGGATGTGCTAACCACTACACGAGCCGCACTCTATGTATAATTTGTTTCTGCTGTTGGGATAAATAAAATGCATCCTTACCTTACCTAAAGATGGGAGGGTGTGTTTCTATATTTCATAAAAACCATCACAAACCCTTGGAGTAACATACACTATCGAGAGGGATGCGGGGGTACCAGCCCAGCCTGATCACAATGCTTTCTTCTGTATCATTAACAGTATTACTCCAAACCCACTATAATTTATCTTAGTCACATATTGAACATAACTTGGGATAATGTCATTGTTTATCATTTTACAGGTTAATGAAGAGGAGCTTAGCATGAAACTGCCGCAGAATAACATGTATATGGATGTACATGGTGGAATGCAAATTTACATTGGGGAGTCTAGAGGAATACTTATCCCAGTGCGGAAAGAAGCTGGAGGAAAAGAGTAAGTCTCTATACAAAGAAAGGTGAGTTATCTTAACATTAAACTAAAAGGACTCTAGGATTAAAGGTAAATGCGAATAACCATAAGAGCTTAGTAGTTTGTACGTCCCTGTCAAATATGATACTGCCTTGATGAAATAATAATTTTCTTTGTCAGTGGATACCAGCAGGCTTATTTGTAAGAGGTTTGGCAAATTTATGTGTTAAATGTAAGAACAAACATTCAAAACCTAACAATAAATTATTCAGGACCAGTATTCTGGAATACCCTGCCTCATAAACTTAGAATACTCCTGACCATTAACCAGTTTAAAAGAAACCTAACAGCTCCTTACTCGTGAAATTTTATTGATATTACATTATATATGTGTCTGGGTAAATATATATAGGTGAAGCACAATACTGGGCCAAAAAAGAGGACTGGCAGCAAAAACAAAGTCTTAGATGATAACCAAAATACATTTACACCTAAAATTAAAGAAGATAAGATATATTTACTCACTGTTATGTGGCGCAATGCCAAGTGAAGTTCACGATGTAAGTTACATGGTGTCTTTTAACAAAAATATGAGAATGTGAAACACTTCAGAAATCAAAATTTGCTTGACTGATGTATGCTAGAACCTCATCAGAATCCAACCAAGACTTTCAAAATTTTAAAAATTATCAGAGCACTCTGGACGTGAAATGGTGGACACTGTAACTTACGTTATCCACCACATTGTCCACAACCACAATTTGTTAAACAACAATAAACAGGCAGGATGCGTTTCTTTGTGTCTCTTCTTTCTTCATGGGCCTAAGATACAGCACAAATGTTATCAACTGGAACTGTCCGCAAACGAAGCTGGTTATGGAGTAAATATAGCGTAAGTTACAAGACACCAACTTGGCCCAGTATTGTGCGATTCCACAATTTTTTATATATATTGTACATTGTTTTCTTCAGGTTATTGAGTATATGCGTACCACCACAGACAGCACACAAGGAAAGTGGTTTGCGTCAGTTGTTGTGTGGGCAGAGATGAGGAAGTCTGCCTCTTATGAAGTAGATGTGTCCATGAACAATGATGCGTTGGTGCAAGAAGCAGAATGTGGTACTGGGCAGGGCCCTACAGCTCACTGCAAGCATGTTGCAGCAGTTCTGTTCGGCCTGACACTACTGTCAGACAGGAACTATCTTGAAAGAAGTGACATGTACACAGGTAAGACGTTTTAAAAAAACACTTATTTTCTGCATTCAATGTACTATGTACAAATATTACGGCAATTGTCAATGCACAAAAAATGGCAGTTAGTTTATCCCAATTTTTTACAAATAAGCTGGGTAGTTTCAAGAATGTGACAAGCTCTTGTCAACATATCAGCAACAATAAATAAATGAAAGGGTTAAAATATATATAAAATTCATAAATATGTAGCTGAATGTACACTTTGACCTTCCATCATGCTATACCTTTTAAAGGAACTCCTATCAAGTCCAGCAGACTACATGCAATTCGTGGGAAGGACAATGCGGACCTTGTATATGATCTTCGATCAGAGCAACTGCAGAACAACGACTCTACTCCAGACAGGTTCACTGTATTTGACGAAACAAATCTTATATTCCTTTTACAGACCAATTGAAAAATAGTTACTTGTCAAATCATGGGCATTAGTTATCTCCACAAGATCAGTACTTGAAAGATGAAATGGTTAGTTATTTCCATGCTTTTCAATTCAATATACATACATACATCTGTATTTACACAATGTGCTCCATTGAAACAATGCACACGGTTACAATAGAGCGCATTGGCTCAGTGACTAGAACGTTGGACTCTCAATCAAGAGAACCCGAGTTCGAATTCAGTGCTGCTGTGTTGAACCTTGGGTAAGTTCGTTCACTCTACGTTGCTCCAGTTCACTCAGCCATACGAATGAGTACCTGGCTATAGACAGTGGTGGATATTTGTGTACAAATAGTCTTTGTGCATTAATTGTGGCATGGCTGAATGCTTCCCAGAGAAGTTGAGATGGTGCTCGATCGAACAAGTCTGCTAGGGAGTAAAGTGTAAAGTGCTTTGAGCAGTCATCAAGACTGGATACTGCGTTATTATATAAGATATTACTTTTTATAAACATTACATCGTCACAGCACAGAATCCAACTTATAAATCATTGTGCAATGCAGCTCTGAGCATTTCATTTGAAACTAAAATAAAAGCAAAGTTAAAACTTGAAACAAAGAGGGGGTTTGTTGTATTGCAATTAATATCAGACTAACTGATGACAATACAACTATATAGCTTAAAGCTGCAATATCAGTTCGATTTTTATGCTTCTCGCTTTTCTGACTAATTTCCCAAAAAAGCAAAGCTATCAAGTATCCACTATAATATCCTAGTTCGTTGGTGCACTTGTGCTACTTCGTTTTGTTGAAATTAATAAACAGACTGCGATCTATTTCGAATTTGGTTTCGAGTCGAAGGAGTCCAAACTAGCAACACTTACTTGAACATGCATCTGGAAGTGGAAACTTCATATAATAATATCGTGTTCGCGAATTTGGGCGAGACTGACCTCTGACCCTCAAGATTGGTGCCTCGATCAAGCCGTTTTTGTTGATAGTACAGTGTTCGCAAGTGTTTATACAACACGTTCTTATTTTATGGCATTTACGCCGCCGATGGGATGTTCCCGGACATATGCCACCGACTCAGCAAAAAAGGGTCAAATTACGCAGACAACGACAGACAGTCAGTATTCGCGTCAGATGGTTTATTTGGGAAAAACCAGTATGGATTTGTGGAACGACACAACTCACAAAAGAAAGAGCTGGAGTAAGACTAAGAACAGATGCTGCGTTCGCAAAACTTCTTCAAGAGAAGTTAGTAATTTCAAAGTAGTCAGCCTGAGCCACGCATATTTATTCGTATGAATATAATATTATGTTGCTTATTATGTTCACAAAACCACCACCCCTCAATACTGTGAAAATGTCCATAACAATAACATGTAGGCCTTCTTAACATGTATCGATAGCTTGCGACTGATTTATGTAATTTAGAATTACCGTTACTATACAAAGAATTGCAGCCCATGTTTTGTTAAGTTACAAATCTTCTTGTACATGTAAATTATAGAAGTTCTGTTTTCAGTTGTTTTTTTATTTTGGTCTTTCAGTTTATCAATAACATGCATTTGGTAATTTATACTTCTACATTCATACATTTTGTAGAAAAATGTTGTAAATGTTGTTTTCCGTTTAATTTAATTAATTCACTTCATCTCACTTTGCGTGATTCAATTCAAATACAGTCAGGGTTGGCAGCTAGGTTTCTGACAGGACAGTTTACAAATTGTTTGCACGTTGATGACACTGAAGCCACAGAGGCTTCGCTTCAAGGAACATATTTTCCCAGTCAGAAACCTCTAGTTAATAACCACAGTTGCAAGTAGTTGAAAGACTATAATCATTTTTGTTTGTTAAATCAAGCCAGGAAATCCATAATAAAATGCCTTTGTTGCTCTCATAAGACACACGACTAACTGCTGGAATCTTCTTCTAAAGACTTATAGTGACTCAGCCAGCCTTTAGACAAGTGTAGCCAGCTTCCAGTGGCACCTTGCAGTCCAGCTAAAGAACAAAGGGGATATTGATCATTGGACAGTAACAGGTGGTAATCCACCCTCTCAGTAAACAGTAGAACTTTGTGGATACTGCCAGGGGTTCACCCACTGCCAGCCAAATGTCCTCCTCATTAATTAGCAGTGTTAGATGAATGACACATTGAGACCACAACTAAGGCATTGGGTATTTTGCATGGTTTACTATTGAATTCCTAAAACTTTGTTTTGTTGAACTATCAGTGAAAAATTGCAAAACTTTTTATTTATTTTATATTTTTCGAATAAAATTTGTTTCACTTTATTTCCTGTAACCTTCTTTCCAGCCCATCTGTGTTCTACCTGTACTTAGTTAATAAGTTGACACTTGTAAATTGTCTAGTTGTTTGTTATATACTACACTTTTACAATATACAATAATAACTTTGCCACTCTCATATCATTGTAATTGTTTCACAACTGGGCAAATGACTTTTTCATTCGTGAGTGCTGGGCAAATGACCTTTGGGCAACATATTTTTACCAGTTAATGAAATTAAAAAGTTTACAAGTTACATACCACACACATATATAATATTATATATATATATATATATATTGACGGGTAGTAGTGCTGTCAAACCATGTTAATTTTCACAAATAATCTGGCTCATTCCATATTCCAATTTATGACTTTGTTCGACAGCTTCAACACAAAGGCGCGAACTACCTCAACACCACTGCAGCCATCACATATGACAAGATCTGTGGTGGCTCTATCGAGCATCAGTGTTCATAGCAAAGGCAGCTCAGGTGTCCAGTCACTTCCTGAGGGTGGATGCAGCTCAGGACAGTTAGAACAAACGTAAGTATTAATTGATGCTGTTATGCAAACGTTATATATATATAAATCATAGCATAATAATTGGAAGATATGCAAACATATGTGATTGGTTTTAACAATTATGTTTTATTCTGACCAAGACCAATCTTAGGGTAGTTACACCATCTTTGGTTGATAAGGCTTTTGTGAAACTTTCAATTACATTCTACATTTAATTTGCAGTTCAATTTTTGAACATAATGGTATATTTATTTAATTTGGAATATTTATGTTGCAAACATAAATTCGTGTATACAGTGCAAGTATGTTTCATTACTGCACTTGATATGCATAATGTAATAATTTTTAATATCACATACACATCACATGCACATAATATGCAAACAACAATAGAAACAAAAATTAGGAAGAGGTTGAAAAAATGTCAGGTACTTATAAAAAACAAACAGTTACTTTTATCACGATTCTTTGTTGCAAAAAACAACACTAGTTAGTGCATGTGATATCAAATGCTAGTTGTAGTTTATACATGCCTTATATGTTTACAACTCACAAAATTAATTACTAAACAATTATGTGTATTTAACAAACAAAATTAATATTTAATACCCATAAAATGTAAACCAATGAGAAAAAATTACTTAGAAAGATGTTTAGTTGAACTTAAAATAGTGACTAGACTAGACAGGGTCATCCCTATATGACTGAGAATTACATATACAATCACTACATGCTACATTGCTCCAGTTTACTCAGCTGTATGAAGAGTACCTGCTACAGTCAGTGGTGGATAGTCTTCGCATATTAATTTCAGCTTAATGCTTCCCACATAAGTCAAGATGGTGTTTTCGATTTAACAGGTCTGCCAGGGAGCCAGTAAAGTGCTTTGAGCAATCCTGAGGACTGGATACTACATATCAGAACTAACCTTACTCAAGTGTTGTTTAATTATCATGAGAAATGAAAATGTAATGTAAATTATTTGTGAAAATATAAAACAGTGATAAAAAAGAATAATTTAGAAAGATAATACGTGGCATGAAAAATATATAACAGTCCTCATGATTCATAGATAATTTAAACAAGTAAAATGCTGCTGTCAGTGTATCAACAGTCTGTTGCTGAAAATGTAAAAAGGATTTCAATACCATTACTTCATCACAAACTTGTGTTGTACATAACAAGTGCCTGGTGCATGTTGCAAGAACTCAGCTGGCTGCCACTGACTATCAGCAACACAAAGACAATGAAACCCTACCACTGTAACAATGCTGGATAATTCATGTATTTTGTCATGGACACTGGTAAAAGTTATAGTTGAATTGAATACAAATACCTTGTATTATTGACTTTTGATAAATGTGTCGACACGTATAAAAATATCATACATGTCAGAGCCATGCTAATTGTCACTTTTTCGCCGGTATAGGTTGATGCAGATGTACAGCAAAAAATCAGGAAGCTGGTATGCAGTACCATCAAAGATAGCGAAAACATACAGTGATGTCATCGATATCTAAACCGATGTAGTTCACCTAAGAATGCTCGACACTGAACCTCTCTCACAGCATTGAAAGTTGTTGCCCGGAGACACATGCCATAACTGCCAGACCCTGGCACCCACCGTTCCATCACCAATTGCAGAGCTAGTCAGGCGTCACTACATTCTTATGTCGAGCAACCTGCATTCTACATTGGTCTCCAGTCAGTCAAGCTAACTGACTGATCTGGAAGCCAGTGTACACCCCTTGGCACTGGGGAATCTGTCATGGATGCAACTCACGACACAATTGGAATCACTCGGTGGACATTCACATGACAAACTGTTAATATGCAACCTATTGCATGGCTGTAGAATCTTGTCTGAGATCCTGGACATACAATTAACTGCCCAGTATGCCATATTAACTTGGAGAGCTAGTAGTACTAAACACACTAGTTCAATCTCCTGTAAAGAAAAGCATATATTCAGTAAACAAAAACAGGCATCATAATAGTGTTGGGAGGAAATAATTATGGAGTTGTTCATTGTCATAATCAGTAAATATAAAATAATGTTTTATGTATGATCTGCAGCATTTCACAAAAAAGGCAGCAAGAAATGTTCTACTACAGCTGCATCTATACATGTTGCTATCTTACTTCTTAGGAATAGTCAGTGTTTACCGGGTATAGAAAGGGGGTGGCATGCAGACATTAGTGGATTATGCTATTTTTCAAAACGGTGAAAAATTTTAACTATTTTTCTTTACTAGGTGTTCATTGTCATTACAGTGACATTTGATCTTAGTCAATATTATAGACTGATTTTTAATTCTGCTAATCAGTAAAGTGCATTTCTATTTTTTTGTTTTGCTTTCAGTATATAAATTCATGTAACTGTCTGCCATGTGTAACTACTACACATATTCATGTTTGACATTTCAAGCCTGAGGTTTAATGGTCAAGGTGAATGTTGAAAATGACAAAATGAGGTGTATTTTCTAACAGTGTATTTTCCTCATCAAGTATTGAAAGGTTCATAATATGTATGTCTACCTTCTTCAAGAATGAATCATTTATTTTGAAAATTTATTTTAGAGTCATCGCCATATCCTAAATACGTGTATTAATATGTCTTTGTTGATACACTGGGTATAATATACAAGTGCAGAAGTCAACCTAGTTTTTCATGTCCAAGATGTTATTATTATAATGTGTATGAAAACAAATGTATATTTAAATGTGCACATTAAAATATTGGTGTCCTGTAACTTACGCTATATTTACTCCATAACAAGCCTCTGTGTGGACAGTTCCTGTTGATAACATTTGTGCTGTATCTTAGGCCCATGAAGAAAGAAGAAGCACAAAAAAACGCAGCCTGCCTGTTTATTGTTGTTTAAAAAAATTGTGGTTGTGGACACTGTGGTGGATAATGTAAGTTACAGTGTCCACCATTTCACGTCCAGAGTGCTCTGATCATTTTTAACATTTTAAAAGTCTTGGTTGGATTATGGTAAGGTACTAGCATACATCAGTCAAGCAAATTTTGATTTCTGAAGTGTTTCACATTCTCATATTTTTGTTAAAAGACACCATGTAACTTACATCGTGAATTTCACTTGGCATTGCGCCACATAACAGTGAGTAAAGATATATTATCTTCTTTAATTTTATGTGTAGATGTATTTTGGTTACTATCTAAGTCTTTGTTTTTGCTGTCCAGTCCTCTTTTTTGGCCCAGTATTGTGCTTCACCTATATATATTTACCCAGACACATATATCATGTAATATCAATAATAATTCACGAGTAAGGAGCTGTTAGGTTTCTTTAAAACTGGTTAATGGTCAGGAGTATTCTAAGTTTATGAGGCAGGGTATTCCAGAATACTGGTCCTGAATAATTTATTGTTAGGTTTTGAATGTTTGTTCTTACATTTAACACATAAATTTGCCAAACCACTTACAAATAAGCCTGCTGGTATCCATTTTCAAAGAAAACTATTATTTCATCAAGGCAGTATCATATTTGACAGGGACGTACAAACTACTAAGCTCATTTGTTTATTCGCATTTACCTTTAATCCTACAGTCCTTTTAGTTTAATGTTAAAACAACTCACCTTTCTTTGTATAGAGACTTGCTCTTTTCCTCCAGCTTCTTTCCGCACTGGGATAAGTATTCCTCTAGACTCCCCAATGTAAATTTGGGTAGTTGGTGCATACCACCATGTACGTCCCTATACATGTTATTCTGCTGAGCTCCTCTTCATTAACCTATAAAATGAAAAACATTGACATTATCCCAAGTTATGTTCAATATGTGACTAAGATAAAGTATTGTGGGTTTGGAGTAAGACTGCTCATGATATAGAAGAAAGCACTGTGATCAGGCTGGGCTGGTACCCCCGCATCCCTCTTGATAGTGTGTTACTCCAAGGGTTTGTGCTGGTTTTTATGAAATATAGAAACATACCCTCTCATCTTTAGGTAAGGTAAGGATGCATTTTATTTATACCAACAGCAGAAACAAATTATACAGAGAGTGCGGCTAGTGTAGTGGTTAGCACATCCGCCTGGCATGCCAGTGCTCTGAGTTCGAAACCTGAACCGAGCAGGCATGATATTTGGTGTAAAAATCTGGCTCTCAAAATTGGGGACTATGTATCCCTCGTGACTCGGTGATCACATTAATGTCGGTCCCGTCTCAATTTGGGACGTAAAAGAACCACTGAGGACGACAAGCACCCTGGCAGTGACCACCCTCAGTGCCAGAATATTAAGAATGAGACCTCATAAGACCATTACATTGTAACCACAATAAAACAGACTAGTCAGTTAATAGAACATTGCCAAGTGCTGGAGACAGCTAGAACTACAAAATATTAAAACAAATACTAAGATACAAATTTTACAATAACAATTTACATAATGTCAACAAAATACAAAACAAATCACTGTGTGATGGGAGACTCCTCACTATTATTTTCTTTAAAGTTTAATACTATTCACTTAAAAACAGCCTCCTCCATTCATGACCCCAGCAAACTTAGCAGTATTGGGCCAATGCTGGCATGGTACTGGCGAGTACCGTTTGTACCGTCAACGGTACAGCCGGTACTGAGCCGGTACATTGGACTGTCCATGGTGAAAGTGAATGTACTGGCCCAGCACTGGCCCAATACAGGCAAGTTTTCAACATTGTTCCACAAGATGGCGCACGTGTAGCTTTTTGTAGCGTCACCTATGGAATGCAATTTTACCGCCAAATTTAGAGTGAATCCGCAGAGGATTACTGGATTAAGCTAGTTTGGTGTGTTTGAATCTTTTTGATGTGCGATGTCGACTTGTCTGTGGAAGATTTGAAATTGGAATTTTGTCAGGTAAGTTGTACTGATTAGTAAAAGTGAATAGCATACATTATGATATGATACTTGTGAATACACATCATTGTATAATTGTACCTAAATTAATGTTTTAATTGAGAAATAACATATAAACTGACATAGCTAGCCTGGGTGATAATTGAAGCAGTCTGCATAACTAGCAAACGATAGACCCTGCATCAAACTGGTCTGGCTACATTATTATTATTAATTATCAGCCTAATAGATAACTAGCCTTTTAATTGAAATATTGTTTGGCATACATATTATTTAATTCAGTCATTCTTGAACAGAAGTGGTATTTCAATGATTTTTCTTTCAGGTTTATTGGATATATAAGTTGGCAGTCCAATTAAAGTATGTCGTATTGGACAAAACGTCGAAAAATTCTAGCAGGAGTCGAGAAACATATGCAAAATATTGCAAACAATGATGAGAATAATGAAATGACAGGCACTGCACAGCGTGACGTGGGATGTAGTCAGGGATCAGAAGTAGGACACAGGGTGGTAGATGTAGAAGGAGATAGTCATCATATTCATAGTGATGTGGATGGGGGCCATCCTCAAGACAATGATGTTTCAGTCGGTGAAAGTGAAGAAGAATTTATAGAGATTGACAATGTCTACTCCGATGATCCAAACTCTTCACCATCTTCATCTGATGGTGAAAATGACGACGAACATGATCAAAATGGTCTCTATTCTTTGTTGGCTAGATGGGCAATAACAAATGGGATTACCCACATTGCTCTAGGAGAATTGTTGGGTGTTCTTATACGTCTCCACCCTGATCTACCTAAAGACCCCAGAACACTTTTGTCAACAACAAAAGTTGATGGCATTAAACCAATAGCTGGTGGTTTGTACTACCATTTTGGAATTACAGTGGCAATCAAGTTTGCACTTGCTCTTGGTCCCAAGCTGAAAAACTGTGACACTATACAGCTGCAGTTAAATATTGATGGACTTCCATTGTTCAAGAGCAGCAATGTACAATTTTGGCCAATATTGGAGCGATTGGGACAGTCAAGCAACACAGAACCATTTGCAATAGGATTGTTCTCTGGGAAGTCAAAGTAGGTACCAGCAGCCAAAATTTCAAATTACTATATCAATCATCTTGTTGTATTTTTGTGATAGAGGTTGTCAACACAAGCAAAATAAAATAAAAATTACCAGCCTATCTATATTTGTCATGAAGTTATGACGTTTTTTGTATTTCTTTGATCCTCGCCAGGTGTGATAAAATTATATTTCTTGTTTTAGTACACCTGTAATTGCTCAATTAATATACCTGATATAACAATGACACAATATATACAAACTATACCAACAAGACTAAAAAATCTGGCAGATACAACACTAGTAATAATGAACAGTTTATGTTTATTGACAGGTTAAAAGTGACGAAAATACTATAAAAGTGTCGTGAAATTGAATAAAAGTGCATATTTACACGACCCTTACCAAAGTACTAAAGCATATAGCACTTTTCTAATTTTTGATTTTTATACTATTATATACATGGTTTAGCTCTATTTTTTTTCAGATGCTTGTGACATCACTAAAGTAAGAAAAAATAAACCCCAAAATGTAAAAAAGCATGATTTTAGTGACGGAAATGGAGGCCGAATCAGAGGATTTCCAGCATTTTTAAAAATGGCATAACTTTTGAACTATCAGAACAAATTGCACAAAATTTTGACAGTAATAACTTGGTTAATTTATGTTTAAAAGGAATGCAACAAATTAAAAAGTATCATCTGCACTGTTATTTATTGATGATCATATCACTGACTACAAATAATATATATATTTCAATTTATCTCGGAATCGTGGAGTGAAACATACAAAAATTACCATATGTACATGACAACTGAATTCCAACAAATGGCGTTAGTTCATGCTGCAGAAATTCCTCAAGAATCTTTGGATGTAGCACTGGTGAATGTTTTCTCGATCAAGTGTCTCACACTTTCCTTGCTCAAGTCAATAAACTTCTGGGCAAAGCCTGAAAGTTCATCCCAAGATCTGTCACCTTTACAGAAATACAGCTGGATCAAGAGCTTATGCGTCGTTATGATGTGTGGAAGTTTTGGACGTCTACCACGACCAGTCATCAAAAAAGCTGACTGCAGTTTCTTGAAATTGTCGTCATCTGGAGAAACAATATGCTCTAATTTAATGTTTGCACTAGGGTTTAAAAAGCGGAGTCCTTGAAACATGGGTGTGGACAAAATTTCCCTACAAAAAGTTTGACAAAAAAATGTGTATTCATGCAGACCATATAATTTATAAACCCCGTACAATGGACGTGAAACCTGAAAAAAATTATGTTAAACTTGATGTGAAACATGTATGTAATCTAATAAACTGGGTTATTCAATGACATTACATCTTAGAATATGTCTAGTGTAAACGTGTGCTTTTGATTTTGAATGTTGAAATATATAGGGTAAATAATAATAATAATAAACTACTCTTGAAACAATTTCAGTGCAAGTAATACTCGTTGCCACTGATTGTATTTTGACTTTTTGTATGGTTCAAAACCACTACCAGTAGCATTGCGACCGACATCCCCTTGTGGCTTGTAAGTTTTTTGTGGATGTGATGATCCAGAACTTTAAATGACAATAAAAGTACACACATACATCTATAGTAGCAAATGTTAACCTAGGATTGTGATATTATTAATAATCTCTGAACTCGCAAACAATCGCGACCAGTAAACCATGACTGACGCCGATGTCCGACATATTGTGATTAGCGTGGCCAACATACATCGACAAAATATGCCGGTACAACAGCTTCATTATTATACCCAAAAAAATCATCGTTGAAATAATGTTTCTAGTTTCTGAGTATCGTGTTATTTGATCCCGATCTACAAAACATAAACCATAAATGAATACAAATCTGCAAATGTTATGCTTACGCGGGAGTTACGGTTGAAATTACCGACTGGTAGATTCCCCACGTCGAGCAACTACGTTGAAATATAGATATAATTATTCACGCAAATACCAAATCACATTACTAATGCCGTTTAAATTATATTATTAACATTTCATGCATCAAATATATTAATTTGGCTTACTTATTAAATTGTATAGCTCATTTATTAGCTGTCGGGGGCACGGGTTTTTCGATTCATTGCGCGGCACCATTTTCACCAGGTTTGTTGTATCACGTGTAGGATATGAACTTCGAGTGACCCTTTCTAATGCGCTTGCGCTGTGACCCTACAACGTGCAGAGCTAGTTTGGGTTGCGTATTTGATAAAGAAAAGGACGGCGTTAACGTTGATACTCACTTTGTTAGTGGTTAAATCACGAAAAATATGACAAATTCACATTTGAAAATTCACAAACTTTTTAATCATAGTTTTATATATGATACCATATAAGCGCAAGTGCGATACTAGTACCAATTTAAAGACCGTTCTTTTGTCGTTCTGGTGATATCAATAACTTGTGTATACGACGGTTAGGGCAAGAGCGCGGACAAATTAAAAAGTACCATCGAACATATCCGCGCTGTAATCCGCTCGAATAATTTGCCCACAAGCATAATTAACAAGAACAATAGCATTCGTTCGAGCCATTATTCCACATATGTAATACATTTTCTCAGTAAAACAAAATGCACATGTGAACACAGAATGGAATAAACTTTATTTCTGTATACAATACATTATATTTAATGCAAAATAAAACAGTTATAGACATGTCGATTAGTCATGATTACGCAGTGGTTGGACCAATTCCACAGAGCCTTGTCATCCGGATGAGTTTTTACAGGATTTTGTGGAAGAAATGGCTGATCTTCAAACAAACGGTTTGAATTTCAATGGTCAACTGTTCAACGTAGCCATTTCCAATTTTATGTGTGATGCTCCAGCACGTGCTTACATCAAATCTGTCAAGTCCCATTCTGGTTAATCAGGTTGCGATAAATGTACACAGGCTGGAGAGTACAAGGGAAAGATGACTTTTCCAGAAACTAATGCCCCATTGCGCACAGACATTGCATTTGATGAGATGGTCGATGAGGATCACCATGTACGGCAATGTGCACTGAGACGGCTATCACCACCACTGGGCATGGTTTCACAGTTCACATTAGATTACATGCATTTAGTCTGCCTTGGCGTGATGAAGCGTCTCCTCTTTCTGTGGATGAAGGGTCCTCCCCATTGTCGTTTAGGGGGTCAGGCAAAACAATTCATTTCAGAATGTCATTTGTCTACGCGTAATTACATTCCAAAGGACTTTGCTAGAAAGCCCAGGGCTCTTGCTGAAACTGACAGATGGAAGGCTACTGAATTTAGGCTTTTTCTGCTATATACCGGCCCAATTGTTTTGAAAGACAAAATAGCTAAAGAATTGTATGATAACTTTCTGTTACTATCATTTGCCATCCACCTGCTAGCAAATCCTGCTTCAGCGTGTAGTGTGACTGTATGTGACTATGCTCATAGTCTCTTAGTTCTTTTCAATCAACACTTTTCGCAGCTTTATGGACCAGACAAAGTTACATACAATGTTCATGGCTTAGTTCATTTAGCAGAAGATGTAAAAGTTCATGGTAATCTTGACCAGTTTTCTGCATTTCCATTTGAAAATTTTCTTGGACAGCTAAAAAAAATGGTCAGAAAGCCAAACTTTGTGCTCCAGCAGGTGATTATGAGAATAGCGGAGAAGTCCAAATTACATGCTGGTTTTTATGATCACCCAGGCTTATTTGTTCCCAGTTTGAAGAAAAAAACCACACACGTGGCCCACTCCCAAGAGGAAATAAGTATTTTCCATGTTCCCAATATGGGGAAGCACAATTAAAGGATTTTACTATTGCAGCTGAAGTACCTAACCATTATGTTAAAATTGGTTCAAAGGTTGCTCTTGAACAGAATATTCTCCAGTGTGACACAGGGATTTACGTTGTCTACAAACTGTTCCTCTCACACAAAGCCTTCTTCACTTATCCTTTAGATTAAGAAAAGCTGGATATTCATATTGTAGAAAATGTGAGTGAAGTACTCTATGTCATTAATGTTGAATGAATTTATCGAGGGAAAATATATGTTACTACCATTTGGAAGAGTGCACGTTGCAATGCCTGTCATTCATACTGTTTGATTTCTCATAACTGTGATTTTTCTGAATTGCCTTACTAATTTATCCAATGTAAATTCATTTTAAAATATTTTTGTTGGTCTCCAGCATGTATGTTGTGGTGGTCTTTGATGAGCACAATGAAGTTGACGTTGTGTCATCAAACTGGCTTATTAACAAAACTAAGACGTACTGGCCTCCATTCAAATTATCACAAGCGATCAACAAAGCCGTGCGAGAAAGAGTCACCCCGGATCCTGAACAATGGAAAGTCTTCGAGATGCGAGTGCTCTGTGCTTGTTGTAAGGAAACATTATTTCCCCCTACATTTTGTATACATGGGTGTATTTAATTAGTTGTGTACATTATATTTCAGATAATCTCCTTCTACACTGCATTGATAACATGGCTGAAATATACAATAAATGCATTTAATAGACAGTGTATTAAATTATAGAAACAAATAATAAATTGATTGCATAATATGGTTTTAAGTGCATCTAATTACATCGTGACTCGCATTATGGCTGCATGGGGCACCTGATTATTGATGTTGGATGGGTGAATTTTGTGAATTCTGCACGTATTGTTTGATTTTTCACATAATGCAGTGTGCAAATAATTTATTGAAAAAAAATTCCAAAAAGTTTATGTTATGTCCCACCATAAAAAATAATTGGGAAATTCAATGACAATATTTTAAGACCATTTTCCATCTTTTCGTGAAATTGCCCTTCCCAATAAGTAAACTAATTGGCAACAGCATGCTGCAAAATCTTGTTAAATTAATGACAGTTTGGCAAAGTTAAATTTGGCTAACTATGATTCTTATCACTTTCACATTGATAGTATAGCTATATATATATAGAACTATTTGACTGCTTTATTCTATCATATTGACATTATTGTGATAAAATATACATGAAAAATATTTTAACCCAGTTTAGCCCAAAATTGAGGTTTAGTGTCGGGTGGGAGTCTTACATTCTTAAAAAAAGGTTAGGGATTATATCCTAAACAAATACATCTGATTTCTGATCATTGCCCATGACTATTCTTGTGATGTCTTCATATTATATTGTAGTGAGCTATGATGAGGGGCGACAAAAGGCACGTAAAGGTAATAATTGTTGGATTAATATCAGCTGTAGCAAGTCTAGACTATTAAGTTAGTTATATTAGACAAACGGAGTAGTTGGTACGCAGTCTGCAGAAATATTTAATAGTGGTTAGTTTGTCCGAAAATAGCTCAGATGAGCTAATGTTATGCAATTCCACATGTGAATAAAGCTTCTTGTATCTTGTAGTTAAAACTACCCATGACAGTTACATAATTGCACAGTCATCAACCAGGGTTGAGGTTTAACCCGGGCTAAACTGGTTTTGCCCAGCCCAGTGGGTTAAACCAGGTTTTTAATAGTTTAACCCGGGTTCAGCCTAGGTTAAATTAGGCTTTACTCTATCGGAGATCTCAGGACGATATTATCAGAGGGACATTCTCAATATTATATTAGTTGGTATATAGATTGATGATGGTTTAAAATTGTTGTATATCCACCTTATGCAAATTACTTATACTAGACACCAGTTCAGACCATAATCCTTTTATGTATTTAAACCAGCTCAGAAAGTCCAAAATAAAAGGCCTTTTTATTAGTGTGCCATTAATTACTAGCTGAGTCTTCTGAAGATGTGCAGTGATTCCAGTCAGACAATCTACCCTAGTACAGTGTGGTGTCAGCTTGCAGGTTATGGAACAGGAGGATATAGAGCCTTGCAGACTGGTAAGTGGTAATCTACCCTTTGTGTTCACTGCCAATAACTGGATTCATCATCAATCCTCCAAAGATACCTGAGCCACCACATATTCATGGTCAAGTTGATTAGCTCAACTCACAAACTAAGACAATACACAACACTGAATGACAGTGTCCAGAGTGAGGCCTAAGCAGTGTCTTCCAATTGCTGAATAGATCAATTAACCCTGCCCCCCAGTCCCAAGTGGGTGACATTGTGCACAGGTGTTCATTAATCCTTAGTGAATGTACTTTGTATGCTTTATTCTTTCATATTGTGACAAAATGTGGCTAAAAATAGCTTAACCCGGGTTTAGCCCAAAATGGAGATTTAGCCCAACCCGGGTTAAACCAGGGTTTAACCCGGGGGCACGTTAACTTGCAAACATTATCATCAACATCTGTTTCAACAACATTATGCATTAACCCTAAACTCCTATAAATCTTTATGAAGCAACATCATATGTTTGCATAGAAAAAGGTGTCTTGATATGATATGTTAAAGTATTCAACAACAGATTTCTTGTTTGTCCTAGATACACACAGAAGCCAGCTCACCTGCAAGATGACAGTGAAGATGACGATGTTGACGATGAATGCGAATCATTAGTCAGGAAATCGGAAAAAGGTCGAAGTGGAAAGGCATGTCATGCTAGACTGCAACGGGCACCCACGCCACCAACAGTTCCTGGTACTTACCGTCCTGGAATGATTACCTTCCTTTCTGTGTGAATGCCTGGCCAATATATTATATTGTATCTTGTAATATATTGGTCAATGGTCATACTTCGTAATGGAATAATGTGTAATCTTAGACACACATGTTGCAATGAATTCCATCATAGACCAGTTTAATAACATCCATTTATGACACATTTATGTTATTCAGGTGCTAATCAACGTCTTTATAATTCGAATCACCTTGTAAATTACTGGTTTACCCATGCGATTCTGGTACTATAATATAAAGTGCTGCTATGTGCTTGTTATTAATTGTCAAGTATCCCAGGCTGGCGTGTTGTTTGTTTGTATCTTTGTAAATACATGCTTCATGTTTTCAGATTTGACAGATGAGAGGATTCCAATGTGGAGGACCACACCAAGTACTCCACCAAGTTGGAGGACACCTTCATCCGCGTTGGGATCAGCAGTGTTATCGCCATCATCAACCAGACAGTTTTCAGGTAATTATTCCAATCCTAACATATGGCCACAATGCAAGATATGAACAACTATATCTTTTATCTTTACCATCTTTACAGCTTTAGCCCTGACACAAATATGTAGGTGTATAAAGAGTGCAAAAGCCTTGTTTTTGCAAGTTTAAAAACGAAATAAGATTAGATTTATTGCCATGTGTTATCATTGCAGTCAATACAATAAAACATTGGAAAGTGTTACGATGTTGGGTCGGACAAGTACGTATTCGTGACAATACTCTCATGCAGAAAAAATGCATTAAAATGTACTAGTAATAAAACGAAAAAATATATATTTTCATGCACAGTAAATGCTATCTTAAAATAAACTCTTGACTATATTAGCACGTAGCCATCTCTATACATGTTTTCTATTATGTGTACTAGTCTAGGTGCATAGTATTTTTTAAATACTCTACATGTTGTATTTATTTTTGGCAGCTTTTGAGAGGGAGATGCTGTCAGGTATGACAGCCATCCAACTGACACTAGAAGGCGTGGTGCAAGAGCTGGCCACTCTGCGGAAGCAGATAAAAACACTGCATAGTGGAGACGTTAAAGAGCTGCCAGAGGACATAGATTTCCCACTGCCAAGTGTAAACAAGGTCGAGGAGCTGGAGGTCAGGCTGCTCGACAAGAACGTCAAAAACCTGGTGGTGAGTATTTGTATGCTCATGTTTGTAGTTTAGTCTTATTTTTGCATTGTTACATCATTCTTTCTAAGGGAAAATAATGCAAACTTCTAATTGATCTCTTAATATCTTCATCTCAAGTGTTTTAAATGTCGTAATAAAACCTGCAATATTTGTATTCATTTTGTAATTTCCTTGTATGTTCTATGTGTAGGCATTACAAATTTTACATTTCCCAAAAGTGAATAACATCCACCATTTTCAGGCCATTTCTAGATCCTCTCGAACATTTTCCCCCATCATCTTTAACCTTTCTAAACACATTTGTGTTGTCCACAAATTTAAGTGTTTTGCTTGTTAGTGTTATTCCATAAATATTGTGTGGGGTGTGTTATTTTTATATGATGTGCAGTGGGGGGACTGCTATTATCACTGTACTCATATACAATTAAATTAGAAAAAATAAATATGGATGGTGCTTCCAGCCCCCCCCCCCCCCCCGTACATTTATTTCTGGAATAGCTCTTATGTCATCATCTAAGTCATTGATATATGTAATATTATTAAGAATAGTATAGGTATTTGATCCTCCACTCAAAACTGATTTCCGATTCGAAACTTTCTCTCTGCTACCCAGTACTAACATGTTTCTATCCAGCTGATTATGCAGTCCCTATACCATGGGCTTTCATTAACATTTTGGTGTGTGCTGTATGTTTGCAGACCCATGACTTGGCCTCTATTGGCGGCGGCAACGTCAAAGAAAATGTGCGGCGTGTGATGTCGCATGTGCTACACCATGCCGTTGCCATTCAGTACAACTGGGCAGGCAAATGTGGCTGGAAAAGCCAAACAGAAGAAACTAAAAAGGCATTTGGCAGTCTGCTGTTGAGCAGTGTCATTGCACGTGTGTATCAGTATAGCTACTTCATCCTTTTATATCTACTTGCTTACAGTACAAACTAAGGATTAATAATGATTATGGATTAGTTAATATGAGAGACGTCTTTTCAAATAATATTTTTATGGCCCCTAAATCCTCAGGGACTTGAACTCAAAGAGTGAGGACCACTGAGGATTTACCATAATTTCTTTGGCATATTATATACAGAAAATTATGGTAGGATGGGATTGCAATGTAAAAAAAATTTGTTAAGTTATTTACTATTTGCAGAAGGTACCTAGTTTCAGATGGTTTTAAAGTGATGGGGAGTCTATTCCCGAGTTTGTGCAAAACTACAGTTAAAGCCCGCCCAGGTTGAGCTTAATTTTTGGAACAAAAAGATGTTATGAGATCAAACTGGAAAATAAATGATTGTTTAGGAAGTGCACTGATGTTTTAGATAAAACTATATATGTATATATATATGTGTGTGTGTTGGGCCATTATGAGGAATCCTTTCATTCAAGGGATCACCGAGTCGACTGTACAGAAAGAGATGATGCTGTGGCTGAGGAACGCAGGAGACAGGCTTGGCGGGAGGAAGCGTCGTGCACAGGACAGGCATGATCATGCCAATGATGTATAATTATTTTTATATGAATAAAACTGTTCATGTTTTGTTTCATATCCTGGCTTTCGTTCCTATCTCATACAGATATACTACTATACATATCAATGTTAGGCCAAAAATATTCCTATATTTGACCAGTCCAGTATACCAGTATACAATAGTGTACTGGGCCATTAGTGTTCCAATATTATGCCAGCATATGATGCTAGTAATGGCACATTAACGTGCCAATGTACCGTGCCAGTACCGGGTCAATGCTGGACCATTACTGCTTCAGCATTGGGTCAGTTCAGCAAGCCAGTACCGGCAGAGTATTGGGCCAGTATTGTGCCAGTACCGCCTGCCATTACTGGGCCAGTACTGGACCAATGCACTGTAGCAGTACTGGGCCAATGCTGGACCATTACTGGACCAGCATTGGGCCAGTACAACATGCCAGTATTGGCCCAGTTAACAGCCTCTGTGCAGAGCATGTATTGGGCCAGTGCTGGATTAGGTTATCGGGCCAGTACCACATAAACCGGCGGTAGGTATTGGCCCAGTACTGTTACGTTAGCTAGGACATAGACGCTCACGCTTCATAGACGAGACTGGCTGCACTGACCGTTTTATATACATATTAGATGGATGTATACGTTGCTTTCACTGAATTGTACACGTTATAGTACGAATAAATATTATTATTGACAGTTTTCGAAACATCATGAATTATCGCTCACATACAGTACCAACCTACTTGACAAACAATTCGCGTTTTCTGCCAGACTGCTTGGCACTTCGTTTCTTCCGTTCATCTTTGAGTTCTTTTAAACTCCAACTTTGATAAAAACAGCTCATAACGTGGATGAAAATGCTCGATATAAGTATTCTGTACAGTACGTCATGACGTTGGTGACTGACAGCGCAAGGCCTGACCAAAGCAATTATATAATTGCTTTGGCCTGACTTGCAAGGGATACTTCAGTATTTGCAAGTTGGCGTAGTTCGCTAGGGGGCAGCACAGCTTAGCTGCTTAGTTCACGGAGTACAATTTGTGCCAGATAATATTTTCGATAACTTCTTTTTGAGAACTTGAGAAAATATTTTGGAGAAATATTTGACCAAACGCCATTCTAGTGAATTATTTAAAAAAAAACACAATGACAGCGTAAACGGATAATCGAAAGTCAGAATTCGACAATCTCGGCGTAAATGGATAATCGAAAGTCAGAAATCAACGATGTAGCATTGTGGAATTATGGCTCTAATATCGTTCCATAATCAACAGGTCAAGCCAATGGCCATGTCTATCGAAAAGTTAACATGTTGTTTCAAATTAAAGGAAGCCAGAATATCATCAAACGTACGTAGTAGTTGCTGTAGAAAATATATCTATATGTAGATTAAAAGCACCAAAAATATAAAATTCTGAAGTAATAATTGACAGATTTTCCAACATATCCTGAGTCTTCAAAGAAATTTGCCGGATGTCCTGATGGGCGATATATACGAACAACGTAAGCGGAGAAAGAAGAATCTGAAATGTCATCAGCACAGAAGGACTAAAAACTGCAGTATTCAGGATTGGATTGTAATTTAACTTTGAATTGCTGTGATCTTAGAAAGCCAACACCACCTCCACGGCCGACTAAACGTGGTCGATGGAGAAACGTGTAAACAGAAGGGGAAACGTCAGCAAAGCATGCAGGTGTATCGTGTGGTCTGAGCCAGGTCTCAGTTACAGCACGAATGCCTATTTTCCTTGAAATTAATCAATCACAAAGTGATGCTGTCTTATCTCGTACAGATCGAACGTTAGTAGTGGCAACCCGAATGTTTCGTCTAACAACTGGCCCAGGATTGAGACTTACATCTCCTGCCAGTAATACAATTATTGCTAATTTCAATTAACGCCTTATTTTCCAGTGGGAACAAAAGAGAGAAGTAATGATATTTATATTAACTGTACCAATGACCGTTTGAAGATTTCGGTTTTCAGTTTCGAACTTCTTATTTACTCCATTCAAACAATACCATCATTGTTTGAGGATGTATACTGTAGAATCTGTCTTGGGCGACCACCCCTTCTGCTCAGCCTAAGCGATTGTTCAAGACAGGTGGCTGCCCACAGCAGGTGGCAGTTATAATAAGAGTTTGGCAATTCCCTCTGGCCGATAACGTGGCATTATTGGTACAGTGCACGTAATTACAGAAATGTTCTGATTTATATTCCGTTATATATTTACGTAATGATATGCTAACGTTATACTTTGTACAGTTCAGTGGAGCTAAAACATGCATTTTATGCCGAAAGCAAGTTAGAAAGCTACATGCCTCCGATCAATCAAAGGAATAACATTGAGTGACCACATTACAAACAAATAAAACGAGCATACATCCCGAGCATGGAACAACTACTCATGCATTTTTAGATTAAAACAACATTTTGTTTATCACCCTATCCATCTATCTTTCACCCTCTGAACTAACAGGCCAATCTTCGGGTGTGTCATTGTCGGGACACTGACACCCCTGTGTTTTTCAAATACCAAGAGGTTCTGAGTCGGCCCAGAACCGAAAATAACATTATTATCTGACTATTTGTGTTGTTTACACAATCCCTCGAGCCCTGCACGTGCACATTATTTTCTTTATAATTCATAGTTTATATGTTTTAGTTTATATTTACTGTGTCTTTAAGTCATATAAAGGCAAGTGTTTACAAGCAAATATTTTTAAGTGCATTAAATTACAGCACTACACTAAAATTGATACATATTAAAAATATACAATTAGAACGCTCCATTTGCTTAGCGAGCATAAACACTATCAAATTATCCCAACTCTCAACATGACAACTCTGTTACTGCTACTCGTGATTGTTGCCTTACTCTCAGCCCCAAACAAGAGTTACAGCTCCAATACAGGTGACAGGATGTCCAAATCAGAATATCCTAGTCTGCAAGTTAACACAACTCAGGCTTCCTTTCTCCATAAGTAAAATGATTTGTAATTCCCACATTGAGGAAGGGCCCAACGATACTACTAACGTCAGCAACACCTTAAATTTCATCGAAAGTGTCGGCAAGTGGAGTATAGCTATATTATAATCTCTAAACAGAAATCCCGTTTCTGTCCCCAAATCCTGAAATTCAAAGCCAACCATTATCATCTGTTATTGGTCGTACTTCTGGCTGGCTAAATCGAAAGAAACCCTGGACCAGTTAGTCTCCATAGTTGTACTGAATCTTTGTATCCTTGTGGAGTATGCAGAGGTGAAGTTAAGGAAGACGACAGAGCACTCCTGTGAGACAAATGTGAACTTTGGTATCATACCAAATGCATAGACACCACCAAAATTTACTACAACATCATGAATCTGCTGCAAATGTGGTTTTCCAAATTTTGATTCATCAATATCTTAAACCCAAAACCCCTTTTCACTGCTCTCTGAACTTGATGACACTAATGACAATGATTGTATCAATGATGAAGATAATATGCACCCAAAACCTCAACTCCATCTAAAGGTTCGTCTGGTACTCGTAACACGCCTACCATCAAAAACAAAAAACATGGCCTCAGGGCAATGATCATAAACTGTAAAAGTATCAAAAGCACGACTAAACAAGCAGCCTTCCGTGCAGCAATCGATCAACACCAACCAGAACTCATATTGGGTTGTGAATCCTAATTAGATAGCAATATGGCTACATATGAACTATTTCCAGAAAACTACACTGTCTATCGCAACGATCGCAATGCAAATGGAGGAGGAGTTTGTTTTGCCACCAAAGAATGCCTCGTTACCTCTAATGTACCTTAATTAGGCGAAAACTGTGAAATTATCTGGGCAAGCGTGCAATTCAGAGACTGTAAACCGCTATATCTGGCTAGTTATTATAGACCACCAGGCAACAAAACTCAGTCATTAGACGCCTTAATCTAATCAGTAGCCAAGACTATCAATAAAAACCCACGCCAGCACCCAAACTTAATAACTGGAGGGGACTTCAATCTACCAGATATGAACTGGACCGACTGGTTGACAACAAATACTAACACTAAAGCAATGCACGAGAAATTAATTGACTTCTTACTTGATAACTCGCTTTCACAACTAGTTACCAGCACCACAAGACCTGTCTCAAATAGCATCCTGGACCTTCTGGTTACATCAAACTCTAATCTCATAGACAACATACAGGTGCTTCCAGGCATTTCTGACCATTGCATCGTACTGTTTGATATCAACATGAAACCTAAGTTACAAAAGAAACCACAAAGATATACCTCTATGACAGAATTTACCCCCAAACACTGCAAACCAAAGCGCATGATTTCGTCAACAACTTCTTAGCCTCAAACCCCGAAGACCAATCAGTCGACACAAACTGGGAAACAATTAGAAATGGACTGGACAAAATTGTGGATGACAATGTTCCATCAAAACTCACTAAAGGGATAACATCTTAAATCAAGCATCAGATGAGAAAACATGACAAATTGTTCTCAAAAGCCCATAAAACAAACACCCCATCAGATTGGAAAGCCTATCGTGAATATCGCAGCTATGTTACCAAATGTATCCGCTCAGCACACCACGATTATGTCAACAACATAATTGGCAAGAATACGACTGAAAACCCAGAATCTTTCTGGTCATACGTAAAACTCACTCGCACTGAAAACCTAGGAATCCCAACACTTAAAACTTCTTTAAAATATGCAGCACAGATCACGATAAGGCGGGGGCATTGAACATGCATTTCCAAAGCGTATTTAATAAGCATACACATACACAAATGCACAGTAAAGGTCCACCTCCGTATACCTCCATTCCTCACTTACACATCACAACTGCCGGCATAGCCAAACAATTCTCTAGCCTAAGCCCATCAAAAGCATGCGGTCCTGATGAAATGTCACCTCGTTTCCTTAAAATTTTTGAAAAATGAACTAGCTCCAGCCCTTAGATGTCTAATCCTATAACCAAGCAACAGTCCCAAAACAGTGGCGCAAAGCACTAGTTACAGCAATTCATAAGGGCGGTCAAAAATCAGACGCCTCAAACTACCGACCCATATCCTTGACCTGCTTGTGCTGTAAAATCATGGAACACATAATCCTAAGTCATGTCGCCAAACATCTTAACACTCATAACATCCTTATTAATGAACAACATAGATTCAGGAACTGCCTCTCACCACCTATCAGATCAATTAAACTACTATGGCATCCGAAACAACACTCTTGGCTGGATCAATAGCTTCTTATCCCACCATAAACAATCTGTTTCAGTCAATGGACACATTCTTTCTGGGCTAATGTCACTTCCGGAGTTCCTCAGGGATCTGTCCTGGAGCCGGTCCTATCCCTTCTACACATAAACGACGTCAAGGAACAAATAAATTCAACAATTAAACTCTTTGCAGACGACAGCATCCTATACAGAGAAATAAATAACACAAACGATCAACATGTATTACAAAACGATTTAGAAAGCCTCACAACGTGGTCTAAGAAGTGGTCAATGAATTTCAATGTTAAGAAATGTGCAGTCCTCACCATCACACGCAAACGAAACCCCAAACTATATCAATATTCATTACTGGGAAAATCACTAAAGCATGTTCAAAAGCACGACTTCCTTGGAGTCACAATATCACATGACCTAAGGTGGAACGACCACTGCACCAAAATAACCACCAAAGCCAGCCGCACACTTGGACTCGTAAGAAGAACACTGTCACCTTGCTCACAAAATGTCAAAGAAACAGCTTACCAAACCCTTGTCCGACCACAAGTTGAATATGCCAGTGAAGTCTGGAATCCCAACACAGCAACATAAATTAACCGCATAGAAAAAATCCAAAGAAATGCTGCAAGATTCATCTTCTCCGACTACCAAAAAGAAACACATATTAAACCACTCATAAACAAATTCAAGTGGGACTAGCTCCACACACGTTACCACATTCAACAAGCATCAATGTTTTACAAAATCCACTACCACATGGTCAACATCAGCCCTCCGCCATGTTTCCAGCATGCCACACATATCTCCAACAGAATCGAACATTCACTTAAATATACCAACACAATAATTCCAACAACCAATGCATATAAATATGCATTCTACCCCAGAGCAGAATCCATATGGAACAAACTACCACCATCTGATGTTCTACACATCACGCCGTCGTTGCCAGCCTTCCTGTGTATCGCCATACCAGCCATCAGGGAAATGCAACCCTTGCATGGCGTCCACATCCTCTAAAGCCACAAATTTACGTATATAGTGCACCACTTGTTTTTATCCGCGCTTTTGTTTGTTTTTCGTTGGTTTTCATTCTTTTCTTTCTTTATTTTGAACATCCTTCTACACGATTTTTTTCCTTTTTGTTCGACTGCCCTGACGTTACGCACCGCACAAATTCCAATTTAGTTGTGAACAGCTGTAAAGGGATAATTACATCAAGCATCAAGCAGACAAACCTCAGATGGACAGCTCACGTGGCTCGCATGGACGACAACATACTTTATTCTCCCAACAATGAGAACGAACTAGGAACAAAGGCTGCCCCAAACTAAGATGCAAAGATATTATAAAACGAAACGTGTAGAAACAAGGAATATATTCCAGCCAGCGACACACACTTGCACAAGACCGACCGATCAGGAGAGGACGCATACATGCTTGGATTCGAGGCTATATTTGGCGGAGATAGATCGTATAAATTGATAGTGCATAACAGTTCATAAACAAGTGGAATTATTGATTGATAAGTAATATTCTTGCCTTAATATAATTCATAAAGTAGCAGTAAACATATATTGAGTAGCAGTTGTTCTTAAAGTTAGTTAGATGAAGTATTTTAGAACACTTTAGTCTAGTGAGTGATGTTAACATTGGCACTATTTTAGTTGGACATTATCCGTAGGTAGACACCGGATGGAACTTGACTTTTATATATGACTGACCGTTATGTTGCATGGTGACAACGATAGAAATTCGTAATCATGTTATTCAATAAACGTACACAATCATTCACAAACATGGTGTCAGAATAACGGGATGGCAAGACATAGACATAGTGAATCTGAGTGAGTAGAAACAATTAGAAGAAAAAAAGAAGCATCCAAAAAATTGAAAAGTATTTGGCCCCGGAACCACTGAGCGACGGAGGCAACCTGCCAGAGCAATGGAAAACGTTCAAAAAGCACTTCGAACAGTTCTTAGTAGCAACAGAAAAAAACGGCATGTCAGATACTGTGAAAATTGCTATTCTACTACGAATGATCGGGGTACGTGGAAACGACATTTATGAGAATTTCAAATTCGAGGCAGCTGAAAGCAAAGACTGCTACCAGACAGTGATGACGAAATACGACGATTTCTGTAAACCAATAGTTAATCTGCTTGTCACGCGTCACAAACTGTTTACTCAGAAACAAGGTCATCGTACTATCGACGAATTTGTCACACAAATGCGTAAACTAGCTCGTGATTGTAACTTCGGTCCGATGTACGACGATATGGTGCTGCACGCACTAATGTTGGGCTTGAATGAGGAACGCACACGTCGTAGACTCTTCGAACAAGCTGACGGCACACTAACACTAGAAAAGGCGCTACAGCGATGCAGAGCGGCAGAAGATGCAGCCACAGATATGCAAGCATTGAAAGAAACTGCGCAACAGGAAACAGTGCAAGCTGTCGAGACAAAGACAAGGTGGAAAAAATCGAACTACGACAAACGTGAAGCTCGACCAAACAAAGCTAGTCAATACAAATGTAGGAAATGCGGCTACATGCATGAGAAGCAAAAATGCCCGGCGTTCGGAAAAAAATGTAGAAAGTGCCACAAAGCGAACCACTACGAGAAAATGTGCAGATCGTCGAAGACCGTACATTTGGTAAACGACGCAAACGACTCAGACGAATCAGTACTGAAGGTCAAGGTTGACAAACAGGATCGTAAGCTTGTTGCTAAAATACAAGTATCGCCATCTGGCGTAGAAAAGCAAACTGAACTGTCTTTTCAACTTGACACAGCAGCCACATGTAACATCCTCAGCTATGTCGACTACCGAAAGTTGGAGAAGCCTACAATGGGAGAAAGCACAGCAACACTAACAATGTATGACGGCACAGAAGTAAAACCAATGGGCACCTGCAAACTCAACCTCCATGCGTCAAAAGAACATTCGTTCTTGTTCCAAATCACTCCAACGAAGAACATGTCGTTGCTGTCTCTTGACACTTGCATTGAGTTGGGATTGTTGTCAATAAATGAAAACGTGCACACCAGAAATAACTGACTTGAACGAAACAATCGAACAATACAGTGATGTGTTCAAGGGACTGGGTTGCTTGCCTGGCGAATATGACATTGAACTTGACCCAAATGTGAGACCAGTGCAAAACCGACCTAGAAAAATACCACTGTCAATGAAGGCAGATGTAAAAACGAAACTCGAGACACTAGAGAAACTAGATGTTATTGAGAAGGTCGAGGAGCCAAGTCAATGGATCTCGAACATGCAGCCGGTGCGCAAACCGAATGGCACGATCAGGATATGTGTGGACCCCTCTGATTTGAATAAAGCGATCAGACGGAATCACTTCCAGATGCCGTCCATTGATGACGTCCTGCCGCAACTGACGAATGCGAAAATATTCTCTCTATGCGATGCAAAAGATGGGTTCCTGCAAATCAAACTCACTGAACGCAGCACTCAGCTGACGACGTTCTGGACGCCATACGGCCGCTACAAATGGAAAAGAATGCCGTTTGGAATCAAATCGAGCCCAGAAGAGTTCCAGCGCAGACTGACAAATGCCCTAGAGAATCTCACGGGGGTAACAGTAGTTGCCGATGACATTCTGATCTACGGATGCGGAGACACCCAGGCTGAAGCGCGTCGAGATCATGACAGAAACCTGATCGAGCTACTGGAGCGAGCGAGGAACATCAACCTGAAGCTGAACAAAGCAAAATGTCGCTTCAACATGACCGAGCTACAGTAAATAGGTCACGTCCTCACGCCGCAAGGAGTAAAACCGTATCCAGAGAAAGTCAACGTGATCAAAAGCATGAAACAACGAAGGACGCAGAGGAAGTACGACGCTTCCTTGGGTACACCAACTATCTCGCCAAGTTCACACCCAACCTGTCGAGCGTGGCTGAACCACTACGGAAACTGATCCACAAGGACGCAGACTTCCTGTGGGAAACAGAACAACAGACTGCCTTGGATAAAATCAAGGAACTGACGACGTCCGAGCAGTTGCTAGGCTATTTCGACCCAAAGAAGTCAGTAGTCTTGCAGACAGATGCGAGCACTGTTGGACTCGGGGCGGTGCTGATGCAGAATGACAAACCGATCGCATATGCATCTCGCTCGCTGACAAAAAGTGAGAGAAATTATGCACCCATCGAACTTGAATGCTTGGCAATTGTGTTTGCTACAAGAAAATACGATCAGTACATATTCGGACACTCATATGTAACAGTGCACACGGACCACAAGCCTCTTGAAACGATTTGGCTCAAATCATTGTTACACGCACCGAAACGACTGCAAAGCATGCAGTTGACATTGCAGCGATATACGCTGAAGTTCCAGTATCGTCCGGGACGCGAACAGTTGGTGGCCGACATGCTGTCAAGGCTGCGAAACAGCACAACTCAACCCGACGAATTGCCACGCGAGCAAGTCTTCCAGATGAAAGTCACAGAAGAACTACTTGAGAGCTTCAGAAAAAGCGATGCAAGCGAAGACAAATGAGTCACCGATATCCGCTACCAAGAGATAAAGACAGCCACTACACATGATGACGATTTGATGGAGCTCGCCAGAGTTATCATGACAGGATGGTCAGACGAGAGACAGAACAGTCCTATTCAAACAAGGCCATACTGGACATTCAGAGATGAGCTCACCGTGCACGATGGAATCATATATAAGGGCTCTCAAATCATCATTCCAAAAGCTCTACGGCGAGAACTGCTGAACCGTCTGCACGTCAGTCACTCCGGAAACGCTGCGATGATGAGACGAGCACAAGATGCAATCTTCTGGCCGGGTCTCAGAGCCGACATCAAAGAAGTTGCAGAAAGGTGTGACAAGTGTCAAAGAGATGCGCCATCTCAGCAGAAGGAGACGCTTCGTCAGCACTTCATACCTGATAAGCCATGGTCGAAAGTGGGAGTTGACATCTTCACCTATAACAGAGTGAACTATCTGGTCCTAGTTGACTACTATTCCGACTTCATCGAGTTCGAGGAATTGACCGAGACGACAGCAACTTCCGTTATCAAGACATGCAAACAACAATTCGCAAGACATGGCATACCAGAGGTTGTACAATCAGACAACGGTCCCCAGTTCACAAGTGCAGAATTTCGTAGGCTCAGCGAAGCCTGGAAATTCACCGTGACGTCAAGTTCGCCGTATCATTCCAAGTCGAACGGAAAAGCTGAGTCTGCGGTAAAAATAGCGAAGAGACTGTTAAAAAGAGCAGAGGATCCATATCTTGGCCTGCTTGAGTTCCGCAACACACCGACAACCGAAATGACGACAAGTCCTGTACAGAGACTTATGAACAGGACCACCAGATCAGTAATCCCGCAAGTACGACAGGATTTCAACCCAACAACAACTGCAGCAGTGCGAGCGGAGAAACAGCGCAGACGTCTCAAAATACAGCATCAGTACAACAAACATGCCCGAGATCTGTCGCAAATACAGCTCGGAGCACCTGTCCTGATCAAGGACATGGTGGACGCAAACAGGAGATGGAAACAAGGACGAGTTGTTGATCAACTGAACGAGCGATCGTATACAGTCGAAAACGACGGAAATTTGATTCGACGAAATCGGGTGCTCTTGAAGCCATTATACGAACAACAATCCGATGACATCAGGATCGAGCCTCCGAGCAACGAGACATCTGTAGCGACAACAGATCAACGTACGCCCGAGACTCTTCAATCACCAAACACCGACAACACGACGAAAGCCAGCGACGAACCTGTGAAGACACGCACTGAAACCACTTCGCAGTCATACCGAACGCGATCTGGACGATAAGTTGTGAAACCGACTCGCTTCAGAGAATAGGTCGTTGAACTGTTAGTTTAGTAATTGCATTGTCGTTTCTAGTTAAGACATTTCTGCTATAACTACTTGCATTAATTTGCTATATGAACATTCTTAAGAATAATATTGTCTTAAAAGAAAAGGGGATGTTAACATTGGCACTATTTTAGTTGGACATTATCCATAGGTAGACACCGGATGGAACTTGACTTTTATATATGACTGACCGTTATGTTGCATGGTGACAACGATAAAAATTCGTAATCATGTTATTCAATAAACGTACACAATCATTCACAAACAAGTGATAATAGGGTAAGTTAGCCTACGATAAGTTTGTAAAAAAGATTTAACAATCCTCATTATGTAGTAGAATATATAGGTGATAAAGTAACAAACATAAAACTACTTACATAAGTCTAAGATAATATATATGTGTAAGCCAATACCTACTAGACATTTTGATTTGGTAGCTTTGTAATTAAAATTACGAAGTAGTTACGTAGCCGAGTATCGGAACCGTGTCCCCTACATTAAAAGCCGAGCATTCAATGCGCCAATCGTCACGTGTGCGCACTGGCTTCCGCTCTCTGTCTCTCTCAAATATGGCGAGCGTGGTGTTGTTTTATTTGGGCTAAAAATAGGAGATGCTTTCGATATTTTTAAAAAAGTGTGTAGTCGGATTAAGGAAATCGAAGATGCGACAGCCGTGCAATTGTACAGACGCGACTGTAAGACGTTGGTTGCGTCGATGGAACGATATCCCGGCTGCGCGGGCAAGGCTAAGCCCGAACTTCGATACTATCTAGGTATGTGGACAAAAATGTCAAGCTTGACCAATGTCTAAACAAATAACACTGATGAAAAGAGCTTTAAAAACATAAACAATGATACCAAAATCACTTAATTATGTTGAATATTAATGGAGTTATTGTTTTTTTTTCTTCAGGAATCGGCCTTTGTTTTAGCCCTACAAATACATACATTTGCATTACAGCTGTGTGACCGAAAATGTGACTTTTTCCTCAAAAAAGCATGTAACTTCCTTAATAACAAAGATATCTTCATAAAATTTGGAATGAAGATATATGGTAATTAGTTCTTTCAAAATATCTAATCAAAACTGCAATATAAGATACAAGTATTAATTAATTAGTGTTAATAATATTAATTACAGCCGTCCAGGATTATGTTAGCCACTTTCATAGCTAAAATCTGAAAGAAATCCAATAACAGTGCTGCTTTTGAGGTGTTGTTTCCAAAGTTCTTCCCAGTCCACACCTGAAATTACAGAAACTATCCTACAAATGAATCAGTAATATACAAAATGCAGTTGTTTTTACCTTTCAAAGCCAAATAACTGTTCTTGCTTAGTTGTTTTGAATGAACAGAGTATTTGATGACAATGATGAACAGTGGGCTGTTCAGTGCTAGCATGGCTGGTACTTGGTTGGATTTCCTGAGAAATGTCAATGTGCAAGTCAAACTTCTGATTGTATATGGACGAAAATGTGATTAATTTATTTGAATCACTAAGTTTTTTGAACTTATTGTCTATAGTTTGTGATACAGTTCTCTGAATTGCATTATTTAAGGTATTTGAGCCTTGTTCAGCATAGATTGATGGAAAATGTGCTCGCAATTGTCTCTCTGTCTTGGCTCTGCTACTCACCCCCGGGGTAATATACAAGTATAGTATGTGTCCATTACAAAGATCATCAACCTTTGGAAGAGTTGAGAAATTATCCAGAATATGCTGCTTTTTCAATACCAACATGGGTACCACTACCAGGTGGCCCTCCACAGAACTTCTTCTTTGGAGGCATCTATATATCATGAAAACGAAACAATATTTTTCAGAAATATATAACAATTCAATAGATATGCAGCGCTAACAACTTTGGCTTAAATGAAATTCCACCTGAAATGCAAAATAATTCCCTTTCCTGAAAGTAAAAACACTTCCTCTGCATCACACCCCTAAGAGCACATGGTGATATGTTTGTAAACATTGAACCAAAGCCAATCAGATTGAGAGAAATTGGTCACATGACCTGAATGCGTGTTTTAGCGACGAAAAGAACCGGTCATAAATCCACAATCATCTGCTTTATGGTAAATCATCTGACAATTAAACACATATTTATAATGTCCTAAATCATAACTACAGCTGAACAAAACATAAAATATATGATTTCTGCAATATAAACATGTTTAAATCAGCAGAGATGGTGCAAACATTTTCATTTGCCATGGCGCATCGACGCTGCTGCATCTCAAGATTCCGCAAGCTGACAAACCACTTCGCAACATAAGATCGTTTTAAAACTTCGTCAGTTATGAGATAAAATCCTATATTTTATGTCTATATACCTTTCATTACCGCCTATAGAGTTTAGCACAGTTTTATTTTGCGTTGACATGGGGACTGGTTTTCGGAAAAGCGTCCAAGGCAAAATAATTGTCGGATTTGAACAAATCAAAAACGCGGCAGTCAAGGAATATCCCAACTACGTCATATCCAGTGAATCACTGGGATTTTCCGTTCCAACAGCCAGTCACAGAGCGCTCTTTGTGGGGATTCCCTCAACGCCAAGTGAGACCCCGGAAGCACGTATTTGGAACAAAGATGGCGGACACTGATCGACAGATATCCAAGTACCTATACTATCTGCTATCATACTGCATTTATACCTTACTTGTCATGTATATACCTTACTTTTCATGCATACCATTATACCATGGGGATTACACAACTGCCAATAACGAATGAAGGGCAAAAGGATGGTATTTATACTGTATGACATTTCAGTGTATTAATACTGTATGACGTTTCAATGTATTAGTTGTATTTTATTGTATATTGTGAATCCAACTCAGTTGAATTGCTAATAAACTTGTGTTATTCTTATTCTAACATTCTATTCTATGCATTATTTCAATAAAATGATATGTTACTTCTACTCTGCTGTTGTCATAACTCATTATACTTTACATCATTATTGGAAGAGCATAATACTTATTCCAAATTAATTTATAATATTTGCATATATAATTTATATATATATATATATATATATACGATATTATTTTTATTTGTAGTTACTATTGCCCACAGCTATGTTACAGTAGTTATGTTAGTTCCTGTCAGTGTGTATTGTTTGGTTGTCGTGTTATATTTATTTGTAGTTACTATGGCCCACAGCTATGTTACAATAGTTATGTTAGTTCCTGTCAATGTGTATTGTTTGGTTGTCATGTTATATTTATTTGTAGTTACTATGGCCCACAGCTATGTTACAGTAGTTATGTTAGTTCCTGTCAATGTGTATTGTTTGGTTGTCATGTTATATTTATTTGTAGTTACTATGGCCCACAGCTATGTTACAGTAGTTATGTTAGTTCCTGTCAATGTGTATTGTTTGGTTGTCGTGTTATATTTCCCTTAGCAAAAAAATCTATAGAAAACTATAAATTTCCTATAGTATTCTATAGTATTCCACAGAAAACTATAAATTGGCTACAGAAATCTTAATTTCCTACAGAATTCTATAGAATGTTCTATAGAATTCTATAGAATATGCTATAGTTTTTAAAGAACCTATAGTTTCCTGTAGGATTCTATAGAAAACTATAGAATATTCTATAGAATCCTATAATTTTTAGGCAACCTATAGGTTTTTTGTAGGAAAATATAGAAAACTATAGCATATTCTATAGAATCCTATAGTTTAAGACAACCTATAGGTTTTTTTGTAGGAATCTAGAAAACTATAGAATATTCTATAGAATTCTATAGTTTTTAGAGAACCTATAGTTTTTTGTAGGATTTTAGAGAAAACTATAGAATATTCTATAGAATCCTATAGTTTTTAGAGAACCTATAGTTTTTTGTAGGATTTTATAGAAAACTATAGAATATTCTATAGAATCTTATAGTTTTTAGAGAACATAGTTTTTTGTAGGATTCTACAGAAAACAATAGAATATTCTATAGAATCCTATAGTTTTTAGAGAACCTATTGTTTTTGTAGGATTTTATAGAAAATTATAGAATATTCTGTAGAATTCTATAGTTTTTAGAGAACCTATCGTTTTTTTAGGATTCTACAGAAAACTATAGAATATTATATACAATCCTATAGTTTTTAAAGAACCTATAGTTTTTTTTAGGATTTTATAGAAAACTATAGAATATTCTAGACAATCCTATATATTTTAGAGAACCTATAGTTTTGTTGTAGGATTCTACAGAAAACTATAGAATATTCTATAGAATTGTATTTTTTTAGATAATCTATACTTTTCTGTAGAAATGTTATTTTAGTTTCTGTGGAAACTTTTAACCACTGTTTTAGAAACATGTATGTATTTTTTTGTTATGTACATGTGGTGGATGTTACATATAAATATATATGTCAGTATGTCGTAAACTAAAACGATGCTATTGTATTATTTTATACCGAAACATTCAGCTAAGCATATAGCTATGAATTCGGCAGCGCCGCTACCGCATCCCATAATGTTATTACCCGTGAGTCATTTCGGCGCGTTGGTGCAGTGTTGCGCGGGTCATCAGGTTTAAGTCCACGCATCCTGCGTTTTGGTAGTGGATCGTCAGTGCATGCTCGGATGATCTTCTCCCGAAGGGACACTATGTACACATACTGTTTCGGTTCTCGCTCAGGATAATAGTCCACTTCTTTCCCCGTTTGTTGTAGACTTTGAGGTAGCTGTAGATTAATAGACAAACTTAATGACATGTGTCATGAACTTGCATTGTTACACAGTATGGCATTTGCAAACAATTTCATTTTTTTTATTCAACATGTAAATATTTCAAAACGTAAATATTTAAAGTAACCTTTTTCATGTACAATACCTCAGCATATAAAAATGTTATGTAAATAGCTGAATTATTACAAATAAAAAGTTACTTTAAATATTACACATATATGCATAATGTACATACGCTATTATTATTATGCTTTGTATTGTTTACGTATTGCAATGTAATAAATACCTTTCATTTCTAAAAAAACTCTTCTCATACATCACTTGCTCAATCATAGACATTGATTGTTAGAGTCGTCACCAACATAAATAAATCCAATCAATAATTAGCCCTATAATGGAATGGCAATAATCGTTATTATAATGCATAACACAAATATTTACATGTTCATGTTGTTACATGTATACTTAATGTGTACCTGCATACTTACACAGTGTGTCCCTTTCGATTTCTTTCAATGATAAATCTTTGTGACTCTGATAATGAATCGCAGCCAGAAGAACTGTGCCCGGTATACCGGGAAGCTGCAATAAGTAATTTCATCTGATAAATTTCTGATTCATGTTGCTTCCCTGTGTATTTGAATCTATATTATTCGAAGATGGCCAACAAAGATTTTTTAAATGTTAAGAATAATCAGACTCTGGACCTGAAATGGTGGATAACATAAGTTACAGTCATTATAACTTACGTTATCTACCACAACCACAATTTTTTTTAAACAACAATAAACAGGCAGGATGTGTTTTTGAGTGTCTTCTTTCTTCATGGGCCTAAGATACAGGCCAAATATTATCAACAGGAACTGTCCTCAAAGAAGCTGGTTATGAAGTAAACATAGCGTAAGTTACAGGACACCACAATTTGGCCCAGTATTGTGCAACTTCACTCATGCTAAATTTAATTTCTTCTAATTTTCTTCCATGTTACATTGACTAAGAGTAATGTGTACCTTTCAGTGACATTGATGTCAAGCTCATATGAAGCATCCTCTGTGCATTGTGATGGTAGCCATGAATCATCATCGTCGCCCTCCTCACTGTCTTCATCATTTGACAGAGGGCTACAAACAAATACTTATTGAATAATGATATGTTTAGTCGACAAAACAGTGCTACATCTGTTTAAACTCCACAAATTAGTATATAATGGTATGTCATAAAATTAACGTCTTTTTTGTTTTAATGTCAACCACATAACTCAAGTAAAACTGAAACAAGGCATGCATAATATAATGACTTATGTTACTTGTAGAAATTACAGTAGAATATCATACCGTAACATTTCAGTGAAGCAATACTAACATTTATAAATATGCAACTGTGAAAAATTACCCAACGGAGATATGCATGATGTCTGGTTTCTGTAATGGGTCTGCCACTGGTGAAGGTAGGGATGAAGGCCCTGCCACAGGTTGGGATGATGGTGAATCGGCTGCAAAAACAGAGGTAATAAAAGGTTGTTCTGTAAAAGTTTATGAAAATTATTATCTTGTTGACATACAAAACATGTCATTTAAAATGCTATGCTATTTCACCAATGTGAACGACTGCTCAAAACAGTCAGGAAACATAAAAATTGGCCAAGTGGCCCTGAAGTCCTTTGGACTAATACGTCTATATGTGACCCCGTCTGACCAAATGAGTGATAAGTCGGAAAAAATTTAACATTGTTTTCTTACATCCTTGTAAAGGTTTGATAGGGTGCTTTACACGGTTTCAAAAAATATGACTGCTACAAAAATTGGCAAAGTTATGGAGCATTGAACATGGTAGTGAAAATGAAGTAAACGGCTGTTGAAGTTTTACATTATATATGCAAATGGATTGCATGGAAAAATTACATGCACAACATTCAAATGTGGTACACAGTATGTAATATGTATTTTATGTTGCAATGATACACTGGAAGTACAAATGTGCTGCTACAAAGACTTATCAAGTTATGCCAGATTATGTCTTCATGTGTAAAACTAAGAGGACAGATTATCTGAGAGCAAAAGGTAGACTCACTGTTTGACACAGTTTAAAACCTACAGGCAACTGTCCAGTTTAACAGGGGTCTAGTGGCTTAATGCTGTCTGTTGACACAAGCTACTGCCAGTGACCAATTACATATTAGTCATAGTTTCCATCAAACAATAGCAGGCAGAGAATCTTGGCTCCACAGCTGGGTGTAATACACAACCAGAGCCACCACTGATTCATGGTCAAGTAGATTAGCTCAATGCACCAACTAAGACAATACACAACACTGTGAGTGACAGTGTCCAGAGTGAGGCCTAAGCAGTGTCATCATTGCTGAATAGATCAATTAAACCTGCCAAGTGGGCGACATTCTGCCCAAGTGTTCATTAATCTTTAGTGATGGTTCAGAACACCAGACTGACCACATACCTAAACAAAGCGAATGTAATAGGTGAAGAACAGGCAGTGTTCAGATAGGGGTATTGGTTGAATTGTATTTGTCTCGACCCAAAAGGCTTTTTTGTGTCTTCATCAATTATAAGAAAGCATTTGATTTAGTAGACCGGTCCTCCCTGTGGTCTAAGATAATTCCATGCGGTATTAATGGTATTGTGTTGAAAGTTGTATACAACATGTACAAAAATGCTAAATCATGTATAACTGAGGGCCAGGCTGTGTCAGCCTTCTTCTGTGTAGAGTTATGGCAAGGAGAAAACTTGTGTCCCTTGTTATTTGCTATTTATCTGAATAATTTTGAACACTGTTAGTCACAATTATAACGGACTTGACATGGCAGCTGGTTAAATTTACAACAACCTTAGTGATGATGATGTAGAAAATGTATGTTCTACTATATGCTGATGACACTAGAATGATTCAATCAAATACAGATTTCTTGCTTGTGTATAGCGGAACTATGTCAACTCTTCTAATGGTTGACATTTGGTTGTTTCAGGTGTCAACTATATTGTGAATCTGTAATTATTAGTTTATATTGATACAACTGATTTACACAGTATCATGTCTACACAAGGCATGGCAAGCGTAAACAGAACAGTAGAATGCATTTGATATAAATAAAGTGTAGGATATTTCACTCTATAGTTGTCCAGAATATTAATTGTCTATGTTTGTCACCTACAGGTGACAGAATATTAATTTTCTATGTTTGTCACCTAAAGGTTTCTACAGACAATACATCTTTAACCAATAGACACCACAGTCACACTATTTTATAATAATTAAACAAACATCAAAATAAACACAACTTGCAATTATAGAAAATCACTAGTTTTGAAGATACAGTTTAAAAGTGTTAATCAACTGTTCAGTCTAACAGGGGTCAAGTGTGTCTACTCTGCCTGGGTGCTGTGACCAATTAAAGATTAGTCAAGGTCTCAGTGGACTGGGCTGTAGAGATTAGTCACAGCTGTTGACTTTGTGGCACAATACACAACATCTAATGTTGGGGGTGGTCTCAAGGGCCCTTCTCAAAACCACATCACTAGATAATGTAAACCTTTTGCACTTTGGGGGCCCCTTAGGTGCCCTTAGAATAATTCAATCAAATACAGATTTATTGTATATAGTGGCAGCACCATAAGATACATCTATGCAAAATTAGAAAAAAAGTTGCTGAACAGTTTTTGAAAAAATAGGCCAAATGTTACATTTTTACCAGTATTGGGGTCCTTGGAGGCCCTAGGGAGCCCTTAAAATTATTCAATCAAATACAGATTTCTCGTGCATAGTGGCAGTGCCCCAAGATATGTCTATGCAAAATTAGAGAAAAAGTTGCTGAACGGTTTCTGAGATACGGCAGCGGACGGCGGACGGCGGACGCAGTGATGGCAATAGTCCCTTGGAGTTGGACCTTCGGCCAAAGGACTAAAAATGTTGATGCCATTGCCAATTTTGTAGGTGAATATTAAAAAATTACACTCTTACAACGGATTTCAACCAGGTTTCTTAACAACTGCAGCTAGCTGCCATTTTAATAAAAAAACGTTGTCTTTAACCCACAGGCACCGACTCAAGTCTCGGATGGAATTGAACAAATTGACATAACATTCCCAATATGACGTTGGCAGGGCACTGTATTACGCGATGCACGAAGTTAGGACACGACGATAATTATACCCGTTCCAGACAATAATGTTGTCGACTAGATGGGCGATGTTTCAGCTCCGTAATCTACTTCATATTCCATTCCCTTCCTATATTTTACTGGGTTACCATTCTGCCTAGCTTACGATTACGCCTTGGCCTTAGGCTTAGCCTTCATTGCTTCAACTAGTTCAAGACGTTGAAAAACTTACGTGTCAAGCAAAACTTCCGCCAGTTTATGGTCAGATTTCGGATTTACGTAAGCCTTCAGGCGATCCCATCGTACCTTCTGCTCTTCCAAAATCACCCGTATAGTAGACCGGAATTTGTCACGTTCTTTTTGTTTTTTCTTCGCCGCTGAACATAGTAGTGCACGACGCAACATTTTTTTTTACCCGCCATTACGATAGAATGTCAAAAACTATGCAACTTGCGTTCACGTGATCACGTGCCAAGTGAGCACGCATTTCCGTCGGATTTTAGCCACGCCTACAACGGCTTTCGAAAGCGACTCGCAGTCGATGTATACAAAGTGATATGTGCACTTATCATTAACTTTTCATAAAACAAAATGGTTCATTAAAACATATTTGGGCAGTCAGTACGACATAATAGATATCATTTATACTGTATAACATGATTTTGCAATAAAAACAAAAAAGCCACGAAGTGCGACTGTCCCTTTAACGTGCACCTCTGTTAATGAGTATGTCATACAGAATATTTTCTACAGGATATATTCTGTAGGATATAGCCTATAGGATATTTCTTATAGGAAATATTCCATAGAGAGTACTATAGGATATTTCTTATAGTTTTCTATAGAAAATTTCCTATAGAATATTCTATAAAAAAAAACTATAGAAAATTTCCTGTAGTTTTCTGTAAAAAACCGCAAAAATCCTGTAGTTTTCTATAGAAAATTTCCTATAGTTTTCTATGGAAAACTGCAAAAATCCTGTAGTTTTCTATAGAAAATTTCCTATAGTTTTCTATAGAAAACCGCAAAAATCTTGTAGTTTTCTATAGAAAATGTCCCATAGTTTTCTATAGAAAACCGCAAAAATCCTGTAGTTTTCTATAGAAAACTGCGCAAAAAAAATATAGTTTTCTATAAAAAAAACTGCGCAAAAATCCTGTAGTTTTCTGTAGAAAATTTCCTATAGTTTTCTATAGAAAACTGCGCAAAAATCCTGTAGTTTTCTATAGAAAATTTCCTATAGTTTTCTGTAGAAAACTGCGCAAAAATCCTGTAGGTTTCTATAGAAAATTTCCTGTAGTTTTCTATAGAAAATCTATAGTTTTTTTTGCTAAAGGTTATTTGTAGTTACTATGGCCCACAGCTATGTTACAATAGTTATGTTAGTTCCTGTCAATGTGTATTGTTTGGTTGTCATGTTATATTTATTTGTAGTTACTATGGCCCACAGCTATGTTACAGTAGTTATGTTAGTTCCTGTCAATGTGTATTGTTTGGTTGTCATGTTATATTTATTTGTAGTTACTATGGCCCACAGCTATGTTACAGTAGTTATGTTAGTTCCTGTCAATGTGTATTGTTTGGTTGTCGTGTTATATTTGTAGTTAATATGGCCCACCGCTATGTTACAGTAGTTATGTTAGTTCCTGTCAATGTGTATTGTTTGGTTGTCATGTTATATTTATTTGTAGTTACTATGGCCCACAGCTATGTTACAGTAGTTATGTTAGTTCCTGTCAATGTGTATTGTTTGGTTGTCGTGTTATATTTGTAGTTACTATGGCCAACCAATAGTTATGTTAGTTCCTGTCAATGTATTGTTTGGTTGTCATGTTATATTTATTTGTAGTTACTATGGCCCACAGCTATGTTATAGTTATGTTAGTTCCTGTCAATGTGTATTGTTTGGTTGTCATGTTATATTTATTTGTAGTTACTATGGCCCACAGCTATGTTACAATAGTTATGTTAGTTCCTGTCAATGTGTATTGTTTGGTTGTTATGTTATATTTATTTGTAGTTACTATGGTCTACAACTATGTTACAGTAGTTATGTTAGTTCCTGTCAATGTGTATTGTTTGGTTGTCATGTTATATTTATTTGTAGTTACTATGGTCTACAACTATGTTACAGTAGTTATGTTAGTTCCTGTCAATGTGTATTGTTTGGTTGTTATGTTATATTTATTTATAGTTACTATGGCCCACAGCTATGTTACAGTAGTTATGTTAGTTCCTGTCAATGTGTATTGTTTGGTTTTCATGTTATATTTATTTGTAGTTACTATGGCCCACAGCTATGTTACAGTAGTTATGTTAGTTCCTGTCAATGTGTATTGTTTGGTTGTCATGTTATATTTATTTGTAGTTACTATGGCCCACAGCTATGTTACAATAGTTATGTTAGTTCCTGTCAATGTGTATTGTTTGGTTGTCATGTTATATTTATTTGTAGTTACTATGGCCCACAGCTATGTTACAGTAGTTATGTTAGTTCCTGTCAATGTGTATTGTTTGGTTTTCATGTTATATTTTTGCATGTATTTAGATGCGTAGAATTGAGCATTTCTATTAGAATTGACTCTTTATATTATTATAATTTCCCATTATTATATAAAGGCAGATTTATAGTATGGAAAATTAATCCATAGTATACGCTAGTACTAGTAGTAGCAAGTTGGCAGTTAAGTTAAAGGTCAAGTTAATACTAGTGGTACGATGAGCACTGAAAAAAATTGAAAGTTAAACTGAACAAAAGGAATATTGAAGTGTAATCGGTCGGGAAATGACCTATAACACTGATGACCACGATTCCGATGTTCGGATTTTTATCCCTGACAAACACGATTCCGCGACTCCGTGGTTGCGTAGCCGAGCATCGGTGCTTGCCGCCCCGCGTCCGAGCACCGGAAAGAGGCCACAATAGGCGCATGCGCGTTGAGTGCTCGGACCTCTATCGCCGAGACGCACACGGTTCCGATGCTCGGCTACGTAACAACTTACAATTAAGCATTTGCGATAACCGGGCGAACAAAGTTTATGTAGCTAGTGTCCCACATATTCGATAGGGCGCGGTGTAACCTAAATAAATAAGGCAGTCTAGTGTAAGGTAATTGATTGTATTTAAATTGGGTCACTACCGGTAACGTTAGCATTTCTGATAGGATAGATAGTCAGCTGTGACTATAACCAAAAACTATAACCGAAATAAACAAGGCAACCTTACGTAAAGTGTAACATTTGTGCACAGTAATCATTCGTCTTAAATACTACATAGACAGTGAATAGTGTAAACACAGTTGAATTAACTATTTTAAATAGTTAATTAGAATATTATTATTAAATAAATTCTGATATGGCTCCTTGCAAGCGACAAGTCAAGGCAAAGAGACACTTGGTGTACGCCGACTGCCACAGTTGGATGGATTTTGCCCTATCCGGCTGTGGGAAGTCAAGGGCAGAGACCAAGGAAGAGGGATTCGCCTTTCAATTCGTGGGTTGATGGAAGTTGGAGTGTCTGGAGAAGGAGGTTGCTAGGTTGGTATGTATATATATATATATGGTGAAGGGGATGGAGATGAGAATCAGCAAGGAGAAAGATGGAATGGAGAGAGACGACAGGAAAAGAGGTCGGAATACTGTGAGAATGAAGGAGCAGAGTAGTGGATAGAAGACCGAGGAAAGGAGACTGAGAATAGGGAAGATGATCGGAGGGGAAGAAGTTGGAGGATCGACGGAAGGACATGTGACAGGCGTGAAGGTGACAGGGGAGATAGTGACCGTAGAGAAAGAGTTAGGAGGGGAAAAGAGACGGGAGAGGAGAGAAGGAAATGCAATGGAAGGAAAGATGACGGGAAGAAAGGAAGTAAGAGTAAATGTGATAGAAGAGACGTTGGGAGGGACGACGAGAGGAGGAAAGTGACAAGACAAACAGTGTCAGGACAGGTTGGAACGGACAAGATTGTGACAGGAGAGCAGAAGACAAGGGAACAAGACTACAACCAGACAAATGCAAACCGGACAAGGAGCTACTCTGAGACAGTGACTGAGGGGGCATTGAGAAAAGAGAGGGTGTTTATGGGCGACTCTATTCTGAGAAAGACAGATAAGACACTAAGCCAAGGGGAGGACGTCGTTGTTTGTTTGCCGGGGACTAGGATACAAAATATGACTGAAAGGGTAGAGAAGGTATTGGGGCATGGCAAGGGAGGGTTTATACTAGTATACGTAGGGACACATAATGCTGAAAGGGAGGGAACAACTGGGGTAGTACAGAAGTACAGACAGTTAGTGTGGAAGTTAAAGAAGACAAGAGTCGAACAGATTATTCTCTCAGGAATTTTGCCAGTAATGGGAGGAAGGTAGCCAACATATAGAAACTGCCTGAGGATGGCGATCAACTCACTAGTTGAGCAGATGTGTAAAGAAGAGGGGGTGGGATTCAATTTATGGGGATATTTTGTTGAGAGGAAGATATGTAAATGAGAGATGGCCCCCATCTAAGTAGAATTGGGCAGCAGTTTTCTCAGAGAACTTGCTGCAATCTGTTGACAGTGGGACAGGCTGCATCTATGTAAACTAGATTCGCAGGGGGATTCACAGAGAAGCCTGGAACTGGAGGCATAGATAAAGACAGCAGAAATAAATCAGCAACGAACAGCCTGGAAAACTGTTCAGAATCAGGATATAAATGCGTTTGTTTAAATGCAAGGAGCATAGTAAACAAAAGAAGTATTTTAGTTCAGTGTTTACCAGAGAAGATATTAGTTCACTGTCAGTACCAGAGGCTAAGTTCAAGGGGGCAGAATCAAACTATTTAGGACAGTTAATTGTAACCCCGGAATTTGCATTTGGGGGACTTCCGGTGGTGAATTGATTTGAATTTGGTGCAGCAAACTTGCGAAAATATAAGGATATTTGATCAAGATAAGTGATATTATTGAGCGTATAGGATACATAACGTAATTATAGATATATATTAAGCAATATTTTTTGTTAAAAGTTAGCTAGAGGGAGTAATCTAGGGTAGATTAAAAGTAGGCGATTTGCGAGCGATAATTGGGGACGTTAATGTAATCGGAACGTTGCTTACAAAGTAGGTCACTGGCGAAGTTAGCGTATAATCGGTGTAGTTAGATGAGTAATTAAAACCTGAAATAACAATCTTTTAAAGTGTATAATAGTACACAGGAAACAGTCTTTGTAAAGACTACCTTGTATCTAAGCCTAACTTGAATACATTGTCATCGACATCGTAACTAGGTAAGGCACGGTGTGTCACTGTGTGTTAACAAATATAACTAACTATAACCTAAACAATCTGGTGTAAATTGTACACAGAAAAGTCTTTTCAAAGACTACATAAAACTACTTTGAACATAAATAAATTCTGATATGGCACCTTGCAAGCGGCAACTCAGGGCAAAACGACACCTAGTTTGCAACGACTGCCAGAGCTGGGTGGATTTTGCGTTGTCTGGCTGTCCAAAATCATGGGCAGAGACCAAAGATGACGGAATCACCTTTCGGTGTATGGGGTGTTTGAGGGTGGAATGTCTGATGAAGGAGGTGTGTAAGTTGACGGATATAGTGAAGGAGATGGAGATGAGACTCAACATAAAAATAGATGGAGCAGAGAGGGATGACGCGGAGAGAGTTGAGAATTCTACAACACAGAAGGAGCAGAGTTGTGACACGGAGACTGAAGAAAGGAGAATGAGAGGAAGGAAGGTGACCGGTGTGAAGGAACAAGACATTGAGAAAACAGAGGGACAGAGGAAAAGTGTTCGGCAGAGGAAGAGAAAACGCGCCAGTGGGGATAGATCAGCAGGTAGTCAGACTGTAGAGAACGAGGAGAGATACGACAGCGATACAGGTGGTGAAGAGGTAGATACCACAGAGGCAGTTGGTAAGACTGTGAGACAGAAGACTGATGGAAGAAGACAGTGTTCAGCAAAAAACAGAAAACATGACAGGTGTGAAGGTGACAGGGGAGAAAGTGACCGTAGTGAAGGAGGTAGCCGGGGAAAAGGGACGGGAGAGGAGAGAAGAAAATGTGATGGGAGGAAAGAAGAAGGGACGAAAGGAAGTGAGAGTAAATGTGCTAGAAGAGAAGATGACAGGAGGAAAGGGGACAAGAGAAAATGCGACAGGAAAGAAGGGAAGGAATGTGACAGGAGAGAAGACGACAAGAGGAAAAGACAACAACCAGACATATGCAAACCGGAGGAGCTACTCCGAGGCAGTGATTGAGGGGGCAAAGAGAAAAGAGAGAGTGTTTATGGGCGATTCAAATCTGAGAAAAACAGACAAGACTATATGCGAGGGGAAGGACGTTGTTGTATGTCTACCGGGGTCTAGGATAGAGCATGTGACCGAAAGGGTAGAGAAGGTATTGGGGCATGGCAAGGGAGGGTCTATACTAGTACACGTTGGGACAAACAATGCAGACAAGGAGGGAACAACTGGTATAGTTCAGAAGTACAGACATCTAGTGAGGAAGCTAAAGAAGACAAGAGTGGAACAGGTTATTCTCTCAGGAATTTTGCCAGTAATGGGAGGAAGGGGGGCAAGATACAGAAACTGTAAGAGGATGGAGATCAACGCACTAGTTGAGCAGATGTGTGAGGAAGAGGGCGTGGGATTCATAGATTTATGGGGGTACTTTGTTGGGAGAGAAGATATGTACATGAGAGATGGCCTCCATCTAAGTGGAAAGGGGGCAGCAGTATTCTTAGAGAATCTGCTGCGATCTGTTGACAGTGGGACAGGTTGCATCTATTTAAACTAAATTCGCAGGGGGGACTCGCAGAGAAGCCTGAAACTGGAGGCATAGATAAAGGCAGCAAAAATAATTCAGCAAAGAACAGTCTGGAAAACTGTTCTGAAGCTGGGTATAAATGTGTTTGTTTAAATGCAAGGAGTATAGTAAACAAAAGAAATGAACTAATCATTATGGTAGAAGATATTGACCCTCACATAATAGGTATAACCGAATCATGGGCAACCACCGATATATCAGATGCCGAATTGGGACTGACAGGATATGTAATGTTTAGGAAAGATAGAATAGGAAGAAGGGGAGGTGGAGTTATTTTATATATTAAAGAATCTATCCAGGCTTATGAAATAAAATTAGACAGAGAAGCAGATTGCGAAGAAGCTGTTTGGTGTAACATAGTTACAGGAAACTCAACGTTAACGGTTGGATTAGTTTATCGAAGTCCAAACATAAGCATAGAAGAGAATGACAAAATACAAAACGCTATAAGGGAAGTGAGCAAACGGGACTGTGTTATTATGGGGGATTTTAACCATGGGCATATAAAATGGAAATCTCTACAGAGTATGGGTAGTGAGGACCACAAGTTTTTAGTTTTAGTACAAGATAGTTTCCTTTCTCAACATGTGCTAGAACCAACCAGGGGAGAGAATGTGTTAGACTTAGTTTTGTCCTCACAGAATGAATTAGTTGACAATGTTAAATTGTGTGAGCCTCTGGGAAGTAGTGATCACAACCAGATACATTTTACCATCAAAGTAAAATCAGAAAGAAATAATAAAAAGCAGTTGAGGAGAAATTTCCACAAAGGAAGATATAAGGAAATGAGGAAATATTTAGCAAAAATAGACTTGAATAATACACTGAAGAATAAGACAGCAACAGAATGCTGGAATATCTTAAAGAATGAAATAGAGTGCATCGTAGATAAATTTGTTCCCTTCAAAAAACAAGGGAAACGGACCAGAAAGAAATACTTATCGAAAGAAGCCATTAGAAAAATTAAGTATAAACAAATGATGTGGAAGTCATATAGACGTACTGGAAATGACGAAGACTACAACATTTATAAAGAAGCACTAAACCAAGCTACAGCTGAAATTAGAAATTCAAAGAGAAGCTATGAACATAAATTAGCTTGTAATATAAAACATGACAGCAAGAGTTTTTATGCGTATGTTCGAAGCAAACAGAAAGTTCAGGATAAGGTCGGTCCTCTAGAAGATAGTGCTGGAAATATAATATCAGAAGGATTCTTAATGGCTGAAGACCTAAATGAGTATTTTAGTTCAGTGTTTACCAGAGAAGACACTAGTTCACTGCCAGTACCAGAGGCTAAGTTCAAGGGGGCAGAATCAGACTATTTAAGACAGTTAATTGTAACCCCAGAAATGGTAGCTAAGAAAATTAGGGCTATGAAGGAAAATAAATCACCTGGAGTGGATGGTATTCCACCCAAACTACTAGTGGAAATTGTAGAACAAATTAGCATACCGCTTGCAACAGTTTTCAACTTGTCATTAGAAGAGGGAGTGGTTCCTTTAGAATGGAAAGAAGCAAACATTATACCGTTATTTAAAAAAAGGTTCGAGAAACAAGTCAAATAATTATAGACCAGTTAGTTTAACATCGGTGATTTGTAAATTATTAGAAAGACTAATTAAAGATCACATGGTGGATTTTCTTGTTAAACATAACTTGATAAACCCATCTCAACATGGGTTTCTAAAAGCGAGGTCATGCTTAACAAATATGTTATGTTTTTTGGAAGATATCACTAAGTGGGTAGATGATGGATCACCAGTAGATATCATCTACTTAGATTTTCAAAAAGCTTTCGACAAAGTGCCACATCAGAGATTACTGCTTAAACTAAAAGCCCATGGCATAGGAAATGGTATAATTAACTGGATAGAAAAATGGCTGATTGACAGAAGACAACGGGTAGTTGTTGATGGGGAGGCTTCAAACTGGAAATCAGTTTTGAGTGGGGTTCCACAGGGATCAGTACTGGGACCTATATTATTCTTAATATATATAAACGATTTGGACGATGATATAGCTAGCAAGGTGTTGAAATTTGCAGATGATACAAAAGTGTTTAGAAGGATTGAAAGTGATGGTGATAGACAGCATTTACAAGATGATCTTGACATGTTGATCAAATGGTCTGAAAAGTGGCAAATGTTGTTCAATTTTGGGAAATGTAAATGCCTCCACACAGGACATGGGAACGAATATGTAGAATATACAATGGGGGAAACTGTACTAAGTACTACTGTAAAAGAAAAAGACTTAGGGCTGACAATTAGTGCTGACATGAAGGTTTCAGAGCAGTGTGGAATTGCAGCTTCAAAGGGAAATCAAATCCTTGGATTGATTAGGCGAAATATAGCATATAAAGAAAAAGAACTAATAATACCACTGTACAAAACAATAGTTAGGCCTCATTTAGAATATTGTATACAAGCGTGCAGGCCATACCGCAAGAAGGACATATATATGCTAGAAAGAGTACAGAGGAGAGCGACTAAAATGATACCAAAACTGAGGGATCTTAGTTATGAAAAACGCCTAAAAGAATGTGGTTTAACAACACTATAGACCAGGAGATTAAGAGGAGATCAGATAGAAGTGTTTAAAATATTGAATGGTTATGAAAATATTGATAGAAATATGTTTTTTTCAGTTAAGAAAGATAGAAAGACTAGAGGACATGAAGTTACATTAGTAAAGGAGCAGTGTAGATTAGACGTGAGAAAGTTCTCATTTTCACAAAGGACTGTGAATGAATGGAACAGATTATCTGATGATTGTGTGGGTGCTAGTAGTGTGAATATGTTTAAAAATAAAATCGACACATACCTCAGAAGGGCTGGATATATGTAGATAAAAGGGTTGGACTCTCGATAAGCCAAAGGTCTTCCTTGTCCACCTGCAATCTAGAGTTAATTCTCTGGATGGCAATCTTGTTAAATCTTGTTGAATTGGTAGCTAAGAAAATTATGGCTATGGAGGATAATAAATCACCTGGAGTGGATGGGATTCCGCTCAACCTCCTATTGGGCATTGTATATTGTCTTGTTAAACATAACTTGTTAAAGCCATCTGAACATGGTTTTCTAAAAGCGAGGTCATGCTTAACAAATAGAGTATGTTTTTTGGAAGATATCACTAAGTGGGTAGACGAGGGATCTCCAGTAGATATCACCTACTTAGATTTTCTGAAAGCTTTCGACAAAGTGCCACATCAAAGGTTACTGCGTAAACTAAAGGCCCATGGCATAGGAAATGGTTTAATTAACTGGAGAGAAAAATTGCTAATTGACAGAAGACAAAGGGTTGATGGGGAGGCTTCAAACTGGAAATCAGTTTTGAGTGGGGTACCACAGGGATCAGTACTGGGACCTATGTTATTCTTGATATATATCAACGATTTGGACGATGATGTAACAAGCAAGATATTGAAATTTACGGATGATACAACATTTTTTAGAATGATTAAACGTGATGGAGATAGACAACATTTACAAGATGATCTTGACAGGTTAATAAAATGGTCTAAAAAGTGGCAATTGTTGTTCAATTTGGGGAAATGTAAATGCCTCCACACAGGACATGGGAACGAAGATGTACAATATAGAATAGGAGGTTCTGTACTAAGTACTACTGTAAAAGAAAAGGACTTCGGGTTACCCATTAGAGCTGATATGAAGGTTTCAGAGCAGTGCGTTATTGCCGCTTCAAAAGGGAAAGCAAATCCTTGTATTAATTAGGCGAAACATAACGAATAAGGAAAAATAGCGAATAATACCGCTGAACAAAACATTAGTTAGGCCTCATTTAGAATATTATATTCAAGCATGGAGGCCATAACGCAGGAAGGATATAGTTATGCTAGAAAGAGTACAGAGGAGAGCAACTGAAATTATATCAAAACTGAGGGATCTTAGTTACGAAATACGCCTAAAAGAATGTGGTTTAACAACACTAGAGACCAGGAGATTAAGAGGAGATCAGATAGATATGTTTAAAATATTGAATGGTTATGAAAATATTGATAGAAATATTTAGTTCTCAGTTAAGAAACAGAAGGACCAGAGGACATGAAGTTACATTAGTAAAGGAGCAGTGTAGATTAGATATAAGAAAGTCCTCATTCTCACAAAGGACGGTACTTGAATGGAACATATTATCTCCTGATTGTGTTGGTGCTAGTAGCGTGAATATGTTTAATAAAATCGACCTTAAAAGGGCGGGATACATGTAGATAAAATGTATTGGACTCTCGATACGCCAAAAGGCTTCCTTGTCCATCTGCCATCTAGAGTTAATTTTCTGGATGGCAATCTTGTTAAATCTCTTGTTAAATCAAGCGACCGGTGTTAGTCGCACCCTCGACTGACAGCGACAGCGAGAGAAAGAGCACATAATATTGTAAATGTTCAGATCAATATTCTGCTATATATTTACATTGTAGTTATTACGCTATTCAGTGTGAACTTGTTATATGTTATCGTTTGATAGCTGGAACGAGTGGAGTACCAGGCATTCGGCGTGGTCGACGACTCAGCCGACCTTACTGTCGAGTTCGTTGACAGATTTGGCTTGGTCCAGATTTAGCTTGTGTCTCGGAAGTTAGTCATGCTTGACTCCCTGTCGTGTGCATTTGAGTCCGGTCACGCTTGCACACACAAACGCTTGACCACATTTGACCGCTAGTGCGCAACCGAGCGGAAAGGGGTGACCATCCTTGTTGAGCCTGTATTACAACCGGTAACGTAATAATCGACCAGTAATGTAATAAATCGACCGGTAAAGTAATAAAAACGGCTAAGTTGATTATGATGATTATAACGATGATGATTGTGATGACGGAGATGATGATGATAATCATCACGATAATGCTAATAATGATAACAACAGTGATGGTGAGTGTAATAAATGATAATGATGATGAAGACGAGGACGATGAAGACAACGAAGGCGTTGTCTTAGTGACGAAGATGATGATGATTATGATGACGAAGATAAAGTAGTTGAGGGTCATTATTATTACGATCATGAGGACGACGACAATGACATCCTCAACCTCACCATTCTCCTCGACCTCATCGTCATTCTCACGTGCACCCTTATAACGGCTAGCCATGCTGACATCCTGTTGATCTTCACGAAATTATACTTAACAAGGATTCTCAGAACAACTCTGCCGTTTTTTTTCTGAGAGAACACACGGAATGCCGTTCATAGAGCGTCCCAGGTAACGCAGTAACTACATGTCAGCAAACAATAGGACCTAAGCAGAAAGTGTGGCAGGGAAGAGGGGGTGATTAAAAGGGTCACCTCAACAAATGAAAAAGATAATCTACTCAAAATTAAGGGATAATCTTAAAGACATATTTAAGGACCATTAAAGCATGCTTACAAATAACATTCCTGATTATCGTTTGATCAAATTAAGGGGTTATCTCAAACATTATGAAGGAAATTTCAAAATACAATGTTAACGATTGATATTTAAAAAAAATTACCAACTCAAGGATAATTGGTAATCTCAAACTAATAGTAATTGTTATTATTATAAAAAGGAGTTATTAAGATGTTATTTTATAATGCTAACTGCTCATCTCAACACATGATATGGGCATCTCATAAAACCATCTCATAACAAGGCATGGTTCTTCTAAAAAAAGTATCGATACACAATTTTTAGAAGTCATTAACACATTAACGAGCAGATAGTCTCAACAAATTAAATGATTATCTAAAAAATTAAGGGGTCTTTTCAAAAAAGGCATAATGGATCTTTTCTAAAATAGACGCGTTGTTTAAAAATAATTGGCTGATCATCTCAACACATTAAGGGATCATATCAAAACAATAATGGTCATCTCTCAATTAAGGGGTTTTCTAAAAAAATTCATATCAAAAATATAAATGTTAAAAAAAAACGAACATACTGATCGTTTCGATGAATTAAAAGATCATCTTAGCATAATAACAGGTCATGTCACAAATAAAGGGGTCTTTTCCACTAAGTTAAGGGACCATTTCAAAACATAACAACATTAAAAAAAATTAACTGGCTGATCATGGGAACTCATTCAGGAATAATCGGGGTTTATCTAATAAAATATTAGGGACTTCTCAAAAACGTTATGGTGTCAATTCACAAAATATATAAATGTTTATTAAAAAACAACTAACAGATAATCCCAATAATTTGGAAGACCATCATAACATTAAATTGTCATCTCATAAAATAAAGGCTAAGGGATCATTTCAAAAATAGACGTGTTAAAATCTTTGGCTATTCATCGCAATACATTAAGGAATCATCGCAACAAATAAGTAGTCATATCTCAATAAAGGGGTTTTCTGTAACGACTTAGGGAAAGCTCAAAATTAAGGAGTGCTATTATTAGAAACTTAATGATAATCTCAAAATAATAAATATAATAAAAATAATAATAATAACAAAAATCAGCTTAAACAGATAAAGGAATAATCTGAAGAAAAAAATAAAGTTAAGTGTTAACTGTTAATCAATTTAAAAGTTCGCATAAACGAATAACAGGCGTCCGATGTATTTTAAAATATGCCTAATGGTAAAATTTTATTTTTTTCTTTGAAAAGACCACTTGATTTTATTAAATGATCCTGTCACGAGTTGAGATGACCTGCCAGTTTGTTATAAAAATGACCTCTCTAAAACTACTTTGAAATTTTTTCTTTAAATTGTTTGTAACAAAATCTCTTATCATTAGGCATATTTTAATATACATTAGGTCCCCATCATTCGTTATCATTCAGATAACAGTTTAGTTTATATTTTTGAGATTACTCCTGTAATTGTTTCAGTTGATTATTATTATTATTTCGAGATTACCCTTACGTTTCTAGTAATTTTATAATAGTACTCTTCAACATTACATTTTTATATATCCCCTAAGTAGTTTGAGAAAACCCCTTTATTGATATATGACTACGTAATTGTTATGATTATCCCTTAAAATCTACCAACTATTTTGACAATGATTCCTTAACCTTTTTGAGAAGGCCCATTTATTTTATGAGATGACCATTTAATGTTATGAAGGTTTTTCAAATTTATTGTGACGATCAGTTAGCTGTTTTAATTAACGTTTACATTTTTTGTGAAACAACACCATAATGTATTTTGAGAAAACCCTATTATTTATGTGAAGAAATTTTTAGATGACCCCGGAATCTGTTGGCATGATCAGCCAGTTTATTTTAATTAATACTTGTATGTGAAGAAATTTGTCCTTAACTTAGTTGAGAAGGCCTCTTTATTTGTGAGATGAGCCTTTAGTATTTTAAGATGATCTGTTAATTCACTGAGACGATCACCTTGTTCATTTTAATCAATATTTACATTTTGATGACCTTTTATGAGAAAACCTCTTTATTGAGAGATGAGCACTTATTGTCTTGAGATGATCCGTTAATCTTTACAAACTAAATTACAACAATAATATTAATGATAGCAGACGCTAAACATAATTAATAACAGGGAAGCAACGTCAACATACAATATTAGCTAGCAATAATCTTCATTTGAAATGTTTATCTGTTATTGATTTGTGCACCAGGTGGCGTTCTTTGCAGTTATTGTTGTTGACGCCGGTCGGACAGCCATTCTTCAGTCTGGCCGCTCTAACGAGAGAATTCGCGGAACAGGGATCTTTCGTTAGCTGCTGTTGCGCGAATTCAGTGAATTCGTCTTTTCGAAATTTCCCCGCATTGTGCGATCGCGGGCTTCTTCAATTAGCACGGACTTCTGGGACACGAAGAACGACGGGACAACCATTGACGTGATGAGGATACAGTGGCATTGTAATTTTGTTACGGGGTTATTTGAAATGTGTGCGTGCGTGCGTGCGTTTGCCCACGCGCGTTCGTGCCAAGGTGCGTGCGACCATGCGTGCGTTTGTGCGTGTGTATTTAAAGTATATGCTTCACATTCATGTCTGCACCACGTTGAGTTTGCGAATCAGTCTGTATTTTGGTGTATTTGGTGCTTTCGTATTATTTTGCATGGGCGAAAGTAGCTGTGTCTACGTGTGGTCGTGCTCACGATTTCTCCGTTCAACTCCGTCACTTGCGCACATCTGTTCGGGTTCTCCAGCCACTTAAAGTAGATATCAGGCATTTCATCGTAGCCGTCATAAATTCCTTTGCTGATACGGACAACGCCGTCAAAGTCGTCAGACGTTGCTTGTCGGACTTTCACTCGTTCCATGGTTGTGAACTACCTTAGGTCTAGAAAACACACCATATTGTTCTTAAAAGTTGTTACCTGTGTTAGTTTTAGTATTTTAAGAGTAATTGTTAAACAAATTGTAAAAAAAATTATAACTTGCTTACACCTACCCATGGAGAAAGTGAAATAAGTGACCCTAAGTAACAACCAGATTGCACACACGTGTATATGTGTATATATATATAGAAGTAGTAGTAAAAGTAATTAAAATACTAATTCTAATACTACCTATCATCCGAGTCAAAGAGTCGGACTCGAAGTTTTTGTGCAAAATATCCGAGAATCCTTGTTGACGTAAATAGGTGGATGGAAAATTAGCAATGCCCTCATGGTGATATCATACAGAGTCTGATACGACACGCCTATCTTAGACGAGAACTTAGCCAGGATGTTCAAGCGAATTATGGCCCGGCAGTGGCTTATTAAACAATAGGCACTATAGACGTGCCTAGGTCTCACAGCGGCCAAGGGCTCATGTGAATAACCGAGTATATTTTTGGAAGGGTGGTTATTTCAAAAATCCAGCTAACAAGATTTGGCCAACGGTGGCTACTGTGTAAATGTCACTGGTACTTCATTGGTATTTCATCCAATGAGTTTAATAACCAGGGAATAATCCAGATGATACAAACCCCGACTTTTGAGTAAAAAATGAAGGGAAAAATGAGTACTATACACGACAATTTATGGTAATTACCTTTTACAGAATTGTTCTTTTTCAAGAAAAACTAATATCTCAGGTGATAGTTTTAACATTATTGGCATTATGTACACTGTATGAGACACGATACATCTGTTGAATTGTATTTTTAGGAATAGCTTTCAAAAATATGTTCTTTCAACACAAACAAATTATGAACTAGTTGTAAATGCTCGGAGATCAGGCAGTTTGTATATATGTGGTTTTTATTTTCAAAACACATTGTTAGCCGTACGTACAGATACAGCTAGGTGTTTTTGAACATGTACATTATTATATGGAATAGGCATAATTTAATTAATTTTTATTATTGCTGGTTTAAAACTTAGGAATCAACACATTTCTGTAAACAGTCAAGTACTAAATGTACACAGTACTGCCACTGCTCCTTAATAACCCTTCAGATGTATGTGATAGAACAACTGGACGACACTGACAACTTCCTGATCGATGTAGGCACTGAATATTATGTGAAAAGGGTAACAATAATGTCACAAACTTGTTTCAGTGTCTTATATGTTTGAATATGTGAAATAGTTGCTGATCAAGACGTTTGTTAAATATTATGTTACTTGGAAAAATCAGCAATGCGAACAGTTGTACGTAATTATGATTTAATAAAATTGATAAACATGACAACCTTCATACCAAAGTTCGTACGTATCAATGTATAATGAAACTGGTCTATGTTGGAATTAGTTTAATGCCGTTTGAATCTTGGTCAGTTTAATTAAATTCACATCATCCCAGTTCACACAGGTGGATAAATGGGTCTTTCACTCTGGGGCTAAATTGTAAAGGAATGGAAATCATGTCTATGAAGGTGAAGCTAGAACTTATTGTCAGATCTCTGTCGTTTTTAATGGCCTAAAACATTCTTCGTAACTGTTACATAAACATAATAATTAACTTATAATAAATGGAGTATCATGGAAACCATGGGTGTTGCAGAAAGCGGAGCAGGGCAACGAATACTTCAAACGCAAAGTGGAATACCTAACGAAAGAGATGTAGAAGATACAGCCACATCCACAGGAGAAGTACAAGATGAAACAAGGGAGACATTGGTCAGTTAAGGTGTTGATCATAAACACTTATTTATTATTACTGTGGTATGTTGTAACAGTACATAAAACGTAGACAATCACAGTAAATATATCGAAACAAAATATGTTGCTATCATTCATGCACTTTCGAATATTATAATTTCGAAAAGACGGTTTTGTAATACAGCAGTGCATGCTAATTTGTAATTAATTTAAGCACTTCTTGGTTAGATACATCCGCCAATCTTTTAAAAAGTAGCGTTCACGGTCTCATGGAGCAACAAACCGCTCATTTAAATTGGCGCCATCTGTTGAATGGACTGCCACTCAATTGTCAATAAAGGTCATACAAGAACAAAGTAACTCTAAATAACTTAATCGTTGTTCTACTTAATCGCTAAGTGGTAGACCACAGGCCAATGGTCCAGCAAGGCGAATAAACGAGACTCGGATGAGGTGCAATTACAATACTTAAAAGGAAAGAAAATGCATCTTTTGGGGCCTGTTCACATAAGAGTTAATAAAAAATAACCATTAGCAATTACAATAAGGGATACTATTCCAGCTGAAGACACGTTATTTACATTGTACGGATAATGCCATCGTGATAGAAAATGTGACATCACCAGTGTCTATCCGTCCCAATTCTTGTGAACAACGGCATTACACAACATATTCAGACAACCGGTACTCTTGTGCCTTGCGTCACATGTTTGTTACAACCGGTAATGTAATAATCAACCGGTAAAGTTATAATCGACTGGTAATGTAATAAATCGACCGGTAATGTAATAATCGACCAGTAATATAATAATCGACCGATAACGTAACAAGTGGGGCGCAGTGGTTAGAGTACTGGACTCTTGACTGGAGGGACCGGGGTTCAAATCCCGGCGCCAGCTGAGCAGTGGTTTGGTACTGGTTCGGCTGCCGTGTCGAAACTTGGGCAATTTCGTTCACCCTACGTCACCCCCTTCCAACCCGCACCGGCCAGCGTGTAAGGGTAGGCCAACAACACCAGCATGCAAAGTACAATGACGCAAAGGCCCCCAGTCCACAGTAGCCTTAGTTGACCCGATTAGGGTCAACTAAGGCTACGTGCAGGGGTGCTAAGAATTTCTGGGTCAAGAAGAGCCGCCCAGAGAAGATAAGTAGACTGAAGATAGCAAAATATAACGTAAGAACACTACCAAGAGATGAACAGATACAAGAACTAGAGGAAGAACGTGGGGAAACCAGGTTGGTATGGGATGTGATCGGGATCGGAGAAGTCAGAGGAATGCTTCACTACCTTACAAATCGGCCACTTACTATACAATTCCACAGCGAACAGCGCCCACGCTGGAGTAGCCTCATAAACAAGAAATGGGAAGAGAAAATATAGTGAGGGTCAACAGCATCAGCCCCAGAGTAGCAGAACTTGTTCTATGCATAACAAAGCTCTACAAACTGAAGATAGTACAATTATATGCACCAACAACATGGTACTCAGAAGAAGACACAGACAACTTCTACAACGATATGGATGAGACCTTAGAAAAGCCAGCCCACTACACGATAGTGATGGGAGACTTTAATGCGCAAGTAGGGAAACGAACAAACATTTCGGAAACGGCAACAGGCAAATTTAGCCTAAGTGTGAGAAACGAAAGAGGCGACACCTTGGTAGAATGGGCAACATCAAGAAAGTACAAAATCATGAATAACATGTTCCAGAAGAAAGCAGGGAGGAGATGGACATGGAAAAGCCCAAATCGAGAAACAAAGAACGAAATTGACTACATCCAGACAAACAAGCCAGACATGGTCACTGACGTAACTGTCATCAACCAAGTCAACATTGGAAGTGACCACAGAATTGTAATGAGCAACATCAAACTGGACGTCAAGGCTGAGAGGAAGATTGGTAAACAAGAGACCACCGAGTTTAGATACTACACAAATCGGAAGAAAAAAAGATCGAATTCCAACTCGAACTGCGGAATCGATTCGAGACACTACAGCAACTAAACGACATCGACACCATGAGCGAAAGCATCACTGAAATGATCTAACTAAGTGCAACAAGTGTAGCCAAAGCAATCAACAGGCATGTAGTGACGAGAATATCGTCACTGACACGAGCACTAATAAAGAAACGACGAGATGTGATGGATAACGGCGACCGTAAAAACAAATAGAGTACGCATAAATATCAACATCAAAACATCAAAAAGAAAGCGAAGGAGGACATCAGAAAGTACACACAAGAGATCATACGAGAAACAATGACGTATATTATTATATGTCTGTTTTCAAACATCTACAAATTACTCACAAAGATACTAACGAATAGACTAGAGAAGACACTGGACGAAAACCAACCACGAGAGCAAGCAGGATTCAGAAGCAGATACTCAACGACAGACCACATACACGTCGTAAGCCAACTGAAAGAGAAGTGCCGAGAATATAATATCCCGCTTTGCATCGCTTTCGTCGACTTCGAGAAGGCTTTCGACTCGGTGCAAACTCAAGCAATACTGACCACCCTTCAAGAACAGGGAATAGAATATGTATACATCGATTTTCTGAAAGACATCTACACCAACAGCTCGGAGACAGTCCACCTACACAAAAAGAGCAACAAGATCAACATCTAGATAGGAGTACGACAGGGTGACACCATATCGCCCAAGCTGTTCACTCGAAAGCATATTCCGAAGACTGACCTGGGAAACCAGAGGCTTGATGATAGACGGAGAATATCTCAGCCTTCTTCGCTTCGCCGACGACATACTCATATGCGCTGCTACACCGCAAGAACTACAAAACATGCTGCAGGAGTTAGCTGATGAAAATGAAAAACAAGGTCTCAAGATGAACATCTCGAAGACAACAGTGAAGCTAGAAAATGAAACATCAACATATATCAGCACGACACAATTAATAATATACATGTAGCATAGGTGAATAAACACATGTTTACATGGGAAACGAGTGTGTTCCTGTATTTTCATTTATTAACATCTTATAACCATCATACCGGCATCACTTCACAGATGCATGTATTTCACACATGTCTGGTTTGATACAATACTGTTGCGACAAGGTATGCTGCACTTTAGTCATCAATATCGTCGTCGGATACACGATTTTTAAAAGGTAAATCATCGTTATTCTCGCACCGTGTGCTCCACAAGCAGAGGTCTATACATTGCAAGTCCTTGCAGTTGCAGGAACACCTCGTGATGAACAGTCTCCTTTGGATTGGCATCGTACCATCTCAGTGATGGCCTTGGGTGCTGGAAGGATGTCTGTTGTGGTTGGCGTCAGCTGCCCAACGGCAGTCTTATGGTAGCCTTTCTGCAGTGGGTCCAAAAACACCTGCTGAGCAATGCTGAGCGCTGTGAGTGGTAGCTTGTCAGTCACCGCCATGAGTTTACAGAAGAGTTGCCATTGCAGTTTTGAAAAGCGCTTGGTCTGCATGCCCATGGGACAGTATGCAGCGCATACGAACTTAGCCAAGGAAGTATGTCACTTCACTGGCTGCTGATAACTAAACAAGGGCACTGACCACTTCAGCGTCGGCCTGAAGAAAGATCTTGAACCAAGTAGCTTTGCCTATTCTTGCAAACTTGCAGCATCGAAAGACTCTATGACCAAGGAGGCGGTTCGAGTCAACTAAAGCTACGTGCAGGAGGTGTTAAGAATCTCTGGGTCAAAAAGAGCCGCCCAGAGAAGGCCTGCATGCCCTTGGGACAGTACGCAATGCATACGAACTTAGCCAAGGAAGTATGTCACTTCACTGGTTGCTGATAACTTAACAAGGGCACGGACCACTTCAGCGTCGGCCTGAAGAAAGATCTTGAACCATGTAGCCTTGCCTACTTTTGCAAACTTCCCTGTATTGTCGGCCTTACAGAAAGCACTGAATGCAGGCAATGCCTTGGCACTTTCTGCACCAAAAACTGTCCAGAATGGCTCGATACCAGCATAAAACACATCACCATGAGCCTTTTCCTATCCCATGACCAGACCAAAGGTGATCTCACAGAGTACCTGGCTGAGAAAAGATATGCGCAGAACATGGACATTCCATCTTAGTTATTGTTGCATGATGATTGCTTCTATGCTTGATATGTGAGCCTCATCAAGGTCACTGCTGTTTGTTCTTCTGTCCTGCCAAATGATTTGCAATATCTTACATAAGCAACGTTGGTGATATTGCTCTAAGGCCTTTATATGTGGTCTGTATGGTGTCCACGTTTCAGCGCTGTAATGAAGTGCGAGAAGTACAACAGCTTTGTAGACTCTTAGTTTGGTATCTGTTCTGATATCACTTTTGTCAAAGACACTGACTCGTAAACACCCAAAAGCTTAGCTCGCTCATTGTAGTTGGTGTTGTATTTCGTCATCAATATCAGCCTTCTGAGAGAGGTGACTCAACTGATATGAAAAATGAGAGACATGCCAGTGTAATACGCGCGCCCAGTTTTTTCCTTTCAACTTTTTGGAAATGTCCAATTGTCCCGGGCTGTGCCTAAGATCCTCTACAAATCCACAAATCCAAACTCTTCTTACAACCTCTTAGTTTGGTAACTCAAGGTATTTGCTATTTCCTTTCTGGTTCAGTAGTTCCTTGAATAAGCTTTCCCAAACACTATCTTGTTCCTCACTATTTTTCCAGTGCTAGCCTTCATCATCGTACCATCTTCACTCTGCTATTCTCATCAGAGTCCCGGGTCATTTTGTATTAGCATTTTCGTTCCACCATCCTAACTTAGCTGGGTATACCTGTTTTCTATCAACATCTCTTTGGCCGTATTTTTCTTTTGCTCATATCCTGTTGATGTAGTCTCTCTTTTGTTTTCTCTATTTCCTTCCAGGTTTCCATTTTTTTTCTGGTAGTACTCGTAATAACGTAATTGTCAAAATTCTGATTTAATTAACACACAGAAACACGCAGGCACACACGCGCGAGCGCGCGCAATAACTTATGCACGCATTCATGCATGCTTTCGCGAACAAGCTTGTTTGCTCGATCGCTCGGACGCCCGAATGTACGTACACACATTATACAAAGGGCTAGGGGCTAGACATAAATCTACATATGTATGTGAGAAGGAACTCAACTAGGCAATTCGCTGAGAAATTCTCATTGGCATGCGGTATTCGGTACCATTTTAAAGGGCAAACTTCTGAACGGTGAATGGTGCTTCAAATTCGATTACAACGTTGCTATTTTAGTAGCACTGCACGGTGTGTGTAGCGCATAAAGCGCACCTTTCTGCCACCACACACCACCGCGTGACAACAAACAGCGCGTGACACAAACAACCAGACACGACTTGTTCACGTCTTCGGGCGTTCACGTTTTATTTACAGTCACCGGTCGCTTGACTTAGCCTCTGGCGGACAAACAGACGGCTGCTTCGGTGAGTACCAGTCATGTTTTCATTTACAATTTACTTACATATGTATTTGAAAACAACCCATCCTCACAACACGCGTCAACACCAAATATGGCTGTAGTATTTCAGGTGACAGTCATAATGTGTAAAAACCGGATTTTCGGATAATCAGTTGATCACTTCTCAACGGGTTGAGGTCAGTCATTATGATACTGATCGACATTTCTTACATCTTAAGTCGACTACTGCATACACATTATCATACTCCTGTCCATCAGTTCCACAAACTGGTTAGTACAGACCGACAAAACTTTCGTACGTTATGCGTAGCACATATCGGAGTCATTATTGGTGTAGTTGTTTTATTTTTATATATCCATCTATCTCATAGGCTGATCCAGGGTGCCAGTGGCACGTGCCCCCTCCCCGAAACATTTTATTAAATTAAACTATTTATTATGTATGTATGTATGTATGTATGCTTGTATATATGTATGTATGTATGTATATATTTATGTATGTATGTATATTTCTGAAATGTGCCCCCGTTTTGGTCAAGGCGTGGCAATTCGAGGTTTTGGTGAGCTTCCAAAAGTGTGAAAGTCGCCGTGTAAAATTACCAACAGCTACCCATCCTCCTCCTCCTCCTCCTTCTCCTCCTCCCCCTCCTCCTCCTCCTCCTCCTCGTTGTCGTCCTCCTTCTCCTCTCCCGTCTTCCGATTCCATGACCGAAAGCGCCACAGCGACAGCGACTGAAGCTAAAATCGTCAATGGCACCCCCTTTCGTCTTCTGATGTTGTAATCCAACAGCACAGTCATGCTGTATCTCCAACTCAGCCCACCCATTAATTTAGTTCCGATATGAAGTGGAGGTTCAAAGGGGATGCAATTAGAGTTTTACCCCTAGACTACCCTCTCTGGATCCGCCCCGAATCTATTCATCGCGTAGTTTCAAATGTCAAATACTGAATGGGCTTTGTTTATTAAAATGTTTATCGGTCCATGCGTGGCGCGCCGCCGGTCAATGTATGTCATCATATGTAGGACATAATAGAATGGTGGCTATCAAACAGTTTAACTTGACCGGGGTTACATGCCTGTTCGACCAGTTGCTCAGAGCTGTAAGGTGGCAAGTAGTATCACCTTTGATCGGAAACTGCGGACGCTGGGCACCGACCGGGATCTATGGTAGCATATGTACGTGCACTATTCTTAAGTTATGTCACCACTTGAACGACGAGGGAAGTGTTCTACTTATAAAATGTTGAATCAGGTCTACGATTAATTTAGCAATTTCATTAATCTATAAATAATCGTCAGTTGCCTCTTGTGAACTACTGTACAGTTTTTAACTGATGAAAATGGCAGACATGCTCACTGGTGATCTTTGATAACTCTGAGGAAGTCGACCAATAGTTATTTTTATCTAAATCTCTCTTGTTCACAGAGACAGAAGGAGCAACCCGCTGACGTCGATTGTACAACGCAATTACAAGACGGTATGATATGTTTCATTCACAAAATCTGAACCAATCGTAAGGATATTGATGATGACGACGACGACAATGATGACGACAACGACGACGACGACGATGATGATGATAATATTAGCTACATAACTATTTCGGACACATCATAATGACGCAATAGGTCTCACGTCGTCCATGCCATTTTTATGGCCAGTTGCCGTCTCTCTGTGCTGGACAATGTCTTGCGTTGGTTTCTCCACTATGTTAGCTCGCTAGAAACAAATACTTGCCGACTACGCAAAACCAAGTAACACATCTTAAGCTAAAGAAGGTTACACTGACACATGCGATGTGACAGTAGGTATGAGGTGAGCGTGCCAATGTAATAATATAACTACATCCATAAAATTAAGCATTTCATTAAGCTTTCAAGCATTTAGGCTAGTGAAATTATCAAGGAAATTCAATATACTAAAAAAATAGCAGCGATGTGTAAATGTACGTTCAATATATAGTTTAGTACCTGGTGTTTGTGTGTATGTGTGTGTGTGTGTGTGTGTGTGTGTGTGTGTGTGTGTGTGTGTGTGTGTGTGTGTGTGTGTGTGTGTGTGTGTGTGTATGTGTGTGTGTGTGAGTGAGTGTGTGTAAACATTGGAAATTGTTATTACTATTTAATAAATATGGATGTATGTATGTATTCAATATTCTGAAAAAATAGCAGCGTTGTGTAAATATACGTTCTATATGTATTGTAGCACCTAGATATATATGTAACATTGGTATGTTTTATTACTATTTATTTAGTATGTATGTATGTGCATAAGTATGTGTATGTATGTATGTATATATGTATGTATGTATGCATGTATGCATGTATGCATGTATGCACGTGTGCACGTGTGCACGTATGTACGTATGTACGCATGTATGTATGTATGTATTTTGGTAGATCTAAGGTAGTTCACAACAATGGAACGAGTGATAGTCCGACAAGCAACGTATGACGACTTTGACGGCGTTGTTCGTATCAGCAAAGCCATTTTTGACGGCTACGATCATCTGCCTGACATGTACTTCAAGTGCCTGGAGAACCCGAACAGATGTGCTCAAGTGGCGGAGTTGAACGGAGAAATCGTGAGCAGGCACACTCGTACACTCATCTACTTTCACGCATGCAAAATCACACGAATCCACTAATACACAAAAATACAGAGTGATTCGCATATTCGACCGTGAAGCACTGATGGATGTGATGCACAAACTTTAAAAACGCACGCACGCACGCACGCATGCACACACACGCAGGCACGTTCGAACGAAGGCGAATGCACAAACGCACACACACATGCACACACGCACAAACACGCACACTGTCGCACACATTCAGATACGCATGCACGCTCCGACACATTATGTTTGCTCTGAATATGTCCCCATACTTATAGGAACTAAAAACAAGGCAGCAGCTAAATTCCATTAAACAACTCAAAGCATAGCATTGTATGTAAGAATTGGCAGTATGAAAAAAATACAAAAAAAGCATTGATAATTTAAATAATATGTTATGCCTATCTGTACAGCGATTCGCGCGGAAAGTTGATAGTTAATGAGCTAGGCCATCACGTGATATTGTGACGTCTGTGGCTCGTATGTCGCGCAACTTGCTAGCACTTTCCATACTTTCACTGCATGTTTACAACGATATATATTGATTCGAAGCGAGCATCATAATGTGTTATTATGCGGTATTCAGATGTAATAGGCCCTACAACCACTAGTTGTAGTAGAGGAACTATAATTTATTTCACAGTTCCACACAAATCCAACTTTAATTTAATATGTACGAGATGACGTAGCCTCACTTTGTGATTTACTAATTTCAAAGAAATTAAACTTTCTTGTTGTAACTGAGACCTGGCTCAGACCACATGATACACATGCATGCATTGCTGACGTTTCCCCTTCTGGTTACACCTTTCACCATCGACCACATTTAGTCGGCCATGAAAGTGGTGTTGGATTTCTTATATCACAGCAGTTCAAAGTTAAATTACATTCTAACCCGGAAAACTCCAGTTTTGTGTCCATCTGTGCTGAAATGTCAGATTCTTCTTTCTCCGCATACTTTGTTTGTATCTATCGCCCTCCAGGAAATCCGGCAAATTTCTTTGAAGACTTTCAGGATATGTTGGAAAATCTGGCAGTTATTCAATCAAAATTTTACATTCTTGGTGATTTTAGTGTACATTTGGATATACCTTCTACACCTACGTTTGATGATATCCTGACATCATTTGATTTGAAACAACATGTTACCTTTTCGACACATATACATGGCCATTGGCTTGACCTCTTGATAACCCGTTCGACTTATAATAATATCCAAGTACCTACTGTTTTAGATGGGTTATCATACCTCCATATTGTCATTGCTAATGTTAACGTTTCTAAACCCCATTAGAGTCGAAACACAATGTGTCTTACAGAGCCATTCATAGAATTGGCATTACAGCTTTAATCGCTGATATCCTTATATCCGCCCTTATCACATATCAAAAACAAACATCTATCTGACTTATATAAAAAGTACTGTCAAGTTTACTCAATGCATTACTTAACAAACATGCACCTATCAAATCCAAATGTGTATCAGAAAGGCCACCGGCTCCATGGATGACTTCCGAAATTATACTATCTAAAAGGCGTCGTCGGTATTTGGAGCGTGTATTTCGTAAATCGCGCTCACCATTAGATAGATCGCGCTATTCTAAGCAATGTCATCTCTGTAACAGACAAATGGTGAAGCTAAATCAGATTATTATACAAATATGGTCATAAATAAGTCTGATAACCCGCGTCAGTTATGGAACTGCATCAATAACATTCTACGCAGACGGCCTACTCCATCGCTACCTGATCATGTGTCAATTAAGTCTCTGTGATTCGTTCTCTTGTCACTTCAAGAATAAAATCAGTATTATTCGTTCAGCTTTCCCATGTCATAATTTAAGTAATGTCAGTGTGGACTTTCCACAAGTAAATTCTCTACTTGTATCATTTGAACCTGCAACAGTTGATGAAGTTAAGAACGTAATGATGTCCTCCCCAAATAAATATTGTGCACTTGATCCATTTCCAACAATACTGCTAAAAGCATGTCTCGATACACTAATTGGACCTTATAAATGCATCACTTTGCTCTGGCTGTTTTCCTGATGATTTTAAATACGCCCACGTCACACCACTCTTTAAGAATTTACCTCTGCCTAAACAAGACCTAAACAGTTATAGGCCTATTTGTAACCTCAGCTTTATTTCCAATATACTAGAAAAGGTTGTGGCAAGTCGTCTAAGGTCTCACATTAGCACAAATGTCTTAACTAATGTATCGCAATCGGCATGTATACAGTTTCATTCAACAGAGACTGCCCTCTTAAAGGTTCATAATGACATTTGCTTGAACATTATTAATGGTAAAGTGACTGCACTTACCTTACTAGATCTCTCTGTCGCTTTTCTATGATTGATCACAGCATTCTCATTGAACGCTTACTAAAGTGGTACGGTAAAACTGGCACAGCTCTAAGCTGGTTTTCTTCATATCGAACTAATAGATACCAAACTATAAAGATTGGGAACTGCTTTTCAACTGCACAGCCGGCTTTATTTGGTGTTCCCCAATATTCTGTTCTTGGGCCTTTGCTTTTTACTCTTTACACCACGCCAGTAAGCTCTGTTATACAAACACATAACTTGGATCATCATATTTATGCTGATGATACTCAGATCTACATTTCGTTAGCTACCCCGGATACAAATCTCTCCCTTAACCAACTTAGTGATTGCCTTCAAGATATCTTCCACTGGATGATTGACAGAAAGTTGAAATTAAATACAAATAAAACTGAATTGATCATTATTGGTACTCTAATGCAGCGTAGTAAACTGGATGGTTTTTTCCCTACATGTATTTTGAAGCAGTATATCACGCCAGCAACATCGGTGTAGAATCTAGGAGTGATCTTTGATAGTAACTTCAATTTCCGACAACACATATCTCAAACATATCGCGCTGTTTTTACCATATTCGTGATCTTCGGCGTATTCGCCGGTATATGTAATTTTCTGTTACTAAAACTATTGCAACAGCGCTTGTTAGCAGCAGACTTGACTACTACAATTCCCTTCTTTATAATATCGCTAGCAATTATATCACAAAACTTCAGCGTGTCCAAAATTGTTTAGCAAGAGTAGTTACAAGATCTCCTCGTTTTTGTCGCTCTGTACCGCTTTTGAAGTCTGCATTGGCTTCCTCTACGTTAGCGTATTGAAGATCTGTACCATTACGTACCAGGCACTACACAGTAAGCAACCATCTTATTTGCATTCACTGCTTACTCCTGTTAGAAAACCTACCCAGCTTCGATCATTTAGTTCTGACCTACTTTTTGTTCCTAGAGTCAACACTAACATTGGAACTAAGGCTTTTTTTGTTGCTGCACCAACTCTTTGGAATATGCTCCCTCTTAGTGTTAGAACTGTTGAAAATGTTACAAAATTCCGTCGTCATTTAAAAACTTATCTTTACAACCTTCTTATCCACCGTAGCTCCCTAGCGCCTTGACCCATCTGTTGACAACTGGAATGTGGATTTTGAGATTGACCAATTCCTTTGTTTTGATGCGACTTTGAGCTTGGATTCCAGGAATAAAGGCGCATTAGAAGTTATCTTATTATTATTAGTAGTAGTAAAGTCCTGTGGCCGAGTTGTTATGTGCGTTGGTTCAGCGCACATCTGGTTTTACTACCGACACGTGTTCAAGATTAACACAAAACTTTTAAAAAGGTATATTGTTATTGATCTTTTCGCAAAGTAATATAAACCAAACCATTTTTACACTATAATGACTTTTATCATTAAATATATCGAATGTTTGCAGTAATTAATTATTCGCGACAAAAATGAAAATAATATTATTTTATATGGAATGTACAATTTCCTGTGATCTTGTAAGTTTTCTATTTTCAATTATCCAGACAAACCACTGTTTGTTTTCACATACATAATTATGATATACTACAGTACAGTATATAGCAAAGGGATTAATCTTCAAATTAATCAGATATTCGCGACATTCGTGCTTCTGACATTACACTTAGGCGTACCAAAAGCGCGGCAAAAATATGCATACTCGAAGAAGACCAGTTGCACAGCGTAAATTGTGAAATTATTAATATATTGAATAGTGGTAAAATTCCTATGTTGGTGGAAATGGAAATGTATAGGAAGATGCAATATAATATGAATTCAAACAATAGCGGGTTTTTTTAATTTCTTTAATATTCTCATGTTTCAATTGAATTGTTTATGTGTTTTTGAATTGTACACCAGGTGGCGTTCAATGCAGTTCTTGTTGTTGACTCCGGTCGAACAGCCATTGTTCAGTATGGCCGCTCTGACGAAAGAATTCGCGGAACAGGGATCTATCGTCACCTGATTTTGCGCGAATTCATTGAATTCGTCCTTCCGAAATTTCCCCGCATTGTGCGAGCGCGGTCTACTTCAACTAGCACGGACTTCTGGGATGCGAAAAACGACGGGACAATCATTGACATGACTAGGGTACAGTCTCCTTATTATTTTGTTACTGGATGGTTATTCTCTTAAATCCTCGTCGTACTGCTACTGCTGCTTCTGATGCTGTTGCTGCTGCTGATGATGCTGCTGGTGAGACTGGTATGATGCTTTAGCGTCGTAACAACACAACAATAACATTGACTTGTTTGCTATCACGAACAAAACTTGTGTGCTAGATCCTCTACATGCCAACCAGCTGTAAGACAAAGGTTCCTGTCTTGTGTCCATTGTAACACTGATCATAAACGCATCTCTTGGTCATGCCAACACTGCTTAAGCAGGCTATTGTCCGCCATTTGTTGAATAAGCTATCGCTTAACAAAGACGTCTTGAATAACTCTCGTCCAGTGAGTAATCTCACACATTTGTCTAAAGTAGTTGAGAAAGTAGTGGTGCTTAGAATATCCACACACGTCTCTAATCAGGGAATGAATGACAGCTACCAATCGGCGATTCGAAAACACCATTCGACGGAAAAGGCTTTACTATACGTTACCAATGCCATGAAATCAGCCATGGACAACAAATAAGGCACATCAATGGTTCTCATCGATTTTAGTGCAGCTTTTGAGACAATTAACTATGCCATCTTAATTTGACGACTACGATTGCGCTACGGCTTTGTTGGCAAAGCATTAGACTGGGTGGTCTCGTAACTGCTGGGACGGACTCAGCGCGTCGTAATTGGTGACACATTTTCGAGTGCAACTCCTCTGACGTCAGGTGTCCCGCAAGGCTCCGTCCTAGGCCCACTGCTCTTCTCGTTGTATGTGCAACCAAATGGCGATATCATCAGAAAACATGGCCTTTGCTACCACCACTACGCTGATGACTTACAACTCTACTCTCAATTTGAACTTAGTACAACCGCTTACGCTGCTGTTTTATGTCGAATGGAAGCATGCCTGGATGACATAAAACATTGGATGACGCGGAATTATTACATGCGCATAAATGACAGCAACACCGAATACATTCTAGAGGTGCCTACTCAGAACTCGAAACTAATAATCAATTTATTTGACAGATAAATACGATACGTATACAACGAATAACGTACGTAATAGATAAGGTCGGGAGACTCCTATTAAGATATATAATATCCCTAGCACAGGAGCTACCCCATAAGTATAAACACCAACAGAAATCACATGACACAAATCAGAATAGCATAACAGTATGACTTGTTTTTATAGTTGATAATTACTCAATGCATCAACATGCATACATAATACAAGGACTGATTATATGTACTCGTGTACACATTGACGTACATACGGATACTTAGGTATAAATTCCAATACGAAAAACCATGTAGACAGTGGGTGTAAATTTATTAATGATAATACTTGGTATATTGTTAACTGTCTCAACTATGTTGTGTCTAATGCATTTTTTTTCGGAAATTCATGTTTGAATCTGGACATATACATATTATGTATTTCACGTGTGCAGTGCTGATGAATATCATTGTTGTGTGTGCTTAGAAAAACATTGAAGTAGTAGGATAAAAGTTTGTTAATGAATTGATAGTAAAATTTTAATTTTGGATTTTATAAATGTCATCCAACTTTAGCAACTGAAGTCTCTTAAAAATAGGACTTGTGTGAGCATTGTATTTATTTAAGGATATCATTCGTATTGCTTTTTTCTGTAATTTGAAAATCCATGTGCCTGATGACCCCATAAAAGTAAACCATAATTAAAATGATGGAGAATAAGAGCATTGTACATAATATATAATGTATTAGGTGGTAAAAAGTGTTTAAGTTTATTTAGTATGCCTATTGTTTTAGATATTTTATTTGCTATTTTATTTGACTCCGCCTGTTTAAATGGTTATTTATTGTGATGCCTAAAAATTGAAAGCATTTACACTTTCAATGTATGCCCCATCTATTTGTAATACAGGGTATTCTACTTTCTTTTGAGGCATTTAGTGACAGTTTATTAGCTTTTAACCAATTGCTAATCTTTGTTAGTTCTTTGTTAATATTTGCACTTCGAATTTGGCCTTCTGAATCGTTACATTTATTTTGTGTACTAGTAAGGGTGGTGTCGTCAGCATACGTTAGGAATTTTTAAAGGTCACTAGAAAGTGCTATGTCATTTATATAACTAACTAATAACTCAACTAAAAGCACATTTATTTAGAATAGCATTCCAGAAGAACGCTAGTAGCTTGTTTGTGATTGCCCTCAGTTATCCAGTGGACTTATTTATATGAGTAATATTTTAGAACTGTTTATTTATTTGATTTTATACTGCTATATTTTAGTGATTAACTTATGCATTGTAATTTATTAATTATATTATATTGTACTGTGCTTATTTTAAGTTAACATCTTACTACCATATTCAAAATATTTGTTGCCTTTTACTTAATTTATTTATTAATATTTATTTTTATTACTATTGTATGGCACAATTTTTAGTTTAAATTAAAATATATTGTTGGGGTTCTTCTTAATATAAATTAATGCGTTTGTCTTCGCGTACAGGTACTCGTTTGCTTCTGCAATGATCCGATTCCTTACGATGATTTCGTACGTTTGCTGTCGAAACGAATAACCGACTTGAAGCAACAGCTACCGATTGACAGCCTGTCACCTGCTAACGGCAACACACTGTACGACATCCTGGCTGACCCAGTTTCGAAGAAACACATCTTTCCCGAAGGAATCATTGCGTCGGAAAGCGAGGTGTATGATGCAGATGTGAGCAACACGCATATGATAATGCAAAGTTGTGCAGCAAGTTTTGTTGGCGGAAGTGCGTCATCGATGTACACGTCGTTGTCTTTCGGACACGCGTTCACGTGCCCTAAAGGCCGTCTCTACGAAATTGACTACTATGGCACGAAGGACGATTCGATGATTCTTGCCCACGTCTCGCGTCATATCCCGTTGGCGCACGAGATTTCGCGAAAGGAGCCGGTGTCTTTCAATCTGTGTGTGAAGGAAGCGTGCATGGGGGAGGAGACCAAACAACGCTTTGACGAGTTTTCTGCCGCGAACATATCTCCGCACGGTCCGCCGCCACGATACTTGAGAATGTACTCAATGACACACCTAATGCGTCCACAGAACTCAAAATTATGACTTGCCGTTAGTGTCATTGCCCTGCATTGTTACCAGTTTATTAATAAGATAGCCATTTGGTAAATCGAACGCATTACCACAGTGGCGCCGACTGGCTAATATTTCACACGTTATTTCGTCTACTGGAAAGGTAAGTAACTCGAAATAACTGTAATAACGATTTTAGAAATACATGGCCAATTGTAGAGCAGACGTCAACGGTCCAAGGAATAGAAACAAGACAAGGCGAGTGGATCCCGACTTCTCGGAGGATATTTATACCCTTATATATCTTCATAGTTAGCATATTGTTACACTGATACTAAATCAGAATCGGCGATACATTGTATGTAGTACGTATTGGATTTCGTAGTGTGGTGGCTTTAGTAGAGATTCATTCTTAATTGTTCCAGACGAATGGTTATTTAAAACGATCAATATTTCATTATGTGAACGAAAAGAAACCGAAAAACAAAACAAAACAAAATTAACAACTAGTTATGGCCACTATGTCGTAAGAAAGAATCTTTTCTTAAAGCAAACGTTCACTCGATTTTACATTGTTGGAACGTGAAGGTCTAAAAATTAGGGTGGCAATTTCTCTAAGCAGGATACGTTTGACCAAATTCAAGTTGGCCGCCATCATACAAATTGTAACATTTGCCATTATAATGTTATTTTAAATAATTCGCTGCATATTTATAATGGTATCTGGAGCGCTTAGGACAGACAATATCCATAGGTATTAATCCATGTGTGTATTTTACAAAGAAAACCAATTAAGATAACTACCTATAGCTGACTGCAGTGTTAAATTTGTATTGTTCTTATACTAATAATGTAATATACTCTAAATAGATTGTAAAGTGAAATGAAAGTGAAGTGAAAAATAAACTCTTATGACAGTTTTCATATTTTTCAACATGTTGTACAAGTTGAACATATTTTCGCGGTAGCAACATTGATGTATCTTATAAAACAAATAACCATAATTTAAACATATGCAAAAAGCTGCAATCGTAAGTATTTAGTTTTATTGCATAACAATATAATTGTCAAAAATGATAGTTGTAACACAATCATAGTTATTATATAACTGTTGCAATAACTGTCTCAGCATTACTTTACTAAGTATAGAATTGAATGATCTTACTACATATATTGTTTTGAACACGAATAATATTCAAATGTATTTGGGAAAAGTATTTTTTAAACTGGACAAATCAAACCGAAAAATTAAAATGTCAAACTCGGACATTTCTTTTATTTTCCGTTAGTTATCATGGTGTATTAAGTAGGCCTAAGACAATGTGAAAACCACTTCAGCCAATTTGTGCACGTTATATTTGGATGTCGTAATAAACATCAACACCTCATCTTTTCAACAGTACCAAAATCTTTATAAAACACGTTTTCACCTTCCGTTTGGCATAATATCTCAAAAATATTGTCAACCGTGTGATGTGGCGATATTTTCTTGATGCTTATTACGACATCCGCAACCCTTGGTAACAACATACGTTGTTTTTCTTACTCTGAGTATGATAATATATAATAGGAAAGTTTGGAATGTGTCTTAGTTCTTACCTTACCCTTAGTAAAACAATATATAGGAAGTGGTTGTTCTTACTTTTACAATAATACTCCTAATGATAGCAAGTATTCGGTATTATACATTTTACTCATACTAGTCCAAGCATCATTTGCTATATACATTTAATGGGTAAGGGAAAATACCTATTGTTTATCAAACATATTGCCTGATGTATATAACCAAGACAGACATACAATTTCGATTTATTTCATTATTGAATAATTGTGAAAACAATGGAAAATTATGTAAGTGCACCATGGATGTCGTAAAAAACATGAATATGATATATTCATGTTTTTTATTTATGATATCATCATTGTTTCAACAGTACCAACAATGTATTATATAATGTTTTGCCTTCCATTTGGCAATATATCGTCAAAATATATTTGCATATAATGCATCTTGAAGGATGTCGTTGACACCATCAACGTCTTCATGATTTATGTGTAGTCGCCAAATGCTGGCCACTAAATACCTTAAAATGTTGAAGAAAGATGTTGGCGACACACTGAATAGAGAGATTTGCATCTCTCTTGGTGCCTCCACAGACATTGTCTTTCACTGCAGCTCAGACAAACGGTAGTGATTTTTCCCAAGTACTGCTTCAAACAACATCCAGGATTACTTTGGCCCAAAGACAGAGCGACATGCTGCATTAAAACCCATTTTATAATCAAACTTAAACAAAAGTCAGCCATAGGTTTATCTGTTCTAAAATGTTGTTTTTTTGTATATAGTTTGGTATTGTACTTTCCAAGAGAGACGTTAAATCAATCCCAATATACAAGGACAAAACTCGTGTTCAGCAATATGAAAAATCATACAAAAATATAGTATATATCATCAAACTCCAATATTGTATTTTTCAGTTAGCTAATGCGGTGTATCACATATTCTATAACTACCATTAAAACCATTTCAACCATTTTTGTTGCAAATATTTTCATGGCATATTTGCATTATTAAAAAAAAAATATTACGATATCCGTAGTTTGAAGCATGTTACTATGGGACCACATGCCAATATTCTAAATGTATTTGACTGTTTTATTGGGTTAGGACAGATACATCATCCATGCGTATTATTGAAAATAATAACAAAATATTTATAAAATGTACAATTTGTTTGGAAAAGATACTGATATTTTCCTTTGACAAATCAAATACACTAACCCGATTAATTTTTTAGCTACTTTCTAACTAACTACTCTGGTAAATATGTACCACTAAGTGACACATGAATGCGTCATAACATCCCATATTATCACATAATCGCTTCTTCCACGAGGTCCGGATATCGTACTAAACGGTGATACCGTAATACACACTGTAGTGTTTTTGTCATATAGTTGGGTTAATGGGCATATAGTCCAGTCAATCTATGCCCAAAAGAGGGTCAACCTCAAACAAATTGCAATAATAATTATGACAGTGTTCTTAGTTAGTACTATATGTTTACATTACCAGAAAAAAAGTCCACTGAAATCCATATGGTGGAACATTGTCATTTTTTACGACAATGACAAGTGGTCAAAAGTCCCTACCAGTGACGTTTTGGTTTAGTGAAATGTAGGGGTAGGCGTTATGTAGGCTGTGATATATAATTTCTGTGCATATTTCATACACATTTTGCACACCATTGGGAAATGGTGTGGATTAGTTTACCCAGCAATACATAATAAGTGTGAACTCGTTAAAAATTAATGTAAACAATCGTTTTTAAACACAGTGAACCCCGATTTTAGCCGCTATGCGGGGAGTAGCGTTGCAATGTAACGTTGACTTAGTCCATTTCCCATTGTATACATGGATGCTCTATAGTACAATGTTTTTTGTGGATTTTCTATTCCATGGGGACCCTGAAACAATTCAGCTTGGTTGTCCTTGGGACAACCTAGGGCATTTTTTCAAATATGCAAATTAGGGCCTTCATTACTGAAATACCTATTTTCTTCAATAACTTTGCAACTATGCACGATAATGTCACAAAAGTGGAGTCAAGACCGATATTTTCATCGTCAACGTTTAAGATAAACACATCACCAGATGTATATAACGGCTGAATGTTTGTCATTTCATAAAACTTTCAGATATCGGCCATGTTGGATCTTATTACATGCTTATCTCCAATGCAATATTTAAGCATATTTCCAATGACTGATTCACATCTATTTTCTATGTCCCTATAATAATAATAGCAGAGTCAACAACAGAAAACACATTGAATCTCATTGTGATATTGTTACACAACATAGGATAAATAGTTATCAATCCATATAGTTGAGAGTGGTTGCATGAATACAAGTGTCTATTCACATTCTCAATAATAGTGCGGTAGACCATGTCTTCCCGTGCAATTTGCTTGACAAAAGCAATTTGTTTTGCACGAATGCCAGTCAACAGAAAATCTGAGGTGACAATTTTTTGTTTTAAAGAAATGGCAGCTATTTTACAAAATGGCCGGCCAAATCACATTTCCGCATATCTTAACAACTGCGTCACCTACAACCTTAATTTTGGTGTCAAAACATGGGTTTTAGCGGTCAGATGATTCAAATATTTTACGTTTGGCCTTCACCGACTTTGGGATCCGCCATTTTTAAAGATGGCGGTCGTCAAAACAAATTTCACAGTATCTTACCAATTATGTCGCACAAAGTTATCATGTCTATGTTAATGTGTAGAATTGTAATCAGCAATTTCAAATATGTTACACATGACCTTTGGTGACATTCATATATCCGCCATTTTAAAGGTGGAGCTCATCAAAACCAATTATCGCTATAACCAAAGAACTACATAACTTAGAGCCTTGACAATATGTGAAAATTACGATGTTCCACCACTAACTGGTACTGGTAACAAATATGCAGTCTAGTATATAGCTTAGGATAAACCGGATGTCTTAATAAACATTCCTTAAAATGTTCGTGCGTTTCTGTGATTTCATACAAGATTAATTTTTGGTTGGAAGTAGAACATAAATATTTTTCTTAATTATATATAACTATACAGGTAGTATCATAGGAAGATCAAATCCTTCAAATATCATGGTACTTGATGTGTTTGAGTTTTTTTAACTAAAATGTAATTTACGGCAAATCAGTTATAAAACCCAAACGCAAAAATAAGGTTTTAAAACAATGGATAATAGTTAAAATCATCATGATCATCATTGTGCAGTCATAGTGCCCCGTGGTTGAGCAAAGGCCTCGGCATGTCATTTCCAGATCTGCCTGTCTTGTTCTATCCTCTGCCAGTTGGTACCTTTCCAGTATTCGTTTAGTTTGTCTCACCACCGTCTCGCTGGTCTTCCTCTAGATCGTTTCCCTTCATAAGGTCTCAAGGTAGTTGTACGCGATGTCCATGGGTTATCTCGTAGCCTGCTGAGTCCATTTCTGTCTTCTGATTGATTCTATCACGTCTATGACCTTTGTCTTCTCTTTTATCCTGATGTTTGTTTTTCTCTCTCGATATTTGATGTTTAGCATACTTCTTTCCACCTTTGTTTATGCGGCTGCTAGGTTGTTCTTTGCTGGAGGATGAGTGTCCATGTTTCCGCGCTGTATGTCATCGCTGGAAGTACGCATAAGTTGTAGACTTGTCTCCTCAAGAAGGTTCCGAAGTTACCCTTGAAGATGTCGCGGTGTTTGGCGAAAGTTATCCAGCCGATCGCGGGTTGGAAGGGGCAGGCAACGTGGAGCGAACGAAACTAACCAAGTTTATACACGGCGGCAGTTACCAATACCGAAACATCGACCGGTCAGCACCGAGATTCGAACCCAGGTTCCTCCGAATGAGATTCTGGCACTGTAGCCATTCGGCCATTCCGCCCCATCAATGGTATAAAACGTGGAACCCACAAAAGACACGCGTTCTTTTGGGAACTCCTCATTTTTGACAGTCTATATCCTTAAAACTACTTGACCGTTGAACTGGATAGAGCAGGCTTCTTACCGATAATTGGATTGCATTTGACCAGCACTTAAAAAGATGAATGTACGGTCATCTTCGTATTGTCCAGAGCATATCACAGCCATAAGTCTCACGTTTTTTGGCAGTTTGCCCAAAACAACTTTTGCCAATTTAAATACATTCGCTGAAAGTGAGTTTCTTGTACACGAACGTCCCCAATACCAACAATACTTAAATCAACTGATCCTGACTAACGACCTGATGTTCTCATCAGTAAACCCCAAGAAAAAAGAAGACAGGTTCTGTCAGACAGACAGAGAGACAGACAGACAGACAGCCAGGCAGGCAGGCAGGCAGGCAGGCAGGCAGGCAGGCAGGCAGGCAGGCAGGCAGGCAGGCAGGCAGGCAGGCAGGCAGGCAGGCAGGCAGGCAGGCAGCCAGCCAGCCAGCCAGCCAGCCAGCCAGCCAGCCAGCCAGCCAGCCATGCAGCCATGCAGCCATGCAGTAAGGAAGGCAGGCAGGCTAACAAACGTAAAGATGTATTTGCTTTTTTCCGTTGTCAAAATTAAGAGGTGAAACATTGCCAAGACGGTGCCACAGTGGTGTCACGTTCGATTAATCGGGTGGTAATCTAGTTAATATTCATTGATCAACTGATAACAATGCAGTGCAAGGATACCAACGAGAAGTCACAGCTGTGAGTTTTGTTGATGCAGATGATGGGTGGTTGAGTACATTTTCAAGTATCACACCAACTGGCGATGTATTTCAAAAAATACAGTGGTAGTTATTTGGAGTTCTCTTCAAAGCGTCGTTTGGTCTCCTCCCCAAAGCACGCTTCATTCACATATAGAGTGCATATCACTGGATCCTTTCGCCAAATCTCGATCGGCAACGGGAGGTGACGCGAGACATGAACGAGAATCATCGAATCGTCCTTCGGTCCATAGTAGTCAATTTCGTAGACACGACCGTTGGGGCACGTGAAAACGTGTCCATAGGAAAACGACGTGTACATCGATGACGCACTTCCGCCAACAAAACACGCTGCGCAACTTTGCATTATCATAGACGTGTTGGTCTCGTTTGCATCGTAAATCTCGCTTTCGACACAATGATTCCTTCGGGAAAAAGGTGTTTCTTCGAGGCTTGGTCAACCAGGATTTTGTTCAGCGTGTTGCCGTCAGCAGGTGATAGGCTGTTGATTGGTAGCTGTTGTGTCAGGGCGGCCATTCGTTGCGGAAGCAAACGAAAGAACTCGTCGTAAGGAACCGGATCATCGCAGAAGCAAACATAAACCTATGTGCAAAGACAAACACAATCAGTTATTACAAAATTGTTAAGAATAACCACAATAATATGATTTTATCTGTGTATTGTTTCATTTCCCCCAGAAACCTTCCAGAAGGTTTAGTGGACGTTCTTTATATTTCAAGCTCCCATAATATGATTACAGCATAATGTATATCTTCCTATACAGAGCCTTTCTTTCCTTAATTATGTTCGCAATATAAATGTACCGAATTAAATAGCTTCAATTGTTTATGTTATTGTTGTTTTGATACTATTCTTAAGCAGCAATACAAGTCGTACCAGCAACAGCAGCAACAACTGCAGCAGTAATTCGACAAGATATTTCAGAAAATAACCATCCCGTAACAAAATGTTAATGCGACAGTACCCTCATCATGTCAGTGGTTGTCCCGTCGTTCTTCGTGTCCCAGAAGTCCGTGCTAGTTGATGTAGTCCACGCTCGCACAATGCGGGGAAATTTCGGAATGACCAATTCTACGAATTCGCGCATCATCAGCTAACGAAAGATCCCTGTTCCGCAAATTCTTTCGTCAGTGCGGCCATACTGAAAATTGTCTGTTCGACCGGCGTCAACAACAAGAACGCACTGAACGCCACCTGGTGAACAAATCAATAACATATAGACATTTACACTGCATATTATTGCTAGCCAATATATGATGCGTCGCTCTTATAGATTATTTTAGTGTCTGTTATCATCAATATTATTGTTGTAATTTAGTTTCTAATGAACATGATCACAAACATAAGAATATTAGGCATAGATACATATTATGAATGAATGAATGAACTTTATTTCGGTTACAAGTACAAATTAGTGAACACATGTACAATGGATAATAAAAACAGAAGAAAAAACAAATATTGCAACCGTGGAGATCCTCTAGAAACCCCCAGGGGTTTATAGCGAGGACCAACATAAATAATAATTTAACAATTGTTTCCTTGTTCCATAAAATTAAAGCATGAAAGTAGAACAGTAAGTTCTTCTGGAACTAAGTGAATAAATGTAGTTAATGTATACACATACACATACATTACTAACAATACATAAATAGAACAGGTTGACTACTAATTAAATTGCACTCATCATAACATAATATATAAAGAATAAATTAACTAATTTTCAAGTAAAACATGAATACAAACTTAATCATTTATACCATAATAAAATGATGGTATGCTTATGGTTAATTTATAAGTTACGATATTTAAAAACATTATAAGAAGAATTAATGATATTTTGACAATAACAGCTCTTTGAGTTTCTTCTTAAATTGATTGATGGATACAATTAGCTGTAACTTTTGAGGTAGTGCTTTCCAGAATATTGGTCCTGAATAATTTGTTGTGAATTTCCTTATGTTTGTTCTTATTTGTTGGATGTAATATGTATTATGGTTTCTCAGCTTGTGTTTAAGTACATTATCAGTTCGCAATAACATTGATGACCATATTATCTAGGAGTTGTTTATTTGTTACTTTATACATAAAAATACCTAACTGATGTTTGTATATATCAACCAATTTTAATAGTTTTAACTCCGCGAACAGTGGATTTGAGTGTGCAATATATTGGGATAATGTGATTATCCGAATAGCTTTCTTCTGTAGTATTTTTAGTTTGCTTAGGTTTGTGCTATATGAATTTGCCCATAGTAGAGAACAATATTGTAAATGTGATGAAATTAATGCAGTGTAAATAGTTTTCATAATGGAGATAGGAAGAAAGTGTTTTAGTTTGTTTAGCATTCCTACATTACGTCCTATTTTATTTGATATACTGTCAATATGATTCTTCCAATTTAAGTGTTCATTTATAATTATACCAAGAAATTTAGTGAATTGGACATGTTTTATTTTTATTCCATCTATTTTTATTTCAGCTTTGTCAATACTGTATTTCTTCCTGTTTGTTGTGAATATAATAAAATTAGTCTTTTCTTGTTTAACGAAAGCTTATTGGTATGAAACCACATGGAGATTTTTTTAAATTGCACATTTACTTCTTCAGTAAGTGTGTCAAAGCATGTATGGGCATGAAAAAGACTAGTGTCGTCTGCAAAAAGTACAAGATTTAAAACATCCGATACATATTTAATATCATGTACATATAGGATGAAAAATAATGGACCGAATATTGAATCTTGCAGAACTCCGCATGAGATTTCCTTATATTCTGATTCAGTCTTATTTTACGATACATACTGTTTTCTGTTCTTAAGATAGCTTTTAAACCAGTTGCAGGTAGTACCTCTTACACCATAGCATTGAAGTTTTTTAATTAATATATCATGATCTATTGTGTCAAAAGCCTTAGAGAGGTCAAAGAATACACTTATGGTGTATTTTTTATTATCAATGTTACTAGATATTTTATCAACTAAATCAATTAGCGCCATATATGTAGAATAATTTTTTTCTGAATCCATATTGCTTTTCAGATAATATATTTTGATTTGTTAAAAACCTGTAAAGCCTATTGTACATTATGCGTTCTGTTATTTTTGAGAAGCATGGAAGGATAGAAATTGGTCTGTAATTTTTTAATAGTTCAAGGCTTTCATTTGTATACAGTGGTATGACTGTTGCTATCTTAAGTTTGTTTGGAACAATGCCAGTCTGTATTGATGAATTGAATATGTACACAAGTTGGTCGACAGAAGAAACTTGCAGTGTTGTTTTTTACATTTTGTGCGGGGTCGTTTCCTGTTTTAGTTAGCTTTACATTGAGGCTATGACCAATGTTAGTAAAGTAATTGTTGAACTGATCTACAATTTCTTTTTTGTTTGTACAATGGGTACCATCAGAAGTAATATTTTTTTCATTTATCATAGTCTTTTTGTCCTTTGATTTTAAAACTTCATTTATGGTACTCCATGTTTTCCTACCATCTTTCTTATGTAGGTCAAATTTATCTTTGAAATAGTTTTTCTTTGACTGTCTGATTACATGAGTCAGTTTGTTTTTATAATTTTTATAGATAGTCTCGTTTTCTGTGGTAGGGTTTTTCTTAAACTTTTTGAATAAATAATTTTTTGTCTGCATGATTTCAGTATTCCTTTAGTGAGCCACTCAGTTTTATAGGTCTTTACCTTAATTTTCTTTTTTGGTAAACATTCATTATTTTTTGTGTTAAGTATTTCTAGGAAAGTGTCATTTGCAGTGCAAGGATCTGGGTCCTTGTACATCTCTTCCCAGTTTGTATTTTGCAACTCTGAATTTAGCTTATTAATATTTTCTGGATTTGTCATACGTTTGTAAATAGTCGTGTATTCTTCCTGTTTTCGTATGCCAATATTATAAAAATTAAATACTGGATAGTGGTCTGATATGTCATTATATAGAATTCCAGATATTATGGAATATTCATGAATGTTAGTTATAATATTGTCAATCAGTGTTGCTGTTTGTTGCGTGATTCTCGTTGGTTTACTAATTGTTGGGTAGAATGCACTAGCAAACATAGTATTCACAAAGTCTGTTATTTGACTGTTTGTATCTGTCTTTAGTAAGTCGACATTGAAGTCTGCCATTAATATGCATTGTTTCCATTCATTTGAGATTTTTCGTAATAGGTCTGTGAACTGTCCATTAAAGCTATTAATGTTGGTATCAGGGGGTCTATACAATGTGCCAATCACAATTTTTATATTGTCGACTTCTATCTCTATAAATAATGTTTCGCAAGGACACTCCTCAGAGTTTGTGCATATGTCATCTCTTATTCTGAAGTTGAACTTGTCAGAAATATACATGCCTACTCCTCCACCTCTTTTTTATTATTGTTTTTGACAAGAAGGTATATCCTGTTATATTATAAATGTTAGTGTTTTCCATTGGCTTTAACCAGGTTTCGGTTAGTCTAATACAGTCAAAATTAAAATTGAGTGATTTCAAACTATATTCCAGTTTATCAAAGCTTTTTTGATATGCTTCTACAATTAACTGCTATTGTAGACAGGGTATTATTTCTATTTGGTTTTCTTTGCAAGTTAAGGAGCTCAGAATCGGTATAGTACCTACAGTCATTTAAACAATGTTGTACATTGACTAGTTGGTCATCAGTGTCAAGTGATGATGTCACCTATGCTATAACACAAGTCCCTTTCGTAGGCCATTTCAAATCCGAGTGACTAATGTTTTCCTCTACGCCAGTTCCTTTATAGCCTGCACCGATCGCGGAGGTTCAGTAGGTCACGCTCGTTCGCGATTGTTACTTTTCTCCCGTTGCTAAAGAGGCACACGATTCTTCCATCAAGTGTCCATGTAGCCACAATACATATGGCGTATGCGTATGCGTTTGCGTGTGTGTGTGCGTGCTTTCGGGCGAATGTGCGTGCGTGTCTATGTTCTAGCGTGCGTGCATGCATGCGTGCGTGCGTATTTAATGTTTGCACCACATCCATCAGTGCATCACGTACGAGTATGCGAATCATCCTATGTTGTGGTGTATTGGTGCATTCGTGTGATTTTGCATGCGTGAAAGTAGATGTGTCTACGTGTGCCTGCGCACGATTTCTCCTTTCAACTACGCCACTTGCGCGCATCTTGTTATGTAGCTGGAACAGTACGAATTATTACCATCATCATCGTCGTTGTCGTCGACATAACTGTTGTCGTCGTCTTCATGAATACCCTGTCGAATGGTTGAAGTGTTTGCGAAAGCTTATCATACCGTCTTGCAATTACGTTGTTCAAACGATGTCAGCAGGCTTCTCCTTCAACAAGAAAAGTTTAAACAACAGAAAAGCAATTATTGGTTGATTTCCTCGGAGTTACCAAAAATCATCACTCCAGTGAACACGACTGTCACGTTCTTCATTTAAAAAATGATCCAAAAATGAATAAATTGAACACTTCCATCGTCGTCCATGTAGAGTGTATAAATTAAGAATAGTGTACGTACAGATCCTACCACAAATCCCGGTCTGTCCCCAAAATCCGTAGTTTCCGATCGAAGGTGATACTACCTGTCGTCCTACAGCTCTGAGCAACTGGTCGAACAGGCATGTTGTTCCGGTCAAGTTAGACTGTTTTAAAGTCATTATTCGTGGCCAACATGTGACGACATACACTGACCGGTGGCGCGGCACGGATGAACCGCTACGAACTTAGTGATAAATTTTGTCAAAGCGCATTCAAAATTTAACCTTTGAACGACGTGATAAGCAGATACAGGAGAGGTTCCAGAGAGGGTGGTCTTGGGGGGGGGGCAAAACCTCCAATTGCACACCCCTTGAGGCCCGGCAAATAACCTCCACTGGCGCCGGAACAAAACACTATTGGGTCGGCTAAAATGACATCGGAGGACGGGAGGTGCTGAAGATTTTTCGCCAGAGCTTCAGCACCATTGCTATATATCGCTGTCGCTGTCAGTGTTGCGCTGACAAATAATGACAACGAAAGACGGGGGGAGTGGTGTTGAGCATTTCTTGCGGCGACTTTTACAATTTTAGAAATTCAACAAAAATGGATAATTGCACCCTCCCCTTGACTCTCACCAAAACGGAGACACATACTAAAGGTGTAGGGGGTACATCACGCTAGCGCAAGCGTAGCGCGGTCAAATTCCTAAGGTTTAGGGGGACGTGCCCCTAGGCCCCCTGGATCCGCCTGTGAGATAGATTGATAAATATATAACAGCAACAATAATGACTCCTATATGTGCTACGCATAAAGTAAACTTCGTCGGTCTTCAGTAACGAGTTTACGGAACTGATGGAAAGGGGTCTGATTATGTGTAACGGCCTCAAATTCGCCATCAAACTTGTATGCGGAAGCGTCGATTTAACATGTAAGAAATGCCGATCAATATCACAATGTCTGACTTCAACCCATTGATAAGTGATCAACTGAGTACCTGAAAAGTCGGGTTTTACATTTTAACTGTCACCTATAAAACTACAGCCGTTTTCGGTGTTGACGCGTATGTACAATATATAATAATATAATATATATATATATATATAGTTGTTGTGATGATGGGTCGTTCTCAAAAGCATATACAAGTAAATTGTAAATAAAAACATGATTGGTGGTGTGTGGTGGGAGAAAGGTGCGCTTTATGCGCCACACACACCATACAGTTCTGCTAAAAACAACATTGTAATGCAATTTGAAGCATCATTCACCGTTCAGAAGTATGCCCAGTAAAATGGTACAGGATATCGCATGCGAATGAGAATTTTCATCGAAATGTCCAGTTGAGTTCCTTCTCACATACATGTGTGGATTTATGTCTAGCCTTGTATAATGTGTGTACGTACGTGCCTGCGTGCGTGCGAGCGATCGAAAGAACAAGCTAGTTTGTGTAAGCATACATGGATTCGTGCGTCAGTGCTCAAGTCAAGCGGCCGGTGACCGTAAATGAATTGTGAATGCCCGAACACGTGAACAAGTCTAGTTTGGTTGTTTGTGTCCCGCGCTGTTTGTTTTCATGCGGTAGTGTGTGGGGGGTGCGGAATACCCTGAGAGCACAGTGCTACTAAAAATAGCAACTCTGTAATGCACTTTTATGCTTCATTCGCCTTTCCGAAGTATGCCCCGTAACATTTTATAGGATATCGCACGCGAATGAGAAAGTATGAGCTGGATAAAGTAATTTTTTTGCGAATTGTCCAGCTGGCTTCCTTCTCACATATACACTTGTGGACTTAAGTAGGCCTATAACCCTGTATAATGTGTGTGCATGCGTGAGTGCATTCTAGCGATCGAGCTAGTTAGCGTGCGTAGATAAGCTTGCGTGAGTGCGTGCCAGCGAAAGTGCCTGCATGTATAAATGTGTGTGCGTACGTGCGCCTGGCATGGGCAATTAACATGAAATGTTCATTATTTTAATTACAATTCGAAAGTGATACTACACACGCCGCCCTACAGCTCTGGTCAAACAGGCATGTTGTTCAGGTCTAGTTAAAGGGTTTCTTTGCCTTCATTCGTGGCCTACTTGTGACGACATACTTTGACCGGCGGCGCGCCATGCTTGGACCAATACGAACTTATTGAACATTGCTAACACGCAATCAATGAACTGTGAACGACATAAAATATAGATAGGTGGATTGATGGATGGGTGGATGGATGGATGGATGGATGGTTGGATGGATGGATGTGTGGATGGATGGATGTATGAATGGATGGATGGATGGATGGATATATAACTATCTATCTATCTATTGGATACGCTTTAACAATGTGCATTAAGTTTGTATTAGTCCAAGCATGACGCGCCGCCGTTCAATGAATGTCGTCACATGTAGGCTACGAATGATGGCTAACAAACAGTTTAACTTGACCGGAAAAACATGCTATATATATATATATATATATACATATATATATATATATACGATACGACCCCCCTTGCCCACAAAGAGTGCTGTGACAGATATTAGGGGAATTAATTTACGGTTAATTTTAGACACGTTTCGTGTTTCTTGCCTCTTCCGAACTTTATCGGTTCGACGCTGTTATTTGTGATCACGTACCGACAATGAGTGGGTTTAGGAAATACGCTAGGAAAGGATGCGATACTTCGTTCGTTCTATTTTGACACTATGCATAGCTATCCTAGTATAGGTCCTACTATAACAGTCAACAAAATCAACAAAGGTTATATCATTTAATACGTCGATAATAAAAAGCGTGCGTGGTCCACCGACCACCTAGCGTACGGAAATACGCTTCCGATAATATCGACAATATTATATTAAATGACCCCCTACAAAATTGGCAGTAATTGCAAGGTGAAGTCAAAGTCTTGGGTTTGGTACGAGCAGCGGATGATTTATCGTGTATATCTTGAAGTAATGTGGACTGTGACGCTTCGATGCAACATTCGCCACTGCAAATTCGTTCACGTGTCGCTTGAGATCTTCCCCCAGCCACGCCTCCGGAATGATCAGATGAAGCAAAAATGGTCGCCCTCGCGAGATCTCGGGCACCACGGGAGGTGGCGTGAGACGTGAGCGAGGATCACGGAATGGTCCCGTGCGCCATAATAGTCGATGGTGTACGACAACCGAGTTGATAATCCACGCCCCGGCCAAACGACAGTGACTCGCACATCGATGACGCACTTCCACTTACAAAAATGGCGCTACATGCCAGTGTTGTCATAAGCGTGTTGCTTTCGTGTGCATCGAAAATGTCGGTGTCCCTCACCATGACCCCTTCGGGAAAGAGGTGTTTCTTCGAGATTGGATCAGCCAGGATATCGTTCAGTGCGTTGCCGTCAGCTGTCGATCGGTAGCCGTTGTCTCAGGGCGGCCATTCGTTGCGGTGTTAGACGACGTACGAAATCGGCGCATGGAAATGCCACCCAATGAAATTATGACCTGTGGGCGAAGAATTAGTGGATAATTACATCAGTAATACAATAATCTTCACTCATGTTTTCATACATGTATCCGAATTATGATACGACCATGGTTACTGCCTTTAGCATTAGAATATATAATTATTATGTTCCGTTTTTGGTGAAACAAAGACAGTGCTGATAAATGATCTATCTCATAGAAAAATTACAGACACCAGTGAATATTTGAAGCATGAATGTGCCGAGAACTGTCCGAAGAATGGCGACACAATGACATGTTCACAGTGTGGCAAAAAGCATAGCTATTTTGACGAGTGTTTAATAGATTACATCTTTTTGACTTTGAAAAGTATAATTGTGCTGCGAACTGTTCGGAAAACGACACTTTAAAGATTTTAAAAAGCATAAATGTGTCGACAAAGAGAAATAATGTGAAAACAATTATACGATGTTGAAATTAATTCAATTAACTTTGTTATTTTATTTTATAAACGATGATGCGAAATATAAAAAAGCATCAATGTGTTCACAAAGAGAAAACAAAAGTATGATGTGAAAAAAGTATAAAATGTTGAAATTAATTCAATTAAGTTTGTTATTTTATTTTATAATTGATGATGCGAACTATGTTTCGTTCCATTGATTCTTTTGCTGTTATCGTTCTTAGCATAAGCTGTTAAGTTTGTTTCCGTTACTTTTGTCCTGTCATACTTTCTTCCAATTACTATATATATAATGCAACTATACCCTTCTCATTATAATTTCTGTCCCACCACTCTTGGAATCCCAGTAATCAGTATCGATTGACATTCTGCGCGAGCGGGCAATGCGAGGATATATCTGGAAGAGAATGTCGGTGAAATGCCGCTTTTCCATCCAACGAGAAATGCCTCTTCCTCGAACTTTTGTGGAAGCCCGTCCAGCTTGGATTACTGCAGTTCGTCCGGCATCGACGATATGTGCGATGTAGAATGCCACCTGTCACACAAACGATGTGGAATGCCACCTGTCACACAAACGATGTGGAATGCCACCTGTCACACAAGCGAAGAACAAAAGAAGGGAATTAAATTATACGTTTCACTGGCATTGGTATATGATAACAATGACGTCATCTAGACACACGGTTTATTATCATCTGCTGAATCGGTCTCTGATTTACATGCAGTGGTGTTAGTTAACACCGATGTCATCTAAATAACACGTTTACAAATTATCTATTAGCATCACAGGTGACTGAGGTGAGTTGGATTTACATTACAAACGTTATACAATAGGTCTAGTCATGCAATCTTGTTTATTCTGTTGATACAACCCCCGTAGTATTAAATATCTTCGATGTCTACTTGTCCGAGTTATTAGAAACGAGTACATACTGTCACGTGCCCGCGTGGACCTTTGGAAATTGCCGCGCTATGCCTGCTCTAGATCAGGGGTTACCAAACTGTGGTCCTTGGCCATCAGGTGGTCCGCGGGATGGTTTGAGATGGTCCCAATATACAACGCAATATACGCGTTAATTGAGTGTAGAACAAACAAGCCGAGAGAGAACTGTTTAGTTCGCAAACAAGTGTTGGGAAAAACGACTCTCTCTCTCTCTCTCTCTCTCTCTCTCAATCTCTCTCAATCTCTCTCTCTCACTCTCTCTCTCTCAATCTCTCTCTCTCTCTCTCTCTCTCTCTCTCTCTCTCTCTCTCTCTCTCTCTCTCTCTCTCTCTTTCCTCTCTCTCTATCTCACCTCTGTCTCTTCTCTCTCTCCTCTCTCTCTCTCTCTCCTCTCTCTCCTCTCTCTCTCTCTCTCTCTCTCTCTCTCTCTCTCTCTCTCTCTCTCTCTCTCTCTCTCTCTCTCTCTCTCTCTCTCTCTCTCTCTCTCTCTCTCTCTCTCTCTCTCAATCTCTCTCTCTCTCTCTCTCTCTCTATATATATATATATATATATATATATATATATCTCTCTTTCTCCTCTTTCCTATCTCTCTATCTCACCTCTGTCTCTTCTCTCTCTCTCCTCTCTCTCTCCCTCCCTCCCCCCCTCTCTCTGAAAATTCTCCTGTAGTTCGTGGTTAGTTATTTTCCTGAGGCTGGGTTTTAAGCACTGGTCCCCAATGAAAACCAGCCATCGTGCAAAACTCGAAGTTATAAGATGTCTCCTGACTGTGTCTGACAGAGATAACACTTCGGATGGACAAACTGCATGTGCAAAGAAAGGCAAGCACACCCATCCAAATGAAGCCAGCAATTTCTTATTTTTTCATGAATATTATTGATATTAAGCTAGATATAAATTTGACTTTTGAGTGAACACCGTTTCTCATTCACAAATGTTTAACGCTGTCCAACTGGTTGGACTATTGTGCAAAATCTACTTGAGTGCCATAATTATAATTACTACATATTTTGATTTAATATAAATGCACATCTTCAATTGTATCGATAATTGTTTGGCGGGCCTCAAGGAAATAAGTTTGGGAAAACCCCTGCTCTAGACGTCATGATTCCAAAGCGCAACGGCTGAGTTGCAACAGCGGTGTGGTGCTGAAGCTGCGGCGAAATATCCCCCCGCCCGATATCAGGATCCAACAGCGAAGTCGTACTGAAGCTCCGGCTCAGCCTACCCAATGTGAATTTGGTTCAGCCGTCAGGATGTTTTTGGCGAGCCTCAAAGGGGTGAAATTGGAGGTTTGACCAAAAAATAACTGCCCTTTCTGAATTCGCCCCCTTGGCCTTTTTGAATTTGTACGTGGACCCTATATTAACTATCGCGCCACAACATGAGTCCAGCAATGTGACAGGTTGTTCATGTTTCAACGATCGCCACATAGTCACATAGATGCATGGTGTAATGTTGTGACAAACACGACACATTGAATTCAGTCCACAACTTATAATTAGCTTAGTATACAATCAACTACAATCAACTGGCCAGCCATGCTTGTGGCCTTCTCTAAGGTCAAGGTCCCGGTTCCTATTCTTATCCCCGGCGATTACCATAAACTATCAATTAGCTTCGGTTACCGCAAACTGCAGAACACTACATTCCTCCCCTTTTCACTATTAGCTAACAACTATCATTAATTCTAATTTACCCTTAACAACTATCATCAAGTCCAATTTAAGTCCTTATGCTGATTGCTCAGATATGCGTAACATTAAACGTATGTGACTATACCAAATGTCCACATGTCAAATTTGTGTTAATGTCTTCATTGTACATGCGCTTCTATTAGAGTGCATAGTCATCCAGACGTCGAGGGGCGTAACGTCGTCGTTGTGGTCGTTGTCGCTTTGGTGTCTCGTTGGGGGACATGTATGTTCTCGACGCTGAGTTGACATCTCGTGACGTGGGGGTTCTAGTATATAGAACGTCGGGCTGACTTTTCTCTCGGTGTGTCACTGGTGTCGCTGTCGTCATCTTAGGAATGTCCACAGTATCTGGGACCTTTTCTATTTCCACCTTTTTTTTTTCAGACAGGAAGTGGCTTAAACATCTTCTTGAACCGGGATGCATTGCGACGAATGGCGTGCTTGTCATTCGCTGCAGTAATAGCTGTACCTTTGATGTTGGTGATCACCATGGGTTTGGGAGAGAATGGAGTGGACAGTTTGTTCGATTTCTTGTCATTACGCATGAGCACAGTGTCCCCCACTTGCATGTCATTGTGGGTGGCCCTGTTTCTGTGATCAGCATATGTCTTTTGTGTCTGTTTTGCCTGTTCGTCGTTCCTTCGCGCTGCAGCGTGGATATCGTTGTTGTCATGGTCATCATTCACTGTAATGTACGGCAATTTTGTTGCAGGTTCTCTACCAAACAGAAGGCGATGAGGGGAAAACTTTGTTGATGAGTGTGGTGTGGCCCGGTATTGCCGTACGAATTGGTACAATGCCTGTTTCCAATTCTTCTGTTCTAACACAGCTGATCGAATAGCCTTCATCAGGGGTTTGTTGAAACCTTCCGCTTGTGCATTTCCCCTTGGCCAACATTCCGTGACTCTTCTGTGGCGAAACCCACTGTGTTTTGCAAATGAACTGAACGCTTCCGAGTTGAATGGAGGTCCGTTGTCAGATTTGATTACCTCTGGATAACCAAACGTTGTCAATACTTTGTCAAGCACCGGGATGACATTGTTTGCCGACACTGAGCGCACAATCTCTACTACAGGATACCTTGAGTATTCATCTACCAGGACCATTAGTTCTTCGCCTGATGGTAGAGGTCCAAGAAAGTCAACACTTAGCTTTCTCCATGGCCCTGCTGGCATATTTGACATCTGCATAGGTTCAATGTGTGGATGTCCGTTGTATGTGCATTGGCAGGCAAAACACTGGCGTACAGCCGTCTCGACTTTGTCGTTCATTTTTGGAAACCACACCTTCGATCTGATGAGTTCCTTTGTTTTGGCCATTCCTTTATGACCTTCATGTGCAAGAGACACAGCTTGGTCTCTTAGGGATGTTGGGATGACTACCTTTGAGCACCGCAGTAGTATGTTGTCGTCTGTGACCGTCAATTCTTCTCTAACTTTGTAGAACTCTCGCAACGTGGGGTCATCCGATTTACAGATCTCGAACCATCGTCCGTTTCTGCACAGAGTGATGATCGTCTGCATTATGCCATCTGTTTTAGTAGCAAGTTTGACATCCTCAATGTTCATGGCATTGGGAATACTGGATGACCTGATAAAGTTCACATACTGTTCGGCCATTTTTTTGTGACGGAGAGCCCCAGCCGTGATTATCGGATTTCTGGACATATAGTCGGTTGGGTTTTTGCTTCCCGCCATATATTTCAGAGTGAAGCTATATGGCTGAAGTCGCAAACACCATCGTTCAATGCGTAATGGCGGTTTAGGTTTCTTCCATATGTTTAGCAGTGGTTCATGATCAGTGATGATTGTGAAGTGAGGATCTCCTTGGAGGTACTGGTTAAAGTGTTCACAGCTCCACACTATACCCAGAGCTTCGCGTTCAGTTTGGCTGTAGCGGCCTTCGACGTCTGACAAGGAACGACTTGCGTACGCAACTGCCCTACCCTCTTGCGTTAGTATGCTGCCTAACCCTGTGGGACTTGCATCAACGATTATTGTCGTTTCTTTCTTATATCGAAGTAAGCGGCACACGAATCTTCCACAAGTAGGTCTTTCAGGGAGTTGAATGTGGCTTCATGTTCGCTTGTCCACACCCATTCGGCGTCTTTCTTGGTGAAACGTCTGAGGGGTTCGCTGATCATGGAGAAGTCTTTGATGAACCTTGACAGGTAGTTCATCATGCCCAGGAAACTTCTAAGTTTTGCAACATTTGACGGCGATGGCAGTTCCTTGATAGCCTGCACTTTCGTAGTGTCAGGTGACACGCCATATTTGCTGAAGACCATCCCGTAGTATTGGATCGAGGATAGATTTGTTTCACATTTAGCTGGTCTGATGGTCAGACCGTTTTCGTGTAGTGCCTTAAGAGTCTCGGCCAGTGCATTGTCGTGCATCAAATGTGTGTTTTCTCCCTTTCCATATACGATGATGTCATCACTAATGTTCTTCGTTGATTTGATGTGACTGATCACATTTCTGATGTGTTCCTGGAATATTTCACTCGCTGACGATATTCCAAAGTTCAGTCTCTTGTATATGTACAGGCCATTGTGAGTTCTGAACGTCGTGATGTGCCTGGATGACGGATGAAGCTCCAGCTGGTGGTATCCATTGCACAGATCAAGTTTACTGAAGACGGTTGCTCCGTTGAGGTCATGTATGAGTTCGTCTAACGTCGGCATGTTATGGCGTTCTCTTATGATCGCCTTGTTTGGCTCACGCATGTCGATGCACAATCTGATAGAGCCGTCCTTCTTCGGAGGAGTTACAATCGGAGATACCCACGGCATGGGTTCACCAACTGGTACTCGCTCTATTATGTCTTCGTTAAGAAGTCGTTGTTCCTCTTCGTCAATCTTTGATCTGAGGTGAAATGGGATCTTCCGGTTTGTGATTGCGACTGGTCGCACGGATTCATCAATGTGCAGTTTCACCTGTACATTTTTCCGATCCCGTTTGTGATGCCAGGGTATCTTTCTTCCCACTCACATTTGATGTTGTTGACAGGAATATCCACCAATCCTAACTCCTGAGCCGTGGTGAAACCAATGAGGGATCCATGTGCTCCTTTCACGATAAGGAACTGATGACACTGAATGGCGGATTTTGATTCGAATGTCACAGCACACACTCCCAGAATGTCAAGAGGTTTGTTTCCGCCGTAGGGTAGGATTTTAGGTCCTCTGTGTTTCCGCAACACTGGTTTCTGTATCCTCTCATAGGATCGTTCATCCATCACGTTCACTGATGCACCTGTGTCAATCATCATTCTTATGCTGATATCATTCACAGCAATTGTGGTCATAGGTGATTTTTGTTTATGCTGTTTGTTCGTCGGCAGACTGTTGATTGTGCGAGCATAGTCCTCTTCGCTCGAGGTATCAGTCGTTTGCTGTATATTTGTGTCTGGTTGAACTCGTCGAACCCGTTTTCGTTCTTGTTTCTTCTTTCTGCATACTTTCTTAAAGTGATTAAGCTTCTTACAGAAGTTGCAGATTTCTCCTTCCGCAGGACACACTCCGTCAATGTGGTACGTGAACCCGCACTGTTGACACATTATCTCACTGTCTGGTGGTGGCTTATGGCTCGCCAGGCCCGACAGCCCTTGTTTGTTTTGGCGTCCTTTCACAACATCCCACGTACGGTTTCTCAAACTTGCCGGTCTTGTTTCGCGACCATGTTTTGATTTATTGATCCTGTTGACGGTTTCCGGGTGAATGGCCTTACTCTGCAATCTTGCGTTTTCTGCTGCTCTGCAGGTGTCAATTGTTGCTTTCAATGTTATGTTGCGTTCCTTCAGTAGTGCTTCCTGGATATCACGATCTTGAATACCCAGAATGATTATGTCGCGTAGTATGGAGTTTCTGCAGTCATCGCAGAAATTGCAGGATTTAATGAGCACCCGTATTGCTGTTAAGAACTGCTCGAATGTCTCGCCTGCTTGTTGGTTTCGGTTATTGAAGATAAATCTCTCATAATATTCGTTGGCCTCTCCGACTGCAAAACTGTCAAATTTCGCTAGGATTTCATCCACCGATCGGGTGTTGTCGTCCGTGTCGAACGTAAATCCATTGTAAATTCTTAGAGCGTCATCGCCGATCGTGTGGAGTAACAAGGCAACCTGATAATCGACAGGCTGCTTCCCGAGTTGCGTGATTGTGGCATAGTTCTTCCATTTTTGTTTGAAGAGCTTCCAGTTTTCTGCAGTGTCTGACATGAGATTCACTGGTGCCGGCGATCGTATCCCATGTACAGGCGGCACCGGTGGCGCCGCGGCGACAGCTTCGTTGTTGTCAGACATTTCAGGCTGGTACGAACAATGACACACAGACAGCTTATGTGTGTGCAACTGACGACAGGGATATCAATGTACAGTTCACCTTGTCAATGCAATGGTCATCAAGTGTTCAGTATTGTTCGTGAAAACGCAACATCAGGCTGTGTCTGTGAGCGATGATGTGATGGCCTACACATATCACACGTACCGACTCGGTCGATGCAGCGTATCCTAATTCAGTACTAATAGTCAGATGTGAGTACTCTGAATCCCATCCTCGTCGCCATTGTAATGTTGTGACAAACACGACACATTGGATTCAGTCCACAACTTGTATTTAGCTTAGTATACAATCAACTACAATCAACTGGCCAGCCATGCTTGTGGCCTTCTCTAAGGTCAAGGTCCCGGTTCCTATTCTTATCCCCGGCGATTACCATAAACTATCAATTAGCAGCGGTTACCGCAAACTGCAGAACACTACACATGGGTTCTTGAATCGGTATGTGTTTGCAAAGCCTAGATCGTTTACTGAACGAATACCTCACTGCACACTCACGATTTCGCCGTCAATCTCTGCCACCACGGCATGTTTGTTAGGGTCCGCCATATATTTGATGTAGAGATCGAGCAGAATATCCCGTCCTTCGTAAGTGTTGTCCCTTATACGCATAACAGCGTCGTAGTCGCTGACTGTCGCCCGCCGGACCACAACTCGATGCATGATCTTATGCTCTGCGAACACCGAAAGACTCGTTAGGACCCGCGACAGTCTAGTTTTTTTATTTTTGTCGTCAGCAATTTCCGAAAGCGGACACTACACTACTACTGTAACACTACACGGTCGGAGCACCAACTGATAAGCCACTTAAGGGCTCAGCACACTGTCAGTTTTCCCATTGGCGACCATGTTAATGTTTTGTGTAATTATAAGAAAACGTGACCTATAAAGTTTCTTAAACTTCCCACCTGCTGTTATTATCATCTCATTGACATGCTGGTCGATTTTAGTCAAAATCTAATATCTCTAGCTCTTGCAAAATGCCTGTATGTATGACACCCGTCAATATTTACAAATGCATGCAGGCAGTAATCCGGCTAAAGTGTCAACTAGCCATATTGCTGCCAGATACCCTTCCGCTTAGTAAAATCAGCTAAAACGACACCATTTTACTGTCAACAGCTGCTACAATCACATCTAGAAATCTGACTACTCAAATGCACTTATGTCAGAGCAAGTGAACATTGTAAAAAATCATTTCTCAAAAATATAATGCATTTTTTTTCGTCTGTAATCAAGCAGGAAGTCCAATAGTGTGCTGACCCCAAATAGGCATGGCGATTTTGGAGAAAATTTTGAAAACAACACACTTTATAGGCACCAATGTTACACGCACTCTGCAATTTAAATTTGTGTAATCCCTCCAGGTGTTTGTGTTTTATGCACATTTCAATGGTGCCACCAAACTTGGCAAGGCACCAGAAAAATCAGCACTTCGCTGTCGGACAATTTGTAATCCAGCACGACATTCTCAGGTGGCACTATGAACTCCGGATACAGTTTTCCAGAAAGTCCAATAAGTGTTTTATAAGAAAATTCAATACAGGCAGTTGTTACGTTACATTCAAATGTATATTGATTTTTTTTACCTTGTGCCCTATTTACAAAGGTAAACATCAACAAAAAGTCACCTTAGGGTGTGAATTCCTCAAAGGCCAGACGTCTCAAGCAGTTCAATTACATAATATTACACAACTTAATTAGCAGACATTCAGAAAACAATGCCACTTGCTTAATTGGCCAGAAGGTCCAATCAGTAGACAGATCTGATAACAGGCTCCTGCTATGGCCTACTCCAGCTAATTACTGTCCTCAGACTTCATTAGGGTCAATGACAACATATTCACTTGTGTTTAATTAGCTGAAGTAAACAAAAAACGATTGATGAATCACCCTGCTGCAATGTTATTGGTTTATTTTCATTCAGATTTTCAAATTGAGGCTTAACTACTGGCATACGCACCCCACCCCCCTTATAAGACATGTGTTCCGTCACTGTGATTTTGACTTGCAGACTGATGAGAAGTCTGTAATATCCAAAAACTGTTTGTCCCATTCAACTGTAGTTTTGCCATACACGTATTTTCAGTAATTGTTTCAAGATATTTGAATTAAAACGCGTCCTCCGACATTGTGCAATGACTATAGCGTGCTTTCGTTGCCAGGCTCTCTACTTGGGCTCAGCACACTGTCAGTTTTCCCATTGGCGACCATGTTAAAGTTTTGTGTGATTATAAGAAAACGTGACCTATAAAGTTTCTTAAACTTCCCACCTGCTGTTATTATCATCTCATTGACATGCTGGTCGATTTTAGTCAAAATCTATTATCTCTAGCTCTTGTAAAATACCTGTATGTATGACACCCGTCAATATTTACAAATGCATGCAGGCAGTAATCCGGCTAAAGTGTCAACTAGCCAAATTGCTGCCAGATACCCTTCCGCTTAGTAAAATCAGCTAAAACGACACCATTTTACTGTCAACAGCTGCTACAATCACATCTAGAAATCTGACTACTCAAATGCACTTATGTCAGAGCAAGTGAACATTGTAAAAAATAATTTCTCAAAAATATAATGCACTTTTTTTCGTCTCTAATCAAGCAGGAAGTCAAACAGTGTGCTGACCCCTTAAGTATGTACACATGAACACATGCGGACATCAACGTAAACAAGATAATCGCGTTGGAATGTTAGCGAATTTATGTAACATAAATAGTATTGCCTAATAAGGACACCTTTGGGACTGGGTGAAAGCAAAGACGAGAATGGCGATGTGACCGTATCAGAAGCACACATTTCCTCTACGTTGCAGAGATAATTTGGGACTGACCCAGATAGCTCATTGGAGTGAAAAGGGAGCTGAGCAGGGTGTTGTGTGGACCGGAAGTGTCAGGAAACGTTTGAAGTGAATTTTGGCCTGAGACAGGGGAGCGCCCTGAGACCACTGCTATTTATCGCAGTAGTGGAACTGATAAGCAAAAGATACCTCCGTAAGCTACTGTATGCAGACGATCTGGCAGTGGTAGCAGACGAGGGGCAGATCTCCAAGAACAACTGACAAAGTGGAAGGATATGTTCAGCAGACATGGACTGAAAATTAGTTTGAACAAAACGGAGGTACTATGGGTGGGGCAACAAACCAAAGAGTTGGAAATACACCTGGAGAGGAAGAAACAAAAACAAAGAGACAGCGTTGTATACCTGGGTGGAGCGATGTGCGTGGACGGTAACTTCGCAGGAGTATAAAGGCAGGGACAAACGCTTGGAGGAAAGTTGTAGATGTGAAGGGAGACCTACGAAAACTCATAGGAAAGTATATATATATATATACATAGGGGCGGATCCAGAAAGAGAGTCTAGGTGGTCACAAAAACCTCCACTGCCGCGCCGCCGTAACTTCACCATCTCGCTGTCTCGGCTCAACTGAAGACATCGAAAGACTGTGGGGGGGCTGTTGACATTTTTTCGCCGCCGCGCTGCCGTATTATCAGCTCTTCTTCAGCTTCTCCGCTGGCTCGCGGCTAGCTATACTAGACTATGAAATCGAAGAGAGGGACGGGGGTAGTGCTGTCGTAACATTTTCACCGCCGCGTTGGCGTAACTTCACCTTATTGTAACCTCAACGTGGGCATATTTCAAACGGTCTACCACGGGCACGGTCACGTGGGCCCATACAAAAAGGTCCACGGACACACAAAACTACGATGGCCTGCGGACGGCGAACAACGTGTTTACGTCGCTGTCAACTTATGTACACCTACATACGTACTTGTGTACGCATGTTGAATGTCAGTTTAACCCTTGTATCCTTTAGACAGTTTAACCTTTATATTCACCACTGAACTGAGTTGTGTCAAAATCAGGAAAACAGGATTTCCTAAATTTACTGTAAGTGTCCTGTAATTTATTTTTATTACAAATAAAATTACACTTAGTATATATTTCATAATATGATGTGACACATTACAGGCTAGGGTATGTAAGAATCCAAAGAACCGTTGCTTTGATTTTTGGCGAGTATCATAATTCATACACTATCATTGAAAAACATTAATTGCCTGGGGATAGGGACATTAAACACATGTTTGAATAATTATCACTACAATCGAACCTTGCTTTACGGTCACCTTAGTAAAACAGCCACCACGCAATTAAGGTCACCTTACGACAGACCCAGATTATTTCAGTATCAGCACGATACAGGAAGTGAGTCTCGTTAATATGGTCACTTCAACATTTAGGTCACTTTGATTGAGACTTTAATAGTGAGGATCCACGGTATTTCATTGGCTCGCCCAAAATCATTCTGGCCAGAGGACATTCAATTTTGTTAATAAGAATACGATAACTTCTATTCCGCCTAAATCCTTGGAAACCTAGCTCAGAGGCGCATCAAAACAAAAGGATTGGTCAATCTCAAAATCCATGAGCAGTATTCCAGTTGTCAAAAGATGGGTCAAGGCGTCAGGGAGCTATGGTGGATAAGCAAGGTTGTAAAGATAAGTTCTTAAATGTAGATCCCGTAACTACTCTTGCTGGACAATTTTTGACACGCTGGAGTTTTGTGATATTCTTGCTAGCGATATTATAAAGGAGGGAATTGCAATAGTCAAGTCTGCTGCAAACAAGCGCTGTTGCAATAGTTTTAGTAACAGAAAATGACGTATACCGGCGAATACGGCGAAGATCACGAATATGATAAAAACAGCAGCTACACGTTTGAGATATGTGTTGTCGGAAATTGAAGTTACTATCAAAGATCACTCCTACATTCCGCACCGAGGTTGCTGACGTGATATACTCATTTAAAATACGCGTAGGGAAAAATCATCAAGTTTACTACGCTGCATTAGAGTACAAATAACGATCAAGTCAGTTTTATTTGCATTTAATTTTAACTTGCTGTCAGTCATTCAGTGGATGATATATTGAAGGCAATCACTAAGTTTGTTAAGGGAGCGATTTGTATCCGGGGTAGCCAACGAAATGTAGATCTGAGTATCATCAGCCTAAAGATGATGATCCAAGTTATGTCTTAGTGGCGTGGTGTATAGAGTAAAAAACAAAGGCCCATGAACAAAACCCTGGGGAACTCCAAATAAAGTCGGCGGTGCATCTGAAAAGCAGTTCCCAGGCTTTATAGTTTGGTATCTATCAGTTAGATATGAAGAAAACCAGCTTAGAGCAGTGCCAGATATGCCATACCACTTTAATAAGCGTTTAATGAGAATGTTGTGATCAATCGTGAGAAAAGCGGCAGAGATAGTAAAGTAAGTGCAGTCACTTTACCATTATTAGTGTTCAAGTTAATGTCATTATGAACCTTTAAGAGGGCAGTCTCTGTTGAAGGAAACTGTCTATGTGCTTATTATAACACATTAGTTAAGACATTTTATTTCTTAAGAAGTGATGTAACATGAGCTTATTTGAAGTCATCAGGAGAACAGCCAGAGCAGTGATGCATTTATAGTATTTGTTATAGGCCCAATTAATGTATCGAGACATGCTTTTAGCAGTAGTGTTGGAAATGGATCAAGGGCACAAGATTGATTTGGGGAGGACATAATTATGTTCTTAACTTCATCAACTGTTGCAGGTTCAAATGATACAAGTATATAATGTACGTGTGGAAAGTCCACACTGACATTACTTAAAGTACAATCTGGGAAAACAGAACGAATAATACTGATTTTATTCTTAAAGTGACTACAGAACGAATCACATGGAGACTTAATTGACACATGATCAGGTAGCGATGGAGCAAGCCGTCTATGTAGAATGTTATTGATGCAGTTCCATAACTGATGTGGGTTATCAAACTTATTTATGACTATATTTGTATAATAAGCTGAGTTAGCTTTGGCCATTTGTCTGTTACAGAGGTGACATTGCTTAGAATAGCGCGACCTGTCTAAAGGCGACCATGATTTGCGCCATACACGCTCTAAATAACGACGACGCCTTTTAGATAGTACAATTTCGGAAGTCATCCATGGAGTCGGTGGCCTTTCTGGCACACATTTTGATTTTATAGGTGCATGTTTGTTAAGTAATGCATTGAGTACTTGACAGTACTATTTCTATAAGTCAGATATATGTATTTTTGGATCTGTGATAAGGTCGGATATAAGGATATCAGCCATTTAAGCTGTGATGTCAATCCTATGAATGGCTCTGTAAGACACATTGTGTTTCGACTCTAATGGGGTTATAGAAACGTTAACATTAGCAATGACAGCATGGTGGTCTGAAAACCCATCTGAAACAGTATGTGCTTGGATATTATTACAAGTTGAACGGGTTATCAAGAGGTCAAGCCAATGGCCATGTATATGTGTTGAAAAGGTAACATGTTGTTTCAAATCAAAGGATGCCAGACTATCATCAAACGTAGTTGTAGAAAGTATATCCAAATGTAGATTAGATTAAAATCACCAAGAATGTAAAATTCTGCATGAATAATTGCCAGATTTTCCAACAGCTCCTGAAAGTCTTCAAAGAAATTTGCCGGGTGTCCTGGAGGGCGATAGATACAAATAAAATATGCGGAGAAAGAAGAATGTGAAATTTCAGCACAGAAGGATTAAAACTGGAGTATTCAAAGTTGGAATGCAATTTAACTTTGAACTGCCGTGATATTAGAAAGCCAACACCACCTCCACGGCCGACTAAACGTGGTCGATGGTGAAAGATGTAATCAGAAGGAAAACGTCAGCAATTCATGTAGGTGTATCAAGAGGTCTGAGCCAGGTCTCAGTTACAGCAAGAATGCCTATTTTCTTTGAAATTAATAAATCACAAAGTGAGGTTGTCTTATCTCGTACAGATCGAACGTTTATAGTGGCCACCCGAATGTTTTGTTTAACAGCTGGCTCAGAATTGAGACTTACATCTCCTGCTAGTAATAAAATTATTGCTAATTTAAATTAACGCCTTATTCTCCAGTGGGACCGAAGGAGAGAGGTAAGGATACTTACATTAACTGTACCAATAACTGTTTGAAGGTTTCGGAGTAGATAAGTTTCGAACTTCTTATTTACTCCTTTGAAACAATACCATCATTCTTTTATGAAGTAAACAGTAGAATCTGTCTTGGGCGACCACCCCTTCTGCTCAACCAAAGCGGTCGTTCAAGACAGGTGGCCGCCTACAGCAGGTGGTAGATATAATACAAGTTTGGCTATTCCCTCTGGCGCGGTGCACGTAATTATAGAAATGCTCGGATCAATATTCCGTTATATATTTATTTAATAATATGCTAACGTTATACTTTATACATTTACTTCAGTGGAGCTGAAACATGGATTTTATGCCGAAAGCAAATTAGAAAGCTACATGCCTCTGATAAATCAAAGGAATAACACGGAGAGACTGCATTACAAACAAATCTACTCAAAATTAAGGGATCATCTGAAACAAATATTTAAGGACCACTAAAGCATGCTTACAAATGAAATTACTGATGATCGTTTGATAAAATTAAGGGGTTATCTCAAACAATATAAAGGACATTTCAAAATACAAAGTTAATGATTGAAATTTTTAAAATTACAAACTTAAGGGTAATGGGTAATCTCAAACTAATAATAATAATTTTTATAAAAAAGAATCATTAAAATGTCATTTTATAATGCTAACTGCTCATCTCAACATATGATATGGGCATCTCATAAAATTAAGTGGTCTTCTCGAGAAAAAGTTACTTAAATTAGGGGGACATCTCATAACAAGGCATGGTTCTTCTAAAAAAAGTATCGGTACAAAATATGTTAGAAGTCATTAACACATTAACTAGCTGATAGTCTCAACAAATGAAATGCTCATCTAAAAAATTAAGGGGTCTTCTCTCAAAAAGGTATAAAGGATCATTTCCAAAATAGACGCGTTGATTAAAAATAATCGGCTGATCATCTCAACATAATAAGAGATCATATCAAAACAATAACGGTCAACTCTCAATTAAGGGGTTTTCTAAAAAAAATCATATTAAAAATATAAATGTTAAATAAAACGAACAAGCTGATCGTCTCGATGAATTAAAAGACCAGCTTAGCATAATAAAGAGTCATCTCAACTAAGTTAAGGGACCATTTCAAAACATAACAATATTTACTAAAATTAACTGGCTGATCATGTCATCTCACTCAGGGATCATCGCAAAACATTACGGGGTTTTCTAATAAAATATTAGGGACTTCTCAAAAACGTTATGGTGTCATTTCACAAAATATGTAAATGCTTATTAAAAACTGATCATCCCAATAATTTAGAAGAACATCATAACATTAAATGGTCATCTCATAAAATAAAGGGGTTTTCTCAAAAAGGCTAAGGGATCATTTCAAAAATACACGTGTTAAAATCTTTGGCTGATCATTGCAACACATTAAGGGATCATCTCAACAAATAAGTAGTCATATCTCAATAAAGGGGTTTTCTCAAACAACTTGGGGAAAGCTCAAAATGTAATGTTAAGGAGTACTATTATAAAATTAATATCAACTTAAGGGTAATCACAAAATAATAATAATAATAACAAAGATCAGCTTAAACAGATAAACGAATAATCTTTAAAAAATAAAGTTAAGTGTACTGTCTATCAATTTAAAATTTCGCATCAACGAATAACAGGCATCCAATGTATTTTAAAATATGCCTACTGGTAAAATGTAATTAAGGTTGTCTTCGAAAAGACCATTTGATTTTATGAAATGATCCCGTCACGTGTTGAGATGATCTGCTAGTTTGTTATAAAATGACCTCTCCAAAACTACTTTCAATTTTTTTCTTTAAATTGTTTGTGACATAATTTCTAATCATTAGGCATATTTTAAAATACATTAGGTGTCCGTTATTCGTTTATATGACCTTTTTAGTTGATTCAGATAACACTTTAGTTTAGGTTTTTGAGATTACCCCTGTAATTTTTTGAATTTATTATTATCATAATTACTATTATTATTATTTCGAGATTACTCTTAAGTTTCTAATAATTTTATAATAGCACTCTTCAACATTACATTTGAGATATCCCCTAAGTAGTTTGAAAAAAAAACCATTTATTTAGAGATGACTACGTATTTTTTAAGATGATCACTTAATGTGTTGAGATGATCAACCAAATATTTTAACATGTCTATTTTGGCAATGATTCCCTAACATTTTTGAGAAGGCCCCTTTATTTTATGAGATGACAACTTAATGTATTTATTGTAACGATCAGTTAGTTGTTTTTAATGAACGTTTACATTTTTTTTAAACAACACCATAATGCATTTTTTCATAGACCCCAAAAGATGCATTTTCTTTCCTTTTAAGTATTGTAAGTGCACCTCATCCGAGTCTCGTTTATTCGCCTTGCTGGACCATTGGCCTGTGGTCTACCACTTAGCGATTAAGTAAAACAACGATTAAGTTATTTACAGTTACTTTGTTCTTGTATGACCTTTATTGACAATTGAGTGGCAGTCCATTCAACAGATGGCGCCAATTTAAATGAGCGGTTTGTTGCTCCATGAGACCGTGAACGCTACTTTTTAAAAGATTGGCGGATGTATCTAACCAAGAAGTGCTTAAATTAATTACAAATTAGCATGCAGTGCTGTATTACAAAACCGTCTTTTCGAAATTATAAAACAACGATTAAGTTATTTACAGTTATTTTGTTTTGTATGGCCTTTATCACACCTGAGACAATTGAGTGGCAGTCCATTCAACAGATGGCACCAATTTAAATGAGCGGTTTCCATGAGACAGTGAAAGCTAGTTTTTAAAAGACTGGCGAATGTATTTACTGGTCCTAACCAGTGGATGCTCGCTTTAAGGCAGGCCTGGGGTAATAATAATATGTAATAGTAATGATTACAAATATTGAAGTAATAGTAATAGGTTGAGCAAAAACTCAATGTAATAGTAATATGAAGCAATGTAATAGTAATTGATCTATTACTTTTATATTAATATTGAGCATTTAAACCTAATTTCAACTACATAACAATTCCATTTGATTAGGTTGTAGATTCAACTAGTTTCTCCAGCTTTTATGGTTGCTCCCCTTGTCAACTTTAGCATGGCCCTGGTGGAGGTTTTAGCCTAGTTTTATGAGCGCTTACAAAACAAGAGACACTGATACAGTGTGACTGCTGCATTGACTAAAGGGATTAAACTGGACTTTCACTGCTTTGAAGCCAGTTCTGCCAAGTGCCAAGTTGCCAACTTCCATGGTGCACACAATTCAGCTTAAAGTATAGTGGTTGTGAAAAACATTCGGTTGTATTTGTACTTGAGCCAATAATGAACTGTCCACCAAGCACCAAAGCAATGTGGTTTAATTAGACTGTAATTATTACTGTTATGTGGCATTGACTATTGCTTGTTTTTCATTCCAGTATGGTGTTTAAATATAAAATGGAACATAGTTCCTTAATTAATGTAGTTAGTAGATTGTACTAAATATGGTATATACTATATAGACATATTTTGTTGTAAATATTTATGATTTTTATATTTTAGAATTCCCTAATGATGATGATAGTACTTGACATTCTCAAATATAATTTCAAATACTTTGGGCATGGGTATCAATAAATGGCAAGTTAGATTTTTGTATTCACCTGTCTTGTTTAACTTCTTGAGACTGTGAGTCATACAATTGTACCTAATGTATTGATGCATACAGTGCATTATACCATAAAATGTTCCGATGGAATATGTAATAGTAATAGAAATAGTAATTGCTTCAAATGTGATAGTAACAGGAAGAATTCAGCATGTAATAGTAATAGGAAGGAAACAAAGTAATATTAATTGTAATTGATTACATTGCAATGTAACTGACCCCAGGCCTGCTTTAAGGATCACGTTGGTCAAACAGTTCTTTGTATCAGTGTTGGGAATTGAGTAAAACTACAAACTTAACAAAGTTGAAGGTCCGACTCGACTGATCACCAAATTTTCAGCTTAGGTTTTCATGCACCTGTATTGTTGTTGAATAAAACTTTTATTAATTTGTTAATTCAGTAATCTAATCAGGATGACCAGCATAATCCAAAAATATAAATAACAAATTGTCATATTTCATTAAGAAGATAACTTGTGATGAGAATAACTTAAGGCGGTTTTAGGCATAATAATAACCACACCGTTACGAAACATATTACAACTGAAAATCATAAGGCAACTTAACTGTCATTAATCTTTGAGACATGAATAAGACATGGACCTACCTACAATATGTAATGTTTGGGTACAATATGTAATGTTTGGGTACAATATGTAATGTTTGGATACATGACACAAAATAGGACAATCATAATTCAGTGCAACCACTTCATGAGCAAATAAGTTCAGTTCACCACCTATATATTTAAAATGTGATAATTTCACACAAAATGTCCCAACATAGTCAACACATCAACGAGACTGAAAGCGTAAACTAAATTTATGATCACAATAATCAAATACAATTGATGTTTGCGCAAATGCTCTCCTGACAAGAAGCCGTTTATAATAGAAACAAAAGCACACACAAATTCACGAGTGATTCCACATATATGTTTCTAACAGACGCTGGTGTTGACTGAAATACCAGGCAAGTCTTCGAAGCCCAACAGCGTGTCCATCGCAATTACACAAACCACACCGAGTCTTTTCTTTCCTACAAGGAGCTGTTTTCTGACAGAGTGCTGACAAAGAAGAGATGATGAGAAGCTACGACTTGATGGGCACTGGCTGCTGGCCTGGCTGCTGCTGACTCATCTGAGTCTGCACCTTCATCTGCACCACTTCAACGACAGCTACAACAGAAAGAGGTGTTCCTAATTAATTCTACAGTTATCTATATATTAATATGCTAACTCTACAGCACTGTAAGTATATCTCTTCCCGTGGTTCACAAGACACTTTCTACGTTCGTTTGTTTCCTTGCATCAATGGCCTGTGATCTATCAATTGGAGATGCATTAAAAAACCACAAAGGTAGGTATTTAGACTTATTTACTTTTTTAGTGGACAAAATGAGTGGTCAGGCATTCCCCAGATGGTGCCAAACTTCACAATGCTGTAATAGTGATAACTGCTTGGTTTGTTGCTTCACAGAGTGGTGCAAGTGTGCATACAATTAATTAGTTATTATTAGTTTTGGCTGTTTTATTTTTGTACAGCTTTTACACATGTATTAACTATTGCTACAAACATAAAACAAGAAGGGCTTAAATTAATCATATATATAATCATACATTGCTGTATTACAAAAACGTCTTTTCGAAAATATAACATGCAAATGTGCATGAATTATAGCAACATGTTTTGTTTGGATATATTTACTGTGATTGTCTACGTTTTATGTACTCCTACAACAGTCCACAATAGTAGTAATAGGAGTTTATGATCAACAACTTGATTGACTCATGTCTACCTTGCTTCATCTTGTACTTCTCCTGTAGAAGTGGCTGTATCTTCTCCATCTCTTTCGTTAGGTATTCCACTTTGCGTTTGAAGTATTCTTTGCCCTGCTCCGCATTCTGCAACAGCCATGGTTTCCATGATACTCCATTTATCAGAACTTAATTATTCTGTTTTTTGCATCAGTTAGGCCATTGACATCCACAGAGATCTAACATTAAGTTCTAGCTTCATCGACATGATTTCCACTCCCTTACAACTCAGCCCCAGAGTGAAATACCCATTTATACAGCTGTGTGAACTGGGATGATGTGAATTTAATTAAACTGACCAAGATTCAAATGGCACTAAACTAATTCCAACATAGGTCAGTTTCATGAAACATTTATACGTACAAACTTTGGTATGAAGGTTGTCATGTTTATCAATTTTATTAAATCATCATAATTATGTACACATGTTCGCATTGCTGATTTTTCCAAGTAACCTAATATTTAGCAAACGTCTTGATCAGCTATTTCACATATTCAAACATATAAGACATTGAAACAAGTTTGTGACATTATTGTTACCTTTTCCACATAATATCCAGTGCCTACATCGATCAGGAAGTTGTCAGTGTCATCCAATTGTCCTGTCACATACATCTGTAGGGAGTGTCAAGGAGCAGTGAGAGTACAATGTACATTCAGCACTCGACTGTTTACAGAAATGTGTTGATTCCTAAGTTTCAAACTGGCAATAATAAAAATAAATTAAATTCTGCCAATATAATATGTACATGCTCAAAAGCACCTAGCTGTATATGTACGCATGGCTAACAATGTGTTTTGAAAATAAAAATGTGCATCACATATATACAAACTGCCTGATCTTCGAGCATTTACAACTAGATTATAATTAATTTTATTCATGTTGAAACAACATATTTTTGAAAGCTATACCTAAAGATAAAGTTCAACAGATGCATCATATGTCATACAGTGTACATAATGCCAATAATGTTAACTGTCACCTGGGATATTAGTTTTTCTTGAAAAAGAGCAATTCTGCAAAAGCTAATCATAATATTTTAAATTAATATTGACAACAACATATCTGATAGTTACGCTATACAACTATAAGTATGTTTTTATTTATATGACATACAAGGTTGATTTTTATCAACTGGAAATTACAATGATCACCTCTGGAATATTTTTTTCATGTGTTTGAGCTGACAATGATTGATGCATTGACTTGAAATAAAATAATTATTCATGAATGATTATTCAAATTTATTAAAAATGTTAATTGTTTTACTTAGAACAATGCAGCCAGTGAGCTACATTGTGAACATGCCAAAGCAAGGATACAGAGCTGGTGAGGGGGACTAACATATCCTTGCCAACAGTTGCCTTTGTCACTTTATTGAGACACTCCTGTGATTCAACAAACTTCGACTGAACCATCTTCAGTTGGTTGAGAGAGGTCTGCATGAACTCAATCTCCTGCAAGCACAAAATAATACAATACTCAGCACAGACAACGAAGACAAGCTAGAAGTTGTGCATCATGATATGCACACTGCATAATTCTGTCACAATAATTATAATAATTATTTGCAGTAAGAACAGCTTGAGCGACTATCCGGTTATCTGACTGATTAATCATTACAAATGGTAGGTGTTTGGCTGTTGGTATTATAATTACGCTTAGATTTGCATTCATTAGATGGTGAAACTAAACCTGGAAATCATAACCAGAAAATATATGTGCAAACTAAACGCATAAAAATACAAGGTTAGGATGACATGCAAGTCTAAAAAAAATGTCTTGGGACTTCACTTGGGCCCACCCCGATTTTGTGGTTATATCTATATAGAAATAAGATCCGACTAAATTTAATACATCAGTGCATTTATTCAACAGTTCCACATAATGTTTTAAAAATCCTATGGTACTTTTGAGGCCAAAATAGCATCCAGGTTTGTGGCCATTTACACCACTACAGCTGTACTTTCCCATATTGTGCACTAGAAATTAACGACACTAACGTATAGTAATAAAAAATAGGCACTACTCAGGCCTCAGACATGCACTAAGATGCTATATTTTGGAATGTAAAAATATGCCAAGGATGATGTGAAATGATAATCATGATAATGATGAAATTAAGTTGCTATCAAGTTATTTTTAAACGCACTGTGGAATCACATTTACGTAAATATATAGCTATAACGACAAAATTGAGGTGGGTCCGGATTCTACACAAGTGTCGGAGTCCGTATTTGGGTAAGACCACATTTAAATTTTACATAGGCGGCCATTATAACGTTTCCTTCAGTTCCTACAAAATTTTTACGATTTTCTTGAACATTTCACAGCATATTTAACCTCCATTGACACAAGTGCTGTGGAAAACTCGTGAAATTCTCATACCTCATTTTTCATAAAAATCCAGCCAAACCTGACACACCTCAATTTCGCCCCAATCTGGTGACGGATTTTGAAATGTTGCGTGCTGCAAAATAGTCACTGTGCGAGTACGCGAGCGACTAGCGTATATTTATTGCTACCTCGTGAAAGATCTAATGCAGTAGTACATTCACTATTCACTGGACTAACAAGTAACATACGCCGGCCATGTCAGTGCTCGAAAAAAATTCACACATCACACCAAAACGGTATTTTCAAGGGCACTCTTTCGGTAATGGCGGACGAATCCTTAATGTGGTCATACCCCTATTGGCTGCTTATTTGGGCACTACCACAGCATGGGCGACGCAGCATGTGCGGCAATTAATTTGTGCGTGCTTCAGTTGGGCGATATTATGTTACTTTTAAAAGTAGCCGCTAAATAAGAAGAGCTCACAGATTATATCGCAACAATTCCTGCGATGTAGTAATCTTGCATATATACCTGATCAAGCTGTTGTGATAAATGGTTCAGTTGACCAATATTTAACTCGGTTAGTGGAATTTCCTTCCCTGAAATTTGGGACATTTTGACAAATATCCGGGTAACTAAGATCACGAAAACGGTGCAATTGTGGCATATGCTAGGTGTAAATGAATTACCAGATACATTTTAGTGTCTAATGCACAAGGTGGCAGCACAAATTGTATAACAATTTATGATCGTGATAGAAATATTAATCTAATAGTGAAAGTTAACGAACGGCGCCGAGCGGTTGGCTTAACAATGCGTTGGGTGTTAACCGTAGATCGAAGCTATTCACAGCTGCCATGACCAATTTGTGTGGTATCTGATATATAGGGTTTTTACGGTTTTCATACGATCAAAAAGTCCAACATTCCCTGAAATTTATGTGCATCAGATAATATTGTAATGTAAAGAACCGTCGTAGCAAAGTAGAAAGTTATTACGTAGTAGAGGAAAGTTGGAAGTTTTAACAGAAACTCCAGATGCATAGCTACATGAAGGCAAACAGGTGGATGTCATCATCTAAGGTCAGCTTAGGGCACTCGGGTGTGAATTACGATGTCGCGCTTACATTTATCCGGGCGTTAAATTTTATACGGGTGACGTTTCTGCGCGTTTTCAGTTATACGGGCGTTATGTATGTCTATATATATATATATACATAAATTATAAAATGTTTGCTTCCCACAGATATAAACAATTTCTGTTGTAAAACAGTTTCCTCTCCACGCACACGTCACGTGACTTACTCTTATACTTGGTCATAAATCTGAAATAGCAAATTATAATTATATACTCTAACTATATGACGCTCGTATTACGACAACAAACGAAACATATTTAACTATTGGATATTATTTATTACTACGTGATCTACTGGTGCTAAATAGTATGCCTTATATATGCACATCACCCGGATAGAGTGTTTGTTTCAAAGGAAGGACGATGGCCTTCCGTGTAAACATAGAGGAACAAAGGTGATTGACAGTAAGGGTGATAGCGGATGTCTAGGATACTATGGGGACGGAAAACTCGTAATCTGGATTACGAGTTTTCCGGAAGCAGTTAATTATACAAATGTATGCCAACCTCCGTCCCCATAGTATGACACGTACAAAGTTCTACGCATGCGTATATAGTGCCATTATTTCAACTGGCGCGCTACCACGCGTTTGGATCATTCCTAGCTTGAAAGCAGTGGCGTAGCCAGAGGGCCGGGGGGCCATGCCCCCCCTCCCCAATCCCGGAAAATTAGGAGGGTAGGGGACTGAGGACCTATAACTGGTAATTGCCTGAGTTCATAGAGTGACAAGGTACAGAGATTATAGGGATGCCTGTGCCTTCCCTATCCTAACCTTTGGCAACTAAATTTGCCATCATTCAAATGGGATTAAGTTACCCAAAGGCCAATGTGGAGGAATCCACCGCTTCTGTGTAGGCGACAAGCATCCAGCAGGCTGCAGCCCAAGGCCAAGAGATGACAGGGCAACAAAAATGTCATCATTCACAATGTGCTTGATGGCTAATGCCTATTAATATACCAACACAAGGGTGCAAAATGATAGTTGCCCGGCAAGATGATTAGTTACCGGACTAAGATCAAGTTGCACCATTGCGGCCAAAGCAATTTATCAAGTCGATTTCCCACTAGGTAGTCGGAACTTCTATCGTGAATTTATTAATTTAAATAAGTGACAACGTTACACATGACACGAACATTTTTGTGAAGCAGTGAAGCTTACTCGACGTCGCCCCGCGGTACGGATTTGTTGTGAAGTTATTGGTTGAACGCCAGCGCCTCATCAACCATGTTAAGGTACAAATGTTTATTGTTTCATCGGAGTAAGTGACTAAGTGTAGGTATTTGTCATGTTGCTTGTCTGTAGGTTTGGGATATGTAGCGTGGGAAATATGGCGGCTTTAGGTGGATATTACGTAAGGGCTTTAGCCTTTATCAGTTTATGGGTTCGTGTCTCTCTGATATATATTGTGTCGTTTTTCTCTTAGTTTGACGGCTTCGATGAAAGTTTTTGTTGAACTGGCAGCTACACTGGTCAGTAAACTTGGTTGTCATGTCGTAATTCAGTTTATTTTACTTTAAATGAGTTGGGTTTGAGAAACCGACACAATGCAGCATTGCGAATCATGCGATGCACGAATATTGGACTCTAGTTTATTGTACACTACATTATACACTATATTGTACATTATATATATATATATATATATATATGTCATATCCCGCTACTCATTGTTTGCTTGGATGCCGGATGGCCCCCTCCAATACAAAATCCTGCCTACGCCACTGCTTGAAAGTGCTCCCAAAAACTGGCCGAGTGCCAAGCTAGATTTTGCAAAGGGGAAGACATTGGAACTTCGAGGAGGGCGGCACTTATTACGCAAAAGGGCTAAACAAAACTATTGTTAAGTTCAAAACACTACCCCTACATTTTTCTTGATTTTCATGGAGTGCACGTATTCGTATAGCGTCATTTTATTATTTTAAATTGCATATCATCGGCGGGGGGGGGAAACGTTCGGGGGATATTTCGTATTCAAAATACGTGTGGGGTGGGCGAAGTTAATAGCTGTGGAGATGAAATTCGGGCTCATGTATGACTTCGTTCCCCAGAGATCCTAAATACACCTCTGTAGACTTAATCATATAAGCATGTTACTGTAGTTACTGGCTGGATGAATCTAGATTAATAAAATGAAATAGATATTTTGATGTATTAGTTCATAAGTATAGGCATACAGTGAGGTCGTCGGTGTAATATTTGGGAGCTTAACCCTAACCATAATCAAATCCAGCTATTACCAACCCCAACCGTAGCTGACTCCAACCACAACTAATCATAATAATAATCTTAACACTAATTAATAATGACATTTCACATTACCTATTTATTCCTATCATGTGATTGGTTCCAACGAATAAATATTTTATGTGAAATATCATTATTCATTTCGGTTAAGAGTATTAATTATAGTTGGAGCCAGTTATGATTGGGGTTAGGGTAATCGTTGGAACCAATCACGTGAGGGGAATAAATAGGTAATGTGAAATGTCATTATTCATATGGGTTAAGACTATTAGTGTAATTAGTTATGGCTAGAATAAGCTATGGTGGGTTAAGATTATATATATCGCATAATCGTTATAATCAATCAGACGATGGGACTAAATAGTTATTGTGAAATGGCCTTATTAATTAGGCTAAAGTTATTACCATTACCTGTGGTTTTGTGAACCCCGCTTTCCCCAAAATGTGAACCCCCTGAAAATTGCATCTTTACAATGTCAACCACTAATTGTATTCCATGTTTCTCAAAAGCGTTAACCCCCCTTCTAAAAGCTGCCTGATAGTGTTCAAGCATTACAAGGAATGACAAGAAAGCCTGTTTTGTGTAAATGATAAAGGGAGAACCGTTATCTATCAAGTGATCATCACTGAATGTATGGGAGCCTGGCTGAAGGGTCTGTCCCCAATGCCATGTGTGAAAAGGGCAGTCACTAGAGGAATGTGTGTCAAAGGACCATTGCATCCAATTAGCCATGCAGAAGGACTTCACACTATCCCAGGGTTTTCTGTTATGTAAACGCGTGGGATAACAAATACGCAAGAAGCCAGTTTTATACCAAACGTAACATTTTGAGTCCTAATTGTAGTCACTCAGAGGTTACAGATACAGGCAAATACGGGTGAATAACAAAATTTAACAAGAGTGCCATCCAGAAAATTAACTCTAGATGGCAAGGTGGACCAGGAAGCCTTTTGGCTTATCGAGAGTCCAATATTTTTTATCTACGTGTATCCTGCCCTTTTAATGTATGTGTCGATTTTATTTTTAAACATATTCACGCTACTAGCACCAACCCACTCAGGAGATAATCTGATCCAATCATTTACAGTCCTTTGTGAGAATGAGAACTTGTTAAATATATAATCTACGCTGCTCCTTTACTAATGTAACTTCATGTCCTCTGGTCCTTCTATCTTTCTTAACTGAAAAAAACACTATTTCTGTCAATATTTTCATAACCATTTAATATTTTTAACACTTCTATCTGGTCTCCTCTCAATCTCCTGGTCTCTAGTGTTGTTAAACCACATTTTTAGGCGTATTTCTTAACTAAGATCCCTCAATTTTTGGTATCATTTTAGTTGCTCTCCTCTGCACTCTTTCTAGAATATCTACGTCCTTCCTGCGATATGGCCTCCACGCTTGAATACAATATTCTAAATGAGGCCTAAATATTGTTTTGTACAGCGGTATTATTAGGGTTTTTTCTTATACATTATGTTTCGCCTAATTAATCCAAGGTTTTGATTTCCCTTTGAAGTGGCAATACCGCACTGCTCTGAAACCCTCATATCAGCACTAATGATTAACCCTGAGTCCTTTTCTTTTACAGTAGTACTTAGTACAGAACCTCCCATTGTAAATTGTACAACTTTGTTCCCATGTCCTGTGTGGAGGCATTTACATTTCCCAAAATTGAACAACATTTACAATTTTTCAGACCATTTTATGAACGGGGTGACGATGATTTAACAAGTATGAGCACATAAATTAAGCCATATAAAATAATTAATTATTTCTCATCGGAACTCTGTTAAAATGTGAACGAAAGGTGCGGTTTTTTATTTTTAGTATGCTGATTAAGGTAACTATCGACTGTCAAAGAGGCTATTCTCAACAATCAACAACTTAGATGCGTAGTGAGTGTATTTCTTACAAGCTGCAAACTCGGTAAACAAACTCATCTGGCTTAACACGAATCATAATTATCAACTATTGAGCTGGAACGCGAATTTCGCTGAATAATTGTTTTAACCAATACAAAATAAAGTTTAGCTTCACCTATTTTAAAATGCGCGTGCTGATGAGAAATCGTGTAATTGTGTGGCTGTACGGTTGCCGAAATACTGTGGTTGCTAGTTGCATGTTTGTAGATCACAGAAAGGGAAGCCTTATCGCTGATGAGGAGGCAAGAATGTGTGAAGAGCCTTTACTATCAATGATTATGTCCATTTTGTGTTTCGTATATTTGTAAAATACAATTTGTGTTTCCTGGAGTCAGTGTGATATGGTAGGATATGGTGCTTGACTGTTTGACACATAGAATGTAATCCAAATTCCACAAGAGGACAATCATTTTTCTAATCTTCTATTTACCCGGCATGTTTTATAAAAGTTTGTTAATTTCCTAACTTAATTATGTTTATGATAAATTACGGAACTTTTGCACATCAGATCAGATAAATATAATGTATTAACTGAGTTAAAACCAGATTGTAAATGTCACACTTTAACTGTTTATTCTGAAAAATAACTTGGACACACCCACACTCCTCGGTGCCTCGTTTATTATATTAATATGATCATATTCAAAACAATTGCACACACGGCGAAGGGTTTCGAGTAAATAATGCAGTTATATTAACAACAAACTATCACTGCGTGTTGGCTTTTATGAATACAATTGGGTGTAAATTAGGCTTAATCAGGCAACAAAATGGAACCAATCTCCACAGACCACATATGAGTTCCACTTTGTTTGAAAACGCACCCCCAAAACGACCTCGTTATGGGCCTGCTGGGGATGCTAATGTGGTGTTTGTATATAAGATGAAAGAATATAAGACGAAATCACATGGTCCACCAATCTCACACCCACTTCATTGTTCTTCCAGTTAGAAATGTAACCTTCTGCATTATGAGCCCCCACGTGAACACGTGGGGCCCTCTGCATTGTAAAAAATATATAACCCCAAATGAACTTGTGGCGCCCCTGGAGTCTGAATTGGTAAAATGTGAATCCCACATTCTGAAAAGCTGGCTATGGGCGTGGCTATACTTATGAAATGATACATCAAAATATATGTTTTATTTTACTAATCTAGATCAATCCAGCCAGCAACTACAGTAACATGATTATAATGATTAAGTCTACAGTGGTGTATTTAGGATCTCTGGGGAACGAAGCCATACATGAGCCCCGATTTCATCTCCACAGCTATTAACTTCGCCCACCCCACACGTATTTTGAATACGAAACATCCCCCGGACGTTTCCCCCAGACGTTCCCCCCGCCGACGATAAGCAATTTAAAATAATAAAATGACGCTATACGAATTCGTGCACTCCGTGAACGTATCGCTGACACGACGATGTTTATTAATAACATCAGTCTGGTGTCAATAGCTTTGTTTTTAATCGTTACGTAACCCTTATTACCAAGATATCCTACACCATGTAAAGCTTCGTACCGCTTGTCCGGAGACCCCCGACCTCTCACCAAACGAGACGTACTTTATGAATGGCCCCAAACACATAGAAATTAAAAAATCAAGAAAAATGTAGGGATAGTGTTTTGAACTTAACAGTAGTGTTTTGATGGTATGCTCAAAACACTACTGTAGTGTTTCGACAGTACGCTCAAAACACTACCGCAATGTTTTCAACTTACTACACCGGCTCACAATAGAGCACCTTCTTTGGCAGATGGCATTGTGCCAGTATAGTTCCCAGGGGCTAGAAGCATAGCCTACTAAACCAACATAACATATACCTACATGTTTGCAGAACTGTTCTATGACATAATGACGGCTGGTTAATTCTTTGATCAAACCGAAATGTCGGATGTCCAAATTCCAAGTTTGGTAGGCATACAATATTTGAACAATTTTAACAAGGCTTTTGCTTTTAGAAACTCATCGCCATTTTAATTAATTTGGTTCAAAAGAAGAGATGACTAGGTTGAAGAACCATAACAATTATTTGTAACAGAAATGGAAAACAAAAAATTTACAGGCTGATTAAAAATGCCACGTTTTGAATGATGCCCATACCACAGTTTTTAGTTAAGCAACCTGCCAATACACTACAGTAATGCAGCCAATTAATAAACAATTTTAAAATATCACATAATCTAATTCATCCATGCAAAAAATGACCATCTTGATCATTTTATAACAGAGCTGTGGATCCTCCAACATACCATTCCCATACAAATATCGGGACAGGCATGATGTTCACACGGAATGTGGCTAGATGTTGTGTCCACATGTGTTGTTTAGTCGTACTCTATTGTCTTGCACAGATACAGCATGGTATGGTGTCCGTCAAGTGCACAGTTAACCGTGTTGCTGGTGCCGCAAGCTGTATTTTTTACACAATTCATCATATCTAAACGATATATATATATATATATATATATGGTGATCTTCAAGAGTGTTCAGGCATGATTAAGCATAGTTCCTACTGACTAGATAAGTTCAGGATGTTGGTGCGTAGATATATGCAGTGTTTTATGAAATAATGTACTGCTGTTTATGTTAAACGTGATTTTAACAGTAATACTAGTGGGTCAAAGTTAAACTGTATGTTTCCACCATGGGTAGAGATTGAGTAGTGGAGAGCGGTCCCCGGTGCACGAGGATGGCGTACAGATTTATACCACAACGCGATATAAACAACTCAACACCAACGTATGTCAGGTATGCATTGCCAGTAATAATTTTTTTTCACATGAAACTTCTACATGATACATTACAGGCATCTATAGTCACATTACATAAGTATGAACCACAATAGTCTATATAGCAGAGGTATATACATATATGTTGTTGTAGTCATCACCTAAATAGACACCGTTATGAATACGAATATCATCAGGCTATAAATATCATCTCGACCAGCTGCGTATCCATACAGTGTATCATTACATATGCGTGCGAATCAGATATATCACAAATGAAACATCAGTCTCAGGTATCCCAGTCTTAAGTTACATTTATGTTACCAGTTGAGCTCAATCAACATCAAATTAAATAGCAAAAGCATATTTACAGGTTGCCGTTATATGAATTTGATTTTAAGAAATGTACTAGCACAAACACTTGCGCATATTATAGACACATATAAGTACACACATAATAATTACCCGCAAACAAGGCGCAAATAAAAGATCAGACTAAACGTAACGCAGCATGCCTGCGGAAAGGAGCAAACCGTGGCGTTTCCCTACACTGGAGGGTAAATATTAATACCTTGAATTACAAGTTTTATGTTGTGCAGATGTAGATTCAGGACGACTTGTAAGCAATGCACTCACACAAATGAAGAAGTAAGTCTTGATTTGCTTCAACAAATAGTCTTAAAATCAACCCAAATGATAGTGTTCTGCCATCGACACGTTTAAGTTTACGACATTTGCAACAATCGGTATTAGAATACTCCAGAAGGATCTTCTAAAATGTTAAAAGCTAATAACTTCGTTGTGTTTTAAAATCGTGTACAATTTGTGAGGTAATATTGAGTATATCAGCACTGGAAACGAATATGTGTACCGTGTTTCGCTATTTTTGCCATGTAAACAGTATAACAAAGACGTTCCATTTAGAGAACAGATCATACAATTGGTGTCACGTTTGGTGTGTTCTTGATAATGACCTAAACTTTATTTTACTTGTAGTTGTTGATTGCGGTTGTAACAAGATGTCAAAGTAAATTACTATTAAAGACATTCATATAGAAATACTTTATGAAAGGATATTTCTAATTAGTGTATACATATAGCCACAACATAGTAAGTTCAAATACTTTCATACATATTCAAATATAAAAAAATCTGCATTGAACTTCTTGTTACTTAGCACACGTCTTACCGTGTCCACTAAGTCAGCTTAGTTCTACACGGAAACCCTCCGAGGTTTATAATGTACAATGTAAAATAAATATACAGCTTGTCAAACATTCCATGCGCTGTCAATAATCCTGTATCAATCTACATACGTTGTTGTATCTATGAACTACGCTTTCTTCATACTACAGCATGTCTTCAACATGACCGTGCATGTATTCTTAACTTAATGTCTCACAACTGTCAGTCATTTGGAGACAAAGGTGCATATCGCACAAATACTTCTACTGGCAAACCGTTCTGCAGCGTTCTGACACACATCGTGCTTATTGATTCATCCCTACTCGCGTATTCTCATGCAACATCTCAGCCGATTTGACGACTGATCGGCCAGAAACTATTCCCTGTAGGAACCATTCCGTATACCGCTTTAGTTAGTCTGTGAACTGTTCCTTTGACACACAATCCGGCGGCTGACTAGGTGGGGATTTCTCCGGTTGAATGACGTCACTGGAGAGATACGCCTCTGGCGATTCGACCGTCGTGACACCGGAAGCGGCACCCGTGAGGTCGTGGTCGGGGTTGTAGTTGAAGTGGCGGTCCAACTCGCTGGGGTAGCGGAACTTCCGGCCGCACGTCGGACACTGAATCTTACACTGTGCCTCTTTCTCCTGGCGGCTGTGGAACGTGTGCTTGTTGCGCATGTGGTTGTGTAGGGAACTGTGGTGCGTGAAGGCGACGCCGCACACGCTGCACACGTGCGGCTTCTTGCCCAGGTGGCTGTTGACGTGCTCGTAGAGGCTGTTCTTAATCTTGAAAACGTTGCTGCACAGCCGGCACTTGTAGCGATACAACCCGTACTCCGTCTGGTAATTGATCTCCTCGAAGTACGACATGATGGAGCCGGATGGCGACAGTTGGCCGGCGCTCGCGTCGGCGTTGTCCCCGCCGCCGCCGCTCGTGTCCATCGGCTGCTCGTCGACTGACGGGAAGTCGACGTGGGCCTTCGTGCCGCTCCCTGGCGATACCAGGTCACGCGGCGGGAGGGTGTACTGGTCGAAGTCGGGTGTCTCGACCTTCACCAGTGTTTCGGCGTGATTGAGCACGGACGACGACGACATGGACGATGGCGTGACAACAGGTGATACCTCTTGTGGCGTCATCGGAAGTGCCGTGGCGCCCGGAAAAACGTTCTGCTGCTGCGTCGCACGCGTCGACGGCGACGTGAGCGGGGGAGAGGTGAGCACGTTACTCATAAAGGCGCCGACAGAGGGCAGCGGCAGTGCGGGCGCGCGCGTGTGTACCGGTGGTGCCACCATCGTCGGCGATGGCGTCGAGGCGGGGGCTGCCGCGGCGGTGACGTTCAGCAGCGGCGGCTTCTTGTCGCGATGCCGCCACGTGTGGTGTTGCTTCAGCGACTGGTAGTTCATGAACTTGTCGTGGCAGATCTCGCACTTGTAGTCGTTCGGCATGTGCTCGGCGTGACGCCGCTTGATGTGCGCGCACAGACTCGCGAGGTGCGTGAACGTGTCGCCGCAATGTTTACACACGTGCGGCCTCTTGCCCATGTGCTTGTTGATGTGATCTTTGAGCGTGTGCTTGAAATTGTACGTCTTCACGCAGTACGGACACTGGAACTTGCCGTCTATTGTTCGCTCGAACGTCAACGGCGCAGGCTGTGACACTACCGGCGGCACGGCGACCGGTATGAACGACGACGGTGCTGTCGCCTGATGATAGAACTGCGCCATCGAGCTGGGCGGCGCCGACATGAGGCAGTGGGCGAACTGGCCGTAGTCGATGAGTGGCGACGACATCGGCGGCAGACTCATGGGCGGCGCCTGTGAGTACAGCGACGACTGTGTCGCCATCGGTGCGGCGCCAGACGACGATGACATCATTTCCTGTCGCGTCGCATCAGCGTCGTGCCTGCTGACCGCCATGTTGGTGACAACGTCTTGCGGGTCGTTGTTCTGGTAGACGAACTGCGCCGATGTCGCCGCTACCGACGTCTTCGCCGTTTGTTCCGACGTCTCCCACGTCTCGTCCTCCCGGGGAGGACTCCCTTTCTCCTCAGGTGCTTCCTTCTCCTGTACTTGCCCCTCGCCGCCGTCGTCCGCGTCTACAGTAGCGTCAGCCGTCGGCGTGGCCGCGCCCTCCGAATTTCCCTTGCGATGTCTCCACGTGAAATGCTGCTTCAGCGACTGCCGGTTCAGGAACCGTTCCTTGCAGATATCGCACTGGAACTCCTGCGAGATCTGGTTGTAGTGGCAGCGCTTGATGTGCGTGCACAGACTGGCGAGGTGCGAGAAGGTCCGGCGGCAGTGCTTGCACACGTGCGGCTGACTGCCCGTGTGCGTGTTGATGTGGTCCTTCAGACTGTGCTTGAAGTGGTATTTCTTCGGACAGAACGGACACATGTACTTGCCGCCCGTGCGGTACATCGGCAGCAGCGCCTTGTTGATGCGCTTCAGGCGCCGCGACATGTTCTCCGCCTCCGCTAACCTGCAACACGTAATATAAGTGGAGGAGCTGGTGATCCCCCAATTTTTAGGGAAGGTTGGGAGATTTGAAGGTGCAATTTGAGTTTTTTGGTCTTAACGGGGTGCAAATCGAGGTTTTTGCAGAGTTTCAAGGTGAGCGTTTTTGGCGAGCATCAGGGTCTGCAAATTGACATTTTGGCGAGCCTCTGTGGGATGTTTTTGGCGAGCCTCAAGGTGGGTGTTTTTGGCAAGTCTTGTGGGGGTGCAAATTGTTTTTTGGAGAGCATCAAAGTGGGTGTTTTGGAGAGCATTAAGGTTGGTATTTTGGCGAGCAACAAGGGGGTGCAAACTGACGTTTTTACCACGTTCCGATACCAGTGCATCACACAATAAACATTATCTAGTCTGCTTTTCAAGAGGCTGGTCACCAAGGCAAGCCTACAAAGGCCCTACAGTGACCAAATTCTTACATCAGATGCAATCATGGAATACTGCACCAAAAACATCCCTGCAATTCAGTTCTTCAATGTTAGAGCTGTGGAAGTTGCCAAATGTGAAGTGTAGTTGAAAAGCAGATTTGAGTCGGCAAGGACAATCAATAGAACACTTCAGTTTCATCGATTTATGTCCATCTCAAAATCTAAGTAGCTGGCATTTAAGTTGAGGACACAAGTTGATCCATCCAAGTTGGTATCTGCGTCGGTTGCTGAAGATGACATGACAGAACAGTTACCTGTGGTGCCCTTAGTAATAAAGAAACAAAGCTATGTATGACAATAAGCCATGGATAGGCCTGTTTGAGGACATTTCAGATGAGATGGGGGACTATCGCATCAAGTTCCTGCACCCTAATGGACCTGCAAAGCTTTTTCATTGGCCTCGAACAGAGGACGCTTGTTGAATTTATGAAAAAGACATACCATGTTTCATTGAAACATCCTCCCTCGCAATGTCAACCACAATGTACTGTATCAGCAAAGCTGACTCGACTAAAATAGCTGGACTATGCCAAAAGTAGATAATTGATCGGTGAATTTCAGTCAGGACATACATGTACCTAGTATTTTGACTGGGTTGGGTAAGACTGTGTCTGTATCAAGGAATCAGTTTTACTCAACATCAAATTTAGAATGATGTTCCACTTCTCAGGACTTCATTATTGATGAAAGGAGTTTGCTTAGGGTTCATTCAAGTTCCATGTATGCAAAGTCAACCATGTGCATTGAACATACTGGTAGGTACCTGTAATCAACAGGACATGCATTATAGCTTCTGACATGTCAGATGTGCCTACTTTGATTGTATTTTGAAGACAAACAAAAACTATTACACCTCAAGATATTTTATATATTGTAGCCAACATCCTCGGCTACAATTTGGACTGAAGGTCATTTCAAAGTCGCGAGATCCACAAAGTCAAATTCAAGGTTAAGAGGTCATCAACTTTTAATACACTTCAATATAAAAAAATAATGACATATTTGGAATCCTTAGCCAATTCCCTTTCCAATAATACCACGTTTGTCCAATTTGGTCCACTGGTTGCTGAGAAATAGGGGTCTAAAAATTGGTGGCCATGTCAATGTTTGCCAAACAATTCAAACTTTGGGGGGGGGCAATATTTCCAAAACTACTGGTCCGATGCCAGAAATATTCAGTATTTCATCTTTCCCACCCATAATTACCCAAAATACAAAGTTAGAACAAAATCTGAGATGGTGGGGTTAATTTGTTTACTTATTTTGGGTGATTTGATATGGAATGACCCCTGCAAGTTTGTCGCTAGATGTATCCAGGATTTGTTTTTAGTTTCTAAGTTATTGCCGTTTGAACATCGTGGATGCTTAATCCTGCAATGTATCTGTGGCAGCGGATATAATACAACGTTGAGCATTCGTGATGTTCAAACAGCAATAACTCACAAAGTTAACACAATTTCTGTGTACACCCAGCGACAAACTTGTAAGTTGTAGATGAGAATATTATATTTACGGTGATATAAACAAATATTGTTAAATTCCATGATTGTAATTTTATGTATAGTCTGAAACAACAGGCCGCACTGCCATGCTGACGAATAGGATGTGCTCAGCGGCCCTACCTGTGCTGACGGGGTGTGACATGCAAATGACCATGTTTGATCTGGCTTAGTGACATGAGTTCGCAATGAACAGGCTTCATATTTGGGCAATTACTTGACAAGAGTATTAAGTTTATGTATACAAAGTTTCAAAGACATTTAAAATTTCAAGTCAGTCTTTAATAAAAAAAAAACAGAATACTTTTAATTTACAAAAAGCAAATTTACAAAAAAATATAATGTGTATCTGTACTTTCAGTTGAAAATATTACCCGAATATATTCAAATGGATTTTGTTATATTGATATGAAAGTATTATCTGTAAGTTCACACAGAAATATAGTTAGTTTATGAAAATGTATATTGTGTGTATTTATATAAAAACGTGTAATACGTAAATTTACATAAAACATTATCTGTAAATTTACATGAAAACATTATCTACAAATTAACATGAATAATAATAATAATTATATAATTAGCAAATATAAGTTTTCACCTGAATACTTAATTCACAAATTGATATGAAAATGCATTTTGACATGATTTACAAGTGATGATGACATGTCAAATTACCTGTCTTTGTCACTGACCACTGCGGCTTCAATGTCCCGCCCCTGGTCAGCAGTACTGTCGTCATGTCTGAGTTCCTCATGCAGGGACATGAGAGACAAAGAGTCGGACTCATCATTGGCATTGGAACCGTCTTTCTTGCCTGAGTTCTCACCAATCTGCTCAGTGATCTGAGCAATGACAACGCTGGAACGATCGGACACGAGACAGACAGTGCCTTCTATCCGCAGCTCTTCGATGTAGAATGTTTCGCGCCGACACAAGTCAATAATGGCATCCGTCAGGAGAATGCGGAGTTTCTGGTGTTTGTCGGCCATTGTCAGCTGCAACTGGTAAAATCAGGTGTCAAATGTGACCTGTCATAGGCAATAAAATGGGTATTAAGTTACAAAATGGGTATCAAGTTACATAATGGGTATCAAGTTACAAAATGGGTATTAAGTTACATAATGGGTATCAAGTTACAAAATGGGTATTAAGTTACAAAATTGTGAAATGTAGTTTTGTATCTTTTTCAATTCCTCAGATTAAGAGTTTTAAAATGATACCTCATTTGTTGAAATATCTTTGAACAGTAGTTTTTTATTTATCACTAAGATTGAAAGTTTTAAAAAGTGACATTTTGAGAAACGATATCACTTTTACTAAAATTGTACAGTGTCTGAAATGAGCAAAAAGTGGACTGGCCACAATTTTTGTTTAACTGGCCCAGATCAATTTTGAACTGGCCTGACTAATTTACAAACCACATCTATAATTTGAATTTTACAGTACATAAGTACATAACATATTAAACAGTAATAATTTTAACATTAACTATATGTACACTAACATGATAGAGCTAAGTTACGCTAACATAATATAACTTTGCATTCCATACACATGTATATATATGCATCAATAAATAATTAAAATTAGGCCTTGAAAAATGTACAAACATGTATGTAAGGTATTGTTAAGCACACTATAATAATAATAAAGTGCAAATGCGACCCGCTCTCCCAAAAACAGGCAGAAGTCGCACGGATTGGTTTCGCACTAGCAGCCAAAACATGCAGGTGGGGGGTCACTTCGTCAACATTGGGATTTCAGTGGAACTGCGTTGTCTGATATATAATCTTTTATTTTACAAAGTATGCAGCTCAAAAACACAATGTAACATGGCACCATGTTGTTTTATTCAACACCCTACCACTCATTTTGATCAAACAATGACCAGTTGAATAACAAAATTAGCATGATTTGAAGGCGCTGCCATGGACGATATCGGTGTGGTACCTCTTAACATTGCATATCGTTGGAAAGCCGGTGTACCAGTCTGGAAGTAAGTTCCGGTCTGAAAGTAAGTTCCAGTTCCGTTTTGCGTATTACGCATGCGGGTGTACATGCCTAAGGTTAGCGTCTACTATGCTTATACATGTGTCGAAAGTAAGTTCCGGTCTGAAAGTAAGTTCCGTAAGTTTTGCGTGTTACATATACCTGCATGTATGTACACGCCAAAGGTTAGTGCCTGCTTTCAGCCAGCTTAAACACGGTGCCTGCATGACCCATTCATATTACAGTTTGTGTTAATGATACGCTTATTTTTGTAATTGTTTAAGTGACACATATCTCCGTCAGTTTGACATGTATGATGCTGAAATTTTGTGTGTGAACTAGTGGGCCCATTGAGGTGGTTCACGTATTTAGATTTTTTTAATTAATTGGGGTGGGGATTCTGGGGGGTAAAAAAATTTAAATGACACAAATCTGTCAGTTTGCCATATATGAAGCTGAAACTTTATGTGATCTAGCGGGCCCATTGGGGTAGTTTGTAAATGTAGATCTTTTCGAAATACATCGAAGGGGTGGGAGTCTCGGCGGAGGTCATAATTTGTTTGCATGTATGGGGCAGGCATTTTTTGTGCGATCTAGCAGACCCATTGGGATGGTTCGTAGATTTTTTTTTTTTCTTCAAAATTCGTCCATGGTGGGAGTCTGAGGGGCCACGATTTTAAAATGGCACTTATCTCCATCAGTTTTGCGTATATGGAGCTGACATTTTGTATGCAGTCTAGCAGGCCCATTGGGGTGGTTCCAAATTCGTACGGAGGATGGGGATCTTGGGGACACCATTTCCCCAAAATGTTCACAATGCAACTCCGGGTAACTCGGCTATTTTTTAATTATACATTTATGGAAATGAGTCATGCAATTGCAAATTACATAAGTAAAAATATATCATCACGTCAACATGTTTAATTATGTGTGACATAATAGTTCAAATAGTATTATTAAATAAAATACAAAATGCAAAGTCATTCATTTACATGTATCAAACCCACATACCCCTTTGTATAACACTACAGTATTTACAACAAAATAGTTTCTAAATATGGTCTATTATAACATTTAATCAGACAAGTGATCAAATAGCAATTAATGACATAATACTGATTGAATTGGAGTGAAGTAATAGCTGCAACATGTATAGTAAAACATCTGAATAATATTCCTTATAATTTTTTATTTTTTCGAGTATACCAAAGTTATTTTATTTTAATCCTAGACATATTGCATTGATAACTATGTCTATTGCCGTTTTAAAGTTTCTCAGGTTCTGCCAGTGCAGTAGGGATTCCCATTACACATTACAGTTACAGCCCACATGGAGACATTTTGTTTGACACTGGAACAATGACAGGCTGTGAGCCAAGGCTAGTCCAATACACAGATTTATAGCTGGCCACTCCACTCAGCCACCCCAGTGATCAGGGCAAAGTCCACTATCCAGTTATAAATAGAGATCAGTGGCTGCAGAAGGCCTACAGAAGAAGGGAAATAGCGGAATTTTTTGCATTTTGGGAGGCCCTGAGGTATCCTTAGAATGATTCAATCAAATACAGATTTCCTGTGTATAGTGGCACTACCACATGAAATGTCTATGCGAAATCAGAGAAAAAGTTACTGAAGAGTTTTTGAAAAAAATAGACAAAATATGAAAATTTACCAGTTTCAGGGGCCCTGGGGGGCCCTTAGAATGATTAAATCAAATACAGATTTCTTGTGCATAGTGGCAGTACCCTAAGATATGTCTATGCAAAATTAGATAAAAAATTGCTGAATGGTTTCTGAGATATGGCAGCTAACGACTGTTGACCGTGCCAGTCCGGTGGCTTCTACTAGCACTGTGGAAGAAGTTGATGTTGATGATTTCGAGATGGGCGCAGATGATGCACATCGCAAAGAAGAGGGTGCGATGGATCGAGCAGCAAACATGTTTGAATGTGTCAACATGCCGCAGAAGATATGCCACTGCATACAAGTTACACAATGGCCAGCCTTGTATTACCCAGTTCAGCGATGAAAACCAAGTGTCTATCAGATATGCTGTTTAATTATTATATTATAAAGCCTGTGTACTTATATACACACAGCTCCAAATCTCCATAAATGCATGCATATATATATATATATACATTTTCACAGTTAAATCTTAGTAGATAATTACTTTGTGCAGGCTAACATTAATAGGTTACATACAAACGTTTAGTTTTGCATAATTGTAAATTGAACTATTAATAATTACACTTATCTGTAGTGATGTAGCACATGTATCGATATTGTAGTAATGATCATTGACTCCACGTGGAACTACTGTCTTTATTGTTTTATGATTATAAGCTATATTATTATACAGTAAATTGTGTGGACTTAATTAAACACTGTTTTTTCAAGACTGAACACACAAGGACTGAGTGCACACGAGAAAGACTTGCTGCTGCTAGGGATCATTTGTGCCAGCATCAATGCTTCAGAGAAACCCTTAGTGCCAAGAAGTTCAAAGTTGATCGAAAGGCGACAAGAATCCGCTACTTTCACTTTGAACATCGATGGATATGTCGCGAAACCTGTCTCTTTCTGATGGACATATCGAAAGACAAGTTAACCAACTTAAAAAAGTGGTACTTGGCAAATGGCATTTACCCTCGCAAGAAGAAGTCAGGCGGCCAACGGAAAACAGCATTGAGCTTTGCTGAAAAGCCTGAAATCAAACATGTCTCTCGGTTTATAAGCAACTTCACGGAGCAACACAGCATCATTCTCCCAGGACGTATATTCCCGGTTTCAAGCGCGATTACGTTAAGGTGCTCCCCAGTTGCGAGATAAAGGCATCTGTATGGCGCTACTACAAAGCAGCACCAGTGCAGGGTGAGCGCATTGTGTACTATCCTACATTCAGCAAGTTGTGGAATCAGCTACTGCCATACATGATCATTTGCAAGCCGATGTCAGACTTGTGTTGGACCTGCCAACTGAACAATACACGAATCATACAGCAGGTAAACGTGCCTGAGAATGAGAAAAATGCAGTGCTTCGGCTACAAGAGACTCATCTTGAGCATGCATGTGCAGAACGCGCACATTATCAAGACCTGTGCAAACAGTCACGCCAAGTCGCCAACACCCACAGGAACTACACTTGACACGCCCGCTCTCTAGAAATGTCGCACTTCATTACAGTTTCGACTTTACACAACAAGTACATTTCCCATCTGATCCACTACAGCCAGGACACATGAATATACTTTAAAAATCCTCGAAAATGCCAGATCTTTGGAATACATGCTGATGGGGTTACGAAACAAGTGAATTACCTAGTCGATTAGTGTCTGTCATGCGACAAACTTGCAAAAGTCGTTATTAGTTACCTGCATCACTTTCTCGACAACTACAATGCTGGCGAGTATCACCTTCAGCTAAATGCTGACAACTGTGAGGGACAAAACAAAAACAATTTCATGTTGTGGTATCTGGCCTGGAGAGTTGCCACCAGACTCAACACCACAGCAACCATCTCATTTCTATGTGCCGTGCACACAAAGTTCTACCCGGGCTGGTGTTTTGGCTTGATCAAGTGCATCTACTGGCAAACAAAGGTGTCTTGCATGCAGGACATTGTTAATGTAATCCACAAGTCACCAGAGATTGGCAGAGAAAGCCCTGAATTTGCCACAACTCATTGGAAATAATGACAGGGAAGCCATTGTGTCAACCTATGACTGGAAGGAATTCCTCACTCCAGCATACAAGAAAGTGGCTGGTTTGAAGAGAAATCACCACTTTCACATCAGTGATGCCGACTCGGGGTAACTACTCACAAAGGAGTACATGGGCAATTCCACCGTTAAGTGTGTGACATTCAGACAATGTTTTTAATATTTAAACTTCTACAGATCTGTGCTAATGTACTGCAAACTGTTTTAAATGTGATCATAGCATTGTTCTGTTTTGTTTAATAGCTTGTGTATGCAAAATTTTATTTTCATCATTAATTAATTTTCAAAAATATGTTACATGTGTGACTTACAAAAATTCTAATTTAGAAGAGCACATCAGTTATTGTCAAAAGTCTGTGAAGTTATGGAAGTATGTTACTAAGTTTCTTTATCATAAATAAGTACATATCTATAGGTACACAGTTCTTCTTCTTCTTGCGTTTGTTTACTGCCTAGACTTGCAGAATATTGTTAAGCAGCCACACACACTCTGTACCTGTATAACACTGTGATTGGTTAATATTAAAAAAAAATTAATGTGGTGTTACGTGTGACTTGTTTTTGTTACGTGTGCGTTGCTTGTGAATTTGACATAGTAATTTGATTAAATTTACCTAGTAATTGACAGTTTACTTAACAATGATGCATGCTATGATAAAAGACAGTAAGTAAGGTTACTTGATTGTATTAAATTAATCAATTATGTGGATGTTATAAAATATGTCAAATCCAGTGTTATGTGCGTGACGCTAACAATTCTAACTTGAGATGGATACATCAGTTATTGTCTAAAATCTGTGAAGTTTTAGAAATATGTTAATAAGTGGCATTATGCTAAACAGGCATATATCTACAGGAAAACTGTAATTTGCATAAAAATATATATGGGACGCTTGTGGAAATGAATTAGTAATTTGCTGAAATTTACCTAGTAATGCACTGTTTACTGAGTTTACATAACAATATGACATGGCACTTTATTTTGTCATGTTCTCCATAGTACCAAACCAACCGGTAACAATTTGCTTTACATGGGTTGTACAAACTGTGAGCGCACTGTTTAGAAAACAATACTTACAAATTAAAAAGGAGAAATATGTGGGAACTTCACATGATTGAAAATCAACATTGAGAAATCAGACTTTGAAAATTGTTGGACAACAACCAGACAACAATCGAGAAATGTTTTATTCTTAACATTAAGAATATTCTTCACATTAAACATTTTGTTTCAAATTATTGCCAGTAAAGGCAGCATCGTTTAATGTGTTGGTGATTCTAGTCTTTGTGTGATCACAGAGTTTCTATTCGAAAATACAAAGTCCATTTCAAAGCGTTGATTCTGTGAAATTCTGTCTGTTCTTCACAAATGCAGAAATCCCATTCCAAAAAATAAATTCTGTTTCAAAATACAAATTCCATCCATTTTTGCTATTGCAGAAAACCTGTGTCCGTAATAGTGTATTTTCCAAGACACAGGCAATGTGGGGTGAACGAAAGTGCTAAAGTTATGAAATGGCGGTCAGTAGTAGAATACAAACCCAGTTCCCGTCAACCAATATCCAATGCTCTACCACTGTTTTTGAATCATTTTTTTTACCTAAGATGGTTTAATCAATGCACCTGCTGTTGCAAAGTAGCTAAACAATTTTTGCTAAATTCTAAAACGTTTTTGCCATAAATCACATTCACGCCTGTGTATTTTCAAACAGGAATCAGGATCGTGATATTACACGTCATTAATTTAAACTAGTTGGAAAGTGAAATTAACTGTAAGTGTGAATGCAGCTTGTATCTTGTCTCTAGAATGTGTTCCGGATATTTATTATAATAACAAATGGCACATTAGTTAACAACTGTCAGATAAAATACAAGAAAATACTTGACAAAAGCTAAGTATGCCGCGCTTGTTAAACTTTACCAAAATCAAACAGTAATTACCCGTATTATCGCCCAAAGCCATTTAAATGACCTCATCAGTAGCTTACCCTTTTGACACAGTTTCCAGGTTGTCTCAGCCCAGCGGCTACGTGACCTGTAGGCTAAAACTTAGCGTGATGATAAAGTTCCATTAATGCAACGGTGCACAAACGGTGTAATTTAAAACAACCGCAAACAAAGGTTTCTTTTGGAAATCAATTGTAGCTCTCCATTGCGGGAGGCGTGAAATTTATTTGTTGTGTCAGACAGATATCACACAAGTGAACTGTATAGTATTGTGGATTCCAATCGTTTATTTAAGCTCCGTGATGTGGCGACTCCGTTTGGCGAACATTTTTGGATGTCCCATATATTCTCAGAACAAATGATTGATTGTACGAGCAACGATATTGTTGTTCACAATATTTCAATTGTATGTGAACGAACTTGTGTAACAATGCAAGGAGCATAGTAAACAAAAGAAGTGAACTAAACATTATGGTAGAAGATATTGACCCTCACATAATAGGTATAACCGAATCGTGGGCCACCACTGATATATCAGATGCCGAATTGGGACTAACAGGATATGTAATGTTTAGGAAAGATAGAATAGGAAGAAAGGGAGGTGGAGTTATTTTATATATTAAAGAATCTATCCAGGCTTATGAAATAAAATTAGAAAGAGAAGCAGATTGCAAAGAAGCTGTTTGGTGTAACATAGTTACAGGAAACTCAACGTTAACAGTTGGGTTAGTTTATCGAAGTCCAAACATAAGCATAGAAGAGAATGAAAAAATACAAAACGCTATAAGGGAAGTAAGCAAACGGAACTGTATTATTATGGGGGACTTTAACCATGGGCATATAAAATGGAAATCTCTACAGAGTATGGGTAGTGAGGACCACAAGTTTTTAGTTTTAGTACAAGATAGTTTCCTTTCTCAACATGTGCTAGAACCAACCAGGGGAGAGAATGTGTTAGACTTAGTTTTGTCCTCACAGAAAGAATTAGTTGACAATGTCAAGATATGTGAGCCACTGGGGAGTAGTGATCACAACCAGATACATTTTACCATCAAAGTAAAATCAGAAAGGAATAGTAAAAAGCAGTATAGGAGAAATTTCCACAAAGGAAGGTATAAGGACATGAGGAAATATTTAGCAAAGATAGACTGGAATAACACACTGAAGAATAAGACAGCAACCGAATGCTGGAATATCTTAAATAGTGAAATTAAGTGCATAGTCGATAAATTTGTACCTTTCAAAAAACAAGGGAAACGGTCTAAAAAGAAGCACTTATCGAAAGAAGCCATTAGAAAAATTAAGTATAAACAAATGATGTGGAAGTCATATAGATGTACTGGAAATGATGAAGACTACAACATTTATAAAGAAGCACTTAATCAAGCTACAGCTGAAATTAGAAATTCAAAGAGAAGCTATGAAAAAAATTAGCTAGTAATATAAAACATGACAGTAAGAGTTTTTATGCGTATATTCGAAGCAAACAGAAAGTTCAGGATAAGGTCGGTCCTCTAGAAGATAGTGCTGGAAATACAATATCAGAGGGATTCTTAATGGCAGAAGACCTGAATGAGTATTTTAGTTCAGTGTTTACCAGGGAAGATATTAGTTCACTGCCAGTACCAGAGGCTAAGTTCAAGGGGGCAGATTCAGACTATTTAGGACAGTTAGTTGTAACCTCGGAAATGGTAGCTAAGAAAATAAGGGCTATGAAGGATAATAAATCACCTGGAGTGGACGGGATTCCGCCCAAACTACTATTGGAAATTGTAGAACAAATTAGCGTACCGCTTGCAACAGTTTTCAATTTGTCATTAGAAGAGGGAGTGGTTCCTTTAGAATGGAAAGAGGCAAACATTATACCGTTATTTAAAAAAGGTTCGAGAAACAAGTCAGAGAACTATAGACCAGTGAGTTTAACATCAGTGATTTGCAAATTATTAGAAAGACTAATTAAAGATCACATGGTGGATTTTCTTGTTAAACATAACTTGATAAACCCATCTCAACATGGGTTTTTAAAAGCGAGGTCATGCTTAACAAATATGTTATGTTTTTTGGAAGACATCACTAGGTGGGTAGATGAGGGATCACCAGTAGATATCATCTATTTAGATTTTCAAAAAGCTTTCGACAAAGTACCACATCAAAGATTACTCCTTAAGCTAAAGGCCCATGGCATAGGAAATGGTATAATAAACTGGATAGAAAAATGGCTGAATGACAGAAGACAACGTGTAGTAGTTGATGGGGAGGCTTCAAACTGGAAATCGGTATTGAGTGGGGTACCACAGGGATCAGTACTAGGACCTATATTATTCTTAATATATATCAACGATTTGGACGATGATATAACAAGCAAGGTGTTAAAATTTGCGGATGATACAAAAGTGTTTAGAAGGATTAAAAGTGATGGAGACAGACAGCATTTACAAGATGATCTTGATAGGTTGATCAAATGGTCTGAAAAGTGGCAAATGCTGTTCAATTTTGGGAAATGTAAATGCCTCCACACAGGTCATGGGAAAGAAGAGGTAAAATATAAAATGGGGGGTACTGTTCTAAGTACTACTGTAAAAGAAAAGGACTTGGGGTTAACCATTAGTGCTGATATGAAGGTTTCAGAGCAGTGCGGAATTGCAGCGTCAAAGGGAAATAAAATCCTTGGATTAATTAGGCGAAATATAGCGTATAAGAAAAAAGAATTAATAGTACCGCTGTACAAAACAATAGTGAGGCCTCATTTAGAATATTGTATACAAGCATGGAGGCCATATCGCAAGAAGGACATAGATATGCTAGAAAGAGTACAGAGGAGAGCGACTAAAATGATACCAAATCTGAGGGATCTTAGTTATGAAATACGCCTAAAAGAATGTGGTTTAACAACACTAGAGACCAGGGGTTTGAGAGGAGATCACATAGAAGTGTTTAAAATATTGAATGGTTATGAAAATATTGATAGAAATTTTTTTTTCTCAGTTAAGAAAGATAGAAGGACCAGAGGACATGAAGCTACATTAGTAAAGGAGCAGTGTAGATTAGATATAAGAAAGTTCTCATTCTCACAAAGGACTGTAAATGAATGGAACAGATTATCTCCTGATTGTGTTGGTGCTAGTAACGTGAATATGTTTAAAAATAAAATCGACACACACCTTAAAAGGGCGGGATACATGTAGATAAAAACTATTGGACTCTCGATAAGCCAAAAGGCTTCCTTGTCCACCTGCCATCCAGAGTAATTTTCTGGATGGCAATCTTGTTAAATCTTGTTAAACAATCTGTGTAACATTTCGAACAAAAATGAACGTCATTGTATTTCTGGTTAAATCTGTCGGATAAAAGTTATGCCCTAGCTTCCACCCATCGATCTATAGTACATAGGAGCTAGCTAAATCAGGTTAAAACAAACAATTTAGTAAAACATCCTGAAAGTCAAAGGATATACGCCTATAGCTAGTTTGCACCTGAAGTACCTAAAATACCAGCTTTCGACATTTTCATTGCGAGAGGTCCATTCTCTTTGACATCTTTTTGGTGTAGGCCTACTCGATCTGTGATTCGGCATCATACATTCAACGCTTTAATTTGCCATTTTGTTGCACGCGTCCTCTCTTGTGTACAACCCATGTTCTCAAGTGTTCGGTCACAATCTCTATCTAGGTCGCTTCATATCATCTGTATATATTAGGCTTGTAATAAAAGTAGACAATTCCTCCCACGTATATTCATTTTCTTGTCTGAATATATAGTTCAGTATAGAAATTAATGCAGTGCAGTAATTGTGACAAATTGCGTCATGTCGGCCCCCTGTTTCCTAAATCTATACACCTTTGTTAAATGTGTTCAACAAATCTCTCAATTCTGGTTGCGTGCAATCATAATATTGTGGAAACTATTGGTATTGAACATTTACCCATGGATTGCGATTATCAAAATAATCAGGAGTCAAGCTCAATTACCTAATAATAATGTCGATCACGTTAAATTGTCTATAGTTTTGAAGAAACAGTTCTTTAGCCTTTCTTATTATGGCCAGAGTAACTAATATAATTTATATAATAGTTATTAGTATTATGTATTATACTCATGAATTAATTAAACAACAATAATAAAACGTTACATCTTTTGCGCCTAAATAATCACGCTCAGATAAGTGCATCAAGACAACAGGGTTGGTCAATAATTTTAGTAATCAAATATTCACTAAAATCATCGCATAAAACATACTATACCTACGGAACGTCAATATGCCCTACGTGACAACGTCACAAGGAACGTGAGATTGTTACGACACACAAGATCATTTGCGTACGTTTAACCACGGAATAATGTGTATCCATGTATTTGGAAGCAACAACTAATGTAAAGGTATGTGGAGATTATGTTTTGTCGTTTAGAATGATCCGAGACATTTTAAAGAATATCAAAAAAGACTGTTTTTTACATAGTCAAAAAACGATATACAATCGCCACCTGTGTCCGTAGGAAAACTGGATGGGTGTGCATGTTGTCGTGCGTGCGTGCGCGTGCCCGTGCGCATGGTCTCAACCCATGACACTCTAGAATCAAAACGGACGTCCCGTTGTTAACTTCGTGACTAGTATCTAGCTGTTTTGTCTTACCAATGTCGTTTTCCAACGGCTTCTGTGGAGGAATGTAGGCCTATTTATTAGATGATAGTCATATTTTTTAAATATCATGATGGTTTCGATATATTACAATGAACTAAGATATTTTCATATAGATAGAGATCAATTTGCACGATCATTTCCAATCGGCATATCGACAACATAACTTTATTGTAACGGCTTTAGTTAAAGTGCACAGTGACATTTTGTCTGCAATCGACCGTGGCTGCGTTGTTGTGGTAGTCGTGCTTGACTTAACCGCAGCATTTGACACCACGTACTGACCACGCCATTCTGTTGAGCAGACTGACTCACAGTTTTGGTGTCACAGGCGCTGCGCTCGAGTGATTCATAGCTTACTTGACCGGAGAGCAGCAGCTCGTGCCTATTTGTAGTGACAAATCTTCACCAAGGCCTTTGCCGTTTAGTGTGCCACCATAGACGTCGCAAGTCCATCGGGCAACCCTTCGGCCGCCCGGCATCCAACCCACATCGATCGGGCCGCTGTTTTTGTTCTCGAAAAACAGGAAAGAATGTTTGGGTTGTATATGCTCAGTGGATATTTAAGCGTATGTCGCCACCGATACACAACAGGCTGCTTCCACCATCAAATTTGGATGACTACTGGCCATAACATAGCAACATAAACAAAAACAACTACAATATATGTGTTTTACTGTTTATTAGTGGCCATTTATATGTACAGCAAGCGTCTGCGCAAAGTGGTGAGTATATCGTGCAAGTCTGATATGCGCACATGTATGCTTTTGAGAATTACGAAGCTCAAAAAATTGTCTGCCACCATTTCCAGATCAAAGGGGTCGATGACCTTCTTGTTAAGATAGCATAATTGTTTGTGCGCCTACTTGGCAGCCTATTAGACTTCTTCTTCAGTTCAGCATATCTCTGCGAGACGTAGCTGCCCAGATGATCCCACGATACGCTGCTCTGTCTGCCGTTTGTCTCCCTGCTCTCACGATGTCGTCTTCTAACCAGTCGCTGATGTCCTGCTCCCATCTTCTCCTTGGTCTTCTCCTTCCTCTCTTTCCCTCCACTTTGTCTTCTAGGACTGTTTTCTCTAAGGAATTGTCTTTTGATATGGCCAAAATAACTCAGTTTTAGTCCTTTTATTCTATTCACTAGTTGACAGTTCTTTATGTCTAATTTTTTTTAGAATCTCTGCATTGGTTGTTCTTGTTATCCATGGCACTCTTAGGACTTTTCTGTAACATTTCATCTCAAACGCTTGTATTCTTCTCATGTCTTCTTTGTTCAGTGTCCACGTTTCGTTCCCGTATAGTGCTGTTGGGAAAACGCAAGTTTTTAAAATTCTTATCTTTGTTGGTATGTATTAAAGCCCTGCGCGGGGCGGGTTTTGGCCCGCAGCCCGCGGGGGCCCGCAACCCGCGGGCCCCCGCGGGCTGGATTGTTTTTGTTGTGGCGGTGCGGTGCGGGTTAAGTTTCAATTTGTGCGGGCGGGGCGGTCTGGTCTGCGGGCGAGTAATTTCTACATGCGGGCTATTGCGGGCTGATTTTTTAAACTCATTAATGGTCACCAATTACTCAAAGGTGGGAGATTCTTTGAGCTAGTTAATTGGGGATTACCCGATTGCCCTTTTGTTTGTGTTTAAACAGTGTTATGATAACATGTGCTGGCCTGCCTTGCCAGCTTCAGTCAGGTGTGATTAGAGGCTTCTTCCAGGAGGAAATATCAGTTCAGGCCATCAATCTGTTTGTGTAATTAAGCCACCAGGATGTCCATAAAGAGCAGTTACCTCACCAATTAGACAGGAAATGCCTTTGATGTGTGGAGACTGGAGACCATGCCACTTGGCACTGGCTGACAGTGCTAACTGCTAAGAACAAGAACTGTCTTCCTCTGTAGAAGTAAGATGGCTCAAGTCAAACTGCCTTCTACACTAGTATAATCCGGTGCCAGTAGCCTGGTCCAGAGGGGATTTTGAGCCTGCTATATGGACATGTGAACACCCTCTCAACAATCAGTAGTCTATGATCGGAAAATATAAATTGCAAACTTCTAATATCGGCAGATTGCAAATTGCAACACTGCCTTTGTGCACCAGACTCAACCTTTGAACAACTCATGTTTATCCAGTACAATGGCAAATAGATTATAAGATCATAGGATGCCACTGAAATTAATGCCAGCGGTGTGAATTTCATTGTTCTATTTTTCTTAAAGATGGAATTCCAAGTACGACATGGTTGTCACCCAGCGCTGTGCATTTGTTAATATTGTAAACAACAACGATTAATCAAGATGATATATTTTTAATGATTCCATGTCATCTTTTGTGGGCTGCGGGGCGGGTGCGGGCTGACTTTTAAATAATTACTGCGGGGCGGGTTGCGGGCCAAATTACTGCGGGGTGGGGCGGGCTGCGGGCCAGGATGTGGCAAAATATGCGGGGCGGGCTGCGGGCTGAGTTGTAATATGCGGGGCAGGCTGCGGGTCAAATGACATAGTTGCGGGGCGAGTGCGGGCTCAGATTTCCAGCCCGCGCAGGGCTTTCGTATGTATGCCTATTAGACAGTCTCGGATATTAAGCATGCGATTTGATGTTTTAAGACTATTATTATTACTTGCCACTTTTTGCACAATGCGCTGTGAAGGTACGGTGAACGAGCCGGGAAGTTCATTTTGAGGATTAGTACGTCAATTCTTTAGATTTTTAAACAGTTTTATTAAAAAGAGCAGGCAACACAAGAAGAGTACGTGACCAGTCAATCATGACGTCTGCCTTTCACTATTCAGCTAAGGCCCTCCACCAGCTGGCTGGCAGTGTATTGGGAAGGCCAGTCAGCAGACCATTGTGGCAAGCATTGACTACCAATGGCATTTCTAGGTTGCAACCTACAAGAAGGGGCCCGTGTGGTGGAATGTATCTGCGTCGAACGATTGCAGTGATATTGTCTGCACTCAGATGCAACCTTTGTGCCCTCTACAAGGACTCGTTGCACTGTGATGACGCAACGTCGCGTGTTGCAGCTTCAGCAGTGGCGGCATCAGCAGCAACAACATTGATTGCGGTATCAGCAGCAGCAGCAACAACAGAAAACGATGATGTGTTTGACATTCGTGGTGTCAGGACAGGCATACATCGACACAACACTAGTATTAATCTGATATGTGTTAACCAGGCAATGCTCAACAACAGCGGTGTGAAATCTATATCACCAGTGATGTGACTTGTGTGCTGCTCAAAGCGCGATCTGTGTGTAACAAACCCGTAACAGTTAAAGAACATAATTATATGCTTGATCAGAAAGCCGATTTAATGATTTTGACTGAAACATCGTGCAAACCAAACAAGAGTGCCGTTCACAACGAATTAACCCCGCCAGGCTACAGCTACATTGGGGAATTCCGTTCATCGAAGCGTGGAGGCGGTGTCGGACTGTTATACAAGTCGGCAACCAAACGATATGACACATTTGAACATTTAGATGTTAAATAAAAAAAAAAAATCGAGACCTGTTCGTGTTGTTATCATCTATCGCCCATCGACTACTTCTATCCAGCCGTTCCTTGATGAATTCGAAGCATACATAAATGAAATAGTAGTTACACGACAAGACATTCTAATTGTTGAGGACTTCAATCTCCACTGCGAACTGAATAGTGCGCCTGGTGTAAAGGTGTTGAATGATATTTTAGCAGAAAACAATTTAAAACAACATGTCACTGAATCCACGCATATGAAAGTACACATGTTGGACTTAGTGATAACATGTTCATCAAGTTCAATAGTGTCGTCAACTGCAGCGTACCCCAGCAGCAAATCCGGATCACTATAGTGTCGTTTTCCTTCTATCGTCTACTAAACCAGTGTCTGCTCGTGTCGTAAAGCAACTGCGTGATTTTCGAGGACTTGAACTGGTTCACCTTGAAACTGATCTTTCTTTGCAACTAGCATCGGAGGATACTGAACTAGATGTGAATACAATGGTTGACCAGTATGAGCATGATGTCGTATCAACCATTAACCTGCATGCCCCCGTCACATCGAGAATGAAAGCTTGCGGACGCAAGGAGCCCTGGTATAATGACTACATTCATCAAGCTAGGGCATTGGGACGTGCAAACTAGAAGAGATGTAGAACAACGAAGCGAAGGAGGTGCATCGCCAGATTTCTGTTGAGCACCGAACAGCGGTCAACAACATGATCAAGCGAGCTAAGAGTGCTCACTATGAGTCAATATTGTCATCACTTGACTAGCGAACATGTTTTCGTGTAGTTAATACCCCGTTGAAGCCACCGGGTATGACTCTTCCACATTCCGCTAAAACTGAAACACTGTGCAGTGACTTCGCTACCTACTTTGCTGAGAAAACACAAGGAATTAGAATGCAGATCCACGAAAAGCTGATCAATGACGAAGAATATTCTGGTTACGTTATCGATGCTGGCAGCCAACGTGTGTCAAATGAACTCAATCGATTGCTACCTACCAGTGAAGACGAAATAAAGAACATCATCAGACTATGCCCCTCAGAGACATGCAGTCTGGATTCCTGCCCCACTGATCTTCTGAAGAAAACACTACGTATCCACATTCCCTATCCCGTGACACTAATGAACAACAGCTTTAAGAAAGGACTATTTCCGATCACTTTGAGAACAGCAATTGTAAAACCACTTCTAAAAACCGACACTCTCGACACAGACCTGCTGAAGAACTTCAGACCGGTCTCCAACATAGCATTCATCGGCATAGTCCTAGAGAAAGTTGCAGTTCGTCGTCTGATTGATCATCTCACTGTGAACGGGCTGCATGAAGAATACCAATCAGCATATAAGGTGCTTCACAGTACAGAGACTGCCTTAATGCGTGTCCAGCATGATATTGCTGGTGCACTTGATAAGAATCGTGCAATGCTGTTTGTCATGCTGGATTTATCAGCCGCAATTGACACGATTGACCATAAACACTTGCTGACACTACTGCATGATGAGTACGGTGTGCGCGAAACTGCATTATCATGGTTCCGGACGTATTTGGGAGACCGCACCTATCGTGTACAGATTGACTCAATAACATCCGAGTCTATTCCGCTACAGAGTGATGCGCCACAGGGCTCGGTCCTTGGGCCAGTTATCTTCACTCTATACACCACACCAATGCAGCGCATATTCAAAAGATATGAAATAAAGTACCATAAATATGCTGATGACATTCAACTATATGCGTCATACAATCCAGCTATACCAGGCGACCAAGCGGAAACAATGAGGCGACTCACAGACTGCATTGGGGAAGTCAGGCGATGGATGATGCTGCGCATGCTGAAACTAAATGATGAAAAAGCTAAGATGACCATCTTTACATCAAAACATCATCTCAAGATGTACGGAGGTTGCTCTATGACCATTGGAGACGATATAATTTCACCAGTAGACTGCATACCGAATTTGGGAATTCTCGTGGACCAACATCTAACGATGACACATCACGTGACTGCTGTGGTTGCTGCATGTAACTACCATCTGTACAGATTGTCATCAATACGGCACTATCTTACAGCTGAAGCCGCGAAAAGTACAGTCAACGCACTCGTCACATCTCGCTTGGACTATTGCAACGCACTCTTGCACAACTTACCGTTATCCCAGACAGCTCGGTTGCAGCGAGTCCAGAACAATGCAGCCAGACTACATAACGCCAGTGTTAAAGGAACTGCATTGGCTGTAGGTTGCGAGTCGAATTATGTTCAAGGTGTTGGTGGTGACTTACTAATTTATTCATGGTTTAGTGCCGTCTTATCTGACAGAACTTGTGCAGCTACGAGAGCGTGATGGACGCCTACGCCAGGACTATGCGTCAACACTGCACCAAGGCATCACGAAGAAATGCATCGGCATTTGGCGCAGCAGCACCGCGACTATGGAATGAACTACCCGTGAACATTCGTGCATCAGGGATACTGAATAGGTTTAGAAAGTCTTTAAAGACTCATCTTTTTATTATACATTTTAATTAATTTAAATTGTTTCGTCGTGACGGACATTATTTTATATTTTTAGTATTATTTGTCTTACAATGTGTGTTTCTATTTTAATGTTCAGTATTATATGTCTTAAAACCAGTGTTTTATTTTTAATATATTAATATACACACTATATTTAATATATTAATATCGCTTGTACAACGCATCGATCCGCAATGCGGGAATTAGCGCTAAAGAAATACCGTATTATTATTATATATTATTATAATTGTTCACATGGAGCTGACCCTTGGTCGTTTTTTGACTTGACGGAATTTTGACTTGATGCGAGGAAGCCTTAAAAACCTGTGTCTCTGTAGAATAGGCCATGGTTGGCAGACACATTAAGGGTTTCACCCCTCTCGTGTAGAACGACAGATACTTTTAACAAGATTTAACAAGATTTAACAAGATTGCCATCCAGAGAATTAACTCTAGATGGCAGGTGGACAAGGAAGCCCTTTGGCTTATCGAGAGTCCAACCCTTTTATCTACATATATCCAGCCCTTCTGAGGTATGTGTCGATTTTATTTTTAAACATATTCACACTACTAGCACCCACACAATCATCAGATAATCTGTTCCATTCATTTACAGTCCTTTGTGAAAATGAGAACTTTCTCACGTCTAATCTACACTGCTCCTTTACTAATGTAACTTTATGTCCTCTAGTCTTTCTATCTTTCTTAACTGAAAAAAACATATTTCTATCAATATTTTCATAACCATTCAATATTTTAAACACTTCTATCTGATCTCCTCTCAATCTCCTGGTCTCTAGTGTTGTTAAACCACATTCTTTTAGGCGTTTTTCATAACTAAGATCCCTCAGTTTTGGTATCATTTTAGTCGCTCTCCTCTGTACTCTTTCTAGCATATCTATGTCCTTCTTGCGGTATGGCCTCCACGCTTGTATACAATATTCTAAATGAGGCCTAACTATTGTTTTGTACAGCGGTATTATTAGTTCTTTTTCTTTATATGCTATATTTCGCCTAATCAATCCAAGGATTTGATTTCCTTTGAAGCTGCAATTCCACACTGCTCTGAAACCTTCATGTCAGCACTAATTGTCAGCCCTAAGTCTTTTTCTTTTACAGTAGTACTTAGTACAGTTCCCCCCATTGTATATTCTACATATTCGTTCCCATGTCCTGTGTGGAGGCATTTACATTTCCCAAAATTGAACAACATTTGCCACTTTTCAGACCATTTGATCAACCTGTCAAGATCATCTTGTAAATGCTGTCTATCACCATCACTTTCAATCCTTCTAAACACTTTTGTATCATCTGCAAATTTCAACACCTTGCTAGCTATATCATCGTCCAAATCGTTTATATATATTAAGAATAATATAGGTCCCAGTACTGATCCCTGTGGAACCCCACTCAAGACTGATTTCCAGTTTGAAGCCTCCCCATCAACAACTACCCGTTGTCTTCTGTCAATCAGCCATTTTTCTATCCAGTTAATTATACCATTTCCTATGCCATGGGCTTTTAGTTTAAGCAGTAATCTCTGATGTGGCACTTTGTCGAAAGCTTTTTGAAAATCTAAGTAGATGATATCTACTGGTGATCCATCATCTACCCACTTAGTGATATCTTCCAAAAAACATAACATATTTGTTAAGCATGACCTCGCTTTTAGAAACCCATGTTGAGATGGGTTTATCAAGTTATGTTTAACAAGAAAATCCACCATGTGATCTTTAATTAGTCTTTCTAATAATTTACAAATCACTGATGTTAAACTCACTGGTCTATAGTTCTCTGACTTGTTTCTCGAACCTTTTTTAAATAGCGGTATAATGTTTGCTTCTTTCCATTCTAAAGGAACCACTCCCTCTTCTAATGACAAGTTGAAAACTGTTGCAAGCGGTATGCTAATTTGTTCTACAATTTCCACTAGTAGTTTGGGTGGAATACCATCCACTCCAGGTGATTTATTTTCCTTCATAGCCCTAATTTTCTTAGCTACCATTTCTGGGGTTACAATTAACTGTCTTAAATATTCTGATTCTGCCCCCTTGAACTTAGCCTCTGGTACTGGCAGTGAACTAGTGTCTTCTCTGGTAAACACTGAACTAAAATACTCATTTAGGTCTTCAGCCATTAAGAATCCTTCTGATATTATATTTCCAGCGCTATCTTCTAGAGGACCGACCTTATCCTGAACTTTCTGTTTGCTTCGAACATACGCATAAAAACTCTTGCTGTCATGTTTTATATTACAAGCTAATTTATGTTCATAGCTTCTCTTTGAATTTCTAATTTCAGCTGTAGCTTGGTTTAGTGCTTCTTTATAAATGTTGTAGTCTTCGTCATTGCCAGTACGTCTATAAGACTTCCACATCATTTGTTTATACTTAATTTTTCTAATGGCTTCTTTCGATAAGTATTTCTTTCTGGTCCGTTTCCCTTGTTTTTTGAAGGGAACAAATTTATCTACGATGCACTCTATTTCATTCTTTAAGATATTCCAGCATTCTGTTGCTGTCTTATTCTTCAGTGTATTATTCCAGTCTATCTTTGCTAAATATTTCCTCATTTCCTTATATCTTCCTTTGTGGAAATTTCTCCTCAACTGCTTTTTATTATTTCTTTCTGATTTTACTTTAATGGTAAAATGTATCTGGTTGTGATCACTACTTCCCAGAGGCTCACATAATTTAACATTGTCAACTAATTCATTCTGTGAGGACAAAACTAAGTCTAACACATTCTCTCCCCTGGTTGGTTCTAGCACATGTTGAGAAAGGAAACTATCTTGTACTAAAACTAAAAACTTGTGGTCCTCACTACCCATACTCTGTAGAGATTTCCATTTTATATGCCCATGGTTAAAATCCCCCATAATAACACAGTCCCGTTTGCTCACTTCCCTTATAGCGTTTTGTATTTTTTCATTCTCTTCTATGCTTATGTTTGGACTTCGATAAACTAATCCAACCGTTAACGTTGAGTTTCCTGTAACTATGTTACACCAAACAGCTTCTTCGCAATCTGCTTCTCTGTCTAATTTTATTTCATAAGCCTGGATAGATTCTTTAATATATAAAATAACTCCACCTCCCCTTCTTCCTATTCTATCTTTCCTAAACATTACATATCCTGTCAGTCCCAATTCGGCATCCGATATATCGGTGGTTGCCCATGATTCGGTTATACCTATTATGTGAGGGTCAATATCTTCTACCATAATGTTTAGTTCATTTCTTTTGTTTACTATACTCCTTGCATTTAAACAAACACATTTATACCCAGCTTCAGAACAGTTTTCCAGACTGTTCTTTGCTGAATTATTTTTGCTGCCTTTATCTATGCCTCCAGTTTCAGGCTTCTCTGCGAGTCCCCCCTGCGAATTTAGTTTAAATAGATGCAACCTGTCCCACTGTCAACAGATCGCAGCAGATTCTCTGAGAATACTGCTGCCCCCTTTCCACTTAGATGGAGGCCATCTCTCATGTACATATCTTCTCTCCCAACAAAGTACCCCCATAAATCTATGAATCCCACGCCCTCTTCCTCACACATCTGCTCAACTAGTGCGTTGATCGCCATCCTCTTACAGTTTCTGTATCTTGCCCCCCTTCCTCCCATTACTGGCAAAATTCCTGAGAGAATAACCTGTTCCACTCTTGTCTTCTTTAGCTTCCTCACTAGATGTCTGTACTTCTGAACTATACCAGTTGTTCCCTCCTTGTCTGCATTGTTTGTCCCAACGTGTACTAGTATAGACCCTCCCTTGCCATGCCCCAATACCTTCTCTACCCTTTCGGTCACATGCTCTATCCTAGCCCCCGGTAGACATACAACAACGTCCTTCCCCTCGCATATAGTCTTGTCTGTTTTTCTCAGAATTGAATCGCCCATAAACACTCTCTCTTTTCTCCTTGCCCCCTCAATCACTGCCTCGGAGTAGCTCCTCCGGTTTGCATATGTCTGGTTGTTGTCTTTTCCTCTTGTCGTCTTCTCTCCTGTCACATTCTCTTCCATTCCCTTCTTTCCTGTCGCGTCTTCTCTTGTCCCCTTTCCTCCTGTCATCTTCTCTTCTAGCACATTTACTCTCACTTCCTTTCGTCCCTTCTTCTTTCCTCCCATCACATTTTATTCTCTCCTCTCCTCTCCTGTCCCTTTTCCCCGGCTACCTCCTTCATTACGGTCACTTTCTCCCCTGTCACCTTCACGCCTGTCATGTTTTCTGTTTTTTGCTGAACACTCTGTCTTCTTCCATCAGTCTTCTGTCTCACAGTCTTACCAACTGCCTCTGTGGTATCTACCTCTTCACCACCTGTATCGCTGTCGTGTCTCTCCTCGTTCTCTACAGTCTGACTACCTGCTGATCTATCCCCACTGGCCCGTTTTCTTTTCCTCTGCCGAACACTTTTCCTCCGTCCCTCTGTTTTCTCAATGTCTTGTTCCTTCACACCGGTCACCTTCCTTCCTCTCAGTCTCCTTTCTTCAGTCTCCGTGTCACAACTCTGCTCCTTCTGTGTTGTAGAATTCTCAACTCTCTCCGCGTCATCCCTCTCTGCTCCATCTATTTCTATGTTGAGTCTCGCCTCCATCTCCTTCACTATATCCGTCAACTTACACACCTCCTTCATCAGACATTCCACCCTCAAACACCCCATACACCGAAAGGTGAATCCGTCATCTTTGGTCTCTGCCCATGATTTTGGACAGCCAGACAACGCAAAATCCACCCAGCTCTGGCAGTCGTTGCAAACTAGGTGTCGTTTTGCCCCGAGTTGCCGCTTGCAAGGTGCCATATCAGAATTTATTAATGTTCAAAGTAGTTTTATGTAGTCTTTGAAAAGACTTCTGTGTACAATTTACACCAGATTGTTTAGGTTATAGTTAATTATATTTGTTAACACACAGTGACACAACGTGCCTTACCTAGTTACGATGTCGATGACAATGTATTCAAGTTAGACTTAGATACAAGGTAGGCACTTCAAAGAATTCCGCAAACTGGGTCATTTCGCGTGCGTCGATTCGCCGTCACCGCAGGCCGTCTCGTTTGCCGGGCACCCGGTTATCGTTTTGTTTCAACTCGCGTTTTCGCGCTCTTTTCCGGACACTGACGTCATTCACTGCTGTGTCGTTGTCGGAGGTAGGTTGAACTTTGTCTACGTCGTTTAAATTTTGAAAATTGACCAAATTTAAGCTATATTACAGCTGTTTTGCGATCACCTCTGTGTTCAGTTGCATTTATTTTTATAATAGCCGAGGATAGCCAGAACTATTTTGTGTTTAGCTTCATCTACTAGCTTTAGTTAGTCTGTGTTGAAAAAATTGGTGCTGCACTCCTTTGCGCAATATGGTTTTGCGCCGTTCAAACAATCGTCACATTTGTCATGATTTGGAAGTTCTGTGTCTTGCGCGCGTCACAGCAGCACGGTGCCAGATGGCAGATCGTGATTTAATCTATTTATTTGGATTGAAATCTCTACAAGTACAAAACCTGTACTATTTATATAATATTTAAATAATATCCTTGTCAATTCTGCGTATTTTGTCTTAGATTTAGATTTGCTGTTTGTAGAAATATGGCCTATACTAGTCTAGTATATGCCAGCCCATGTCATGCCCATGGCCCAATATGCAAGGGGTGGCAGGGGTGATGGGCATAGTAGATATGGCTGCTTATTCCATTATTTATGGTTATGCTTTTATGTAGACTTAGAAATAATATAAATTTCATTATGTCATAATTTTAATTAATTGTTTTTACCTATTAAATCAACAGTTTGTTAGAAAAGTTGTTTTTGTGGTCAAATATTTGACTTAATTTGTTTTATAGTGTTTCAAGATAAACAGTCACTGCAATTTTTTTTTTAAAACATGTAATACAAACAATAAATGCCTTGATCAGTTGTAGCATCATTTGTTTCATTGTGTGACAACACGCAATACATTAAACACCACAGTTTTACATATCAAATATCACAATTATTATGAATTTATGTGTGACCTAATGCATTATAATAGAATTTCACACTGCTCTCTTGAGTAACAGAGGCAGGGATGTGAAAAGTATTTCACAAGATTTGCATGCAGTATCAAAACAGTTATCATAATATGATTCACAATTGCCTTTTTATTTCAGATATTGTTCGCAATTACATGCAGTGACACTGATCTTGTGCTGATCTGTGTTTGACTGCGAAGGTACCGAGCCACAGAGTCGTCTGAATATGACACCCATCACCTGCTTGCATACGTACACATTTAATCTGACTGATTATATATCTGATATCTAGATTGAACAGTGTCCATTCAACACGACATGACCATTACTTATAGACATCATGTTGAAGAACACAACGTTATTTTACAAGATACTGAAATATGAACCTTGCTGCACTGATCTTGCAGCCTACTGGCATTACATTATGAGACAATCAACTTCCAGTATTACAAAAAGACTTATGAGCAGAGCAGATTTCTTCATGACTTGACTCCCATGGGCCATGGGGAGTAATGCAGAAAGCAATCTTGCATTTGGCGCATTTGGATTCAGCGACAGAATACTGTGAACAATTTATAAACATTAGTTCATCAAGTTCATGTTAAAATGCAGAACATTACATTATGAAGCAGTAACAATTGATTACTGGTGTGTACAGAGCCTGCAACAGTCATCCAACCTGTCATGACAGTCACACATAGACACAGTGAACTAGGAGTATGACAATTGTATTTCATTGTCATGTATTGATATGTTGAGTTTGTGTGATATTTAGCCAATATTTACTTATTAATAAAGTTACTGTTAATGCTATATGACTGGTTAATGTATATTTATTATAATGTTTAATGTGGTTGTAAACATTGCATAAATTATACAACTGTCTTCATAATTATGGACATTCCAGCCTTTCATCGAAATGTAGCGGTCAGTCATTAGCGTGCTAATATTAGCCAATATTAACTTATTAATTAAGTTACTGTTAATGTGAAATGACTGGTTAATGTATATATTTATTACCATAATTAATGTGGTTTACTGCATGCATAAATTATACAAATATTTTCATAATCATGGACAATATGGCCTTTTACTGAAATGTGTCGGTCTGTCGAGATCGCGTGCTAATTACCCAATATTGACTAATTAAATTATTATTAATTGTTTTGTTAATGACTATTTATTACCATCATTAATGTGGTTATACACATTGTATAATATGTATAGATATCTTCATAATCATAGGCATTATGGCCTTTAATTGGAACGTATCGGTCTGTTGAGTTTGCATGCTACATTACTCAAATTAACTAATCAATTGCATTAATTTGGTTATAATTATAACTAAAAAATATTATATATTGTAAATTTATTACTCTGGTCAATGTGTTTGAAAACCCTGAAAACAGTATTTAAATATCTGTATAAATAAAAAAGTTATGACATTTTAAAGCAAATATTTATCCACAGAAAATACAAAAATGAGTCCATTTTACCATTGTAAGAGATACACAAAAATTACAGTTTTTCCGTCTTAAAATCGCAATATCTTTTGATCTATTAAAGGTATCTTAATAAAATAAACAGTTATGTGATCCTTAACCTATTACCTTTAATTTAAGCCCAATCTCAATGTTCTAGCATGATATTAATTGTTTTGTTGAAGTGCCTATACAAGGTAGTCTTTACAAAGACTGTTTCCTGTGTACTATTATACACTTTAAAAGATTGTTATTTCAGGTTTTAATTACTCATCTAACTACACCGATTATCTCAAATAACGCTATTCTATTGTCGTTCACGGTACGCTAACTTCGCCAGTGACCTACTTTGTAAACAACGTTCCGATTACATTAACGTCCCTAATTATCGCTCGCAAATCGCCTACTTTTAATCTACCCTAGATTACTCCCTCTAGCTAACTTTTAACAAAAAATATTGCTTAATATATATCTATAATTACGTTATGTATGCTATACGCTCAATAATATCACTTATCTTGATCAAATATCCTGATATTTTCGCAAGTTTGCTGCACCAAATTCAAATCAATTTACCACCACGTTGTGCTGTATTATGCATATATTATTATTATTGTCGTGACAGTGAAATCACCACATTGTTACAAAGGACACACTATGCCACTGCCGTTTTACGATAACGTCACTACAAAGTCACTGAGAAGATGCTGTCACAGATCTTAATATCACTATGGAAACATTACCAAAATTACTATAATGACATCAACACTACGATGATGTCAACACCACTACTGTCACCACCACTACCATCATCACTGCTGCCATCATTACCACTACCATCATCACTACTGCCATCATCACTACTGTCATCATCACCACTGCCATCATCACCACTGTCATCATCACCACTACCATCATCACCACTGCCATCATCACCACTACCATCATCACCACTGCCATCATCACCACTACCATCATCACTACTGCCATCATCACCACTACCATCATCACTACTGCCATCATCACCACTGCCATCATCACCACTACCATCATCACCACTGCCATCATCACCACTACCATCATCACTACTGCCATCATCACTACTGCCATCATCACCACTACCATCATCACCACTGCCATCATCACCACTACCATCATCACTACTGCCATCATCACTACTGCCATCATCACCACTACCATCATCACTACTGCCATCATCACCACTATCATCATCACCACTGCCATCATCACCACTGCCATCATCACCACTACCATCATCATTACTGCCATCATCACCACTACCATCATCACAACTGCCATCATCACCACTGCCATCATCACCACTACCATCGTCACTACTGCCATCATCACCACTGCCATCATCACTACTACCATCATCACCACTGCCATCATCACCACTACCATTGTCACTACTGCCATCGTCACTACTGCCATCGTCACCACTACCATCATCACCACTGCCATCATCACTACTACCATCATCACTAGTGCCATCATCACCACTGCCATAATCACCACTGCCATCATCACCACTACCATCATCACTACTGCCATCATCACCACTACCATCATCAACACTGCTATCATCACCTCTACCATCATCAACACTGCCATCATCACCACTACCATCATCACCACTGCCATCATCAACACTGCCATCATCACCACTACCATCATCACCACTGCCATCATCAACACTGCCATCATCACCACTACCATCGTCACTACTGCCATCATCACCACTGCCATCATCACTACTACCATCATCACCACTGCCATAATCACCACTGCCATCATCACCACTACCATCATCACCACTGCCATCATCACCACTACCATCATCAACACTGCCATCATCACCACTGCCATCATCAACACTGCCACCATCACCACTACCATCATCACTACTGCCATCATCACCACTACCATCATCACTACTGCCACCATCACCACTACCATCATCACTATTACCATATGTTGAAGCGATGACCATATCACTACCTGTATCAACTGTTTGAAGCAATGGCGATCTCATCCTTCATCTCCCATTTCCCATAGCTATACCAACAGGACACTTCCCTGTGTTTACCCATCACTTGATGAAAGTGGATGTTAAAGGATCGTTTTTTGTTAATTAATATAATGTTGAAGGTATATTACCAGCTAAATTGAATAGAATAAGCCCGAAACAGTGTTCGCGTTTCAATTTTTTTCTACAAAATGTAAACAAAATATTTCAATTATAAACAACTATTGCAATATAATGGATGCACTTTGATTTATCTGCAAATCTCGTTGATGTCACATCCAAAACAAACAAATTAACAAACTTCCTCTTAATAATTACCATCGTAACTGATTCCGGGTAATGGAGCAGACGACCTCCGTTTAACGAGATGACCTTCCCCTCCAGGACTGAACGAGTGGAGCTGGCGGGTGAGGTACAGTGCCTTGAGCAACCTCGTGAGGATCTACCAGTACTACCTGGGAGATGAGGAGAAGGTCGGCCTCCATACCATGGCTTGGAGGACTCTTGTGAAGGCGCAGTCACTAGAGAAAGACCCTCGAGTCCTCGAAGCCCTCACAGTTGGCCAGGTACACTGAGGCCTGCCTCATTTGTGAAAATGTTCGTCGGAAGAATAATTAAATAACGATTTTACATAATACAGTAAAACCTCGCCTTATGGTTATGTCAGTAATACAGCCATCTCACAATTAAGGTCACTCTAGCACAGGCCCAAATTACTTCCCTATACAGTCAAGTGTAGGATATTAGTCCCACTATTACAGTCACCTCGCTATTCAGGTCCAGTCCCAATGGTGACGTTAATAATGAGGTTTCACTGTCGCAACTATAAATGTAGGATACTAGTCCCACTATTACAGTCACCTCGCTATTCAGGTCCAGTCCCAGTGGTGACGTTAATAATGAGGTTTCACTGTCACAACTATAAATGTAGGATACTAGTCCCACTATTACAGTCACCTCGCTATTCAGGACCAGTCCCAATGGTGACGTTAATAATGAGGTTTAACTGTCGCAACTATAAATGTAGGATACTAGTCCCACTATTACAGTCACCTCGCTATTCAGGTCCAGTCCCAATGGTGACGTTAATAATGAGGTTTCACTGTCGCAACTATAAATGTAGGATACTAGTCCCACTATTACAGTCACCTCGCTATTCAGGTCCAGTCCCAATGGTGACGTTAATAATGAGGTTTCACTGTCGCAACTATAAATGTAGGATACTGGTCCCACTATTACAGTCACCTCGCTATTCAGGTCCAGTCCCAATGGTGACGTTAATAATGAGGTTTCACTGTCGCAACTATAAATGTAGGATACTAGTCCCACTATTACAGTCACCTCGCTACTCAGGTCCAGTCCCAGTGGTGACGTTAATAATGAGGTTTCACTGTCGCAACTATAAATGTAGGATACTAGTCCCACTATTACAGTCACCTCGCTACTCAGGTCCAGTCCCAGTGGTGACGTTAATAATGAGGTTTCACTGTCTAACTATAAATGTAGGATACTAGTCCCACTATTACAGTCACGCCGCTATTCAGGTCCAGTCCCAGGGTGACGTTAATAATGAGTTTCACTGTCGCAACTATAAATGTAGGATACTAGTCCCACTATTACAGTCACCTCGCTACTCAGGTCCAGTCCCAGTGGTGACGTTAATAATGAGGTTTCACTGTCACAACTATAAATGTAGGATACTAGTCCCACTATTACAGTCACCTCGCTACTCAGGTCCAGTCCCAGTGGTGACGTTAATAATGAGGTTTCACTGTCTAGTCCCAATTACAGTCACCTAAGGTCCATGTGGTGACGGATGAGGTTTCACTAACTATAAATGTAGGATACTAGTCCCACTATTACAGTCACCTCGCTATTCAGGTCCAGTCCCAGTGGTGACGTTAATAATGAGGTTTCACTGTCGCAACTATAAATGTAGGATACTAGTCCCACTATTACAGTCACCTCGCTATTCAGGTCCAGTCCCAGTGGTGACGTTAATAATGAGGTTTCACTGTCGCAACTATAAATGTAGGATACTAGTCCCACTATTACAGTCACCTCGCTATTCAGGTCCAGTCCCAGTGGTGACGTTAATAATGAGGTTTCACTGTCGCAACTATAAATATAGGATACTAGTCCCACTATTACAGGTCCAGTCCCAGTGGTGACGTTAATAATGAGGTTTCACTGTCGCAACTATAAATGTAGGATACTAGTCCCACTATTACAGTCACCTCGCTATTCAGGTCCAGTCCCAGCGGTGACGTTAATAATGAGGTTTCACTGTCGCAATTATAAATGTAGGATACTAGTCCCACTATTACAGTCACCTCGCTATTCAGGTCCAGTCCCAGTGGTGACGTTAATAATGAGGTTTCACTGTCGCAACTATAAATGTAGGATACTAGTCCCACTATTACAGACACCTCGCTATTCAGGTCCAGTCCCAATGGTGACGTTAATAATGATGTTTCACTGTCGCAACTATAAATGTAGGATACTAGTCCCACTATTACAGTCACCTCGCTATTCAGGTCGTTAATAATGAGGTTTCACTGTCGCAACTATAAATGTAGGATACTAGTCCCACTATTACAGTCACCTCGTTATTCAGGTCCAGTCCCAATGGTGACGTTAATAATGAGGTTTCACTGTCACAACTATAAATGTAGGATACTAGTCCCACTATTACAGTCACCTCGCTATTCAAGTCCAGTCCCAATGGTGACGTTAATAATGAGGTTTCACTGTCGCAACTATAAATTCAAAACTCACATCAGTGTTTCATTTTATGAAGACTGCCATCGAAACGTTGAAGTGAGTTTTGAATTTATAGTTGTGTATTATGTACAGTCATTCTTTAAATTAATTTCATTTGTTGAAATCTCTCTACTACTCTCATACTACTTTGATCGTTTATTGACCAGTCTATATAGCATTCCTTGTTCGATTTACTAGTATGTAATATATACCAGATATATCAAACAAAATCTGCTGTGTGTTGTTGGCTTTGGTCTGCATAAAGCAGTGATACAGTAACGGTTTGTACGTCTTACGCAGTGCTATATGCATAACTTGGTGGCCCCTGGGTCTGTGGTGTGACTGTAATAATACTGTCTAAGCACTTGTTCATTAATCTTACCATCAAGGTTGATGCCAGTCTCGAGACGATTGTGAAGAAACAGATTCGGTCAGCACCAACTACACTAGGAGCAAAGATTGCAGATGGGCTGTCACACCTGTATTTACCCCCTCTTCCACCCCCCATCCCACCCCCACCGGTGACTAAACCTCTGAAGAAGGTGGTCAAAGTGTCTCATCCGATCCCACATAAACATGTGAGAACATCTTTGAGGTAGGTTGGAGATAATGTGCTTAACATAATGTTGCGTGAATAAATGATGCTAGGCTGTTCCTTTGGGTAATCATTAGCAGGAAGTTCACTGAATCAGTTCTGCTTTACCTTTTTAGTCCTTTGGCCAAAGGTCCAAGGGACTAATGTTTGGTATGTGGCAACTAAGAACCTCAAAGGTAGAATGCAAGCCTCTTCAATAAGTGCCAATTACAGGCAAATAATATACAGCAACAGTTGAGTTTTTAATATTCTGTTTACAATTTCAACATTTCATGAGCACAACTTTCAAATTGCAAACATGCACAGTTTCAGACTTACTAAATGCATTTTAGTGGGCAGAAAATCTTTGACATATTTATTCTAGTATCAAGAATAATAAGTAAATGTTAATAAATGAGGAGAGGACCTTTAATGTAAAGCATAACAACACTATAGAACATAGTAGGCCTACATTATTTGGACTTATGATACATGATTATGGAATACAACCAGTTATTGTACTTCAGTGTCACTCGATATGGTTGAAGGTCACCCACCTTTTGGTCGAACATATATCTTCCTGTCCAAACAAAAAGCTGTAGCTTTGGTTATATTTTTTAGGAATTTTGTTCGGTGATTTTTTATGGAACGATATTAGGGCCATAATTCCATCATGCTATATGCAATGCTACATGCCATTTTACATTGCATTTAGCAAATGTTTACAAGTGTGATGTCCTTCTGTTATTCCAATTACAAAGTCATTGTGCATGGTTGTGGTCTAACATTCACGTTCTACTTCAATCATTATGTTTATATCCAATAGAATGCCGTTTACAAATACGTTAGCGCAAATAAGATTGGTTAGGTGAGTTTTGTTTAAAACTGTTTAAACCTACCATCGATTATTGCTCTGAAATTTCAGATTTGTGGTAACACATACACTGTATATATCTATTATAATCGAACTAACAGATGTATGCATGTGTATTTGTTAAGTTACTACTCCAAAACGTTTTGCATGTCAGGCTCTACACTTTCAGGGGATCAACCACAACTTATTTGTTTTGAAACCTCCCAAACTGGACATTTGATGATTGTTCGCAACACTGTTTTTTAAATAAGCCATCCATGGTCAGTTTTACATAACATGCAACAATTGTACATAAAATGTGCAGTAATGCGAAAAACTAATCAAACTTACACAATATTCATTAAACATCCAACCAATAGGAGTACTTTGGGAAATCATTACCTCCAAAAACTGGCACCAATGCAGGCCTGGGGTAATAGTAATATGTAATAGTAACGATTACAAATATTGAAGTAATAGTAATAGGTTGAGCAAAGCTCAGTGTAATAGTAATTATACGAAGCAATGTAATAGTAATTGACCTATTACTTTTATATTACTATTGAACATTTAAACAAAATTTCAACTACATAACAATTCCATTTGATTAGGTTGTAGATTCCACTAGTTTCTCCAGGTTTTATGGTTGCTCCCCCTTATCAACTTCAGCATGGCCCTGGTGAAGTTTTTCCCTAGAGTTTTATGAACGTTTACATATAGCAAGAGACACTGGTACAGGTGTACAGTGTGACTGTTGCATTGACTAAAGGGATTAAACTGGGCTTTCACTGCTTTGAAGCCAGTTCTGCCAAGTGCCAAGTTGCCAACTACCTTTTTCAAGTAAAGCCTATCAGTTTAGTGACTGCCTATATGGTGCACACAATTCAACCCAAACTACGGTTGGTGTAAAAAACATCCTGACGTATTTGTCCTTGAGCCAATAATTAACTGTCCACCAAGCACCAAGCAGCAGTAGAGCAATGTGGTTTAATTAGACTAATATAATCCACCTAGTTATGTGGCATTGACTACTGCTTTTGTTTTTCATTCCAGTATGGTATTTAAATATAAAATGGAACATACATGTTCTAACCTTAGTCTATGTAGTTAGTAGATTGTATTAAATATGGTATATACATTTATATAGATATATTTTGTAGTAAATATTTAAAAATTTGTTATACTTTATAATACTGTACTTCCATAACAATGATGATATCAAAAGTATTTGACATCCTCAAATATTATTTCAAATACTTTGGGCATGGGTATTAATAAATAGCAAGTTAGATTCTTTATTCACCTGTCTTATTTAACTTCTTGAGACAGTGAGTCAAACAATAATATTGTACTTACTGTATTTGTGCATACAGTGCATTATACCATAAAATGTTCCGATGAATAATGTAATAGTAATTGCTTCAAATGTAATAGTAATAGGAAGGAAACAAAATAATAGTAATAAATTACATTGCAATGTAATTGACCCCAGGCCTGCACCAATGTTTGCATGTATAATAACTAGGGAACTTTGGCAATCACATGACTGACTTTATAGTTCTGAAGTTTGTTTATGCCAATGACTTATGCTGTTTTTGACATAGTAACATTAATTTGTTTGTCAATGAGGCAATGATATCACACTACCTAATAGCTAGTGCTAGGAGCATTTAAACCTAGCAATATGGTTGGTCAGCAACTAAATTAATGAAACAATTGGTTTGCTGCAAATAATATTAATTATTACTTACTGTGAATAAAAGTAGTTACATGGTGTGTATGGAACTGAAAAATGTTCCATATATTAAAAATTATTAATCACTATACAGCTGTATACCATCATGAGAATATAAATAGGCTATCTTTGGAAAACACATTCAATTGGTTAATGTAAACTATAGAAACAGGACCTACAACAGAAGATGAGTCATACTTTTTATAGTTTGAATTGATTACCTCTCTGGCAATTTTACTTTACATGTACATGTATTATTAAAATTTACAGTTTACATCATTTGTTTGCAAGAGGTTGATTTGAGTTACCCGGGGTATACAATGAGCAATTGCTCAAGATCATACAAATATATTGTTTCTTATTCAAGTTGAAAGTGTCTTTTGACATCTGCATTGTATTTATAGTTGATTAACAATTAATTACAGAAATATAGCATACAATTATCCACCAAATTAGATTTTGACCAGTTTGTTGTCTTTGTAGTTAGCTTTATAGTCAGGTTATGAAGCAAGGTTACAATGATTGATGAATTGATGAGGTGCAGTTGTCATTCTGTGGGTCATATACAGTTAACCATTGCATTTGATTATCATACCTTGAATCATACCTCGAATGGGTTTGGGGCAGAGAGCCTACTGACTCATATTTAGCCCCCCAATCAGTGGTTATTGAAGTAATTTTGATATTTAGTTTTGAAACTGTTAACTGTTAGTGCATTGACACAATTGCTTGGTAGCGAGTTCCATGTTTTAATTATTCATCGAGAAAAAACTTGTGGCATGTGCATCTAGATGGCAGTCTTTCTATCATCTTATTGTGTCTTCCTGGTTGAGGGATTTGATTATGTTTGAATAGTGATTTGGGGTCAATGTCGGTAAATCCATTAATGATCTTGAAGGCTTCAATCATGTCAGCTTTTTTCCTCCTATCCTGTGGAGAGAGGAGGCCACATTTTCGAAGGCGTAGTTAATATGATAGCTTCGCGATTCCGGTTGTCATCTTAGTGGCCCTCCTCTGCACACTTTCTAATTTATCAATATCTTTCTGGAGATGTGGGCACCATATGCCTGTTGACAGTTTTCAACGATCGGTCGAACTAAGGTAATGTACAGTTTTAAATGTTTTTAATGCTTTTGTCTGTGTACGTCCTACAAATTGTCCGTAATATTCAATTTACTTTCTTGACAACAAAGTTTACCTGGTCTTTTACTTTTAGTGTTTTATGTATGTATATATATATACACACAGGTCTTTATCCATGTCTATTGATTCTACACATTCACCCCGAGAAAATAGTCATAATTTGGGCTGTTGTATCCAACGTGAAGGCATTTACATTTGGCGAGGTTGAACAACAGCTGCCAATCCTTGCTGTGTTGTTGTATCCAAAGTAAAGACATTTACATTTGGTGAGGTTGAATAACAGCTAACAATCCTTGCTGTGTTGTTGTATCCAACGTGAAGGCATTTACATCTGGTGAGGTTGAACAACAGCTGCCAATCCTTGCTCCATTTATACATAGAATGCAGGTCTTCCTGGAGAGTGAAAGCGCATTCCGTCTCAGGTACTTGCCTAAATGCTTTCGTGGCGTCAACAAATTTTAACAAGGAGCTTACTACCAATGAGTCAGTATCGTTTATAAAGATTACAAATAGTATAGGGCCAAGTATTGACTCATGTGGTACACCAATTATCACCTTTTGCCAATCTGACTCTACACCATTTGTGCACACTTATTGTCTTCCACCTGTTAGCCAAGTTTCAGTCCATTGGTTAGTTTTGCATGTAATGCCAAGAGTGGTTGGTTTTGAGATGAGTCTGCAGTGAGGGACCATATCAAACACTTTACTGAAGTCTAAGTAGATCACATTTACTGGATATCCCTTGTTAGTATAAGACGTCACTTCTTCTAGAAACGTTAGCAAGTTGCTAAGACAGCTTCTTTTTGGTATAAAACCATGTTGCAAGTCTGGAATCAGCTTGTGTTGTTTGAGATGTTCAGATATGGAATCTAGAATGAAGAACTCCATCACCTAGCATACTTTTGAGGTTAGATTAATTGGACAGTAATTTCCCGGCTTGGAATGGTGCTCTTTTTTGTAAATTGGAATGACATTTGCATCACGCCAGTCTAGTGGTGTCTCCTCACTTTGAAAGCTCTTTGTAAACAATACATACAATGGTCCAACTAGTTCTTCAGCACATCTATTCAGCACAACTGGGAATACCTGATCTGTTCCCGGAGATTTGGATTCATTTAACTTCTTGAGTTTATTACATATACTCGGCTCATCAAAAGTGATACTGTTTAATTCCTCTTCACTACTTCCTTGAAACATCTTAACCGGGTCAGGAATTCTGTCTGGTCCTACCATTTCTTTCACCTTTAGTTGTGACCTAGCATACTTGTAGAAGAACTTTGGATCATGTTTGAAGTTATCCGCTATTTTCCCCTCAGGTTTCCTCTGCTTTGCACACTAGTCTTGATGCTTTGTGTTCTGCTTTCTTGAAATTTATGTAGTCTTGGTGAATCTTTGCCTCATTGTAACTGTTCCATCTCAGTCTTTTTGTTCCGCCATAATGGCTTGTTGCTTCTCTCCATCCCGACTTTCTTTGGAACAAACTTACTCACCTACTCCTCTAAAGCAACTCTCAGTATTGTCCATGCTTCCTCTGTTGACCAGTTGTCTCTGTATAGTTTACTCTTGAGGTCAAGTTTTTGTCAATATTCCTTCATGCCTACATAGTCACCATTTCTGTAGTCACAGTATTCATTTTTCCAATCAGTCTATTCAGTCCTGCATACAGTCGTGAACTCTACAATGTTGTGGTCACTTGAGCCAAATGGTTCTGATACAGACACATTTCTCACTAAGTGTGGGGTTGTTGTCAAAACAAGATCTAACACATTCCCATCTCGTGTAGCTGTTTCTACATGTTGAATCAAGCCAAGGTATTGTGTCAGCTATAAAAATTACTGACCTTCTGCTGTTGCTTCTTTCCAGTTTAGAATGTTACCTCCTGCCAACCTACACAGTAGTTCCTCGTTGCCGTCAGAGAGTTCTATGTCACACCGTGCACTGACTTCTTCTTTTGCGTATAACACCACTCCTCCACCTCTCCTATCTTTTCTCAATTTACTGTCCATTGTGTTTTCATTTGCCCAGGATTCTGTCTTGAAAACCATATCAGGTGTTTTCTCATATATACAAAACTAACCATCTCATCTTTCTTGTTACATAAACTTGTAGCATTTATCAGAGCACAATGCAGAGCAGGGCCTCACCCAGAGACCCATCCACCCGTCCTGTGGACGGGTATATTCATAAATTGCGTTTTTTGGACGGGGTCAAATTGATTGTGGACGGGTCCGTCCATGTCGTTTTTTTTGTGCGAGCTAGTCCGTCCATGCCATTTTTACGACGTCATTGAAACTACCGCGAAGCCAGTTACAAAATCTATGGAGACTGGTTTTGAAAATCGCCCACCCGGAGCGCCTGGCCAGCTCCCCGACACACGCCAGGCCTCGACATGCTAAGATAATTGTCACCTACCTGCTAGCGGCGACTTGCTAGGGTAATTGTTACCTACCCCCTAGGCATGGCTCCTTGAAAGGCACCCGACACTTGCCTATGTCTCGAGGCTATATTTGGCGGAGATAGATCGTTGAAATTGGTGGTGTATCAAAGTTCATAAGCAAGTGGAATTACTGATTGATAAGTATTATTCTTGCCTTAATATCATTCATAAAGTAGCAGTAAACATATATTGAGTAGCAGTTGTGCTTAAAGTTAGTTAGATAAAGTATTTTAGGACACTTTAGTCTAGTGAGTGATAATAGGGTACGTTAGCTTACAGCTACGATAAGTTTGTAAACAAGATTTAACAAACCTCGTTATGTGGTAGAATATATAGGTGATAAAGTAACAACCATAAACTACCTACATAAGATAATATCTGTGTAAGTCAGTACCTGCTAGACATTTTGATAAGGTAGCTTTGTTGTTAAAATTAAGCATTTGCGATAATCGGGCGAACTAAGTTTATGTAGCTAGTGTCTCTTATTCGCTAGGGCGCTGTATAACCTAAATAAATAAGGCAGTCTAGCGTACGCAATCTTACGTAAAGTGTAACATTTGTGCACAGAAAACAGTCTTCTTAAAGACTACATAGACAGTGAATAGTGTAAACACAGTTGACAAAACTATTTTAAATAGCTAATTAGATTATTATTATTAAATAAATTCTGATATGGCGCCTTACAAGCGGCAAGTCAAGGCAAAGAGACACTTGGTGTGCGACGACTGCCACAGTTGGGTAGATTTTGCCTTATCCGGCTGTACGAAGTCATGGACAGAAACCAAGGAAGAGGGATTCACCTTTCAGTGCGTGGGGTGCTGGAAGGTGAAATGTCTGGAGAAAGAGGTAGCTAGGTTGGTAGATATTGTGAAGGGGATGGAGATGAGAATCAGCAAGGAGACAGATGGAATGGAGAGAGACGACAGGGATAAAGTTGGGAATACTGTGAAACTGAAGGAGCAGAGTAGTGGCAACAAGACCGAGGAAAGGAGACTGAGAGGAGGTAAGGTGATCGGAGGGGAAGAAAGTGGAGGATCGACGGCAGGAAATGTGACAGGTGTGAAGGTGGCAGGAGAGAAAGTGACCATAGAGAAAGAGGTAGGAGGGAAAAAGAGACGGGAGAGGAGAGAAGGAAATGCAATGGGAGGAAAGGTGACGGGAAGAAAGGAAGTGAGAGTACATGTGACAGAAGAGAAGTCGGGAGGGACGATGACAGGAAAAAAGGTGACAAGAGAAACAGCGTCAGGAAAGAATGGAACGGACGAGATTGTGACGGGAGAGCAGAAGACAGGGGAACAAGATTACAACCAGACAGATGCAAACCGTAGAAAGAGCTACACTGAGGCAGTGATTGAGGGGGCAATGAGGAAGAGAGGGTGTTTATGGGCGATTCGATTATGAGAAAGACAGATAAGACTCTAAGCGAGGGGGAGGACGTCGTTGTTTGTCTACCGGGGGCTAGGATAGAACATGTAACTGAAAGGGTAGAGAAGGTACTGGGGCATGGCAAGGGAGGGTCTATACTAGTACATGTAGGGACAAATAACGCAGAGAGGGAGGGAACAACTGGGATAGTTCAGAAGTACAGACAGTTAGTGAAGAAGTTAAAGAAGACAAGAGTAGAACAGATTATCCTCTCAGGAATTTTGCCAGTAATGGGAGGAAGGGGGCCGACATATAGAAACTGCAAGAGGATGGCGATCAACGCACTAGTTGAGCAGATGTGTAAAGAAGAGGGGGTGGGATTCGTAGATTTATGGGGATACTTTGTTGGGAGGGAAGATATGTACATGAGAGATGGCCTACATCTAAGTGGAAAGGGGGCAGCAGTTTTCTCAGAGAACTTGCTGCAATCTGTTGACAGTGGGACAGGCTGCATCTATTTAAACTAGATTCGCAGGGGGGATTCACAGAGAAGCCTGAAACTGGAGGCATAGATAAAGACAGCAGAAATAAATCGGCAAAGAACAGCCTGGAAAACTGTTCTGAATCAGGATATAAATGCATTTGTTTAAATGCAAGGAGCATAGTAAACAAAAGAAGTGAACTAAACATTATGGTAGAAGATATTGACCCTCACATAATAGGTATAACCGAATCGTGGGCCACCACTGATATATCAGATGCCGAATTGGGACTAACAGGATATGTAATGTTTAGGAAAGATAGAATAGGAAGAAAGGGAGGTGGAGTTATTTTATATATTAAAGAATCTATCCAGGCTTATGAAATAAAATTAGAAAGAGAAGCAGATTGCGAAGAAGCTGTTTGGTGTAACATAGTTACAGGAAACTCAACGTTAACAGTTGGGTTAGTTTATCGAAGTCCAAACATAAGCATAGAAGAGAATGAAAAAATACAAAACGCTATAAGGGAAGTAAGCAAACGGAACTGTATTATTATGGGGGACTTTAACCATGGGCATATACAATGGAAATCTCTACAGAGTATGGGGAGTGAGGACCACAAGTTTTTAGTTTTAGTACAAGATAGTTTCCTTTCTCAACATGTGCTAGAACCAACCAGGGGAGAGAATGTGTTAGACTTAGTTTTGTCCTCACAGAAAGAATTAGTTGACAATGTCAAGATATGTGAGCCACTGGGGAGTAGTGATCACAACCAGATACATTTTACCATCAAAGTAAAATCAGAAAGGAATAGTAAAAAGCAGTATAGGAGAAATTTCCACAAAGGAAGGTATAAGGACATGAGGAAATATTTAGCAAAGATAGACTGGAATAACACACTGAAGAATAAGACAGCAACCGAATGCTGGAATATCTTAAATAGTGAAATTAAGTGCATAGTCGATAAATTTGTACCTTTCAAAAAACAAGGGAAACGGTCTAAAAAGAAACACTTATCGAAAGAAGCCATTAGAAAAATTAAGTATAAACAAATGATGTGGAAGTCATATAGATGTACTGGAAATGATGAAGACTACAACATTTATAAAGAAGCACTTAATCAAGCTACAGCTGAAATTAGAAATTCAAAGAGAAGCTATGAAAAAAAATTAGCTAGTAATATAAAACATGACAGTAAGAGTTTTTATGCGTATATTCGAAGCAAACAGAAAGTTCAGGATAAGGTCGGTCCTCTAGAAGATAGTGCTGGAAATACAATATCAGAGGGATTCTTAATGGCAGAAGACCTGAATGAGTATTTTAGTTCAGTGTTTACCAGGGAAGATATTAGTTCACTGCCAGTACCAGAGGCTAAGTTCAAGGGGGCAGATTCAGACTATTTAGGACAGTTAAACCCCGGAAATGGTAGCTAAGAAAATAAGGGCTATGAAGGATAATAAATCACCTGGAGTGGATGGGATTCCGCCCAAACTACTATTGGAAATTGTAGAACAAATTAGCGTACCGCTTGCAACAGTTTTCAATTTGTCATTAGAAGAGGGAGTGGTTCCTTTAGAATGGAAAGAGGCAAACATTATACCGTTATTTAAAAAAGGTTCGAGAAACAAGTCAGAGAACTATAGACCAGTGAGTTTAACATCAGTGATTTGCAAATTATTAGAAAGACTAATTAAAGATCACATGGTGGATTTTCTTGTTAAACATAACTTGATAAACCCATCTCAACATGGGTTTTTAAAAGCGAGGTCATGCTTAACAAATATGTTATGTTTTTTGGAAGACATCACTAGGTGGGTAGATGAGGGATCACCAGTAGATATCATCTATTTAGATTTTCAAAAAGCTTTCGACAAAGTACCACATCAAAGATTACTCCTTAAGCTAAAGGCCCATGGCATAGGAAATGGTATAATAAACTGGATAGAAAAATGGCTGAATGACAGAAGACAACGTGTAGTAGTTGATGGGGAGGCTTCAAACTGGAAATCGGTATTGAGTGGGGTACCACAGGGATCAGTACTAGGACCTATATTATTCTTAATATATATCAACGATTTGGACGATGATATAACAAGCAAGGTGTTAAAATTTGCGGATGATACAAAAGTGTTTAGAAGGATTAAAAGTGATGGAGACAGACAGCATTTACAAGATGATCTTGATAGGTTGATCAAATGGTCTGAAAAGTGGCAAATGCTGTTCAATTTTGGGAAATGTAAATGCCTCCACACAGGTCATGGGAATGAAGAGGTAAAATATAAAATGGGGGGTACTGTTCTAAGTACTACTGTAAAAGAAAAGGACTTGGGGTTAACCATTAGTGCTGATATGAAGGTTTCAGAGCAGTGCGGAATTGCAGCGTCAAAGGGAAATCAAATCCTTGGATTAATTAGGCGAAATATAGCGTATAAGAAAAAAGAATTAATAGTACCGCTGTACAAAACAATAGTGAGGCCTCATTTAGAATATTGTATACAAGCATGGAGGCCATATCGCAAGAAGGACATAGATATGCTAGAAAGAGTACAGAGGAGAGCGACTAAAATGATACCAAATCTGAGGGATCTTAGTTACGAAATACGCCTAAAAGAATGTGGTTTAACAACATTAGAGACCAGGAGATTGAGAGGAGATCACATAGAAGTGTTTAAAATATTGAATGGTTATGAAAATATTGATAGAAACATTTTTCTCAGTTAAGAAAAATAGAAGGACCAGAGGACATGAAGCTACATTAGTAAAGGAGCAGTGTAGATTAGATATAAGAAAGTTCTCATTCTCACAAAGGACTGTAAATGAATGGAACAGATTATCTCCTGATTGTGTTGGTGCTAGTAGCGTGAATATGTTTAAAAATAAAATCGACACACCTTAAACAGGCGGGATACATGTAGATAACAAGTATTGGACTCTCGATAAGCCAAAAGGCTTCCTTGTCCACCTGCCATCCAGAGTAATTTTCTGGATGGCAATCTTGTTAAATCTAGGTAGACTAAATAATCATATGTGAAGTTAACATCAGGGCGGGGAGATATAATATATAAGCACTTGCCAATTACGACGTGTTCTTGGAAAACGAATGGAATTCCGCGTAATCGACATTTCGAAACGGGATTTGTGTTTTTGAACGGAAACTCAGTAAATGCTAAAAGAGTAGAATCACCAATACCGTAAACGATACTGACTTTATTGGCGATATGTTTAAACAAACATGATTACTATGCAACGGTATTCGTTTATTTTGGTGAATTTATGATGATTTTTAAAACGCGCATGGCAAATCGTTACGAGTGTGATGGCGCCGGTGCTACCTCGTGAGTCGTGTCAACCAAACTCCAAAGGCAAAGACCGTGTATCAATACAAGACGGTGCAGCATGCGCTATTTCCATTCTTCAAAGTACGTAACTGGAGCGGTTAGTCCGTCATTCTGGAGGAACGCCAAGCCAGAAGATATGCATTGACGCACGTGGTAGCCTCCCAAATGGCGGGCAAAAACTCCAATTGTAGACTGCCATGATTTCGCTCAGTAACCCCACCTGTCTAAATATAGGCTCCTTGACCTTGGTATCAACCGACGTAAACAGGGACGCAAACGAAAGGCGCTAACATAAACCGTTTTGTGATCGTTGTCTGTCTGTCCGCTAAGCGCATTGAAGACATGCTGCTAATTAAATGTAATTGTCACATCGTTATAACATGCATAATGGAACATGTCTTGGTTAGTAGTATAATGAAACATGCACATTCACACAACATTCTTTATCATCTTCAACATGGCTTTCGCTCCCAAGTATCTTGTGAGACACAGCTTATTCAGTTCATACATGACTTAGTTACCCATATGCAGTCTGGCATGCAAACGGATGTCATAGTGATGGACTTCTCTAAAGCATTTGATAAGGTCAGCCATAAAAAACTGATTTACAAACTCCATCACTATGGCATCCAAGGCAAAATAAATTCCTGGATTCGATCATTTTTAACAGACAGAACTCAAAGAGTCATAATAGAGGGCGAGGCCTCCTCTGAGGTACCCGTAACATCAGGAGTACCACAAGGCTCTGTACTTGGCCCTTGTCTATTCCTCTTTTACATAAATGACATCCCAGACAATATTACATCTACAGTTAGACTTTTTGCTGATGACACCATAATGTATATAGCCCTTAAGCCTAAGACAAATACAGCTGTGCTCCAGGAAGATCTTCACAAACTTGGAAAATGGGCCATAACCTGGAACATGGAATTCAATCTTCAAAAATGCCATGTCATACCTGTAACAAGAAACAAAACTGTCATTAACAATCAATACATGCTTCACGGTCAAACACTAGAAACTGTTTCACAGGTAAAATATCTTGGTATAACCATAACCTCAGATCTCCGGTGGAATGCCCACATAAATAACATTTGTCTAAAAGCAAATAGATCACTAGGCTTCCTCCGCAGAAATCTCAAAGTTCCGTCAATTCAAATAAAAACTCAGGCCTACTTCACCTTTGTCAGACCCATCGTGGAGAACAGCTGTACTGTCTGGGATCCATATACCCTTACACAAATAAACAAACTAGAAATGATTCAACGCCGTGCAGCCCGATATGTCTTATATCGCCACCACAATACCTCCAGTGTAACAGACATGCTCCAGACATTAGGATGGAGATCCTTATCAGACAGAAGAACTGATGCAAAACTATGTATGATGTACAAGATAGCAAATGGCCTAGTGGGTATACCAGCAAACCAATACCTTATTCCTGTAAATATAGTCACTAGAAAACAACATTCCTTATCTTACCTTATCCCTCACTCCAGATGCAACTACCACTTGTATTCTTTTTTCCCCAGTACCATTCGACTTTGGAATTCCCTCCCTCAATATATTGTAAATCAAAACAGCCTGTATGCGTTTAAAAGCAACATCCAGACTTTGCAGTACCCCATGTTTTAGACGTTAACAAGTTCTTCTGCACGTATTTATGTTTATTTACACGATAATTTGTGTTCTTATATATTGCACTCTAAAAACAAAACAAAAATGTCCTGTTCGCCTGCCATGCCATGGCACCGCCTGTATCCTCAGCATGTTGAGGCTAGGCGTGTATTGGAAGAAGAAGTGTACATATTCCTGTTTCGAACACAAAACTCGAAGGAATAACAACAGCCTAGGTTACGCTGGCTCAAAGTGATATACCCCGCGTTTTGTAGTTCTAACAAATTTCGTTGGATGGCGTCATATATAGCGCTAGCCAAAATGAAACAACATCAGTGATTTGAACATTCATAATTCTTAATATGATTGCTTGTGTAAATATTACATTTGTTAATGTATATATTAAGCACTGCTGCATAAGGAACAACCAAACATTTATGTTATTGTGTGACAGGAATTATTGTATTATCTAAATTTATTATGTACGGTTGTTATTGTGTTGCAAATATTTCACAAATAAATGTTATTAGAAAAGTTAACCACACATAAACAGTATTATTTAGATGCAGAGATCATAACGTTGTGATATTTTAAATATTTGACAGAATGTATTATTTTTCAAAGTTAACTTTGAAATAAAATATTACTTTTCTGAACAGATATGGGCTTCTTTTTTTCACTTTTAAACAGAAAATACACCATTTGACACGAAAAATGCTACTTACATTTCTGATCACACGTGAGATATGCATTCAGCCATGTTCTCTGCCTTGCCTTCATAAATGGTAATACACTGTTTTTATTTATTTATTTTTATATTTTATGATTGGACACACTAAGTATGATTACCAAAATTTGCCATGCTGGTATATATATAGTTGCATGTCCTATCCCGCATCCGATCGCACATTCAATCGCGTGCCCGACCGCACCTCGTAGCATGTCTGAAAAAATTTGGACTGGCAAAAATTTGATCCTGGGTGAAGCCCTGATTCAGAGTATCTCTCACTACAGTGTTTCCCTTCCCTCTGTTGCCATATCCTCTCTAACCCTCCCTCCTCCCTTGAAGGTTAGCTGTCCTAACTGTTGGTGTAGTTGGACTGTGAGATTCTCGGTGGGCTGGTTAGTAGAAACAGTGTTAGTATGTTTTAGTAAAAACAGTGTTAGTATGTGTTTTAGTGTTGGTTGTCTTAACTCTAGTGGTGTTAGGTTTGTTAGTTCTAGACTATGTACAGTATGATAATTATACATATATGATATCTAGGTTCTTCGTTGTGAAATAAACAATACTACCAGCACCAGAGCCATTGGGCTGGGTGTCATGCTGCTGTTGACCTTTTTAGATCATGCTATAATCAGTGGGCACCCATTCTAAGAATAAAAACGTGTGCCTACGCACCTCGTGACATAAAAAACACAAGTTTACAACAACAAAAATTAAAACACATATGGTCGTGATTTTGCGTGTTCTCCGGCGTAATCATTCAAAACAAATATCTGTGAGGTTTAACTAGCATGACCTGCTTCTACAGAACAGAACAAAAATAAATATCTGATAAGTATTAAACTAGTGTCAACAAAGTTACAGGGAGTGCCTCAAAGCTCCCCTATGATCATGGGTCCCAACCTTCCCCTACAGCTACGGCGGCTATGCCTACGAGTGTTGTGTTGAATTTTATGTGGCCGGCCCTACTCTTAGACCTAGGCTTGAATCTGCGATTGTGATGTAGGTCAACGACACAAAGTTGGAAACTTTCCATTACTGCGTTCAGAAGAATTAAAAAAATGCATAACTCGATATCATGTTGGGTAATACCCCATACTGTGTACCTTACTTACCAGTAGTAGACATTTTGCGTATAAATGTACACCACAGAACAAAATGTTAGCAAACAAACATAGTAAATATTTATCTTCTGTACAGAGCTACCTTTTGACGTCTACGGTGGCCGCCTGTCCCCAAGCCGAGTTAGCTGACTCGCATCCCGCCCTGAACACCTCCGAGTTGCTTCGTTAATTTTTTACCACTTCAAATTCTTTAGATTGTTTAACCACATAAGTGTGTGCTTGTCATGAAACACCGCATTCCTCACATAAATTCTTAATTATTATAAATTAAAAAAACCAAGGGACACTTCAGTATTTTCAAATTGGTGTAGTTCGGTGTAGTTCATTAGGAGTGCCACCACGAGTACGTATTCTGGCAAAGCAAATTATTGTAGTTTGTACATTCTACTTTCTGTTCCCACTTTGTAGTTTCTATTCCTACTTTCCACTTTCTATTTCAACTTTCTAGTTTTGAGCAAAACTCACCTGACCAAACTTATTTGAGCAAATGCTTTTGAGAAAAGGGCATTCTACTGGATATAAACGTAATGATTGAAGTAGAACTTGAATGTTAGAACACAACCATGCACAATGACTTTGTATTTGGAATAACAGGACATCACGCATGATGACATTTGCAAAATGCAATGCAAAATGGCTTATGGCATTGCATGTAGCATGATGGAATTATGGCCCTAATATCGTTCCATAATTTTCAGATGTTTGCGATTTGTTTTAATTTAATTCACTTGCAAATGTACAATATAATATTATGCATAATGGATAAGGAAAACACCAAAATCGTTAAAATTGTTTCACCTGCCAGTGTTCATATTTTTGTGGGTGAAACAAATCATACATAATCCAGGTACAATACATATAATATATTTCACCACTAAGGTGTTTTTATTTTCGTTGAACCTTGAAAAACCTCCCACCATACAACACTATGTAGAGGGAGATCACCCACCGTTTGTTCTTATTTGGAAGGAAGGTCTGAAAGTAATATATTGTATGTCTTAGTCCTCCCATTAATCCAGCTAGGCATCATACAGTTCCATCACTCTGTTGCATCTGTTAGATATAGTGAGTGTCAGTGCACCGAGACAATTGGAACTCAATGATATTGCTTTCGTTACCAATAGAATATTTATACCCATATATATTGTTTTCAGTTGTACAATAATACCATCCAGATTCCAGTGAATTAATGTAGTATTCTTGGATATGGCAAACAAGTGCATTTTTTAAAGAACTAATTCGCATAAAATACATTTTTTAATTACTAAAATATTTTGTAAAAAAACGTGTATAAATACCTAATCTGGTGTCAGTTCTTTTCCTTCATAAAAAATATAGTGTCAGTTTATGTTGTTTCATTAAGGGTTGATTCTTGTATCACTATACTGCAGAACTTGAGCATCTGTAGAGCTTGCTGAGTGTAGTGCTCCCTCAATGGCAGCAGCTCCAGCAGTGTTGTACACATGCTGTGGTTGTTTCAGGGAAGAGATCATGCTGGCCACAGCCTTGTATGAGCCGCCCGTCGACTACAAAACCAGGACCAGCTTTGATCTGATGCGCGTCGTTGAGGATCAGGTGAGGATCTCTTATTAGTCTTCATCATTTTATCATCGTCATCAATGATACACACATGCATGCACACATGCACAGATACATTCATGCAGGCCCCACACACACACACGTACACTTGCTGGTGCGCGCACACACACACACACACACACTCACTCACTCACTAATATATTTTTGTTTTAGTGGCGTAAAGAGAAACAGGCAGAACTGGATCAAGCTGAAGTAGAACAAGACACTGAAAATACCACAGAGAAGAAGAAAGACAACGAATCAAAGATGGTTGGAAAGAAAACAAAAGTCAAAGATCAGCGTCATGCCACAGTGCAAGGGACACGAAAGAAGGAGGTATTTTTGGGTGGAAGGGGCTCTACTCACAAAAAGGTAACAATAGTTACGCCACGATTGAAAAATGGTGATGATGTACCAGCCATGTTGCAGCCTCAAACGAAGAACCGTTCTACTTCTCTAGGAGTGCAGTAAGTTGTTGAAATACTACCAGAAGGATATAACTATATAACACATATTGGCCTAATTCTTCCTCATATTCAATGTTCCATATATCCATATAAATAGGCTGGATGGCCAAGGGTGACTTAGGGTAATGTGTATATATGAATACAAACAAACTAGTTCGTAACATTTATTATCTACAATAGACATCACATTAGAAACACAACATAAAGCACTAAGGACTCGGCTTTGACCTGACATGACACCATACCAATTCTCTCAAATTAACCAAGCTACATATTTCTGAAGGATACCTCCATCATGGCCAGTAACTAGAGTACTATTTGGAAGTGTATTGAAGTAAAACGAAGTCGGAATATAATAATGTCACAATATCTGTGTGTGATGCAGCGTCTGGTGATTAAAGATGGCAACTCACCGTAGCACGTTTGTATTGGCAGTTGGTTTACGACAATGGGTAAATAATAACATTATTATATGTACAACAAACATCATGTGATTCTATCAGTAATATTTTATAAATGGTGTGTCTGATCTGTGTAAAGTGTAAAGCACGTTGAGCAGTCCTAAGGAATGGATACTGTACTGTGTATGAATTTACCTTTTCTTTGTTAATTGTTGAATTTCTTGTACCATATTATGTTTTCGAACAACCAAGAATTTATAGAGCCAGTACAGCTATAATATTTTCAACAAGTGCAGCCATTACGTGCATTGCAAAAACATGACTAATGTGATTTGTGAAGAATGTTCCGTTTAAAAAGAGTAAATCTAAAATTGCTTCACTTCCATATGAAGGTCCTGGTTTGATTTTCAGCATTCTAAGCAAAAATAAGTGTGTCACTATTGTTTTAATCATGACAAGACAATTATTCATGTAAATAATTATGACTATGCCAATAAATGCACTCCAATGCAATTGGGTTGATCTTTAATAAATAAGTATTTATAACAACGAGGAGAGAGCAGTATCTGTGATAACTCTGTTTGTTCTTAGTCGTAAGAATGCTTTACATGAGACGAAAATAAACTGTAATGTGTCACATTCATCAGACTCCTTCAGTGTTGTACTCCTTTTACATAGGGGAGACAGGGTGTGCATTGAAACAACTCAGTCCAGGTGTTGAGACAACTCGCCCCCCTCCAGACCAGTCTGGTCATTCATTATCAGCACTATCCAAAGATGCAGGAGACAGTTTCCTGAAGTATTCGTGTATGTCATTATTTATGACATAAATGTGAGCAGTTTTTTAATATGTAAGTTAGGATATACCCCACTTAGGCTAGACTACAGTTCACATTCTGTTAGGATATACCCCACTTAGGCTAGACTACAGTTCACTCTCTGTTAGGATAATATACCCCATTTAGGCTAGACTACAGTTCACACTCTGTTAGGATATACCCCATTTAGGCTAGACTACATCTACAGTTCACACTGTGTTAGGATATACCCCACTTAGGCTAGGCTACAGTTCACACTCTGTTAGGATATACCCAACTTAGGCTAGACTACAGTTCACACTCTGTTAGGATATACCCCATTTAGGCTAGACTACAGTTCACTCTGTTGCATAGTAGTTTCTTTAAGTATGCTTATGCATTGTTTTTCTCAACCGATATCTTCTTGCATGCTGTTTGCTCTGAATATTGACCTCCGATCTTCCACCTGGCGAAGCATTAAGAAGCATTACTTGAGGTAGTTATTAATATTTTAGAGATTTAGTTTCTCAGTTGACAAATTGAGTGATCATGCATTCCCCAGGTGGCGCGACAAGTTCAACCTATTCAAAACTGTTGCCCTTGATTTATTGTTACTATATTTATGTTAAGCGACATATTAAGTTATATTTACGTGGGACAGGGCTCCTTATTATTGCATAGGAGTTACCAACTCGGAATCATGACTCGTTTGCTGTAGGTAACAAGGCAGACATAAGTTTGTATCAGAGCTTTGTATTCAGCCAACAAATATATATATATAATAATGTATATATATATATATACAATGTATAAATGATGTGCATTAGCCTATATAATTATAATACATAACTAAACCTCAACAGCAAAGGTGGGGGAACCAACCACACGCAGGTGGCGGAACCCACCCGACACATGACAACCATACATGTTTAAAGATTATGATTTGCTGAAATAAGGGGAAAGCGTCACAGTGCCCCAAAACCCGTTGTACACATTAGTGCGTCACGCTAACACTAGGAGTGTGCATTGCAATTAACTAACATACTGCAGAACTAAATACTTGACTACTGCAAATACCATAAGACCTATCACATCCCTTATTGCATAACTGATGTTTCAACTTTAAGCACTCCTCATCTGATTTGTTTCTGCTTACGAAACCAGCTGATTGAGTGCACAGTTTCATCCTGAACCAGACGCATTAAATAAAAGGCTGGCCATTCTAGATGTTTAGGCACTTAGCACTTTTATTTCTTTTAACCAGCACCGCAGTGTAGCACTCGGCCACGTCTTGTATGGAAGAAGAAGATTGGTCTGAATGACGCCGCTATGAAATTCGTCACAGGGGCCAATATAGGTTTGTGTTCAGGGTTACAGGGCGCTGTGAGGTCGAGCTCTACAACTAGTGAAGGCGGTGCCAAATTACGACATCGATTAGCGTCATCACACAATGTTACAAAGAAACGAAAAAATACTAAATGAAAAATATTTAATTATCACAAATATATTCGACATCCACACATGGTTCCAACATGCTAGGTCCTACCCGATCCGTTTCCTGGTCAAGAGGTATGTTTTCCTTTGTTTGGTCGGCAAATGTGGGCGGTGCTTTCCAAGCGTTCCAGACTCGTTTGTCTTAGACGCGTAATACAAATTATATTAACACTGTCACGCGGTAATTTTGCAGCGATGGCGCACGGTGTAGTTTGTTTGTTTAAGAATTTCTGATAATTAACTGTGACACTAGGATATCCTCTCCAACTAAATCATACATAAGATGCAAACGATAAGCGTCATGGCAGGGTTCCGCGCTATTTAACAAATGAACCGACCGATTACGACCGATGCAAATAATAATAATTATCAGACCTACGTAGTTGCATCGGTAGGTCTATGCAGCATGCAGAATCCGTGTTATACTATTTAGTAGCCCATATTGTCGGACGTAGGCTGGCGAAACAGTTGCGGCAAACTATTTCGGCAGAACTCTGTCGCCTGCCACGAAAACCTCCACGACGTTTCTATCGTCGCCTGCAGAAGAATAAAACATCTGATTACGATCTCAGCCGCCAAACCGTCTTCTGCACCAAGCCACCAAACATGTAAACAATCTTCAGTAAGATCAAGATTTAACAAGATTGCCATCCAGAGAATTAACTCTAGATGGCAGGTGGACAAGGAAGCCTCTTTGCTTATCGAGAGTCCAACCCTTTTTACCTACGTGTATCCCGCCCTTCTGAGGTACGTGTCGATTTTATTTTTAAACATTCACGCTACTAGCACCCACACCATCAGCAGATAATATGTTCCATTCATTTACAGTCCTTTGTGAAAATGAGAACTTTCCTATATCTAATCTACACTACTCCTTTACTAATGTAACTTCATGTCCTCTAGTCCTCCTATCTTTCTATCAATATTTTCTTAACTATTCTATATTTTAAACCTTCTATGTGATCTCCTCTTAATCTCCTGGTCTCTAGTGTTGTTAAACCACATTATTTTAGGCGTATTTCATAACATTTTCGTCGATCTCCTCGGTACTCGTTCTCGCATATCTATGTCCTTCTTGCGATTAGACCTCCACGCTTGTATACAATATTCTAAATGAGGCCTAACTATTGTTTTGTACAGCGGTATTGTTATACGTTAGTTCTTTTTCCTTATACGCTATATTTCACCCAATTAATTCACGGATTTGATTTCCCTTTGAAGTTGCAATTCCGCACTCCTCTGAAACCTTCATATCAGTAGTACTTAGTTCAGTACCCCCTTTGTACATTGTACATATTCGTTTACAAGTTCTGTGTGGAGGCATTTACATTTCCCAAATTTGAACAACATTTGCCACTTTTGAGACCATTTGATCAACCTGTCGAAATCATCTTGCAAATGCTGTCTATCTCTATCATATTTAATCCTTCTAAACACTTTTGTATCATCCGCAAATTTCAACACCTTGTTTGTTATGTCATCGTCCAAATCGTTGATATATATTAAGAATAATATAGGTTCCAGTACTGATCCCTGTGGTACCCCATTCAAAACTGATTTCCAGTTTGAATCCTCCCCTTCAACTACTACCCGTTGTCTTCTGTCAATCAGCCATTTTTCTATCCAGTTAATTATAAGATCAGCGTGATTCAGAAATGCTATACATTAGACATGCTTTTGGAACTGATTGTAAATATGGCTTCGGGCCCTGGTGCTCCGGTATGTAGATACGTGCAGTGCAAAAATACATGCGGTGTCCATAAACTATTCCATATCTTAGAATGTTATATTTTAAGACGTTCCGGACGCACGCACGGACGCATGTCGCACGAAAGCAGACACACTCCCGTCATTCATAGACACATGCACGTACGAGGCACGCACGCACTCACACACTCACGCACGTATGCACGCACGCACGCACGCACTTTATAATTAATTGACCAAACATGGCAAGTTTATTTCGTGATGACGGCATCTACTCACCTAAATAGATGAATTTTTGAAATACGTCTTCGACGGTATCTTTGTCGAAGGTGTCGAACGGTGAATTCGAAACACACGGGTTTATCCGTAGAGCATCAAATTCCTTGCCGACAACGAAATTACCCACGCGGTCTTCTATGCCGAGAACTGACGGCACAGTGAAAGCTTTCATTGGTCACATTTTGTCACAAAACATTTGCATTGTTTGTGTGCGTGTATGTGTGTGTGTGTGTGTGTGTGTGTGTGAGTGTGTGTGTGTGTGAGTGTGTGGGGGGGGCGGGTGGGTGGGTGTGCACACACACGCACATAAACGCACGCGAGCACACAATATCACATACGCGCACGTTCGTGCATGTACAAACACACGTGCATATACAAGTATGCACGCACCCCACTACCCCTTCTCTCCACACACACGCACGCATGTAAACACAGGTACACATGCACATGTACGTACGCGCGCGCATGCGAATACACATTAATTACTTTTCTTTAAATATATGTGAAGTGTGCTTATTATATATATATATATATATACATATATATATATATATATAGCGACATCACTTACGTTGCGAATCACCGCGCTTGTAAAAATAAGCGTACATCGATATTTTGTCAGTAGGAACCTGTTGAGCTTGGTGCTAGGGTCCCTTTAAAATAGAGTACTGTATTGGTACTTACCTTGACTGCCTCCTAGTGTCGCTAGTCGGAACGCCTCTCTGTAGTCGAGCTTGGTGTAGTTTTCGTCCCTGTTTATACTGAGAATGTTCGACGTCTGCACGGCGTACCGAATCGCATCCAGCATTGACGGGTTATAGCCCCCAGACACATCTGAATCAGAAGAGAGTCGATATGTGTCCACAAGCAAGACACGTGTGCATGTACGTACATAAAACACACAGGTAAGACTCGAATACCAAGCACACATGCAAGCACATACACACATGAATGCATAAAAATTAAACGCATACGTTTATATCTTATGCACTGTTCATGCATGTAACGCTTGCATACATAATGTTCGTTGTTTCACCGTGGAACAAACATCGGTTAGTTTTGTTTTCATAACGAAAGAACAATCGTGTATGTATAATACATATGTAGTTGTAATTAACTTTACTGAAGAGTGATTATTTATCGATTCGTGTTGATTAGACACACCTGTACCGAGTCCGACTTTGATGCTCCTGTCCAGCAAACGCCGCACGTCACACAGTCCACTCTGAACGCTGTAAATAATTTAACGGTCTACACAACTATGCCATTATCATAATTGTTGTGAATTACATTGCTAGAGACCTGTTGGACAATGTTTCAACCCTTTGGAGCATGTTGTCTAGATAGTTCCTACGTCAGTGATCTTTGTTTCAGAGCCGACCAAACTCATGAGCATCAAAGATCAAGTGTTACTGTTTCCAACCTCGATGAGTTTTGCGTTTATACATTGCTTGCAGCTATTTCATATATCCCACTGTCTGTGATGATTGCGTTTTCCACATGTACAATGTGTGTTATGCTAGTGAAAATAAGCACCAACAGTCGTTCAACACAATAGAATGTGTGTGGCTCACAAGTATGTGTAACAATTCATGACTGATGTCGTATGTTGACTCCTAACCCAATGACTCTATGGTACGCGTCTACCCTGTTCCCGGACAAACAAAAACGTCACAACTGGCTATGCATGCCACTTGTTCATGATACTAAAGCGAGGCACACACACTGCAATATTTCTGTTTCTGTATGTCACCCGTCCTATTAAACACACCAGTATTTTATTTCATGACAAAAAGATTGGACCAGCACACGCTGCTCAACATGTGTTGATTGAACGCACGCCTGTGCCGTCGCGATCCTAGCATACTATTTATTTATTTTGTAAAAATGCCCGCACCGATTGACCAGTAGCCACAACAAAAGTTGTCCAGTGTCTTTGATAGATATACCACTACTCACTGGCCACTATACACTGCGTGAGCAATTATTGCCGCAATTCGATTTTCGAATCGAGCCAAAACGTCTAAGTGTATTATCACTAAAAGCAATTGTTGCAAGTAGGTATGAAGTTCTAGCAGAATCATCTTAATTCATTACGAAGCACCTGTTCACACGAGTAGTCATATTCTAGTCATTGTTGGTGGTTGGTATCACTAAATGTTTGCTATACAATTTAATTGAATATATATTATTTTATATTGTTGTTGTTCCATGTTAAATATCTGGTCTATTATAGAAACGTTATCAACATGCTACACGTGAAATTATTATTACATTCTTTAGACAGCTATTTGAGGGGTTGAGAGCGACCAGTTCACTTAATAAGTACTTATTTTATATTATTATCATTTAAACTTGCCTGCCTGCCTGCCTGCCTGCCTGCCTGCCTGCCTGCCTGCCTGCCTGCCTGCCTGCCTGCCTGCCTGCCTGCCTGCCTGCCTGCCTGCCTGCCTGCCTGCCTGCCTGCCTGCCTGCCTGCCTGCCTGCCTGCCTGCCTGCCTGCCTGCCTGCCTGCCTGCCTGCCTGCCTGCCTGCCTGCCTGCCTGCCTGCCTGCCTGCCTGCCTGCCTGCCTGCCTGCCTGCCTGCCTGCCTGCCTGCCTGCCTGCCTGCCTGCCTGCCTGCCTGCCTGCCTGCCTGCCTGCCTGCCTGCCTGCCTGCCTAAATAAGTTGTGTTGCTTCTCAAAACGAAGACTCACAATATAAATATAATATAAATAAGTATTACCTGATGTTACAATTCGGACAGTGAGCGACGCCTGTGTTTGTCTGTTTGATCAGTTCCACCTCGTTGTCAGACAGATAGTTGCAATGGGCCATCACCGTCTGTAAAAACGTGTCAAATTCCAAGTACTTAATACATTTCCTACATAAAGACAGAAGACTTCTAACGCCAAAGCTGCGGCGTGCATAAGATGTGTTTTTTCGAGGAACTGCCGTACAACACAACTGGCCTATTGTGCAGGACGCAGCGGGCTGAGAACAGGTAGCTTCGTTCCTTGCCCCGCCCGTTGAGCTTCATCTAAAGCAGCGAACGGTGTTACATGACTTTTTATAACAATCGAGATATAGCCACCCTTCTATCTCTCTCTCTCTCTCTCTCTCTCTCTCTCTCTCTCTCTCTCTCTCTCTCTCTCTCTCTCTCTCTCTCTCTCTCTCTCTCTCTCTCTCTCTCTCTCTCTCCTGTCAATCGTGTTTGACGATGACATCAATGTAGGGGTGTCCTTGTGCGTTGCTCTTCGGTGAGAGGTCAGTCATATTTGTTCAACAAAGCCACCATGGTGCATTTGTTGTGTGGGGACATGTAACGGAAGTTCGAGTAATTCGGAAACATGTGCATAACTCTGGTTTTAAACGCCATCGAACGTTACCAAGAGGTTCATCAGAAAGAAGTGCTCAATTGACGTCATCAACTCGGGAATTACGCTCAACGAAAATAAACATTTTAAGTTATAATAACTTTCCGAAAAATGACTAATCCGTACTTCTTAGCCGCAGGAGGATATATCGCGTTGTTCTTGCACAGTACATTTGGTTACGTTAATGACGGTCGAGCCCAGCTACATTACCTTTGCGGTGAGAAGCCCCGCCCTCTGGTAGACATCCGTGTAGTGGTTGGCGTCGGGGTATAAGTCGCTGATCAGCTTGCATTCACCTCGTGTCTCACTTAAGTGGCTCTGAAACAAATACGTATTATGATAAATTTGTCTTTACTTGTAATCTACAACCAGTAGTATATAATAATTTATTCGACGGGTTAAAACACTTTTTCCTCAGTTGGTTTAGCCCAACAGGAGGATGTCCAATACTTCTGTACTGCTGCTATTTCCCCGTTGATATTTCACCGGACTCGCACAAATAATAGTCTGTCTGATGATTGTAAGAAAACTAAATAAAAACGAAGCTGAAATTATACGAGCGAAACATCGAACTAAGGTGCCACCCTTGAATTACGTCGCTTCCTAGATTATGAATTATAAAATAATAAAACTATAAACAATTTCTTAATCAAGACTGTTTATAGTTTTACTTTGTCAGTCGTTAATTCAAGAATTAACGACTTTCAAGGCCTACTGTATTAGACCCCATTCAACAGGCCCTGGTAGCCTCCCAGATCAATCCGGGCGAAATGTCAAGGCTATGTACATTTACGTTGCAAGTGTGACATTTACAGTACAATGATTTAGAATTAGTGCTCGTAGCACTTGGTGTTCTCGTCACATCTAACCATGCAATGACAGTATGCATTGCAAAAAACACAGTCGTACAAACATAGATCAGCCTGTGGGACACTACGTTGTAACGTTGATTATCCTACCTGGACGAGTATGTTGTATTTGCCCGCCACCTGAGCTAACTGGGTCATCAGGTCGCTCGTAGTGCTCACTGCAAACCTCGGAGTCACCACCGGTTGAAGCAACGCGTTCTACAACGACACGCAACGATACAGACACGGTCTAGTGTTGTTTGATATACATCTAACTCTTTACTACGTTATATGAAACCACCGTATAGAAACAGTGTCGTGAACAGTTGCATTGTCGATAGGTAGAAGAGTCGTTTTTAGCTGTAATGAAAAAGGAATGCTGGGACTATCACAACCGGGAGTCGACACAAACACAGTTGAATAAAGAGTACAGGAACAGTTCTACAAACTATAATTATTACACAGAGTAAGGAAACAAACATACTTCCCAAATGTCACATATTGCACACTTCAACGCCGTTCTTTTTTTCTGAATAATGGGGGACACGTACATTTTGGAGGTAGTGAAACAGTGACTCTCCTATTTTCTCCAAAGTCCATGTCATTGTTACATGTAATGTGCTTGAATAAAACATGAATTACTCCGTACTAAACATAACACTGCACCACACAGGGCAGTATGTTCGCAAAGACTGTGCATTAATGATGTATCCCCCTGACTGATATTGCGCATTCTGCCTTGACTGTTGACCGCGCTTTTAATAGTTCTGTCATTGGCTGCGCCTGGCGTCAAATTCTCTGTCATATCGACATCACCCAATTGCACGACACTAGCGGCATCACTGGATGTTTAGTGTTCTTCTTTGCGACTTCAATTTCGTTGGTGGGTATACGCCAACTGGCAGAATTTTTTTTATCACCTATCGTGAAGTTTATCGGATAATCAGCTACTTAAAATAATACTTTATGTCATGTTTGTCTTGAGGTTCACCCACCTTTCGGGTAAGCACATTCTGCACGAACCTGCAACAGAAACAAGGCACAGGACCGGTACATTGACTACGTCTTACAAAATATAATCCGCAAGGATAATTTTAAGTAGGTTATTAAAGCATACATGATTTTGTAGACGACGGTATTAATATAATTTATTGTTCTATTCGAGACGCAGCTTATTCAAGAGGACATTTATGCACAATATCATGCGCCTGAAGTGTGTAAGTGTTTAAGTTTTATAATATAGAAATATAATGCATGCATATAATATTGAAACTGTCCAATTAAGTACATGTTAGTACATATGCGCCACTGTAGGTTTGGTGAACTTGAGCGATGGTACAAAACTGCCTGACAATTAAGGAAAGTCGAGTATCAAGAGGCATTGATAATGAGGCATTGTGGTTACAACGTCGCTGAGATCACGTTCTGACGGAGCAAGCTCGACGAAGTGTAGTACACACGTTTCCGTGTCTGACAAGGATTGAGCTGTGTTTTCAATGTAGTAGTCCGGCGCGTTCTGGTCCATGCACACTTTGCCGACAAATGCCCGTTGACCAACATCCTCTGCAGAAAAGTCGACTCTACATATGTAGTGATTATTCTCTGCGCGTAACATCCAGTATAATGTACAATGACGTTTCATGAACCGTTTATGGACGCACGCACCCTCGCATGCATGCACGCACGCACATGCACACGCGCGCACGCACACACATACACCCACGCGCGCGTGATCACGCGCATTCACGCACAAATATAAGTCGTGAACAAGGGTAAGAGTTCATATGCAAGGGGTAAAAGTTCATGTGCGTTATTCTGCTATATGATAGTTGGTATATCCAGAAATAAAATGATACAGTTAATCGTTTCCGCCTCAGCAGGTAAACAGACGCCATTGTTGTAGACTTTCACAGTGAATCCCTAGAGCGACCTACCGATAACGTCGCAAAGTCGGAGCGATCCCTCTGTGTGTATTGTCGCGAAGTAGCAGGCGGTCGTCGTGCCGTTCTTCAGCAGTCTTGTCTGCAACAGCAGCAATCTCGCAAAGTTTGACGCACTTACAATACAGGGACTGCGTGTCTTTGATAATCTATAATTAGCGTTTTAATGGGGTTTAAAGGCACATGGCAGTGAAACACCTCCTTCAAGATTGCCCAACACACCAGTAAGAGAGGAAAGCAACCCGCAGAGACATCAGTGAAAACAGATCTTTGGAAACCTACGGCATAGAGCAACCTACATACTAGGAACCGGGGTCACAGTCTGAGAGAAAGAAAAAGAAGAAAAAAATGGACATAATTATTACAAGTATCATCGTGCAAAATGCATAAGGGCACAGCATTATGAATATTCATATAACGACATTTTAAAGTACTTTAATTATTAACCAGTAAGCAAATCTCCAGCAAACTCTCCAACGACTTACCACAGCTTTCCGGTAGGCGGCGGCAGCGAATGTGACGTCAGCAAAGCTCGCCTCGAGCGGGAATGTGTATCGAGGCAGCCACTCGAGAAGGGGAAGGTCGAGTCCCGTGCCGGCGTTAGCATACTGGGAGGCGTGGACGTGGGTGTCCACGAAACCGGGTATGAGAAACTCCCTAAAATGGCGTGTGATTCTTATAGAAATGAGTCTTAGTCGTTGTTATACTGATATACCTCAATACTGTGTGCGTGTGTGAACGCATGTGTGAACCGACATAGAAACAGGCAATATTACAACAACAACAACTACCACTACTACTACTACTACTACTACTACTACTACTACTACTACTACTAAGTATATTGTTTCTGTTATAACATTGTATACCCATATCTACTGGTAACAACCGAGCCTCTGCTGCTAACCAGGAATTGTATAGATTGTATACGCTTTGTCTTTCATTTAGCTTCTGTATTATATAATTCCAAAATAAAACACCTTACCTTACCTTACCTTATCTTACCTTACCTTACCTTACTACTACTACTGCTAATAACAATAATAATAATAACGATAATAATGGGACATACAACAGCCTCTGTTATTACAGTTAGTTCAGCGCGTAGATTTATTCTATTACACCAAATCAATAAAGAACAACTAATCGGTAATGTTGTTGGGACGCCTTCTTTGGTTTAGTAATTAGATACCGGCTAACTAAGATTAAGTAATTTGCTATATATGATGGAGAATTACGCTTGCAAGCAAATACAAAGACAAAACTTTGATCTTTAGGCCTGCATGATTAGGAAAGAAATGATAGCGTGCATGCACAGTGTCGGTAATCTGTCTTGTTGTATTGTGCGTCAATTTAGTAGCAGCGTCTCTGGTAGTTTGGTTGGCTGGACTGCTCTAACGATTACGACGGACTGTAACGTGCGTGAAAGTAGGATTGCAAGCATCGTGTCTTGGAAATACACTGGCTGCATCTTGTCTGGGAATTACATTGACTGCACTGTGTACTGATTTGTATTGAGGGTAACCAAGCACGACGCCACCGTAAGCGTTTTGGACGATGAGGCACATAAAACGATATCTACTTTGAAGAAATTAATACTGACTACGCCCGTGTGACTTCCATGGTGTATGCTGAACCTGTATCGCCAATGAGGGGTCTACGTGCGCAACCTTTAATCAGAATACCCTATGTGTGAACAACCTCGCTATTCCGTAGGTTGGTAATTTGGCAGTTCGTCAATATTTGTATTGATATAAGATTACGGCCAGCCGCTTTGCACACTGGGGTTTGTGTACAAGGTCGCGATGGTCTAGGAATTAGATCCTCGGCCAGTCGATACCGAGACCAGGATTCGTGTCCACTCCTGCCGTGTCAAGTGAAGTGTAACGTGTCGCATGCAGTGTGTCACATTTAGTGTGTCGCATGCAATATCGCATGCAATATCACATGCAGTGTGTTACATGTAGTGTCATATGCAGTGTGCCACATATAGTGATAATTACGAAGTACGTGTACATTCTTTGGTATGCTATTTGTCACACGGATTTGCAAGGTGTTTGTGCCAGGACAATTTAAAAGGATTGTCCAACATGTGACCTTATAATGGGGTCTATAGAGATCTCACAGCGCTCGATTGAATACAAGGTGATTAGTGAATGATCCTGGTTCGTGGACAGCTGATTTGGAGCCAGACGATATAGACTGGTTATAGTTGTTGCTGCATTTAGCAGTTATATTCCCTATTTTATTACATTGTTTAAATGAATTCACGCAATTGCATTGCATTTTGTTGAACTTAACTTCTGTAGAAACAGTTATCCTGCAGTGCACAGTACAGCAAATGTGACAGTTTGCAGTGCGGGATGACTGTAGCAGTTAACACACTGTACAAGATGGCATATATAAAATGAGGTTAATGATTTGTAGAGGTCGCCTATACATGTACACACGTCAATTACAGTAGCATTTACTATATTTCAAAAAAGTTGTTATACACTTGTATGCATGTCTTATAATTGGTGTAACATGTGCCATGAAGTAATATTATACCTCAAACACAATATATGTGGACAATAGATGGTAGTTCCCGGCGGCTTATTCAGCAAGGCAACATGGACATTGTTTATCTGTGTACTAACATCTATAAGCAATCTTTATATTGTTCGGTGTTGCTCTAAATTATAAAGTTCGTTCATGGTATGATGTTGTTGACTAGATAAGTGATCCGTACTGTTTGTATTGTTGTTCTAAAGGTTAGAAAGCATGTGCTATATGTGAATTACAGTTATAAACACGGGCATACTGTTTGAAGTGGTAGATCATATATATAACACATATATATATATATATATAATTATGTTCTTATTTATTTACAGGAAATTGTTTTGAACAGACACTAACATGTATAGTGGATAAACGTCATAATGTTGTATAATGTATAGCTACATACGACAACTTGCATTAGAAAAAAGGTACATATATATATATATAAATATATATATATATTGTACAACAAACTGTACAACATTATGACGTCCATCAATATATATATATATATATTGATGGACGTCATAATGTAAAAGAACAAACCTGCGTGTATATATATATATACAAGCAGGTTTGTTCTTTTACGTTGTTATGCTACTGTAATTTGCTATGCAAGTATCCTCACCTCTCCGCGAGATGGTGAACTTGATCGTGTCCTATATCATGCTTTAGTTGTAAAGCCGGCAACTCTTTTTCGTCTTCAATGAAAATTATCTGAAATCGGTAGTTCGGATCTGAGCGAGATATTATTCGGAACAGTGTGTGTCTGTGAACAGGGTTAAACACAAGTCATAGAGTATTAAGTATGACACATGTTTATCATTTTAATTTTATCGTACCAAATAACACACACACACACACACACACACACACACACACACACACACACACACACACACACACACACACACACACACACTTAATTTCAGTTATGATGAATAACGTGTAGCACGTATACTAGATAGTTATTGTGTAATAAAAAGCACATATTAAACTCACTGATCTGTTTTAAATGTAAACTGTTCATACGGCTAAAGGGACCCCACTTGGTGACACAAGAAACCCCACGATTGGGTTCCATTGAGCCCCTTCAAACGCTTCCACTAATGTGCATACATTTGGAAATTGACATAACTCAGTATAACAAATTTCACTACCCTCGTAGAGGACATACACATTTATATGATAGTGCAATTTTAATGTTTACAATTACAACTTTCTTTCCATTGCAATTTACGTCATCGGATGTTAAATGAAATTTGTCTACTGTTTTCTGATCGGTGTCTCAGGTGCCATTTTGGATTGGTTAATGGAATGCACACATGTGGGGTTTGTTACTAATTGGCGCATCATTCAAATTCGAAGTGTCATCCAGATCTTGGTAATCGCATCGGTACCAGTGGTTGATTAAGACATTTGTGGGCCCTAGGCACCAGCTCTTCTGAGGGCCATAGGTAGACCCACCCCAAGGTATTCAAGTTAAAAATGCACTGTTTATATTTACACATATATATTGAATATGAGCATAACGTACATGAATGAATAATCGACAAAGCTAATACAAGAATAGTCCTTCCTAGGATTTGGGCGTGAGTTGGATTTCAAATCCAGCCAATACGTTCCACCACTCGCCCCACGATAAACCACTAGTAAGTTATGTAATAACATCTCAATAATGTATGTTAACATTCAAACATATAGGGCCTACATCAAGATTATTCCCTGCTTGCAAAGCTCATTGGGCCAATGATGTACAAATAAAATTTATTCAGGAGCCATCATTGCCCAACTCATGTCTTGCGAGCTAGCTGTTTTCGGGAATATGTTCGTGGGCCCCTGCCTTCGTGTACTCTAGGGACGTGCCTGTAGTGCCTATATTGGTTAATCCGACACTGATCAGTAGTATAATTACCCGACGTACGGTACGGATTACCCCCACCATACACACTGTTAACTTTCCCGTTTGGTGGTTTTGAACTAAAAGTTGTAAATTGTATAATAATTATTATTATGTCCGGATCCAAACCGGAAGTAAACGATGCAGTTGCGCCGGTCGGATTACAAGTGCGCGTCAATCGGGTTACGGGTGTGTCGAGAGTCTCATGACGAGTGACTTAGTGCAGATATACGAAATTAGGCTGTAGTAAGTGTTATCAGCAATACTGCATCGACCAAATTTGAAGTTTTAATTCGGGTCAGCGAGGCTGCCTGATAATAAAAAATTAATTCATCATGATGATTATACACTCTTTTCACGTGCTGTATACTGTCTGTACACGCTTTTCACGGCCAGTTTAATTTCTTGATCTTAAAACAACAGGTAGGTACGTGACAATTTTTTTAGAATACTTTGTATCTCAATAAAACTGATATCACTGGAAAGAGCCTGGAAATACCTTTAACACGGTGCTTATATATTTGTACTATGGTATATATTAAGAAAATTATGCCAATTTGAATGTCGGAAATTATGTCTAAATTTCGTCCCTTTGTTTTACAGTAAAACATTGGTAAACGTGTGACCAATAATCAAGTTTTTGCACTTCAAAATGTCATAACTTTCTTAATATTAATATTATTAAGATAAAAAATTTAGTGCATAATTCCTATGGACAACTATTTATAATTATGTAGTTTTAATTACATTGTGATGCTAATTAAGTTCTTAGATTAATAATTAATTACTCAAACGAACGATTCAATGAGATCATTTTTTTAAATAAATTCATTCATACATCATATATTTTAATGAAATGTTCAGTGAGATCACACCACAAAATAACATACAAACAAGTGATGGGAAAGTAATGTGTCTGTCCATAGTATTTCTCCAATCAAACATCATTAATTACTTCCCGAATCACTAATTAACTAACTTACTGGACTCTTAAATTTCTTTAAAACATGATTCATAATTAATATATTTCAATGACATACACACAAGAACCACTACTAGACAGTAGAGAAACTGGAGATAAAAAAATTAAGTATTTAAATTGTATTCCACAATTACACTTAATTAATTAACCGACTTATTTAGACACACGGACATGCAAACATGACAGTTGTTTTACATGTATTCTATTCATAGTTAGTCATAGACAGCTGAACAATTTCAATGACATTTTTAGTAAACAAAAACTGGAGATAGCAAAATTAAGTATGTAAATTGTATTCCACAATTAAACATAATTACTTATTCCATGAATAACTAATTAACCGACTTATTTAGACACACAGACATGCAAACATGACAATTGTTTTACATGTATTCTATTCATAGTTAGCCACAGACACCTGAACAATTTCAATGACATTTTCAGTAAACAAAAACAGAAACTGGAGATAGCAAAATAAGTATGTAAATTGTATTCCACAAAATTAATTCTTATTAACCAACTTATTTAGACATGACATGACAATTATTCCGGTCGATGTTGACGGCGCAGGTTCGAACGGTGCAGGTCCGGTCGATGTCGACGGAACAGGTCCAGGTTGAACAAACACTCCGCGGCAAAGCACATCAAACTTCACAAACTCACTTCCTTCTGTTAGATGTCTGTACTTGTCCAATGTCTTACACAGTTTCTGGACCCGGTACTTATAAGATGAAAGATCCCCAGGAACAACATCCTTCAAAGCTGTGAGTGTACGCGAAATCACACGGTCGTGTTCAATGTACACAAACAACACATGGCCATTCAGGATATCCTCACCAACACAGGGCAAGGTAGCGAAGTTGTCTGTTAAATGCTGCCTAGCAAGTCCAACTTTAGCAGCAGGAGCCTTCCGTTTCTTTTTTGGAGGCATCTTCTGAAATTAAAATGTATAATATGTATTAATTACTATGTAATAGTATCCAGATTACAGATAGTAAAACAAGATTCAATATTATACTTATATTATTATAAGTGTGCATGTGATGTGCGCGTGTTGGAATGATTATGTATTAATTGAGTAACAGTTAATCAATTAATATATAATCACACCCACCACTTAAATAACCTGATATAAGACATACAAGTAGTTTCAATTACAATTTAGAGTAACAATGGCTTCTTTTTGCGTTGAATCACCTTTTGTGTTGGCTCCAATATGCTGAACAGCCAACAAAAACAAAGAGGACTGCTAAGTTAAATAATCTAATTGCAATCAAATATACAATCACTATCAAGTAAAATAACCAAATACTCAATACACTAAGTTACTGTCAAAACATTAAGTAAAAAACAACTGATGTAGCAGAATTGCATTGAAACCTCTGTAGATCTAGCAGCAAACAAGCTTAAATCATAAATGCACGTGTTTGTTTGTAAACACTTTCTGAATAGCCAATGAGGATGCCTAAAACAGGTCACGTGATCACCGGGCTGGTGACAACAACGATTGAGAACGATCACAAATCGGCAATCATCCTCTAATCCGTATTATTGCATGAGTTACCAACAATCCATAACTTGCTAAAATATAATAACATTAATATTGGATGCCTTAATGGCACAATTAAACATGGTTTTGATGGTAAAATAAAACAGTGGGTGACCGTTCGAATTTGTCAACATCGACATTTCTCGGAGCGAAAATAGTTTTTCCCTCGGCTAAAAACAAGTACTTCTCTGCAATAGATTTTTCCCAAACTTGGCCAATATATACATAAATATACATTAAACATGTGTATAAAGTTTTAAAACTTTCATATCCTTACCTTCAAGATGAATATTGACGCTGAAAATGACGTTCGATTTCAAAATTTCACAACTTTCCAAGTTTCCCTCCGATATCAACAATTCGAAAACGAGGTAGCAGAGGAACACGTGAACTACGTCATCAGTGTTGCTGTGGCTTGGGTATCCCTAAAATAGACCGATGACGCTACAGGAAAGGGGTCGACCCCTTTCCCCGCAGCGCTCTACAGCGAAACGATGTTCGCGGCCGAAGCGGCCGCCGCGGGGTGGCGGAGTTTGTCACGTACCTACAACAGGTGTTGGCGGCTTACCTTCTCGTTGTGAACTCCCACGGCCTTCCTGGGCAGGATTTCTAGAGCGTTGGTCGCAGTGGCGTGCAGCAGACACCCGGCGTACACAAACATCCTGTAGCAATAAGCCTACTATGAGGATCCGAACACGCGCGATCGTTGAGCAACTGGCCAATAACAAGGGCATCGAGCGGCGACCTTTTGACGTCTCCACAACGTAGTATTATTGACGGGGTCAAGTCCGTCATCGAACCTCGCGTATCTCCCTTGAGCAGCGCGTACTTGACAACGGGACACTGCCGTAAATATCGTATGACAGTGCATTCGTCTTATTTACGAGACCGTTGGCGGTGATACACTAACAAAGACATGCAGTCATGCACTACAAAACGAATACGCCAGCTGAAGCTTAGAAATGTTGGTATGCCTTCATTATCATCATCATGATCCACTGCCAGGGGCGTAGCTAGCCGTACGCACGTACGCACGTGCTTCCGCATCAATTTGTCAAACCAAAAATTCCATTTAAGACAGTGGTCGATGGAAGCCCTGATAACGTATGTTGTACCCCTAGCTTGGCAAAGAAAATGTCATCACTAACTTGTAACAATGTATTAATACTTTGATGACACATGATTAAGTTACTAGACGAAGGCAGCCTTTCTACGAAGCTGCTGCCGTTGGTATACGACTGGCAGGCAAGCCAGTGTCTAGGCAAAGCATATAATTTATGTCATCATTCACTTGTAGCAATTTATCATTGTTTGACTACCTCTATGGGGCGAAACTAACAGAAGCATGCAGCCACTATGAAGTCGATCAGTAAGGCGATAGCATACAAGCCCTTAAGAACAACAATGCCACAACAACATCAACATCGTTGAAAGATATAAACATATTACATTGAGCGTAATTATTTACATTCTATATGCAATAAGTGTCAAAAATGCACCATGTCCTTAAAATTGACGTGGGTTGTTTAACGCGGAAGTCACGTGACTGTTGTTTTTTAATCATAGCATTTTTGAAAGTTACTTATCCGAACTGATCGCCCCCAAACTGACACGTAAAGTCACATGGTGGCGCTTCTTGATAGGTCAAAGTATGACATGAATGAAGGGTAGGACTTTAAAATGTATGCATAAGGAGTCCAACGTCAACACGCTCAAAAGACAAACATCCAGAAAAAATCTAACCTTCAACAGATAATGATATGAAACACAAGACAAGGCATGTTCGCCATAGTAATTTCTAACTGCATTCTATGTACTTCTGAAATTTCACAGTTACTAATAGCTCCCATACCAATCCTGCCCCTATTTGCCAAGTCACAGTAACTTAAAATACTGGTTTTGAAATGTGTTGCATTTAGATCATGTTATATGTCATATCCATAAAGTATTCCAAACTCTTCCAGACAACTGAGATTTTCATAACTTTCAAGAACAAAATGATAATTTATGTTTGCTTGAGCACCACCTCTCTGAAACATCAGAACAAATTCATATTTTTTCTCCAGAATGATCTCTGCATTCCTCCAATCTGAATTTGTAAGTTTGTCCTTAAAACTGGACAGACCCTTTCCTAAATAATGATGGTCAATCAAATAACACCGATTTGAAATTTGACGTAAATTGATAGATTTGTTGGATATGGCAGTATCGCCATGTGTAAGTATGCTAGTAGGATTTTCTGCAATATAAATCTGAGTAGGTGCTGTTTTTCCAGTCATTCTAGCCCAATCAGTTTTGTCTTTCATACTCTGGGACATATGTCTACCTATCTGAGTAGGCTCTGATGGTTGAAATGAATTTTGTCATGCTCATAAATGTCCCAATTATCTAAGTCATCAATTTTTTTAATACATTTTAATTACCAGCCACACATCATGTGGGGGTGAAAATTCTGAACTCCCACACTGTGACTGAACATGGATTCTGGCCGATGTGATTTGTGAGTAATACGATATAAATGACAATGTACGCCATTGTGATGTGTGGAGAATTTCACAATTAATGTTTGCGAGACATTTCTAAATATGGTCTTAACTGTACCTGGTATTCCCCACCCGAGTGTGTCTGCATAGGTTACAATATCAAAGTCCAATGAATATATTGCCAGAGCAAAGTGATTAGAATACACAACTCCTTTAGTTCCATCTCGATTCATCACTTGCACACTGAAATGTTTGTGTACAGTAATTTGCCTAACCGTGCTGCGGTTATTATACATTTGATATATAGATTTATATGCCGACTACAGTTCTCAAACATTGCATTGAACTGTAGCATAATTAATCGTTAACAGTCCATAATCTGGAAGTACTGGTTTAATTCCTTGTACAAGTAAATACATTTCACATTTTCAGTACACATATAGAATTTTCGAATCAAGGCATTAACCTGAGCATAAATTCTCTTATATTGTCTAGCCATATCATCATCATCACTGAGATATTCAGTGCTAACAGTTACATTTATTAACTGTGGGCAATGTTTCTTCATTTAGCACAAAGTTTGGGATGTGCATATCTTTGAACCTTTTTACAGCAAAATATCATAGTATTACTTTTGGTACTGTTGTATTTGATATCGTGTTATATACCAAAAACCAGTGTCTCATTCCAAGGAGTAAAGAGATTTGTGACAGACTCATTACAAACACAGATTTATATAGGCAATGAGAACCAGAAAGTTAGTTGACACTTCGTGGAACCACCAATGGATGGCCTTGTAGCAAGATTACCACTTAAACTTTCTAGAGAAGAACCAATCAGTTGCAAATGGTCACTGTCAAGGTTGTTTGATTTAAGTATATTCTGTAAAATGTAAGTATGTAACAGCAACACCCATAAAAAGTGATAGGTCAAGGATGATCAATTTGAATGAACAGGAAGCCTTGCATCATAAAAAGTGGTCCATGTGCAAATGTTGTGCAATATAAGCAGATGAGTTGATGGGCAGCACAAGTGCTTCCCAGCTAATCACCTCTCCAGCCAGAGGGGTACAGAAGGACAAAGGCTTATTTTGCATAATCCATGGCACTGCTGTTGGCTACAGTTGTCCACTGGCAAATATATAAAACATTATGCAAAATAAGAAGATAAGGCTACCAGGGTCTCAGTCTGAGATGATGACAGATGGATAATGTCCACTTACAAGTGTCCTTGATTCATGCTGTACTCAAAAGCAATAGTACTTCAATCCACTTAGTCTTACCCTTGGTATGAATCTAAAGTAACAGGAAAATAAACAAACAAACAAACAACAACACAACTTCCATGGTTTTGAGGAAAGAAGAGAAGAATGTTGTGTCCAGCGTTATTGCAGCCACGTTTTGATTATGTCTGCAATGCATGGTATAGGGATTACATGCAGTGGTCAAAATTAAACTGTAGACAGCTCAAAATATTAATAAGATAATTCGGTATCTCTTTAAATATGATTGTAGGCGCCGTATAAGTTTCAGTGATTTTAAGAAATCAAATTATCTATAATATGTATAGTTGTGTGTCCTAAGTTCGTGCATCGTCCACTTCGGTGTCTCCTTGATATTGTGTCATGTTTTTGTTCTGTTTGAATGCTTCTGTAAAACGTTATGCTTCATTGGCAGCTCATGTTGCTAGTTAACTAAATTGGTTGATATGTTAAAAGTATGTGTACATGCACGTTTCTGGTTTGAAAAAAACCAACACAATACCGCATTGTCATGGAATTTTGTGATGCATACACTTAGGACACTATATATAGTACAAATGGAAGAGTAAGCTATCTATCTAGCTCTTACTTTAAAGTATGTTTCCAATAATTCAGTGCATTTGCTTTACATGTTCTGATGCATCGACTCTTGTATTGATTTAACTATTTATGTATTATTATATTCTGTTTTATTGGTCCGCTGTGGAAATTGTTGGATTGCACTGTTGTATGTTTGTGTACGTTACTGCTCCTATTTCACTGCCCCTATTTTATGACACACAAGTCTGTGTACACTGTACTGTGATGTAAATCAAATACTAATACAACTGACAGTGCTATCCTTGATTGGCCCGATCCGTGCCGTTCAAAAAGAAGATACCGCCCACGGGTGTGGATGTAAAATTAAGGAAAAAAAGTTCAACTTCAAAAACGTCTTTGTTTACCGATCACGTAAACACGATTTATTGACAGCTTGTATAAAGAAACACTGCAAACGAAACAATTGTCATGATAACCGTAACAACTAAATTCCTTGTATGTTTATTTTTAAATATGCACGTACACGTAGATTAAAAGTGCGGAGGCATACACGAAGGAAGGAATTATACGCGCTGCTTCCTGTCTACCCTGCGCACGCACATTAAAGTTTCCTTCCGTTATAGAGCTAATGTCTATTTCCCAAGATTAAGAGCCTTGGGACGAAATTCAAGGATGTGCGCCTTTGCAATCTATATATAGATAAGTGATGCGTGCGCGCGGTTTGGGGATGGCGGTAGTTACCTTCCGGTTCCCTTTGCTTTCGGCGGTTTCTATTCATGTTCGCGTTTAACAATTTGACATCTACATAGATATATAATTTACGATACACTCGCACTTTACAATTACGTATCGAACTGATCAACAAAAGAATAATAGAAGATAGTAGAATAGTAGACAATATATATATAGTGTGGAGTACTACTTGTATGTAATGTGAAATGAATATAAAATTCCGAGTAAGCCTTACATGCAGTGATGATAGAAAAAATATTTCATAATTACCTTAATGATCGTCATTACAGCAATCGCACTGACAAAAAAGTAATTAAGAAAGCTCCCGTTTGAAATGTATGGAGGTGGATATATGCAATTAGTTAAATTATTATGTTTTACGTTTGTTTAGGACCCATGACAATGGTTCTCTCACTCTCTGATAACTCGACGAAGACCTGTAGAATACCCCCGAAACACAACCAGTATTGACAATTTAACCCTCTCCGCCGCCGGTATCCTAACTCAGCGCCAACTATGCCACGGTCCGGAGTATTTCCATAACTTGGTGGCTAAAACTATATTGGTATTGACAGTCCATGTCGTGGACTATCTAGCACTATCCTGTCGTCAAGAGTGCGAGCGGCTCGATTCCTTTCCTCGATTTCAGTTGTCTTCATTGATCTTGCACTGCTCTCTCCACTAGCTCTCTCCATTCCCTCTATCTTTCCATTCCTCCCCAAGTCTGTCTTCACATTATAATTAGAAAGTGAATCAAATCAAAGAATTGCGATATGTCTAAGTTCAATGCCATTTTTATATATTTTTGCACTTTCATGATACTTCTTTGATATAATATTAAATATCAAACCAGCACTAAATTGGCACTCCATATATCACATTTGTGTGATAGTTATTTAAAATTTAATACCACGAATTCAATGTATCGTGATCCTTGGATATGTCTAGCATTAATCCCGCACCAGATCAACACTCGATATATCACTGTATTGTGATAATTGTGAAATTTTGACAATGAAACTGATATACCGATGTGTCGCGATACTGATAAAAGTTCAATATTGCTGATAAATAAAAAAATTCAATTTCATTATACATTTACAGTCTACAACATAATATGACATTTTAGTGTATGTTGTAATGCACGAAAACGAAAGAAACATGGGATACACCGGGAGAGAAATCAAGAAAATGGCATGAAACCAACAAGAGTTGAGGACCATATGGTTAATGGCCTATGCTTCCAGCGAACAAACAGGCCTAAGTAAGTAAGTACATGCGGTAACGATACAACATAACATAACAAGGTAACCAAATTATGATTGTATAATTTTGTCTTATAAATGTGTGTAGCCGTTTCAAAACTCATTAAATTAAAATTATGGAGACATTTGAAATTTCCTCATGCTCTATAGAATGCAAAGAAGCAGTTTGTACATCTCCTACACACTAACTCATGTCCTATGTGCTATTTAACATTTCAAACAATGCCAAGATCAAGGCAATAATGCTGAACCCTTGATTCTGGCTGGTGTGGAGGGAATTTGGAATTGCCCAAACAAAAATGTTTAGTTGAAACTGTTGAAAGTTGGTTTCAACTGCTGTTCAACCTGCGTTCAGCAGTTTAACAAGATTTAACAAGATTGCCACCCAGAGAATTAACTCTAGGTGGCAGGTGGACAAGGAAGCCCTTTGGCTTATCGAGAGTCCGACCCTTTTATCTATGTGTATCCCGCCCGTCTGAGGTATGTGTCGATTTTATTTTTAAACATATTCACGCTACTAGCACCCACACAATCAGCAGATAATATGTTCCATTCATTTACAGTCCTTTGTGAAAATAAAAACTTTCTTATATCTAATCTACTCTGCTCCTTTGCTAATGTAACTTGATGTCCTCTAGTCCTTCTATCTTTCTTAATTGAAAAAAATATATTTCTATCAATATTTTCATAACCATTCAATATTTTAAACACTTCTATCTGATCTCCTCTCAATCTCCTGGTCTCTAGTGTTGTTAAACCGCATTTTTTTAGGCGTATTTCGTAACTAAGATCCCTCAGTTTTGGTATCATTTTAGTTGCTCTCCTCTGTACTCTTTCTAGCATATCTATGTCCTTCCTGCGATATGGCCTCCACGCTTGAATACAATATTCTAAATGAGGCCTAACTATTGTTTTGTACAGCGGTATTATTAGCTCTTTTTCCTTATACGTTATGTTTCGCCTAATTAATCCAAGGATTTGATTTCCCTTTGAAGCTGCAATTCCGCACTGCTCTGAAACCTTCATATCAGCACTAATGGTTAACCCTAAGTCCTTTTCTTTTACAGTAGTACTTAGTACAGTACCCCCATTGTATATTCTACCTCTTCGTTCCCATATCCTGTGTGGAGGCATTTACATTTCCCAAAATTGAACAGCATTTGCCACTTTTCAGACCATTTGATCAACCTGTCAAGATCATCTTGTAAATGCTGTCTATCTCCATCACTTTTAATCCTTCTAAACACTTTTGTATCATCCGCAAATTTCAACACCTTGCTTGTTATTTCATCATCCAAATCGTTGATATATATTAAGAATAATATAGGTCCTAATACTGATCCCTGTGGTACCCCACTCAATACCGATTTCCAGTTTGAAGCCTCCCCATCAACTACTACACGTTGTCTTCTGTCAATCAGCCATTGTTCTATCCAGTTTACTATACCATTTCCTATGCCATGGGCCTTTAGTTTCAGCAGTAATCTTTGATGTGGTACTTTGTCGAAACCTTTTTGAAAATCTAAGTAGATGATATCTACTGGTGATCCCTCATCTACCCACTTAGTGATGTCTTCCAAAAAACATAACATATTTGTTAAGCATGACCTAGCTTTAAAAAAACCATGTTGAAATGGGTTGATCAAGTTTTGTTTAACAAGAAAATCCACCATGTGATCTTTAAATAATCTTTCTAATAATTTGCAAATCACTGATGTTAAACTCACTGATCTATAGTTCTCTGACTTGTTTCTCGAACCTTTTTTAAATAACGGTATAATGTTTGCCTCTTTCCATTCTAAAGGAACCACTCCCTCTTCTAATGACAAATTTAAAACTGTTGCAAGCGGTACGCTAATTTGTTCTACAATTTCCAATAGTAGTTTGGGCGGAATCCCATCCACTCCAGGTGATTTATTATCCTTCATAGCCCTTATTTTCTTAGCTACCATTTCTGGGGTTACAATTAATTGTCCTAAATAGTCTGAATCTGCCCCCTTGAGCTTAGCCTCTGGTACTGGCAGTGAACTAATATCCTCTCTGGTAAACACTGAACTAAAGTACTCATTCAGGTCTTCTGCCATTAAGAATCCCTCTGATATTATATTTCCAGCACTATCTTCTAGAGGACCGACCTTATCTTGAACTTTCTGTTTGCTTCGAACATATGCATAAAAACTCTTGCTGTCATGTTTTATATTACTAGCTAATTGTTGTTCATAGCTTCTCTTTGAATTTCTAATTTCAGCTGTAGCTTGGTTAAGTGCTTCTTTATGACTGTTGTAGTCTTCATCATTTCCAGTACATCTATATGACTTCCACATCATTTGTTTATACTTAATTTTTCTAATGGCTTCTTTCGATAAGTGTTTCTTTTTGGACCGTTTCCCTTGTTTTTTGAAGGGTACAAATTTGTCGACTATGCACTTAACTTCACTCTTTAATATATTCCAGCATTCTTTTGCTGTCTTATTTTGCAGTGTGTTATTCCAGTCTATCTTTGCTAAATATTTCCTCATGTCCTTATACCTTCCATTGTGGAAATTTCTCCTTTACTGCTTTTTACTATTCATTTCTGATTTTACTTTGATGGTAAAATGTATCTGGTTGTGATCGCTACTCCCCAGTGGCTCACGTATCTTGACATTGTCAACTAATTCATTCTGTGAGGACAAAACTATGTCTAACACATTCTCACCCCTGGTTGGTTCTAGCACATGTTGAGAAAGGAAAGTATCTTGAACTAACACTAAAAACTTGTGGTCCTCACTCCCCATACTCTGAAGAGATTTCCATTGTATATGCCCGTGGTTAAAATCCCCCATAATAATACAGTCCCGTTTGCTTACTTCCCTTATAGCGTTTTTTTCTCCATTCTCTTCTATGCTTATGTTTGGACTTCGATAAACTAATCCAACCGTTAATGTTGAGTTTCCTGTAACTATGTTACACCAAACAGCTTCTTCGCAATCTGCTTCTCTGTCTAATTTTATTTCATAAGCCTGGATAGATTCTTTATTATATAAAATAACTCCACCTCCCCTTCTTCCTATTCTATCTTTCCTAAACATTACATATCCTGTCAGTCCCAATTCGGCATCTGATATATCGGTGGTTGCCCATGATTCGGTTATACCTATTATGTGAGGGTCAATATATTCTACCATAATGTTTAGTTCATTTCTTTTGTTTACTATACTCCTTGCATTTAAACACACACATTTATATCCAGCTTCAGAAGAGTTTTCCAGACTATTATTTGCTGATTTATTTGTGCTGTCTTTATCTATGCCTTCATTTTCAGGCTTTTCTGTGAGTCCCCCCTGTGAATCTAGTTTAAATAGATGCAACCTGTCCCACTGTCAGCAGATCGCAGCAGGTTCTCTGAGAAAACTGCTGCCCCCTTTCCATTAAGATGGAGGCCATCTCTCATGTACATATCTTCCCTCCCAACAAAGTATCCCCATAAATCTGTGAATCCCACCCCCTCTTCTTCACACATCTGCTCAACTAATGCGTTGATCGCCATCCTCTTGCAGTTTCTATACGTTGCCCCCCTTCCTCCCATTACTGGCAAAATTCCTGACAGAATAACCTGTTCAACTCTTGTCTTCTTTAGCTTCCTCACTAACTGTCTATACTTCTGTACTATCGCAGTTGTTCCCTCCCTGTCTGCATTATTTGTTCCTACATGTACTAGTATAGACCCCCCCTTGCCATGTCCCAATACCTTCTCTACCCTGTCAGTGATATGTTCAATTCTAGCCCCCGGTAGATAAACAACGACGTCTTTCCCCTCGCTCAGTGTCTTGTCCGTCTTTCTCATAATGGAGTCGCCCATAAACACCCTTTCTTTCCTCATTGCCCCCTCAATCACTGCCTTAGAATAGCTCCTTCTTCGGTTTGCATCTGTCTGGTTGTTGTCTTTCCCCCCTGTCGTCTTCTCTCCTGTCCCATTCTCTTCCGATCCATTCTTTCCTGTCGCTTTTTCTCTTGTCACCTTTCCTCCTGTCAGCGTCCCTTTTATCGACTTCTCTTCTATCACATTTGCTCTCACTTCCTTTCGTCCCTTCATCTTTCGTCCCATCTCATTTTCTTCTTTCCTCTCCCGTCCCATCTTCCCTCCATCCTTCTCTACGGTCACTTTCTTCCCTGTCACCTTCACGCTTGTCACGTTTTCTGTTGTCGATTTTCCAATGTCTTCCCCTCCAATCACCTTCCCTCCTCTCAATCTCCTTTCATCAGTTTTCTTGCCACTGCTATTCTCCTTCAGTCTTGCAGTATTCTCACCTCTCTCCCTGTCGTCTCTCTCCGTTCGACCTGCCTCCTTGCTAATTCCCATCTCCATTCCCTTCACAATATCTGTCAACCTAACTATCTCCTTCTGCAGACACTCCACCTTCCAACACCCAATGCACTGAAAGGTGAATCCTTCCTCCATGGTTTCTGCCCATGACTTCCCACAGCCGGACAATGCAAAATCTACCCAGCTATGGCAGTGATCACACACCAAGTGTCGCTTTGCCTTCACTTCCCGTTTGCAAGGCGCCATATCCCGATCAGAATTTATTTAATAACTTAACTAACTTAGTCTTTATAAAGACTGTTTCCTGTGTACTACAGCACACTTTAGGTTACAAATTTCAGTTACACAGCCGACTATTTATCCTGTCACGAACGCTAACATTACCGATAGTGACCTAATTTAAATACAATCAATTACGTTACGTTACGCCGCCCGACTGTCGCCCTTGCTTAGTTTTAACAACAATGCTACCTAATCAAAATATCTAGCGAGTGCTGGCTTACACATATATTATCTTAGGTAAGAAGTTTGATGGTTGTTACTTTATCTCCTATATATTCTACCACATAATCAGGTTTGTTAAATCTTGTTTACAACTTACCGAAGGCTAAGTGAGTTACCCTATTATCACTCACTATACTAAGGTGTTCAGTCTACGTCATCTAGATTGTGTAAGAACTGTGATCTTTACTATAATGTTTAGAGCAACGAATTTGAAATGTAATGTGCTTGCTGGGACTCTGATTACCTATCTCGTACAATACGTTATTAAATGGGGTCGCTAATCCCAACACTGAGAATACCTGACTGGCATATCTTATCTTGATCAGTTACTAGAATAAGGTCAATAGCAGATTCACTAATAGTACATACTCTGGTAGGTTCTGCAATCAATTGCGTAAAACCAAATGCACGTTCAAAATTGCACAGAGCATTACCCAGAACATCGTTTCTAGATAGCACCAAAACATTAGTATTACAATCTCCACGCAAAATGCATTCACTAAAATCGTTTCCTTCATTAAAGGACAATTCTAAAAGTTCGTAAAAGTTACATTGTCTTGGTGGCCTGTAACAGATCCCTGTCAGTATGGGACGCGTTTTTAACAAGATTTAACAAGATTGCCATCCAGAGAATTAACTCTAGATGGCAGGTGGACAAGGAAGCCCTTTGGCTTATCGAGAGTCCAACCCTTTTATCTACATATATCCAGCCCTTCTGAGGTATGTGTCGATTTTATTTTTAAACATATTCACACTACTAGCACCCACACAATCATAAGATAATCTGTTCCATTCATTCACAGTCCTTTGTGAAAATGAGAAATTTCTCACGTCTAATCTACACTGCACCTTTACTAATGTAACTTCATGTCCTCTAGTCTTTCTATCTTTCTTAACTGAAAAAAAAACATATTTCTATCAATATTTTCATAACCATTCAATATTTTAAACACTTCTATCTGATCTCCTCTCAATCTACTGGTCTCTAGTGTTGTTAAACCACATTCTTTTAGGCGTTTTTCATAACTAAGATCCCTCAGTTTTGGTATCATTTTAGTCGCTCTCCTCTGTACTCTTTCTAGCATATATATGTCCTTCTTGCGGTATGGCCTCCACGCTTGTATACAATATTCTAAATGAGGCCTAACTATTGTTTTGTACAGCGGTATTATTAGTTCTTTTTCTTTATAGGCTATATTTCGCCTAATCAATCCAAGGATTTGATTTCCCTTTGAAGCTGCAATTCCACACTGCTCTGAAACCTTCATGTCAGCACTAATTGTCAGCCCTATGTCTTTTTCTTTTACAGTAGTACTTAGTACAGTTCCCCCCATTGTATATTCTACATATTCGTTCCCATGTCCTGTGTGGAGGCATTTACATTTCTCAAAATTGAACAATATTTGCCACTTTTCAGACCATTTGATCAACCTGTCAAGATCATCTTGTAAATGCTGTCTATCCCCATCACTTTTAATCCTTCTAAACACTTTTGTATCATCCGCAAATTTTTAGTTTAAGCAGTAATCTCTGATGTGGCACTTTGTCGAAAGATTTTTGAAAATCCAAGTAGATGATATCTACTGGTGATCCATCATCTACCCACTTAGTGATATCTTCCAAAAAACATAACATATTTATTAAGCATGACCTCGCTTTTAGAAACCCATGTTGAGATGGGTTTATTAAGTTATGTTTAACAAGAAAATCAACCATGTGATCTTTAATTAGTCTTTCTAATAATTTACAAATCACCGATGTTAAACTAACTGGTCTATAATTATTTGACTTGTTTCTCGAACCTTTTTTAAATAACGGTATAATGTTTGCTTCTTTCCATTCTAAAGGAACCACTCCCTCTTCTAATGACAAGTTGAAAACTGTTGCAAGCGGTATGCTAATTTGTTCTACAATTTCCACTAGTAGTTTGGGTGGAATACCATCCACTCCAGGTGATTTATTTTCCTTCATAGCCCTAATTTTCTTAGCTACCATTTCTGGGGTTACAATTAACTGTCTTAAATAGTCTGATTCTGCCCCCTTGAACTTAGCCTCTGGTACTGGCAGTGAACTAGTGTCTTCTCTGGTAAACACTGAACTAAAATACACATTTAGGTCTTCTGCTATTAAGAATCCTTCTGATATTATATTTCCAGCACCATCTTCTAGAGGACCGACCTTATCCTGAACTTTCTGTTTGCTTCGAACATACGCATAAAAACTCTTGCTGTCATGTTTTATATTACAAGCTAATTTATGTTCATAGCTTCTCTTTGAATTTCTAATTTCAGCTGTAGCTTGGTTTAGTGCTTCTTTATAAATGTTGTAGTCTTCGTCATTGCCAGTACGTCTATATGACTTCCACATCATTTGTTTATACTTAATTTTTCTAATGGCTTCTTTCGATAAGTATTTCTTTCTGGTCCGTTTCCCTTGTTTTTTGAAGGGAACAAATTTATCTACGATGCACTCTATTTCATTCTTTAAGATAGTCCAGCATTCTGTTGCTGTCTTATTCTTCAGTGTATTAGTCCAGTCTATCTTTGCTAAATATTTCCTCATTTCCTTATATCTTCCTTTGTGGAAATTTCTCCTGAACTGCTTTTTATTATTTATTTCTGATTTTACTTTGATGGTAAAATGTATCTCGTTGTGATCACTACTTCCCAGAGGCTCACATAATTTAACATTGTCAACTAATTCATTCTGTGAGGACAAAACTAAGTCTAACACATTCTCTCCCCTGGTTGGTTCTAGCACATGTTGAGAAAGGAAACTATCTTGTGCTAAAACTAAAAACTTGTGGTCCTCACTACCCATACTCTGTAGAGATTTCCATTTTATATGCCCATGGTTAAAATCCCCCATAATAACACAGTCCCGTTTGCTCACTTCCCTTATAGCGTTTTGTATTTTTTCATTCTCTTCTATGCTTATGTTTGGACTTCGATAAACTAATCCAACCGTTAACGTTGAGTTTCCTGTAACTATGTTACACCAAACAGCTTCTTCGCAATCTGCTTCTCTGTCTAATTTTATTTCATAAGCCTGGATAGATTCTTTAATATATAAAATAACTCCACCTCCCCTTCTTCCTATTCTATCTTTCCTAAACATTACATATCCTGTCAGTCCCAATTCGGCATCTGATATATCGGTGGTTGCCCATGATTCAGTTATACCTATTATGTGAGGGTCAATATCTTCTACCATAATGTTTAGTTCATTTCTTTTGTTTACTATACTCCTTGCATTTAAACAAACACATTTATAACCAGCTTCAGAACAGTTTTCCAGACTGTTCTTTGCTGAATTATTTTTGCTGCCTTTATCTATGCCTCCAGTTTCAGGCTTCTCTGCGAGTCCCCCCTGCGAATTTAGTTTAAATAGATGCAACCTGTCCCACTGTCAACAGATCGCAGCAGATTCTCTGAGAATACTGCTGCCCCCTTTCCACTTAGATGGAGGCCATCTCTCATGTACATATCTTCTCTCCCAACAAAGTACCCCCATAAATCTATGAATCCCACGCCCTCTTCCTCACACATCTGCTCAACTAGTGCGTTGATCGCCATCCTCTTACAGTTTCTGTATCTTGCCCCCCTTCCTCCCATTACTGGCAAAATTCCTGAGAGAATAACCTGTTCCACTCTTGTTTTCTTTAGCTTCCTCACTAGATGTCTGTACTTCTGAACTATACCAGTTGTTCCCTCCTTGTCTGCATTGTTTGTCCCAACGTGTACTAGTATAGACTCTCCCGGTAGACATACAACAACGTCCTTCCCCTCGCATATAGTCTTGTCTGTTTTTCTCAGAACTGAATCGCCCATAAACACTCTCTCTTTTCTCCTTGCCCCCTCAATCACTGCCTCGGAGTAGCTCCTCCGGTTTGCATATGTCTGGTTGTTGTCTTTTCCTCTTGTCGTCTTCTCTCCTGTCACATTCTCTTCCATTCCCTTCTTTCCTGTCGCGTTTTCTCTTGTCCCCTTTCCTCCTGTCATCTTCTCTTCTAGCACATTTACTCTCACTTCCTTTCGTCCCTTCTTCTTTCCTCCCATCACATTTTCTCCTCTCCTCTCCCGTCCCTTTTCCCCGCCTACCTCCTTCACTACGGTCACTTTCTCCCCTGTCACCTTCACGCCTGTCATGTTTTCTGTTTTTTGCTGAACATTCTGTCTTCTTCCATCAGTCTTCTGTCTCACAGTCTTACCAACTGCCTCTGTGGTATCTACCTCTTCACCACCTGTATCGCTGTCGTGTCTCTCCTCGTTCTCTACAGTCTGACTACCTGCTGATCTATCCCCACTGGCCCGTTTTCTTTTCCTCTGCCGAACACTTTTCCTCCGTCCCTCTGTTTTCTCAATGTCTTGTTCCTTCACACCGGTCACCTTCCTTCCTCTCAGTCTCCTTTCTTCAGTCTCCGTGTCACAACTCTGCTCCTTCTGTGTTGTAGAATTCTCAACTCTCTCCGCGTCATCCCTCTCTGCTCCATCTATTTCTATGTTGAGTATCGCCTCCATCTCCTTCACTATATCCGTCAACTTACACACATCCTTCATCAGACATTCCACCCTCAAACACCCCATACACCGAAAGGTGAATCCGTCATCTTTGGTCTCTGCCCATGATTTTGGACAGCCAGACAACGCAAAATCCACCCAGCTCTGGCAGTCGTTGCAAACTAGGTGTCGTTTTGCCCTGAGTTGCCGCTTGCAAGGTGCCATATCAGAATTTATTTATGTTCAAAGTAGTTTTATGTAGTCTTTGAAAAGACTTTTCTGTGTACAATTTACACCAGATTGTTTAGGTTATAGTTAGTTATATTTGTTAACACACAGTGACACACCGTGCCTTACCTAGTTACGATGTCGATGACAATGTATTCAAGTTAGGCTTAGATACAAGGTAGTCTTTACAAAGACTGTTTCCTGTGTACTATTATACACTTTAAAAGATTGTTATTTCAGGTTTTAATTATTCATCTAACTACACCGATTATCTCAAATAACGCTATTCTATTGTCGTTCACGGTACGCTAACTTCGCCAGTGACCTACTTTGTAAACAACGTTCCGATTACATTAACGTCCCCAATTATCGCTCGCAAATCGCCTACTTTTAATCTACCCTAGATTACTCCCTCTAGCTAACTTTTAACAAAAAATATTGCTTAATATATATCTATAATTACGTTATGTATCCTATACGCTCAATAATATCACTTATCTTGATCAAATATCCTTATATTTTCGCAAGTTTGCTGCACCAAATTCAAATCAATTCACCACCGGAAGTCCCCCAAATGCAAGATTGGGGGACTTCCAAGGGCGCGGTATAACCTATATAAATAAGGCAGTCTAGCATAAATTAATTGATTGTATTTAAATTAGATTACTACCGGTAACGTTAGCGTTTATGATAGGATAGATAGTCAGCAGTGACTATAACCAAAAACTGTAACCGAAATATGCAAGGCAATCTTACGTAAAGTGTAACATTTGTGCACAGTAAACAGTCTTCTTAAAGACTACATAGGCAGTGAATAGGTTAAACACAGTTGACTAAACTATTTTAAATAGCTAATTATATTATTATTATTATTAAATAAATTCTGATATGGCGCCTTGCAAGCGGCGAGTCAAAGCAAAGAGACACTTGATGTGCGGCGACTGCCATAGTTGGGTGGATTTTGCCCTATCAGGGTGTGGGAAGTCACGGGCAGAGACCAAGGAAGAGGGTTTCACCATTCAGTGCGTGGGGTATTGTAAGGTGGAATGTCTGGAGAAGGAGGTAGCTAGGTTGGTAGATATTTTGAAGGGGGTGGATATGAGAATCAGCAAGGAGACAGGTGGGATGGAGAGAGACGACAGGGAGAGATTTGGGAATACTGTGAGACTGAAGGAGCAGAGTAGTGCCAAGAAGACCGAGGAAAGGAGACTGGGAGGAGGGAAGGTGATCGGAGGGGAAGAAATTGGAGGATCGACGGCAGGAAATGTGACAGGCGTGAAGGTGACAGGAGAGAAAGTGACCGTTGAGAAAGAGATAGGAGGGAAAACGAGACGGGAGAGGAGAGAAGGAAATGCAATGGGAGGAAAGATGACGGGAAGAAAGGAAGTGAGAGTAAATGTGACAGAAAAGAAGTTGGGAGGGACGATGACAGGAGGAAAGATGACAAGAGAAACAGTGTGAGGAAAAAATGGAACGGACGGGATTGTGACAGGAGAGCAGAAGACAGGGGAACAAGACTACAACCAGACAGATGCAAACCGGAGAAGGAGCTACTCTGAGGCAGTGATTGAGGGGGCATTGAGAAAAGAGAGGATGTTTATGAGCGACTCTACTCTGAGAAAGACACTAAGCGAAGGATAGGATATCGTTGTTTGTTTGCCGGGGGCTAGGATAGAACATGTGACTGAAAGGATAGAGAACGTATTGGGGCGTGTAAATGGGGGTCTATACTAGTACACGTAAGGGACAAATAATGCTGACAGAGAGGGAACAACTGGGATAGTACAGAAGTACAGACAGTTAATGAGGAAGTTAAAGAAGACAAGAGTCGAACAGATTATTCTCTCAGGAATGTTGCCAGTAATGGGGGGAAGGGTGCCAACATATAGAAACTGCCAGAAGAGAGAGTGGGATTCTATATTTATGGGGATACTTTGATGGGAGGGAAGATATGTACATGAGAGATGGCCTCCATCTAAGTGGGAAGGGGGCAGCAGTTTTCTCAGAGAACTTGCTGCGATCTGTTGACAGTGGGACAGGTTGCATCTATTTAAACTAGATTCGCAGGGGGGATTAACAGAGAAGCCTGAAACTGGAGGCTTAGATAAAGACAGCATAAATAAATCAGCAAAGAACAGCCTGGAAAACTGTTCTGTATCAGGATATAAATGCGTTTGTTTAAATGCAAGGAGCACAGTAGACAAAAAAGTGAACTAAACATTATGGTAGAAGATATTGACCCTCACATAATAGATATAACGGAATCATGGGCCATCACTGATATATCAGATGCCGAATTGGGACAAACAGGCTATGTAATGTTCAGGAAAGATAGAATAGGAAGAAAGAGAGGTGGAGTTATTTTATATGTTAACGAATCTATCCAGGCTTATGAAATAAATTTAGAAAGAGAAGCAGATTGTGAAGAAACTGTTTGGTGTAACATAGTTACAGGAGACTCAACGTTAACGGTGGGGTTAGTTTATCGAAATCCAAACATGAGTGTAGAAGAGAATGAAAAGTACAAAACGCTAAAAGGGAAGTTAGCAAACAGAACTGTATTATTTTGGGAGATTTTAACCATGGTCATATACAATGGAAATCTCTACAGAGAAAGGGAAATGAGGACCACAATTTTTTAGTACAAGACAGTTTTCTTTCTCAACATGAGCTAGAGCCAACCAGGTATGTGAATGTGTTAGACATAGTTTTGTCCTCACAGAATGAATTTGTTGACATTGTCAAATTATGTGGGCCGCTGGGAAGTAGTGATCAAAACCAGATACATTTTACCATCAAAGTAAAATCAGAAAGAAATAATAAAAAGTAGTTCAGGAGAAATTTTCTCAAAGGAATATATAAGGAAATGAGGAAATATTTAACAAAGATAGACTGGAACAACACACTGAAGAATAAGTCAGTAACATAATGCTGGAATATATTAGAGTGAAATACAGTGCATCGTCGATAAATTTGTTCCTTTGAAAAAATAGGGAAACGGTCCAGAAATAAATACTTATCGAAAGAAGCCATTAGAAAAATAAAAAAGTACAAACAAACGATGTGGAAGTCATATGGACGTACTGGAAATGACGAAGACTACAACATTTATAAAGAAGCAATAAACCAAGCTACAAATGAAATTAGAAATTGAAAGAGAAGTTACGAACACAAATTAGCTTGTAATATAAAACAAGACAGCAAGAGTTGTTATGCTTATGTTCGGAGCAAATGGAAGGTTCAGGATAAGGTCAGTCTTCTAGAAGATAGTGCTGGAAATATAATATCAGAGGGATTCTTAATGGCAGAAGACCTGAATAGTATTTTAGTTCAGTGTTTACCAGGGAAGATATTAATTCACTGCCAGTGCCAGAAGCTAAATTCAAGGGGGCATAATCAGATTATTTAGGACAGTTAATTGTAACCCCGGAAATGATAGCTAAGAAAATTAGGGCTATGAAGGATAATAAATTACCTGGAGTGGATGGGATTCCGCCCAAACTACTATTGGAATTGTAGAACAAATTAGCATACCACTTGCAACAGTTTTCAACTTGTCATTAGAAGAGGGAGTGGTTCCTTTAGAATGGAAAGAAGCAAACATTATAACGTTATTTAAAAAAAAGTTCCAGAAACAAGTCAGACAACTACAGACCAGTGAGTTTAATGTCAGTGATTTGCAAATTATTAGAAAAACTAATTAAAGATCACATTTTGAATTTTATTGTTAAACATAACTTGTTAAACCCATCTCAACATGGGTTTCTAAAAGCGAGTAACAGAGGACATGAAGTTACATTAGTAAAGGTGCAGAGTAGATTAGACATAAGAAAGTTCTCATTCTCACAAAAGACTGTAAATGAATGGAACAGATTATCTCCTGATTGTGTTGGTGCTAGTAGCGTGAATATGTTTAAATATAAAAACGACACATACCTTAAAAGGGCGGGATATACGTAGATACAAATTATTGGACTCTCGATAAGCCAAAAGGCTTCCTTGTCCACTTGACATCTAGTGTTAATTTTCTGGATGGCAGTCTTATTAAATCTTGTTAAATATATTCTTGAGGCTAAAAGTAGCCTTTCTGATTACACATTTACCCGAGCTGACATTTGCTGAAGCAAACATGTGGCTAGCGCTACATCTCATGGGCAAATTGTTTAATATCCTGAAAGAGTTGTTATATACAACATCGAATTGCTGAAAAATTACTTTTCTAAAGTTCACCTATAACGCACACATTAGTACAGCGGCTAAGGGATATGATTGTGCACTTTTTCACAAAAGCATGAAAATTGGTACACAAGTAGTTTATGGTGTATATATTCATATAAAGCTAGTTACCCATCGCCATCAACATAGTATCTAGCAGCCATTTTGATTTTTTAAATGGCCGTCATGGAAATCCATTACCCAAGTTTCTTGGCATCTAAACAACATAGAAACACGGTCTTGATGGCTAAACCATCATTATTTTTAGGGTCATTTCTGCCACATTCGGTATTCTCAGTTGACCGCCATATTGGAATTCAAGATGGCCGCCATGAAAATATAAATCTATTAACCACGTTGCTCAGCTTATAAGCAACATAGAAACATGTTCTTGGTATCTAAACCATCATTTTCAGGATCAAGGAATTCATTTCTGCCACAGACCTTATCCTCAGTTGACCGCCATATTGGAATTCAAGATGGCCGCCATGGAAATTGAATAACCAAGTCGCTCAATTTCTAAGCAACATAGAAACATGTTCTTGGTGTCTAAACCATCATTTTCAGGGTCAAGGAATCCATTTCTACCACATGCCTTATCCTTAGATGACCGCCATATTGAAATTCAAGATGGCCGACATGGAAATCTATTAACCAAGTCGCTCCACTTCTAAGCAACATAGAAACATGAATTTTTTGCGACTAAACCAACATTGTCAGGGTCAAGGAATTAATTCCTGCCACATACAGTATCCTCCGATGACGGCCATAATAAAAAAATTCAAGATGGCCGGCATGCAAAATTCAATACGTCTAGTTAGTTTGGTAAAAAGTGTCGACGATGTTGTCAATAATTGAAGGACAACCCATTCCTTGAAGATAGCGGTGGTAGGCTGAAACTTGATACAAAGGTCGTCATGAACAAAGACGTGGTGCAAACAGTCTACACAGCCGGGAATCTCGGGAAAAGACAATACAAAAGCTACGTGTCCTCCGTCTATTTCTGATATGGGACAACTTCGACATGGATCGAACTATGACTTACTGGAATGCCTAACAAAATTGTTATTCCTCATCAGAGAATGCTCCTGTGTCGATGCAAAGGTTTTGGATGGTGCTACCACAATACACATGCTCAGGCCAGGGGCTAGTCGGACATTTGATGATTCTACTCAGCAAATATTTATTCCATATATTACCTCCCAGCTAGCAACTGTCAGTAAGATCCACATTGTATGGCATAGGTATTTTGCTGACAGTCTCAAACAATCAACAAGGGAACACCGAGTGCATAAGAGAACAACACAACGGCAGAGAGTTTTTGCAGGAACCCCTATTCCAGCAAACTGAGAGAGTTTCCTGAGGATTGAGCAGAACAAAGATGAGCTATTTCGTTATCTGTCAGATGTATCAGGTCATACGATGCCGGTGGAAAGATACTCATCAGCACAAAAGATGACACACTTGTGACCGCAAACCAGAATGACATTGGAGACACAAAGTACCTTCAGCCGTGCACACTCGAAGAGGCGGACACGCGCATGTTACTCCTTGTGGCACGTTGCGTGAAACAAGGACTTTCCAAAGTGGCCATCCGGACAGTGGATACAGATGTGTCTGTTTTGGCGGTAGGCCATTTCCAAGCTCTGGGGATTGATGAACTGTGGGTCAACTTCGTTGTTGGTACTCACTTTCGTCATACCGCAATTCATGCTATTGCAAACAAATTAGGTGTGCTAAAATCTAGAGCATTAATTTCTGTTTCTTGTCCTGAGCTGGTGTAACACTGTCTCCTGCTTCCTCGGCCGAGGGAAGAAGTCTGCATGGTTGGCATGGACGGCATGTCCGTCTGTAACAGATGCCTTCCTCACACTCTCATCACAACCGGATGAAGTCGACCCACCTACTCTAGATGAGATAGAAAGGTTCATCGTCTTCATGTACAGCATGACGTATACACTTAGTAAGGTGGACGAGGCAAGAAAGCACCTCTTCGCCCAGGGTTCCGTACCATTGAGAATGTCCCGCCAACCAAAGCTGCATTGTTCCTGCATGTCAGACGGGCTGTGTACCAGGCCTGATATGTGTGATCACAAGCTCTTGTGCCAACTGCCAAATCCTGGACACTGGGTTTGGAGTCCAAGTGACACAGGATGGAAACCATTCTGGACTGACCTACCACAGGCATCAATGTCGTGACATGAGCTAATGCACTGTGGGTGCAAGAAAGGGTGTAAACCCAAGTGTAAATGCCGGTTGTCTAGTTTGCAATGCTCCGAGCTGTGTAGCTGCAGTGGAGCTTGTGACGACCCTTGACATCTCTGACTATACGATGGCTTATACTGCATGCGGTGAGAAAAATATGACTGTTATTTTAACATGTGTATCATTATAGTCCATTGTTAAACACATCAGAGTCATGATCATCATTTAATAGCCAAATCTATGGATATCCGTGGCATATCTAGATTAATTTTAATTTTTGTAAACAGCATGGGTACCTAGCTAGTATTCCCAGTGAATTAAAATAAAGTATAAAATATTGTATGTCGGCCATTTTGAATTTCAATATGGTGGTCATCTGAGGATACAGCATGTGGCGAAAATGGATTCCTTGACCCTGAAGATGATGGTATAGACACCAAGAACATGTTTCTATGTTGTTTAGAAGTTGAGCGACTTGGTTAATAAATTTCCATGGCGGCCATCTTGAATTCCAATATGGCGGTCATCTGAGGATATGGTCTGTGGCAGAAATGAATTCCTTGACCATGAAAATGATGGTTTAGATACCAAGAACATGTTTCTATGTTGCTTAGAAGCTGAGCAACGTAATTAATATATTTCCATGACGGCCACCTTGAATTCCAATATGGCGGTCATCTTAGGATACGGAATGTGGCAGAAATGAATTCCTTGACCCTAAAATTTATGTTTTAGACACCAAGACTGTGTTTCTATGTTGTTTAGATGCCAAGAAACTAGGGTAATGGATTTCCATGGCGGCCATTTAAAAAATCAAAATGGCGGCTAGATACCATGTCGATGGCGATGGGTACCTAGCTTTATATGAATATATATGTCATAAACTACATGTGTGCCAGTTTTCATGCTTTTGTCAAAAAGTGCACAATTCGTCAAATTTGTGTCTCTTAGCCGTTGTACTACTGTGAATAGCTTATTTTTTACAGCAGTTGAAAAAAGTTTAATTTTTGACGTAACATATTACTCTTGGCATTCAAAAGTCTCACTTCGGCTTGCATGTCAGACTCATCTGACAAGTTATTAGAATTGACATGTCCAAGATATTTACAAGAGTTGGCAAAGTTTAACTTCTTTCTTCCTAATGTCATTTCTTTAGAAAGATTTGACTTTCTAGATTCAAAGTACATGACAGGGATTTACCCGCATTGTATTGCACGTCATGCTCACATCCATATGAGTAACACATGTCTAGTAGTGTTTGTAGTCCTTTAGCAGAAGGTTCAAACAGAAGTAGATCATCGGCGTATATAAGATGATTAATAACCATGATACCAAGACTACAACTGATTTGTTTTTTGTGCAGTTGTACACTCAGATTATCCATATAAATGTTAAAAAAAGTGTGTTTTAGGTCCTATGTAATGGGGAATTAAGACAAATAAATAATTTGAATGTATTTTTATGAAATAAATATTACACAAGAAGAGCATAGAAGTTGCATTTAATTGCGTTTACACGGAATAACACATGTCAACCTAACTGTTCACGTATTTGCTAACTTACGTGGATGAAATCATAGTTTTATTTATTTATAGTCTGTCTGACGATGGTTTCCGTGAACATAAGTAGAATTAATGAAAATATAACGTGTCCACATACGTTCAAAACAGAAACAAATACAATATTACCAGTTGCAACAATCTATACTGTTTAGTAGTAATGTCACGATTCACACTATACGTTCAACTATTTGACATAAGATGGAACAATTGTTCAAGTCTACGTAGCAGTATTATTTTGAGTGAACCTTACCTGCAAGAAGTCCATATGTGATATACATCATCCAGATTTTCTGGGTGAAGGCGCTCAGTGCAAAGCCAGCGTTCATCAAAATGCCACCGATGACGACAACTCTTCTTGTTCCGATCCAACCACACAAGAGATTGGCCGGAGTTGCTGTACAATGGAAACAACATATTTATATGTACAAAATAACCAGATAAAATAAACAGTGAAATCAATCAAAATGGCATAACTATGTCATACAAACAACATATTGTACTACTACATTGCATATTATAACAATACAGTTGCTTCGAAACTGTTTTCTTGCAGTTGGTTTTATACCAAGTTGACAATTGTGACGGTTACGTAGCTGCATGTGTTTCATTCATAACTGTAGAAGTAGCTGGACACCGAAAAGGTGATGTACCATAGTTTAATATCCAATCAATATATCCCCTAAATCTCTTGGCCTCTAAGGTTGTTAAACAGCCTTTTAGGCGTTTTAATAACGAAAATATATATATTTTTAATTCTTTTAGGTGGTTTTCTCTGTACCCCTCTTAGATTGTATACAGTATTTCAAATAAGCCTAACTATTGCTTTTTATTGTGGCAATATTAGTAGTTTGAGTTCCATTCGACGCTGCAATCGCGTACTGTTCTGACACTGTCATATGACGTAATTACCTGTAATCAAGTAACAAAACGTCAGCATAGCCGGGATCCAAGCGACTTGTGTTGCTGTAGCATCGAACTTCTTTTGTATCGTCGGATACAACACGCCGAATGAGTCGACACATCCACCGATAACGAATTGAACTATAGTTGCACCTGTGTTGGAACAGAATATATATGTTATCGTCTTAATAGCATTATCATGAGCTCATAACCATGGCTTCGCTGTTTGCATTATGATCTAAACAAAACGTTAACAAAGAATCCGTATTCAGAATCGCTCATAAAAGGTAACATATTTATTATTGTATCAGCTGAGAAACTTGTCTTCGGGTAGAATAGACATGACTGCATTATAAAAACATGCATTGAAACAGTACATTAAATCAGTAAATAAATAAACATTAGGAGAACGGCGTGCAAAACGGGCCCCTTAAGCGAGATTTGTCATCAAGTTGACATTTTTCATTCTAATAAATTGTTCTCTACGGAAACATCTTCTCCACTTACCTGACTATGTATGTGCTAACATTTAGCGTATTTCTGTTAAATTTACTGTATCTACGTAGTAACAGCGGGTGCTGGGTTGAAATTTCAGCCGGCATGTCTATACTGGTCTGGAGACAGTGGCATTGACAGAACAACAACAACAGAAGCTGCAAGTTTGCGAGAACAACTGGGTTAGAAGAATAACAAGAACAAAGAGGGTAGACAGAAGAAGGATGACCGACCTGAGGAAAGAGGTTGGAATGCAATGCAGCCTAGCAGAAGGATTACTGTGAAGCCTAATGAGATGTGCAGGCCACTTGGCAAGTATATATACAGGAACAATAGCAAAGAGAGCAGTGGTGGAACAACACAAAGGACAGAGTAAAGAGGGAAGGCCACAGCTGAAGTGGGAGGACTGCATGAGGAGGGACATGAGGAGATCGGGGGAGGATGAAAGATGGACAGAGGGAGCTATGGATATAAAACTGTGAATAGAAAAAACACAGCGGGTGGATCGGCAATATTGTTCCTGACACTCACCCCTGTATAGCAGGGAGCAAGGAGGAGAGCAACATGTGAATTGCATTATCATTGCTGCATGACTTCTCATAAACCTAGCTTCCTGCATACACTTGTCACCTTAAAAATGTGCCTTATGTTTTTTTGTCATAAAGAAACACTTGTGGTCACAATTTCAACAAAATATACAACTGAATGCACAAACGCAACACGTGTTCGGCATCAATTTGTTTTATGGCTTCAAGGGGCTTTTGTTACGAACGTAACAGTTCACATGATAAATAGGTCAATTGTCGTAAGTGTAGGCACCCGGTTATAGCAAAATAAACAACTAGACTGTTGCCCCATAACGAGTGTTCGTGTACGCAGGCTTTAACCAAACACAAATAGTGCGTCTGATTAATCATACCTGTATTACATAGAACCAGCTATGTGTTTAGTCAGTTGGGTCCAGCGCAAAACTAACTATAATTATATAACAATCGTAAACCACTGAAAACAACAGGAACACCAGGATTGTGGGTGAAAAAAGCGTGTGATTAAAACATTCCTACATTATGTAAAAAACACATTTAAAATACATCTCTCATGAGATATTCCCAGTACTACACTAAACTAACTACAACTACACAATGCAAAGCAGGGATGGTGGGTGGGAGTTTAAAACCCACCTACCTATCACAAGAACATTGGTTAATGGAATTTCAGTTTCATAGGATTAAAAACATACCCTGTGATAACAACGTTAGTATTTTATCTCATGATGTTTCTGGAATAAATAAAAATATGTTTTTAAATGGCAGAGGATATGGTGGATGTTCCATTTTAAGGAAAAATTCCTTGAACTGCATTGTCTCACCAGTCATCATGAATTCTAATATGTGCAGTTAATATAACTATGCAAAGCATGTCATTATTACTTTTTAATGTGTACATGCCATGTGATATCAGATCTAATGATGATCTATACTGCAATATTTTGATTGAAATTATGAGTACATGTAATATAATGAATTGTACCAATTTCATTATTGGAGGTGATCTGAACACGTCTTTCCATCGTGTGTCATCTAACTTTACGAAACATTTAAATTACATATGTGAACGTGAAACAATCAAGCCATGTATTGATTTTGAAGGACATAATGTTTGTTATACATTTACTAGTCCTATGGACAATGGTACTCATGTCATTGGTCATTTTCTGTTAAACAATGGATTCTTTGAACATATGTTAGAATATTAAACTATGCACGATGGCTCAAATTTATCATTTCATTCGCCACTGGTTCTTACATTGAGTTCCGGTGCTAATTATTGTTCACCTTCCTCTAGAAGGTAGATATCTAGACCTAAATGGCAAATAATGTCAGACTGTAACGTAAGTCAGTATAGCAAGGTTTTAGAAAGAATGATTGTCAAAATATCTATGCCATGACATTCACTAGAATGCCGTGATAAACATTGTCCTGGCAGGTTAACGCATTGTCATAGTATTCAGATATTGTCATGTCAACCTCTGGTAAAAAAAACAAGAGGAAATCAGCAAATGACTTTGATAACTATCGAGCCATTGATCTTAGTAGTTATCTGTCGAAAAAAAATGGATTGGGTTATAATGATAAAAAGTTATGATGCTCTTAAAACAAGTGATTTATAGTTTGGTTTCAAATCTCAAAGCTCTACAGCTAAATGTACGTTCGCGTTAATGGAGACTGTGAACTATTTCCAGCAGAATAAATCGTTTGTTTACGTATAAGTAATAACTTATTACTAGATGCTACTAAAGCATTTGATCAAAATTATGTTAAACTTGTTAACTTACTGATGGAAAGAGGAATGCACCCCCTTTTAATCAGAGGTTTACTTTATATGTACACTAGTCAACATTTAAATGTATCATGGAACAATTCCATGTCCTTGTATTTCCCCACTACCAATGGTGTGAAGCAGGGTGGGGTGTTGTCCCCCATTTTATTTTCTATCTACATTGATGAAATGTTAACAAGACTCTGCATGTCTGGTTTTGGCTGTATGATTGGTCATAAGTACTGTGGTGTTGTTGGCTATGCTGATGACATATTTAATTTGGTAGCTCCATCAATATATGCATTGAACAAAATGTGTGATAAATGTCTACAATTTGCATATGAATATGATTTACAATTTAACCCGGTAAAATGTCAACTTATTAAACATTACAGTGGTACCGACTGCACGTTTTACTTTGATGGTTTAAAAGTGAAACATACTAAAAAAGGGTTGCATTTAGCCTGATTTAGGCCACATTATTGGTCCTGCCACTCACCAGGCTATGGTAAAAAATATGTGTCATGATTTTATATGGCGTGTAAATGCATTATCTGCTAATTTTGGGTTTGTAATATAAATATAAAACGTCAATTATTTATGTCGTACTGTACATCTTTCTATGGTATATGTCTGTGGAACTTACAAAACAAACATCTTGATATGTTTTATACCACGTGGTTCAAAGGTATCAGAAAACTGTTTAATCTACCAGTTTGCTCGCATTGTAATATGGTGCCACTTTTAGCAGACTGTTTGCCGATTCAAATTCAAATTATGAATCGAATGGTGCGATTTATGCAGAGTTGCTTGAAATGCACTAACTCCATTACCAGGAGGGGCTAGATGATGAACTAGTGTGTAGAGTCTCATTTGCAAAAGATGTGTTACATATTATAGATAATGCTGGTAGCACTTCTTTTTGGCCACTTATAAGCTGCGCTCATTGCTTACTGTTTTATGTACACAGTAACGTATATATTGATTTAATCGAATTGAACAATTTTAGTACGAAAAACTGTATTATTATTATTATTATAAAGATCCGACTGCTAGGGCCGCTGCGCAATTCAAAGTGCCGTCTTTGGCGCCAACTCAAACGATTACAATCTAGCTACAACCACGCCGCTAGCTGATTGGCTTAGACGATATAGAGCTAGAAACAGTACAACTTACACTATACAAAGCTAGCAAAACAACAACCCTGATTAATACAGTATTAAATTTAATTTAATTCTCACATTAATCATACCTGTATTACATGGAACCAGCTAAGTGTTAAGAAACATGAAATACTTCTCCCAAACCGCGTTTGATTAAAGCCTGCTTAGGCCTACACAAGGCCTCGTTATGTGGCGACAGTCTGGTTGTTTGTTGTTGCAAAAACCAGGCGCCGACACTTAGGACAATTGCCCTTTTGAATATAATACAAATAAGCATACAGCAAATACGCTGTGAGTTGTTGACTCAGTACTATCAATTAAGATCAAGCCAACAGATATAACACATTCTGGGAATCGATGCCGGAGTGAACCCTTTTTTTAAGCGGGTTCTTTCCGGCAGGTTGACAATGTCCGCTAGGCATATATTTCTGTGGCGACACAAGGAGTTCGTCGAATCTTTGTTACGTCATCATGACGCACCTGATATGTCGATTAAGTCGAACATGTTGCGCTGTGCAACGATCGGTGTAGTTAGTTCAGGGACAGCGTGTTCACCACGGGAACCACGTACATATGTCGCAGCTGTGACTGAGAACTGTTTTCTTGTCAACGATATTTTAGAATATATCATATTCGTGTTGTCCATAATTGTTACTTGATGCATCTTTTGATTGTCAAACACAAACAAAAGGCAATTGCGTTTGGGTCAATGCATCTAAAATCAATCACGTGACATCAACATCGACAAGGCCTACGTAGTTCGAGCTGTCTGGTGTCTAATTCTATACAGCCTACACAAGAACGTTCGTTGTACAGTAGCGCCACAACGAAAGCATAGCTCCTGCGATGCTGTGGAGGTCGTATTCTGCATTCTACTGGACATCGTGAGTTAGAAACGATAAAAAGACTGTCGCTAAGCATATAATCGCTCATCGTCCACCTACAATCGGCGGAACTGTTGTGCACAAGCTTTCTTGTAATCAGTCACGCTTGACCACCTGTGCACTCCTAAGCGAAAAGGCCCGACTCTTGCCAATCCAATTGTGACGTCAACCGTAACGGCAGATTGAAGAGAGTTATCTAGTGCGCGTATTGTGTTCGCCGCGATGCCAAAGAAAACCAGTGTTGTTAAAACAGATCAACCACCCGAAGACAATGCTGCTACTACGATTAACACCGGAGTAAAACCGTTCGTACAAGACAGCGTAAGAATTGCCAACACAGAGCTGCTGAATGCAGATGGGGATTTCATGAAAACAATCGTTTCTTCAGTCAGCAGTGCACTATCACGCTTCACAGCGGACTATGACGAGTTAATGAACAAACTGATCCAGAAAATAATTACATCGCCGGAGCTACACAGTGTAAACAAGATGTTTATGTTGCTTACCAAATGGACACCAAACGAGTGTCTGACAACGCAGCTGCCCTGCAGGACAGGATCGCTGATCTCAAAACGGCAAAACATTACTTACTGACGAGATAGAATAAATAGAAAAATACAGCAGACGCAACTGCCTCCTCATCCATGGAGTGTCGGAGAACGATACTGACACTTGAAAGCGGCTATAAATATGTTCAACACCAAACTCGGCCTTGACGTGAACCGTGACGTCATAGACCGCAGTCACCGACTCGGGCAGAGAACAGACACAAGCCATAAACCTTTAGTACCGATCCTTCGCGCGTCTTTGGTGCAGACTTGGGTATTTCTGCGCAATTCTCTACCGTGTTTTATCATGGCGTAGGGGGCCTTACCCTACGCCCTTTGACTAGGGAGTTGCCACTTATCCGAGATTTGTCACCGAAGGCCGTAATCTTAGCTATCGGTACGAACGACTTGTTTGACGTTGATGTCGATCCAGTGGTTCTCGCACATCGGCTCATTGATTTTGCCAAGCTGGTTTCAGCAATAAACTCGGTTTCGGAGGTTGTTGTTTCCAGATCCTCCCTCGTGTGCTGATGCGGCCGGACGGGCGGACACGACACCCGACTCGTGTCGACTTCAATGACGCACGTTTCCTGGTCAACAGTACCCTGCACAACTTGACTGGCGCCCTGCCTCACGTTCACTACTGGCGTCACCGCGGACTACACGCCGACTGGCCTCAGTATTTCGATAGGTTTGGTGTGCATCTGAATGATGCTGGTATGCGTAAATATGTGCACAGTATTCGAGGCGCAGCCATGTATGCTGCCGATCGTTTTTAATGACTGTCTTGACTTTATGTCGTTTACGTTTATGTGACGTTCGTAGGTTCTACCTACGTTCTTGTCACATTGGTTACGCTTGTGTTGTGTCCAGGTTTTGTTTATATTCATAAAGATACATATCACCCATAAAACGATGACAACAAAACAATCACCTACACAGCTACCATAAGTATAACTATTCCATTACTTGTCTCTGTCTCCACTGTCCGGTGTGCCTTGCCGTCGTGCATACAGTGAAATGATTTATCCTGTTTGTATGGTGTACCGTGTGTGTTTTCACCATTCTATCAGGTTGATGATATTTGCGGTCGTGCTAACAGTGATATGTATTTATCCTGTTTGCATGTTGTACCGTGTGTGTTTCCACCTTTTCTCCTACAACCTGTGAGTCTACCAGTTGGTGCTACTCGTGGTCGTGCATTCAGTGATAGGAAGTTTCCTTCCTGTTTGTATGTTGTACCGTGTCTACCACCTTCAGTTTGGTGATATTTGCGGTCGTGCCGACAGTGATATGTATTTATCCTGTTTGTATGGTGTACCGTGTGTGTTTTCACCATTCTATCAGGTTTATGATATTTGGGGTCGTGCTAACAGTGATATGTATTTATCCTGTTTGTATGTTTGTTCTGTTGCCATGTTGTGTTTTCACCATTTCTCCAGTTTGGTGCTATCCGTGGTTGTGCATTCAGTGATGGGTTGTTCCCTTCCAGTATGTATGGTGTACCATGTTTACATCCATATATTTGGTACTATTTCCGATCGTGCTAACAGTGATATCCTTCTCTCCTGTTTGTATGTTGTATCGTTCACCTTTTCTACGCCCCATTTGTTGGTGGTTACATTGTGTGATGCACCAACATTCGGGTTTATCCCTATCAGCTGTGATTGTCACAGCTTGGTGCTATCTGAAGTTTCTTTCTTGTTTGTACGGTGTACCATGTATGTGATTCTCACCATATCAGCATTTTGTTTCCCGCAATCGGACTTTTATCTCTAACATTGTCTCACGTTACAAATACATTTCCTTTGGATGCTTGAGTGATCATGTGTCAGCAGTTGCCTCTACAGTGTGTTATTCGCCCTGGTGTCACTCATTAACTGCATGTTATGTCAGTTCAGATGTACTGTCCGACCTTCTGTTGCCATGTTGTAGTATGCCGCAAGGACTTCGAGCGACGGTTCCTGCGGCCACTGCCCGACAGCCGTCACAGCATCGAGCGGCCAAGCGTACAGCTGCTACGACTGATTTGGGGCACGATCGTCCCACCAGGCGTCGTCGTCCTGCTAGCGCTGCGGCTGGCAGCCCTGACGCAATCGTCCCACCAGTCGTCCCTGAGGTGGCCACGACCAACACAGCGGAGATGGTGGCCATGGTGACTCGGGAAGTGCTGAAGCAACTGCGCGATGACCGTGCGGCAGCACTTCCCCCTGCTGACGTTCTTTTTGTACCGCAGGATATACATGTTTCCGGCCGGTCGTGTCCTCCGCGCCCCGCCCAGCTGAGTCGTCGGGAGACCACATGGACTGCGCAGTTACTGGAGCCATCAACTCCCTGCTACAGGGCGACGTCGGTGAGTCATCGCTGCCGACATCGTTACCCATGCACTCCACAGCTTTGGGTGCAGGATTGTCCGACAGAATAAAGAGCAAGATATGGGCTAACGAATACATCAACCTGTATGATCTGACCCATCCTGTTCAACTCCAGCCCCAGCAGTTATCTTTCGCCTCTGGGTCCCAGGTTTTCACGATGCTGCCCCAGCCAAGTAAGGGAAAGCAGATTTCCACTATTGAACAGTGGACTTCTGCCTTCTTGGTCTTTGGTGCTGTGTACACATAGCGTTTCCCAACTTCCGCCCCAGGTCTCTAAGTACTGCGATGTTGTACGAGATATCGCCCACACGGGCCCTTTGTTTACTTGGCGTCAATATGACGAGCAATTTAGACAATTCCGTCATTCCGATCCTGACAGTTTCCCTTGGGATCAGGCCAGGTGGGACTTGTTTTTCAAGTGCATGTATGCCAAACAAGTCCAGGGGGTTCTGGTCGTGCTCCAGCTATTCCTTTCCAAAAGCCGTCTCGGCAGCCCTTTTCCGCCGGATATTGCTGGGTATACCATCGGGGCAGCAAATGCACTGCCGCCCAGTGCAAATTCAAGCACGTATGTGCCAAACAACAGTTGCCCCACCCTGCCAGTTTGTGCCGCAAACAAATCCCTCCCCACATCAGTAAGTCCTGAGCATTTGCAGCGGGCCCTTATGGGTTACAACGAGATCGAATCCCGTTTTCTTATAGATGGTTTTACATATGGGTTCCACATCAATTATTTTGGTACACCTTCTCTATGTTCTGTCTATAATCATCCTTCAGTTTTACAACATAAAGAAGTCGTGAACAGAAATTTATCTAAAGAGCTTTCCCTTGGACGTATTGCTGGCCCATTCACTTCTCCCCTTTTGTTAATTTTCAGTCATCCCCGTTGGGTGTGGTCCCCAAGAAAGAGCCTAACGCTTATCGCATTATTCATAACCTGTCCTATCCACAGGGAGATTCTATCAATGATTACATCCCGAAGGAATTCACCACAGTTCATTATGAAACATTAGATCATGTTATCAGTCTTCTGACACATTTTGGTCGCAGAGCATTGATAGGCAAGACAGACATTGAAGATGCATTCCGTATCATCCCCAATCACCCTTCATGCTACCATTTATTCGGTCTTTGAAAGGTTTTCCTCTGCACTTCAGTGGGTATTACAAAATAGGAGTGTTCTGGCTGTCTTACATATCCTCGACGACTTCATCTTTGTTGGCCCTCCTAATTCAGATAGCTGCTTACAGGATCTAAACCGATTTATTGCACTTGCCGATGACTTTTCTATTCCAATCAAACAGGAGAAAACTTGCCTGCCATCTACACTCATCACCGTGCATGGCATCGCACTGGACACTGTCAAATGGGAAGCTCGCCTCCCCTTGCATAAAGTCTAGAAGCTGCAGTCTTCCATTGATGGTATACGTAAACGTCGTTCCGTCACATTGCAACAGTTACAATCGGTTCTCGGTTTGTTGTCCTTCGCAACAAAAGTAATCTCCCCCGGTCGGGCCTTTCTCCGTCGTCTCACAAATCTAACACTGGGTATTTCTAGACCGGGTCATCATATTCGGTTAAATGCAGAAGCACAGGCAGACTTAGCAGCATGGCACTGTTTCATTTCCTCTTTCAATGGCGTCACAATGATTATTAACAGTAATTGGATTTCATCCGATGCTATTAAACTGTATACTGATGCTGCATCCACACAGGGATTTGCTGCTGTCTTTGGTTCGTGTTGGTTTAATGGCAGCTTTCCACAGATCTGGCAGAGTTACAACATTGCGGTATTAGAACTTTTTCCCATTGTAGCTGCACTGGGGCTGTGGGGAAGGTATATGGCTTGTCTTGTTTCTCACAGACAATCAGGCTGTTGTTGGGGTGATCAACAAGCAGACAGCAAAGAACCTTCACTTGATGCGGTTAGTTAGACGACTGGTGGTTACTGCACTTCAATTTAATATTTATTTTAAATCCAAGCACATTCCAGGCAAATCTAATGTAATTGCTGACAAACTGTTGCGATTTCAGGAGAGTGCATCACGACAGATGGCGCCATGGCTCCATCTGCACCCAACGAAACGGACATATAGAAGAGCACTTTTATCCTATTCTGATTTTTGCAAGATGCATTTTCCATCCTCTCCTGTTTTTCCTGCATCTACATGTGTTTTAGCTTCATTTATTGCCAGTCTGCACTCTGCGCATTATGCCCCCGAAACTTTGATGACCTATATGTCAGCCATATCATACATTCATAAATTGGCCGGTAAAGTTGATCCAACCCAGCTTTTTGATATCAAAACGTTATTAGCTGGAGCGCAGAAGCTGTCTGGTAAACCTGACACTCGGCTCCCAATTAGCACTGCTATCCTTCACAAAATTGTTGATGCCACACAATTTATTGTCTCATCTGCTTACTTGCGTTTTATGCTACAAAGCATGTTTTATTGGCATTTCATGCATTTCTCCGAATAGGGGAAATTACCGTACATTCTCGTCATTCCAATGGTAATACCATCATACAGTTAACAGACGTTAACATTTGTAACACGGGCACTGTATTAGTCATGTCGCAGTTTAAACACAATGCTTCTGGACGATCAGTCACTTTATCTATTTCACCAACTAACGACGGCTACTGTCTTGTCCAAGCGCTGTCTCGTTTTCTGGAGGTTCGGGGCCCGTTTAAGAACCCTCTGTTTGCTTTTGCTAATTCTTCACCGGTATCCCGTACTTATTTTTGCAAGTATTTAACTAAAGCTCTGCAATGGGCAGGCTTGGACCCATCAAAGTATAAGGCGCATAGATTTAGAATCGGGGCAGGTACAACAGCTGCTGATATGGGAATGAGTGAAACCCAGATCCAATCGATGGGCCGATGGAAGTCGACAGCTTTCAAACGCTACATTCGTATCCCCATGCTTCGGATGAACAGACCCTAAGTAATTGGGTGCGTTTCTGTCTATGACGGGTGTTGCAGCATGACTGGCATCCAGCGTATGCTGAAGTATGCCTTTTATTTTAATCTAATTCATTGTTAATATTCCCAGTAAGTGCGGAACTGTTGTCCCAGGTGGTGGACGATACAGTATGACTGGCGTTCATCATATGCAGCTTTGTGTCCGGTAATGTTTGTTCTTTCCGTTACCAAGAATAATTCTATGATTGCTACATACTGCCATTGCTGTCGGCTGTGGTTGTTACATCATGACTGGCTTCCTTCGTCTACAGCATGCCATCATTTGGGGAGCACGACCAATTCCACCCTGGCACCCCTGTATATTCTCATTTCTGATAGTGATTAGCACAGCAGAAGCCATATTGCTATTAGTAGTGTCTAGCAACATAGTGTTTACCAAAGGCCTTATTATTGGACTGACAACCATTTTATATTTTTTTCAGTGGCACAGCCTCAATACTGGTTGTTACAGTATGACTGACAACCATTTGAAATACTTGTTCCGTGGTCCTTTGTATTTCTTGTTCATCTCATCTGTTTATAATATGATGCCTGTGTATGTTAGTACATTGATTCTTATTGCGGGATGGTTCGTTCTATGTATCCCACGGAATTCTTTGGCAGACGCCCTGGGGTGGGGGTTGGGCCTCTATTACTGGAGGCCTGGTGGGACAGAAGACCGACCCCACCTTTGCTACTTTTACTTTTGTCATTTATAATTGTTTAGCAATGAGCAACTCTTTATAGGCTGTTGAGTGTTTCATACAAATGCTTTCTGCCCAGCTACATCCTCATTGCTTTGTATTGATATGTTATTAGTACTATTATTAAACGACCTATATCGTCAATTATTCTTTGTGTGTTCTTGTAGCAAACAAGCTCAGGTTTCTGCCATGACTGTTATCTATGGTATATGCATTGAACATCGGCAGGGGATAAACACCGTTTCCAAGTTATTCCGCGGGCTGTAAATGCTGCCAGTGCAAATGTATCCCAGCTGATTAATCTGCGTGTCATTAAACACCCTAAACGTGACATTCCACTGACGATATCTTGTTTAAACGTTCGTTCAGTCAATAACAATTAAAGCTCTGTCGGTGGCAGCTTTTGTTATTTTCCGGGACATCGATGTACTAGCCTAAACTGAGACACGGCCTAGAAACCAACACTGATAATCAGATTATAAATGAACTCATGACATCTGGTTACGCAATACAACACATCTCTCGACCCACTGAGAAGCGCGGTGGAGATGTGGCCGTCAGAGGTGGGGTAATCGTACTCTGTAATCGTACTCATTGTAATCGTGGGAAACTTTTTGAGTAATCGTAATCGTACTCAATTACATTGAACAAAAAAGCCAAGTAATCATAATCGTACTCGACTACATTGCCAAAGTAATCGTAATCATGATTACTTATCATGATTACAATTTTTGTTCATACAAAGCAAGTAGATAGATTAGACATATAGAAATGGCTATACAAGAAGAGATCTAATAAATATAATAGTAATTGGGCTATTACTTTTCTATTACAATTGAGCATTTCAGTTGCATAAAAATTCAGTTAGATTTCCGTAGTTAAACCTTCTCTCCCCAGAGAAGCCACATCTCCTGCTTATTGTAATAGTACAAAGTTATTACAGTGACAGGCTCTGGGAAGCACTGCAGTAAATAAGCCTCCCCTATCACATTGCTTTGTAAGTTTAGATGCTATGCCACATGTACTGTTTGCACTGTTAGTATGGTGTGAATGACTGGTCATGGTTCCTACCTCCTGACTAGCTGGTTAGCTGCCAAATCCCTGTCTATTATATCTAAGGGTAAGCCTGTCTATGTTCACCATTGTATTCTGTGTTTGACCTATCTGATATATCGACAGCATATTTGAATCTGACCCTCTGTATTTGAAATTTTATTAGTGTAGTGTATTTGATCATGTGTATTTGTATTTGAACATTTTAAAAGAGGGTATTTGAAATTCAAATATGCAAGATATATGTATTTGATTATGAAACCTTATATGTTCCCAACCCTGCTTCTCTAAGCACATAATTGTAATTGGCTTGAAGAGATCTGTAACTGGGTAACCTGTAACTGTGCCCTATTTGTGTATGTGGAGGCCATAGGTGGCCTGCCACCCCAACACAACACAGTGGAGTAATTGGCTTGCTTGCAGAGGTCTGTAACTGGGTATAACCTGTAAATGTGCCCTATGTGTGCATGTGGAGGCCATAGGTGGCATGCCACTCCAACACAACACAGTGGAGTAATTGGCTTGCTACTCCTACATTCTTTCGTTGAGCAGTTTTATCTGAAGCCATGAATTTATGATCCTACTGATCTTTTCACATTTTTTCACCAAAGGCTCAGTCATTGTATGCCCAGTACCTGGGGCTGGAGCTAGAACCACTAAACCAGCAGTTCAACTGGGCAAATTGATGTTTCACTATAAATGCTTCAGACCTAATAAGTGGAGCTCATTTAAGTTCCAACAGTTTCCATTATGTAAATTAATAATAACAAAACCTGGATAGCAATAATTAGTTCTGATTCAAAGAAGATCACATACATGGTAGAAACAGGATTTGCATATTCTTTAAGTTTAAAGTAATCATGATTGTAATCATGATTACATGCTAAAGTAATCATAATTGTAATCAATTACATTTGTTTTCTGAGTAATCATACTCGTAATCGTACTCATAGATCTTCATAGTAATCATAATCGTAATCGATAACATTTTTATTGTAATCATCTCATCTCTGGTGGCCGAGGTCTATAAATGCGGATTGACCATTAAGACTATGGATTCTATACGGAATGGCATGTTTACACATTTCGAACATGTGGACTGTACGGTCATCTCCGTGCATCGTTTACCGTCCACCTCCCTCTAAGCGAAACGGTTTTAGGAACAATGTGTTTTTTATGAGTGGATTTGTCTTTGGTACAACACGTGGTGGGACCCACACACAAGATGGGCCATACCTTGGACGTTGTCATCACCCGGGACATTAGTACCTTGTTGATTGGGATTCCGACAGTTTCTGAGACACATGTCTTGGAGACACAAAGGGTAACCCTTCCGGCGACCATCTGGCTGTGAGTTTTAGAATTAACTCAACGAAGCCAGACAGATTTTGCCAGCTTGTCACATTCAGGAAGCTTCGCGACATTTGTATTCCGGATCTGTAAATAACGGACTATACTAGGTCTTTTCTTGAAATTGACAATTGTTATTGCACACACTTTATCTTGTGTCATTTTATTCCTAGTATAAGACTATTCACTCGTTCATTATTTGCGTAGTATGGACACGGCTCACATGTAATATCACACACAGTTTAGTAAAACGTACCCTGTGAGCAGAGTTGGTACACATATTATATTGTATAGGCCATTACTCACTCTAATTGATTTTTGGGCAAGTAACTCTCTCTAGTTATGTTCTTGACAACTAATACTCCCCCTCTGTAGTTGTGTTGTTGGCAAGTAACTCTCTCTAGTTATGTTCTTGACAATTAACTTTCCCTCTTTCTCTAGTTATGTTTTTGGTAATAACTCTTATCGAGGTAACTTCGTAGAATTTCCGAGTATCCATGCGCGAGTGTTGTAAATTATTACCAGTTTAGATCATCGCCGAGGTAACTTCTTATAATTTTAGCGTATCAACGCGTGAACGTCGTAAATTCTTGCCAGTTGAGTACATTACCGAGGTAACTTTCGTAGCTTAGTAAGTCAATGCGGTGACTTCTAATATTTCATGACGCTGAAGTGGTAGTGTTTTAGTAATTTGGTACATTATCGACATAACTTCCTAACATTTTAGCTTTACAGAAAATTTGTAACACATTTAACGTTTCATCGCGTTAACGTGGTGGTATTTTAGTAATTTAGTACATTACCAAAGTAAATTCTTCACCGACATCACCCATGTCACAACTTCTACAGCCGCCGCCCCCGCCGCTGACACCACCGATGTCACAACTTCCACCGACACCACCGATGTCATAACTTCTACCGACACCACCTCTGCCGCCGCCGCATCTGTCTCTTCTCCCGCTGTCGCAGCAACTATCGGTACGACCATCTCCTCCGATACTAAAAACTTTGCTGTCATCGAAATGAAGAAGACGTTAGCACGTCACATACCACGTAAAGTCGTTAAGCTGTTAACACTACGCTGTCCCGGTTGCGAGATAGACTATCCTAGTCAATTTCACCACGAGTGTTTGTCACCAGACGATATTCTAATTTACATGCACTTTGAGGGGGCCGTCGAGGACGTTAAGTCATCCGCAGTTATTAAAGACTAGTTGACTGTTTTAGTAGAGGCCGGTGTTAAACCATCCAACACATCGTCCGAACAGTTGTGTACTATCGAGAGTTGTTTGCGAAACCCTAGTTCACATGAGTGCCGAGACAGTGTGAAGGAAATGGAGGGGTATCTGTAAATAACGGACTATACTAGTTCTTTTCTTGAAATTGACAATTGTTATTGCACACACTTTATCTTGTGTCATTTTATTCCTAGTATAAGACCATTCACTCGTTTATCATTTTCGTAGTATGGACACGGCTCACATGTAATATCACACACAGTTTAGTAAAACGTACCCTGTGAGCAGAGTTGGTACACATATTATATTGTATAGGCCATTACTCACTCTAATTGATTTTTGGGCAAGTAACTCTCTCTAGTTATTGTCGGTGGAGAATTTACCTTGGCAATGTACTAAATTAGTAAAACACCACCACGTTAACGCGATGAAACGTTAAATGTGTTACAAATTTACTGTAAAGCTAAAATGTTAGGAAATTACGTCGATAATGTACTAAAACACTACCACTTTAGAGTCATGAAATATTAGAAGTTAACCCATTGACTTACTAAACTACGAAAGTTACCTTGGTTATGTACTCAACTGGCAAGAATTTACGACGTTCACGCGTTGATACGCTAAAATCCTAAGAAGTTACCTCGGCGATGATCTAAACTGGTAATAATTTACAACACTCGCGCATGGATACTCGGAAATTCTACGAAGTTACCTCGATAAGAGTTATTACCAAAAACATAACTAGAGAAAGAGGGAAAGTTAATTGTCAAGAACATAACTAGAGAGAGTTACTTGCCAACAACACAACTACAGAGGGGGAGTATTAGTTGTCAAGAACATAACTAGAGAGAGTTACTTGCCCAAAAATCAATTAGAGTGAGTAATGGCCTATACAATATAATATGTGTACCAACTCTGCTCACAGGGTACGTTTACTAAACTGTGTGTGATATTACATGTGAGCCGTGTCCATACTACGCAAATAATGAACGAGTGAATAGTCTTATACTAGGAATAAAATGACACAAGATAAAGTGTGTGCAATAACAATTGTCAATTTCAAGAAAAGAACTAGTATAGTCCGTTATTTACAGATACCCCTCCATTTCCTTCACACTGTCTCGCCACTCATGTGAACCAGGGTTTCGCAAACAACTCTCGATAGTACACAACTCTTCGGACGATGTGTCGGATGGTTTAACACCTGCCTCTACTAAAACAGTCAACTAGTCTTTAATAACTGCGGATGACTTAACGTCCTCGGTGGCCCCCTCAAAGTGCATGTCTGGTGATATACACTCGTGGTGAAATTAACTGGGATAGTCTATCTCGCAACCCGGACAGCGTAGTGTTAACAGCTTAACGACTTTACGTGCTATGTGACGTGCTAATGTCTTCTTCATTTCGATGACAGCAAAGTATTTCGTATCGGAGGGGGTGGTCGTACCAATAGTTGCCGCGACAGCGGGAGAAGAGGCAGAGGCGGCGGCGGCAGAGGTGGTGTCGGTAGAAGTTATGACATCGGTGGTGTCGGTGAAAGTTGTGACATCGCTGGTGTCAGCGGCGGGGGGCGGCGGCTGTAGAAGTTGTGACATGGGTGATGTCGGTGGAGAATTTACTTTGGTAATGTACTAAATTACTAAAATACCACCACGTTAACGCGATGAAACGTTAAATGTGTTACAAATTTACGGTAAAACTAAAATGTTAGGAAGTTACCTTGGTAATATATGAAATTACTAAAACACCACCACTCTAACGCCATGAAATTATTGTGTGCAGCATTTACTTGGGCAGGTACAATGTTCAAACCTGCGAAAACGAAGTCGCAGATTAGCGAGGCCGAAGTTCCGACGGGACTGCGGGTCTCAGGGGACGGGCGATCACGGCGGCATCAATTAAGACTGCTGTCTATTCTTGCTGCATGGGTATTCATAGGGTGTGTGTGTATTGTTGGGTGTGCAATATGGTTATGCGTACTTATCTTTCCTAATCGACTTTGGATGTTTGTGACAAGCTGCTAAAGCTGCTTCATTCTCCTTCGCACCCCTGAGGATCAGCTTTGTGACATATTTAGCTACATCTTTGCCTCATGCCCCTTTATATCCCCTTTTCACGACATACTGAACACGACCAGCGACGTCTTCCAAAGATTCGCTGACTTCCCAGTTCTCTTCTCTTTACTTCCCTCACCCTCATAAATTCCAACCGGTCAATACGCCAGATGTCCATGATGTGAGTACCGACTTTGTGAGCATAGATCACTCTGTCACAGACTGTCATCTCTCTACTTTCGTGCCTGTCACACAAGAAGAAACCGTGCAACTACTGAGCAAGTCATCATCGAAGACTTGCAAACTTGACCCGATGCCTTCCAACTTGGTAAAAGAGTGCTCTGATGTCATGACAACGCCTAATATGAACATCATCAACAAGTGTTTGCTGGAAGGAATGCCTGATGAAATGAAAGTTGCTTTCATTACACCCATATTGAAAAAGGCAAGTCTTAATAGTGAAATTTTGAAAGCTATCGGCCTATTTCAAACATGTGCTTTTTATCAAAGTTAGTCGAGAGGATTGTGGCAAACCGGTTGATTGCACACATGCGTGAAAACAACATGTCTATGCCGTTGCAATCAGCCTACCGACAGGACTGTAGTACTGAAACTACGCTTCTGCATGTGCATGACAATGTGATTTTGTGCATGGACGAACGCAAAGATATGGTGCTGCTGCTAATTGATTTGAGCGCAACATTTGATACAATTGACCATGCCATTCTTTTAAACACAATGAGCAACACCATCGGCGTCGACGATCACTGTTTACATCACAGACAATACACGGTGTTGATTGCCGGTGAGCAGACTAAACCTCACAGACTGACTTGCGGTGTCCCGCAGGGGTCAGTTCTTGGACCATTAATGTTCACTATATATTTGACTGCTCTCGCGTCGCTACTCAACCACCATGGCATGGCTTACCATCTATATGCAAATGACATTCTACTTTTACAAGAATTTAGCCTGAACGATAATATTTCACCCGACATTGCCATCACAAAAATATAACTCTGTGTCGCCAGTATTCGTCAATGGGTGAAAACCAACATGCTTAAAACTCAATGATGACAAAACGGAGATCATCATCATCCAACCGAAAATTTTCTTTCTGACGGTGTAACTAAAAAACGGTATTGAGCGCCGCCCCTGGTGGCAGTTGTGTTTTGTATGTGCTCGTGGATTTCACTAGTTTAATGCGTTTTCTAAACATTCGATCATCGTTATAATTGTACAACCGTTTTATGATACTACGCGCTATGTTTGGGTTCATGCTGATTGGAACTATACTCGTGAACATTTGTGATATTTGGACACTGCAGCCTGCAATCACACCTGTTCGTGTTAACGAAGACTACACTGTTATACCTATGTTGACCCACATTCGGTACGACAGGCACGATCTGCTGCACCACAGCAAGGTAATAACGAAAGACAATAGACTCTCCGAGCCGGTGTATTGTTTATTGAAGCTACTTGGGATAGCCGTACCACCGCGTGGGTGTCGAGCCGGCAAGAACCGTAGACACAAACGTACTTCAGTACACACTGCACCTGTTGTGCAATCGGCCTCACCGTCAGGTCAAGCGATATCTGTGATTGTAACTGCCAGGACACATATCCCCAGAACAATATTGTGCAAATCACCTCGCCGTAGTGATCCGTGCAACTTAGTTCATGTTTTTACACGCGATAATACGAACACGACAAAGAGCAATCTCTCAGTCGCTGTCCTTAATGCTCGTTCTGTCAGAAATAAAACGCTAACCATCAATGAATTCGTGACCGACCACAACATTGACATCTTAGCCATAACGGAAACGTGGCTCAAAAAGAACAGCGACAAACCGATAATCGCTGAACTGACGCCGAACGGATATACGTTCATCAATGTTCCTCGTGCGGCTGGACGCGGTGGTGGTGTCGGCGTCATCCACAGGAACAGGTTACCGTGCAAGATGCTCCCTAAAACGAACTATGAGTCTTTCTAACTGATGCGTATCCAGTTCACTAGAGCCACATCTAGAACGTTCAACCGGTGCACGCTCTACCGCCCGCCATCATCAGCTAAGACTCCCAGGCCGATGGCGGAGGTATACCTGGAACTAGAACACCTGTTCCGAGAGCTGTCGACATGTATAACACCAACGTGCATTGTTGGTTACTTCAATATCAGATACGACGTTGAGGCAGAGGCCCGGCCGCTCGTGCAACTACTGGACTCATACAATTTCACTCAACACGTCACACTGCAGGCCACACATTAGACTTTGTGATAACCCCCAAAAATGTCAATCTCGCTACTTCTATTGACGTTATTCCGATGTCTATATCAGATCATCACGTGGTGCGCTACGTCATGAACATCCAAAGGCCAGCTAAGACATCGACACATATAGTAAAACGCAATTACCGCTCGTTTGATGCCGATTCTTCCAACAATGACATTCGATCAACTTGTGAGTTATTATCAGCCATTGTGTCAACATCCAGCGCAGCGGAACTGGTCACTGGCTACAATTCTTTACTAAGAACATGTATCGACAAACATGCACCAGAGCGACTGACTGCCATGCGGGGTAATATGCCAAACCCGTGGTACAACAGCAACATCGATGACGCGAGGAGACTTCGGCGAAAGAACGATTCATTGTGGAGACGCACACAGCTTGAGATTCATCGACAAATGTACGTTGATTCTCGCAATGAGTGCAACAAGCTCATTGCCCTCTCGAAACAACAACTACTATTGAGATAAACGTCTGAACGCTGACAACAAAAGCATGTTCAACATCGTGAAATCACTGAGTGGGAAGCCATCACGTTCGTATCTCGAATATGACTCCGACCTATTTTATAGTTCTAATAATTGTACACGTCATGAGAATCTATACTTGAGAAATGGTCCACCACCTATACGCCAAGGAAAAGACATTCACTTATCCGCCAGGGTTGCTTATTCACCTAGTTATTTAGTTCACCACCTATTCGCCAGGGGCGCCAGTCGACCTTGACTTTGACCTTTGGCCTTGACCTTTGACCATGCTCTGCGCCGCGCATAGCGTCGACGCTGAACTACCTACTATACTATTTGTGGCATAGCCTAAGCTGCATAACTGGATATTATTAGCAGGCGACGTGTCCAACCGTGGAGATAGATCAACACTACTTCAGGTCCCTTGTTTCCTTCAACAATAATAACATTTCGACGGTTTCGTTTCATCATTAATGACATATTCTAATTCTCAGAATTGAGGCAGGGGAAGGGGGTTAACCAAAAACGTTCTTGTCGAGGCACTTTGTGCATATGATTATTAATATCAGTTCGACACACATATTAGGTTTTAATGAATAACAATCATGTTTAATAGTGCAAAATATAGGTACAACAAAGTACATTTTAACTACCATCTAAACAACTGCAAGAGCACTGCCACGAAACTAAACAATTACTTATCGAGCCAAGTAGAGGGACAAGAATAGTCGCCCAACAGTTTCGTCGACTTCGAAGCACGAACGAACTCGCAAGATGTGTAGGAGTCACAACCATCCTGCAGGTAACACTTGGTGTATTCATTTCGGTTCGGTGCATTAGTAACGCATGTCAACACCGATGTTATTGTTTAAATCCCGTTTATGACTTATGTATGTGGTGGAACAAAGGCTTTTATTGAGGGTTAAACGGTGGGATGCACCAATAGCATCAAATGACCGCACCAGCAACAACAACAATGCAGTGTTAGAAACAAATATACCCACTGTCAGTGAAGTATGAGACGACTACATCGGCTGTATGATTGTTGCCAGAAGTAGAGTCGTTTTAGTGCGCGACGAATTCGATGTTGTCGTGTGAAATTGTGTCGTTATTGAGCGCGACGAATGCGATGTTTTCGCCGGAAGTAAAGCCGTTATCGTGCGAAATGAATGCAATGTCTTTGTTGGAAGTAGAGTCGTTGGTTACTGTGACAACGGAGCAACAACGCCGGACATGCCCCTTCAATATATATCAACTCGTTCCGACGCCAGTGAATGAGGTGTTGAACCAATTAGGAAGCCAGCGAGTGGAATTTACTGCATCACTGTTCAAATTAGTGCTGCCTCCTAGCGAACATTGGTTAATCTAACTCTAATCGCGCAAGGGTACGTGTTTGTACACGCGTGCATGCGCGCGTGCTTGCGGATATGACAGCGTTCAGCCAGACAATGCATCGGAAGACGGGGGGAGTGTTGTTAAAAAAATCGCATTGACGTTCTCATTTTTGTCTGGCTTCTCATTGACTCATTAAACACTTCCGCGCTTTTTGACACGACATAGGAAGGCAGGGGGTGTTGAACACTTTCCTGGATTACGTTCTCAATATTTAAAATGTTTACGAAACAAACAAAGATTTTTTTGAAATTAATACAAATTTATCAAATTTCACTCTAAAATATTAACTGATCACCTACATTTTTAAAATAATAAACTCAATATTGGGGCCCTTCTCAACATGACCCCCTCCCGTTTCCAACGCCTGTGTTACTGTTTGATGCAAAAACCTTTGTGGAAAGCCAAATATTCTGTAACATCGACAACATGAAATATATATTATACATCTCAACGAAGATGGCTAAACAGAAGATTCTATTTTTGTTCCATTTGTTTACGTCCTTGTTTCAAGGCCCACGGTTCTGCAAGGTTTATGATCACTGCGAACATTACCAGCGAGCCTGATACAAAGAAAGAATCATTCCACCGTCCCGTCTGATCCCGCAAGAAACCTGTCAAACAAACCACAGCTTATAACAGACGGCGTAAATGTATGCAACAACAGCAAAGTATAATGGCCAATGACCCCCCCCCCCTTTCACAAGGTACCAATCTTTGAAAACAAACAAAAACTATGTCATAGACAGCAAACAGCACGTACATGAGTTCTTTTGTTTAAAATTAAATGAGTTAATGATTTCATTGTACATACTAAACACGCACACACACAAACAAACACACAGACGCACACGCACGTACGCGCGCACATCCACACACACGCACTCACACACACACTGGTACTTTCCGAAATTATGCCTATTATAAACAGTACATTATCGTATCACTGACATTTGTTAAATATTTACATTTAAGCACAACTGAGACACCATTTTTTTAAATAGGGGATACCTGAAAAAGTACGACAGTCATTTAATACGTGAAAATTAGATACTGTAGTGTTTACACCCTGATGTGATTTGCTTTTGTTATGTTCATTTAAATTCTCTTATTTCATTATTCAGCATGTTTTGTAAAACCATTAGTAAGACTTTATCGATAGAAGGAATAATTCTTGGAGTGTAAGAACTTCTCGCGCGGAAACGTTTGCTGATGTTGTTATACTCATTAGTTCTTCGAATTCAAATTTGAAGACGAACCACTTACCCATGAGGACGGGAGATGCGAGATAGAAGAAGGCAGACGTGCTGCAAGAACAACAAAGCTGTTCGTTGGTCGTGACAATATGTAAATAACAATTCAGCAAATAGTTTATTACCGTCCAACAGTGTGTAAAGTAAACAGCGTTTCCAATATCACAATCATCGCCACAATGTGATATAAACCAGTGCATTAATTTCACAAAAGGAAATTATGTTATCTGACACTTAACAATAAAATTTTGCTATCAATAAATAATAACATCAAATATAATAGAATGATCAAGAATAGTGTGGTTATGTGTGTTTTACACTACACCAAACATTGTTGGTATATAGTTCAGTGCCCAATGATCAAAAGTACGTGTCTTTGCCAAATTATAATAACTTTGGATATAGATATTCAGATACTAATTTCATTTATACAGTTATCTCAAAAGCTAAATGTGCCCTGGTTAGCACGATCTAAACCAGTACAGCCAGACACGAATAGACTGTTCTCAAGCTATCGGAATACATGTGTGACAAACCTGTACATGACGCCGTACGTGACAGGGATGTAGATAACACCGAATTCGTCGGCAAGCAGGACTGGCGCTAGTACATTGATGGAGCCCGCGGTCACACCACAGAAAGCACACAGAGCGGCCATTGGTCGACCAGAGGAAAGACACACAAGACGATTGCACCACCAGGTCCAGATCGACGAACCAGCCCGTCAGAAGTCGGGACACGCTGCCGGATATACCAGTTATTGAGAGGAGGAATACGGCTCTAACGTCCATGATACCAATGTCGCTGGCGTGTGGCAACGGATGCTTCAGTATACTCCACTGAGAGGACGGTTTCGTTGCCAATCGGTTATCAAATGTGACAGTGATGTCGTCTGAAACAATGCATTCTTGTGTACCATCGGTAGTCACTGTGGAACCATTATTCATCTTTGTGGAACCTAATGGTCCAGTAGTTCTTTCAGTTACTGGGCTCTTACAGTCGGGTCTTGCTTCAACTGTTGCTAGGCTGCCACAAGTTTGTTCAACTCTGGAGAATGGGGCGGGGGCTGATCCATTATCATAACACGTATTTATGCGAATTACTTCGGCGAGTCCAGAGCTGTTGCTGAGTTTTCGCGTTATCGAACACTTTCCACAAGAATGGAAACTGTTTTCTCTAATTGATTCATTCTGCGAAACCATAAAAGTCGTTGTAGATTCTCGAGAATGAAATGTGGTTGTTTTTCGGCGAAGTCTCTCCTTCATCAGATATCTCGCCAAGTAAAATTGTGGCGGACGAAAGAGCATTCCTGCAATGGCTGCGTGGAACATGATGAGGCATGTGCTCTCTAATCCGTACGAGTCGAGTACATATTTTATCACTGGCGGATAGACGAAGGAGCTAACAGAGGCAGACGCGAAAATTATTCCGTATGCAAGGGCTCTTCGCTTTTCAAAGTATATACCAATTATGACAATGCTTGGTGCGTAACTTAGACCAGCTCCAATACCTACAAAAATACAACGCATCCAATATATATATATATTATATATATGTGTGTGTTTATGTTCGCGCGCGCGTGCGTGTACGTGTGTTTTGGGTACCGTGTAATGGGGAATTAAGACAAATAAATCATTTGAATGTATTTTGTTGTTGAGTTGCATAACGTTTACACGGAATAACACATGTCAACCTAATTGTTCACATATTTGCTAACTTATGTGGATGAAATCATAGTTTTATTTATTTATAGTCTGTCTCACGATGGTTCCCGTGAACAGAGGTAGATTTATTGAAAATATAACGTGTCCACATACATTCACGACAGAGACAAATAAAATACTACCAGTTGCAACAATCTATACTGTTTAGTAGTAAAGTCACGATTCACACTATACGTTCAACTATTTGACATAAGATGGAAGAATTGTTCACGTCTACGTAGCAGTATTATTTTGAGTGAACCTTACCTGCAAGAAGTCCATATGTGATATACATCATCCAGATTTTCTGGGCGAAGGCGCTCAGTGTAAAGCCAACGTTCATTAAAATGCCACCGATGACGACAACTCGTCTTGTTCCGATCCAACCACACAAGAGATTGGCCGGAGTTGCTGTACAATTGAAACAACATATTAATATGTACAAAATAACCAAATAAAATAACCTGTGAAATCAATCAGTTTTACCTAATGCTTCTAATGCCAATGGTGCTAGTAACCCGCGTTCCATATCCGCCATGTGGAAAACACATTTTGAATCACTGTTAAATAATGTCACTTCAGATGTAAATATGCAAAATGTGAAAAAACGTAAACATAATACTGGGAATGTTTGTAACGACAATGATGTGCACATTACACCTTGCATGGTGCAGAATGCTGTAGACAAACTGAAGTCTGGTAAAGCGTGTGGTAATGGTGGGCTATCTGCAGAACATGTTATACATGCAGACAGGCGCAACACTATATTATTGTAATTTTTTTACACCAGTGTTATCTCACATGGATATCTGCCTGATGACTTTATGAAAACTATTATTATACCCTTGGTGAAAAACAAGTCCGGAGACACTAGTGATGTTAACAACTACAGACCTATAGCACTAGTCACAGTTGCTTCTAAAATACTTGAAATTGTATTACTTGAACTTATGGAATCCTACCTTGATACAACAGACAATCAGTTTGGATTCAAAAAGGGCCATTCTTGTAATCATTGTATATATGCCTTAAACATGTTATTCAGTATTATAGAAGCTACAATAGTATTGTGAATGTATGCTTTTTCAGATGCATCAAAAGCATTTGATAGAGTTAACCATTGGGCACTCTTTGGAAAATTGCTCAGTCGTGGTGTGCCAATCCTACCCGTACGAATTTTGTTATACTGGTACAGAACCCAAATGTTTTGTATTAAATGGGGTTCCACGACCTCTGACTTTTTTAGTGTCTCAAATGGTGTTAGACAAGGTGGTATTTTATCTCCATATTTATTTAATGTATATTTCGACGATTTAAGCATTACGCTTAAAAACTCTGGCGTAGGATGTCACCTACACGACATCAGTACAAACCATATGTTCTATGCAGACGATTTATGTGTTATTGCACCTAGCCCCGGTGGCCTCCGGGCATTACTGAATATGTGTGCCATCTTTAGCTTCGACAATGACATTATATATCATCCTATAAAGTCAGTATGCATGGTTTTCACCTCAAATGTCCAGATATTTACTTGCATAGAAACAAACTGGGATATGTTGAAATGACAAAGTAGTTAGGGGTGAACATCTGCAATGACTTGAAGGATGATGAAGATATGCTAAGACACTTGAGCAGCTTATATGCCAGGTCCAACAGCATCATCCGAAAATTCCATAATTGTTCCATCGGTGTTAAACTTCATTTGTTCCATGCATATTGTTGTTCAATTTACTGTTCCGAACTCTGGGTATATTTCAACAAAGGCACTTATTTAAAACTTAAAGTCGCAAACAACAATATGCATAGACGGATCCTAGGTTACCACCGACGGGACAGTGCAAGTAATATGTTTGTAAATAATGCTATTGACTCATTTGACGCCCTATTGCGCAAAATGTTTATGGTTTTAGAAAGCGGGTTCTTAATATTGACAATAATATAATATAATATATGCGTAACTGTAGAGAAATTGTTAATGGGCCCGTGTGGTCCTGCTGGTCAAAATCCATATATGTTGTAACATAGTAACTTTGTTATATATCTTTTTACATATTTATAATTTTTATTTTGTTTCTTCCATTTTTTTTTATCTCTTAACTTATTAGCTTGGTTTACGTATTTATATATTTTATTTATTATTTGTAATGGTGTACCTTTTATTCCTATTAGCATGTATTACTTAAATGTGTATGTATAATGGGTTTTTGTTTCAAGAAATAAAAACATTCATTCATTCATTCAACCAAAATGACATAACTATGCTATACAAACAACATATTTTACTACTACGTTGCATATTATAACAATACAGTTACTTCGGAACTGTTTTCTTGCAGATGGTTTTATACCAAGTTGACAATTGTGACAGTTACGTAGCTGCACGTGTTTCATACATAACTGTATCAGTAGCTTGATACCGAAAAGGCGTTGCGCCATCGTTTCATATCCAATCAATATATCCACTAAATCTATTGGCCTATAAGGTTTTTAAAATGTATTTTAATGCTACACGAGCTGCAAATGTTGCCAGAGCAAATAATGCAGCCCATCTGGTAAATTTACACTGCATTAAACATCATGCATGTGACGTTCCACTGACGATGTGTTGTCTCAACGCTCGGTCAGTTCGAAATAAAGCTTTGTCGCTGGCAGACCTGGTAATTTCCAGGGACATCGATGTATTAGCGTTGACAGAAACCTGGCTTGGAACAGTCACTGACAATCAGGTGATAAAAGAACTTGTGCCATCTGGCTACACATTTCAACATACCTCTCGCTACAAGTTCGATGCCGCGTCAAAACCTGCCCAGAAGCGCGGTGGTGGAGTGGGCTTAATGAATAAGTCCGGCATGAAAGTTGAGAATGTGCCATCAAGTCATAATAGGCCTAAATTTACCCATTTTGAACATGCCGACTATTATATTACGACACGTGGCGCCAAGTTCAGATTGGGTGTTATATACCGTCCGCCACCGTCTAAACGAAACGGCTTTACAACGTCTGTTTTCTTCGAGCAGTGGTCAGCATACTTGGACATCGTGATGTTGGACCCGCATGACATCGTTATTACCGGCGATCTGAACTTCCATCTTGACATTATATCAGATCCTGACGCACGGCATTTTTCTGAGACGCTCGCTGACCGTGGCATGAACCAAATAATTACAGATGCCACGCACAATAAAGGTCACCTCCTGGATGTAGTTATCGTTCGAAACAACAGTGCAATAGTTACTACACGACCGAGTGTGTATGACCCGTGCTTAAGTGACACACATGGAAATCCATCCGGTGATCACATGGCCATAATGTTCTGTGTAAATGCCACAAAGCCTGCTCGAATGCGTAAAGAGATAGTTTTTCGACGATTGCGTCATATACGACTTCCTGATTTCAAACGTGACATTACCTCTTTGCTACATGACATAAATAGTGAGGCATCCGTTAGTGACATGGTTGCCACATACAACAATGGCTTACGTCGGCTTGTTGACAAACATGCCCCACTGCGGAAGACGACCATAACATTGCGACCGGACTGTCCGTGGTACACTGACGAGCTTCGTGACGAGAAACTGCGTCGACTCGTCTTGAGATACATCGACAGGCGTATCGCGCTCAATGTGTGGTCTTCAACAACATGCTGGTTACCACAAAGAAAAACTACTACACAGCTAAGATCGCCAACTGCAAAAATGACCAAAAACAACTATTTTGCATCACAAGAAACCTGTGGCATAACGACAATGCCATCGTATGTGTGTCCGGTGGACATGGCACAACGCTTTGGTGATCACTTTATTGAGAAAGTTTCTAACATCAAAAAATACTTCGTCGACTACGGTGAGGATCGTTCGGACATTCCGTTGGCTGCTATGAGCAACGACGCGACATTCAGTGGTGTCCCACTAGTCTGCTTTGAGACAGTCACTGAATCGGACGTTGAACGATTAGTTGCATCCGTTCCGGTTTATTGGATGAATTATTTTAACTTTTCCAAATAAAAAAAATCTTCACCACCTATATTATGATGTTGTACCCAAAAGACCATATACAGAAAAAATATATGAAATAAATATTAATACACATTAACGTGATATGGCAGCACTGATTTTGCATTGAGTGTAGTTTTTTTCAAAAATGGCATAGACCAAAAAGTATAAAATTGGTATGTTGCCTCAGGGCAACAACGTCCAATAAAGGGTTAAGTCGTGTGAATTAGACCCAGTGCCGACGTGGCTGCTAAAACAATGTTCGCATGAGTTAGTTACACTAATCACCGCTACAATAAATGCGTCTTTCACCTCAACGAATGTACCTGCTGACTTCAAGCATGTAATCGTTAAACCACTCCCGAAAAAACCTACGCTGGATAAAGACATTTTGAGCAACTACCGGCCAGTGTCGAACTTGCCATTTGTGTTGAAATTGGTTGAGAAAGTCGTTGCAAAACAAATTGGCACGCACGTTGATGAACATGCTCTGCACGACCCTTTTCGGTCTGCGTACCGTCGTGGACACTCCACAGAAACAGCTCTACTCCGTGTCAAGAATGACATTGCCGCGACACTGGATAGGAAATGTACAACAATTCTCGTGATGCTTGATTTGTCGTCCGCGTTTGATGCTGTCGATCATGAGTTGTTGATGACTCGACTTGAACACTCATTCGGTATCACCGATAAGGCACTTGCGTGGCTGAAATCATACATTAGCGAACGGTATCAGAAAGTGGCAGTAGGAAGTGCCGAGTCGGTTGAGTCAATCTTGGCGTGTGGCGTCCTCCAAGGGTCGGTGTTGGGCCCAACTTTGCATTGCATGTACACCAAACCTATCGGAGATATTGTTGCTAAACACGGCATGGAGCATCACTGTTATGCTGATGACATTCAAATCTACCTAACAGTTGAACGAGATGAATCAATTGTGGCGGCACTGGCTAAGGTGGAATTGTGTGTTGCGGAAGTGGCTGCATGGTTGACTAGAAACCAGTTAAAACTGAACACAGAGAAATCCGAGGCGATCGTTTTTTCTCCAGCGAAGAAACGCGGCAGTCTGCCTGCCAATGTATATATCACAGTAGCCGGCCATCGAATTCAACCATCATCGTGCGTGCGCAGTTTGGGTGTGGTATTTGATAGCAACCTGAAAATGGAACAGCAGATTGCCAACACTGTGAAAAGCTGCTTCTATCATATTAGAAACATTGGGCGAATTCGGCCATATCTGACGGAAGAATCATGCAAGACACTTGTTCACGCACTAGTGACATCCCGTTTAGATTATGGGAATGCACTTCTTTATGGTCTCCCACGCACGGTGATGCAACGTCTACAAAGGGTGCAGAACTGTGCTGCTCGCCTAATTACTCGCACGAGGAAATACGAACACATCACGCCCGTGTTGCAGCGTTTACACTGGCTACCCGTTCATTTGAGACCGACCTACAAAATGCTGGTGTTTACGTATTGTGCCTTGAATGGTCTAGCGCCGGACTACACAAGTGAGTTAATTGGCTACCGTCCCATCAACAGAACTCTACGATCTACCTCGCAGCCTCGCCTTTTGTTCGTACCGGCCTCACAAACTGTCACTCATGGTGATCACCGTTTCGCGGTTTGCTCGGTGGTTCTATGGAACAATTTGCCTCCTACGCTCAGGACAGCAACATCATTACAAGTGTTTAAAACACTTTTGAAGACTCACCTTTTTAAACAAGCGTTTTTATAATTCACCGACGAGGACATTTTATGTGCTTTTTATTGATAAAAATATGTTTTGTTTTATTAGTTTCTTAACATATTTATGGTTATTCTTCTTGTATAAATGAATGTATTTATAGTAGTTTTTTAAGAATGTCTTAATTTATTTAAACGTTTTTTAATGATCTCTCTTTTTAGTAACTATATTTAAGGTAATGTTATATTTGTTATATATTTATTTCTTAGTTAGCATTTCTTTCTATGTAAAATACTATTATATACGTGTGCATGTATGTAAAGCGCCCGAGGGCAATTTTAATTGATTGGGCGGTATATAAGTACTTTTATTTATTTATTTTATTTATTTATTTATTTAAAACGCGCTTTAGGCGTTTTAGTACGTAAAACCTATCATTGTTTTAATATTTTTCTCTGTACCCCTCCTAGATTGTATACAGTGTTTCAAATAAGCCTAACTATTGCTTTATATTGTGGCAATATTAGGAGTTTGAGTTCCCTTCGACGCTGCAATCGCGTACTGTTCTGACACTCTCTTGTGATGCAATTACCTGTAATCAAATAACAAAACGCCTGCATAGCCGGGATCCAAGCGACTTGTGTCGCTGTAGCATCGAACTTCTTTTGTATCGCCGTATACAACACGCCGAATGACTCGACACATCCACCGATAACCAAGCACTGGACTATTGCTGTACCTGTGTTGGAACAGAATATATAATTTTACGTTATTGTCTTAATAGCATAACCACGGCCTCTCGGTTTGCCTGATGATCTAAACAAAACGTCCACAAAGAATCAGTATTCAGAATCGCTCATAAAAGATAAGATATTTGTTACTGTAGCAGCTGAGAAACTTGTCTCCGGGTAGAACAGACATGACTGCATTATAACAAGAACGTGCATTGAAATAGCATATAAAATCAATAAATAAATAAACACTGTAATTTATATATATTGCAAGCACATCACTTATTATGCTACTAGCTGAGTTACCCACGGCGTTGCCCGGAGAAAAAGACAGTCATATGTACTAGCACCCCAAACCCATCCCAAATGTTTCCAATAAATGGCAACTGGTCACTGGCCTAGTTGGCAGGACAACGTTTGCCAGAAATATCAATCTCAAATCAAACGCTCACCCGTCTAACTGACTTAACCAACAATAGCGGATGCTGGGTTAAAATTTCAGCCCGAGATGTGGTGCACAAACAGACAGAGAACGAACTGTTTTATAATATAGATATGTCGTATTCCTAGTTATCCAAAATAACTTGTTACGGTCATTTGTTACAAAAAACAATGACTTGACGGGCGATAATTTCGACGCTAATACGCTAAATGACAAAATGACACATAGCTCCATCTGTAGGAAATATATGAAATGAGATAGAGGACGCTATTTGTAAGCGTGCGGACGTAACCCACAACAGGTAGACCTGGTGCATGTTAAACGCTGAAGATTTTCAAAGTCAATAACGTAAAAACTACTCAAAATGTCTGCATACATCCAGCGACATATTTGTAGATGGCATAAGTATGTTTACGATGATATAGAAAAACATGAAATTCCGCGGCGGGAACATACAGCTTTTTGAAATATTGAGCCCCCCAAGTTCTCCACACCCCGGACGAATTTCGAAAATGTCTCAATCTACTAACCATGTCAATGGGTCCACTAGATTACATGCACAATTTCAGTCCTATACATGCAAAACTGACGGAGATGTAGGGCACAAACAAACAGAGGACGAACTGTTTTATAATATAGATTATTCTGAGACATTGCTAAGAACATGACTAATACATGGCTAAGACATAGCAGAATACCTATATCTATTATTATGATGAGTGACACGTAATAATGATTTGATGTTAAACTGCTATTTCAGCAACGCATATAGCATTGTGCAGCGCGTATTTTTCCAACGAGAAACACATTATAACTGTTACGAAAATTGTGTATGATGAATATTGGCTATTACAGTTTGTTATGGACAATTTAAATGCGGACACATGAACACGGGCAGCGCATCATCCAATGCGTGTCCCTCAAACGAATGAAATATAGAACACCACATGCTTAGATTCGTAAAATTATGTATCCAAATAAATTTATTCACATGCAGCCTGACTAAACGTGGTTACAATTCTATCCAGCCTTAGTTAAATGTGTGACTTGGTGCATCACCCAGGGCAATTGTTGGGTAAATTAGCATTGTCATAGCAATGTATATAAATGTCCCGTTTTGTAATAGGGAAGGTGCCTTTTCTGGAACATTGCTCCCAACGGAAGTTCACAAAAACGCAATGCAAAGTGTAGTTTGTGTGGTATATTTAAATGTACATGAAACTGATCCAGGCCAGTCCCCAATCAACACTGCATGTCGGCGTTACTGCGTAGTATACTAACACAGAAAGATGGGTTTAATAAACAACACAAACTGGCGAGTTTAAAGTCTGATACAAAATAAAATACAATTTCTTATATAGTGCAGTATCTAGTCCTTAGGACTGCTGAGAACGCTTTACACTTTACTCCCGGCCAGATATGGTCAATCGAACAACATCTTTAATTTTCTGGGAAGCATTCAGCCACTCTGCAATTGATGCTTGAAGACTAATCGTTCACAAATATCCACCACTGTCTATAGCCAGGTACTCGTTCATATAGCTGACTGAACTGGAACAACGTATAGCGAACGAATTTGCCCAAGAATCGACACCGCAGCACAGGATTCGAACCCAAGTTCTCTCGATTGAGAGTCGGAAGCTCTAGTCACTGGGCCACTGCGCTGCGATAAACCAACGTTAGGTTAGTGCCTGGTAAGCCATCACAGCAGGGTGGGATTATTAACTCGTAAATAAACAGAGCATAACGACGTCACCTAGGGCATTGCGAGCAGGACAGCGCCAGCGTGTCACGGCATTAATTTGCCTGCGGCAAATTGGTAACGCGATGACCGACCGCTTCATTGATTAGGCGGATTAGACCATACAGTATGCAATATTGTACATTTTGGTATATACACAGTTGTGACACTTTGCATACGTGTACTACTTCGGGCGATTTTCTGTTGTAGAGCGCTAAATGAACAGCACTGGTACCGGCATGTCTACATTGGTCTGGAGACAGTGGCGCTGACAGAACAGCAACAACAGAAGCAGCAAGTTTGCGAGAACAACGGGGGTAGAAGAATGATAAGAACAAACAGTTTGGACAAAAGAAGGATGTCCGACCTGAGGAAAGAGTTTGGAAAGCAATGCAACCTAGCTGAAGGATTACTGTGAAGCCTAATGAGATGGGCAAGCCACTTGATACAGGAATCATGGCAAATTAAGAGAGCAGTGGTGGAACTACACAAAGGACACAGAAAAAGGAGAAGGCCACAGCTGAGATGGGAGATTTGCATGAGGAGGGACAAGTGAAGATCGGGCGAGGAAGAATGATTGAGAGAGGGAGCTATGTATATACAAATTTGGAAAGAAAAAAACACAGCGAGTGGGTCGGCAATATTGTACGTATCTGGCCCTCACCCCTGTGTAGCAGGGAACAAGGAGGAGAGCAACATGTGAAATGCATTATCATTGCTGCATGATATCTCATAAATCAAACACCCTACATACACTTGTCACCTTAAAACTGTGCCTTATATTTTGTATTATGAAGAAACAATTGTGGCCAGAATTTCAACAAAATATACAACGGAATGCACGAACGCACCACGTTTTCGGCACCAATTTCTTTGATGGCTTGAAGGGGCTTTCGCTACGCAACAGGTCACATGATGAATAGGTCAGTTGTTGTAAGTTTAGGCGCCTGGTTATAGCAAAAAAAAACATCTAGACAGTCGCCTCTTAACTAGTGATATGACCTACTCACAGCGTGTTCGTGTCAATAGTTGACACAGTACAATTGATTAAGATTAAGACAGCCACACTGACTGTTGAACAGATCTAACGAATTCGGAGAATCGGTGCCGGAGTGAACCTGTTTTGAGACGGGTTCCTTACGACAGGTTGAATTCGGATAAAAGACGTGCGAATGTAAACGGACAAACCGGGTAAACAGCTTACTCGGGTCCCAACTGTATTAAACTGCGAGTGTTAACACAGCAATGTAACCACTGAACCACAACGAAAACGCGAATATTCCCATATATATTTCTGTGGCAACACGAGGAGTTCGTTGAAACTTTGTTACTTCATCATGACGCAGCTGATATCTTCACAAAGTCGAACATTTTGTGCTATGCAACGAACAGTGTACTTAGTTCATGGACAGCGTGTTCACGTGGGAACCACGTACCCATGTCGCAGGTGACTACATAAGATAGATTGTATGTGACGGGTTAATTTGACTGTGAACTGTTTTTTGTCAACTATATTTTAGAATATATCATATTTGTGTTGTCCATAATTGTGGCTTGACGCATCGTTTGGAAATTGGTAAAGTTTCCAGTTTGGATATTGATAAAAGCTGCACTAGCACGCGGAATACCGTTTTTCGTCGAGGGTTTACTGTCACTGTCGGCATGGGTATTAGTCCTTTTACGAACCTAATCTACAGGCAGATAGTATCTGTTCGAACCAGCGTGACCTGTTGACATCGGCACGCCGGCTTTCCATTGAATAGCAACGCATCGTAATTAGCTCGTACACGTGCGGTAGGGAATGGCGTTGCAGACGTGGGGGGCTTAGCCTACGTTGAAGACGAATCGGGTACAATGCCCTTTATTCGCGGTTGAATTGCTCATCGACGGTCATTGTGTCGCAAGTTACACCGGGCATTTGGCTATTTTATTGCACATCTCTGATCTGAAGCGTAGTCCATACCAAGACTGTTGAGGTAAAAAGATTTGTAAGGCGGGTGACATTATTATTATTATTATTATTATAAAGGACAACTGGTGATTGTACATAGAGCCATCAGCACGTGTGGCGATATTGCCGAACATAACGCTGAACTCAGAATCAATTTATTTGACCTATAAATACGATACATATACAACGAATAACGCAAGTAATAGATAAGGTCGGGAGACTCCCATTAAGATATATAATATCGCTAGCACAGGAGCCACCCCATAAATATAAACAACAAAAATATTTACATGAATAATCAGAATAGCATATGACTTGTTTTTATAGTTGATAATTACTCAAGGTGTCAACATGCATACATAATACAAGGACTGATTATATGTACTCGTGTACACATTGACGTACATATGGATACTTAGGTATACATTCTAATATGTATTACGAATTACAAATAAAGCAATTATAATTACGACAAGTGGATTCATAATTTAAAATAAAAACTTTATTGTGTATGTTGAAAAACCATATAGACTGTGGGTGTAAATTTTATTAATGATAATACTTGGTGTATTGTTAACTGTCTCTACTATGTTGTGTCTAATGCATTTTTTCGCAAATTCATGTTTGAATCTGGACATATACATATTATTTCTTCCACGTGTGCAGTGCTGATGAATATCATAAATGTGTGTGCTTGGAAAAACATTGAAGTATGTGTGCTTGGAATAACATTGAAGTAGTAGGGTAAAAGATTGTTAATTAATGTATAGTAAAATTTTAATTGTTGGATTTTATAAATGTCATCCAACTTTAGTAACTGAAGTCTTTTACAAATAGGACTCGTGTGAGCATTGTATTTACTTAAGGATATTATTCGTATTGCTTTTTTCTGTAATTTGAAAATTCGATGTGCTTGATGACCCCATAAAAGTATACCACAATTAATGTGAGGGAGAATAAGAGCATTGTACATAATATCTAATGTATTAGGTGGTAAAAAGTGTTTAAGTTTATTTAGTATGCCTATTGTTTTATATATTTTATTTGCTATTTTGTTTGTATGACTCTGCCAGTTTAAATGGTTATGTATTGTGATGCCTAAAAAATTGAAATAATTTCCCATTTCAATATATGCCCCATTTATTTGTAATACATGGTATTCTACTTTCTTTTGAGGCATATGAAAAATCATGAATTCAGTCTTTTTGGCATTTAGTGACAGTTTGTTGGCTTTCAACCAATTGCTAATCTTTGTTAGTTCTTTGTTAATAGAGTCACTTTGCATTTGGCTTTCTGAATCATTAAATGTGTTTAGTGTACTAGTAAGGGTGGTGTCGTCAGCATACGTTATGAATTTGAAAAAGGTCAATAGAAAATGCTATGTCATTTATATATATAATAAATAAGAGTGGCCCTAAAATTGAACCTTGATGACTATTTCCTTAGACTTAACATTTTCAATTTCTACGTACTGCTTACGATTTTGTAAATAACTCGTACAAAGGTCCAGAGCCTTGACATTTAATCCATACTAATTTAACTTCTGTACCAATATATTGTGATCAATTGTTTCAAATGCTTTTGATAAATCAAGGTATATGTTTATTGGAGTAACCGATTTATCAAGTTCTTGTATAATTCTGTCTATGATTTCGAGTGTAGCAAGCTCAATAGAATGTTTCTTTCTAAACCCATATTGGCTATTGTAGTATAACGCTTTAGAATGGAAGTAATCGTGGATTTGATCAAACATAACTCTTTCAAAAACAATTGAAATCACTGGCAGGATAGAAATATAAATTTTAATTTGTCTGGAAATATACCAGTTATTATTGATTGATTAATAATTAGAGTGACTGCATTTCTGATATCATTTTTTTTTATTTTAGTAATGGTGTTGAAATACCGTCTTTTACACAACTTGATTTTGGAGGTAAACGATCAATTGTATTAACAGTAGTTTCCATGTTAATTGGGTTAAAGCTGAAGGTGTGAAATATCGGATTATTCAGGTAATATTTGTATGATTTACCTCCACCAGTAGTTGTTTTAGAGGCTAGAGTAGGACCAGCATTACTAAAAAACGTGTTAAATCTGTTTGCAATAATGCATTTGTCGCTAATCATTTCCCCATCGACTTTGAACAAATCTGGAAATTGTTCTTTCTTTTGACTTTTCTGAATAATTTCTTTAATTAAACACCACGTCTTTTTATCATCATGCTTATGCTTTTCAAAACTGGATTGGTAATGCATTTGCTTAGCTAATCTAATATTACTTTTAAGAATTGTATTATAAGTATGTAAGTCAGTTTTAAGTTTATGGCAATGCTCTGTATTTGTGAACACATGGTCTATGCATTTAAAAGTGTTAATAAAAAATAATCATTTGCAACTACAATTAACACCAGTGATTTACTGTAATAACCTTGTTAAAGACAACAAATATCTTGTATCTCCACATCTGCTTCTCTTCTGGAATGTTCAAAGTCCTGGGCAGCTCTCCTAGTAGTCGCTCTCGAGTTCTGTCTGCTGCTAGCTGTTCCCAACTTTTGTGGTCAATATTTGCCTGGGTGAGTTGCCGCTTCAGCTGGTCCTTCAGAGCCCGCGAGAGGCTCCTCCGTCTCGCTTCCTCTGGCGAAGCTCACCATAAAATACAGCTTTTGGCATTCTGGTATCATCCATGCGCGAGGCGTGGCCTGCCCAGCGGAGCTGCCTGACCATCAATATGGCTTCGATGCTCTGGAGGTTTGTTTTTTCCTGGAACTAAGTATTGGAGATATAGGATTGCCAATGTATTCCCATGATGGAGTGCAAACATTGCTATTGGAAGCGTCAATAAAGCCGACTGTATATTACGGCCAACCGTTTGTTAGCATTTTTAATAATAATATTACCAGCTGATTATGCCACTTTCAACTATGTAAATTGTTTCATGTATATTGTGAGATGTTAACATCCACATTCCCATAGTCAGTGTGGTAGTAAATGATCACCAAATTTACTTTTTCGCTATAATTTGTAAAACTGTTACGTCCGTGAGGGTGCACGGTATGGTATTATAATAGTCATTTATTATTGCACACGTGTATCTCAGCTTCTAAATCGAGAAACCTATAAATGAGATGGTCTATTCGTATACATGTCGCACAAACCTAGGAACCTGATACGTCATAACCGACGTCACAGCTCGGCGCTTATTGGTCAATTTACTGCTGCAAGGGCAAGATATCAGTCTCCATAATCTCAAGAAATTTGTATTAGAGTCTTCCACTTTGAGGCCGCATCTTGAGTTAGCAACTGACGTAAACATGTTGATTGTAGTTGCAAATAGTTAGTTTGTAGTAAGACTTTTAGGTGCATAACACAAACAAATTACCTTTTGTTTCCGTCTTATTCACATTCAGTCGGAACGCGCCAGTGATGAAACCGGAGTCAACCCGTATTTTGTTCATTCATTGTGGATTTTGATTTATTTACATAAACTTATTTAAATCAAAATCCGGTGTTAAAACAGCGACAATGCAAAAACAGTATCTTACCGAGTAAACACATCCACGCATCTTTCGGTACAGCCAGCGCCAATTTCGTTTTCTCCTGCATCTTTCTTGCAACTCGAGAGTTTTTGTGTTCGTTTTCCTTCAGAGTGAGCCGATTACGCGCCTTCCAGTCACAGCCTCTAGTCACACATTTACCGGGTTGAATTCATAACAGCTACCAGACTGGCACGGCGCAAAATCAGAGCATTGTAAGCCATCGTTTCAAGGAAAATGCATTAGTGTTTAGAATGTTGAATATTGTCGTAGCAACGTTGTATAGAAGTCATCCATTAATTACATCATGGGTGGGGGTGGGATGGGGTCTTTAGGTAAGCATGACGAAGCTTTACTTTGGGAGCGTTTTGATGATCGTAGAGTGTTCAAAAGAAAATGAGTCAGCTGACCTTACTGTCGATATCAGTCTGACGGGCTTTTGTGTTGTATTGGCCAATGCATGGAAAGGCCAGTGCGTGACTTCGTTCTGACTTAAATATATGGGGTCAATTTACCATAGGGGAGGTTAAATTACTGTTATGGTATCGTGACCGGGGAGATAAGATACCATGGGGGTCGAAATACTATCTTACACCGGCGTAAGTGGTACAACAGTGTTGTTGACATCCATGTAGACGTAAGCGCCGACGTGAGAGAAAGCACAAGATGCGTACCTGGCGTACTTCAAAGCGCGGTCGTTGAGATCAACCGGAGGGTGGACTGTTTTATGCGCGATACAACCACGGCGCTGACCGAACTGCGAGTCAGCCTGCAGTACATGCTTAGATTGAGTACTCCAAACAGCCCAGTATTGGGCTTACGCAGGAGTTTGTGATGTTTGTGCACATGCGCTGTGGGTTGCACGCAAACCCAAGTCGAGGAGATCAAAGGGAAGCAGTCGAAGGAAAACATTGACGATCTGTCGAAGAAGATGATCGAGTTTGAAGAAATGATCAAGAAACTCGAGCACGCGACTACCAAGAAAACCAGTCAAGACGCTGCAATCTACGTTTCGACGGCGTTGCTGAGGTCGACGGCTAAACCTAGGAGCAGACGGAGAAGAGCGCGCACAGGGCTATGACAACCGCCCTAGAACTCCCCGAAGCGCAAGTGCGCGCCATCAACATTGAGCGCGCACACCGAACTGGCGGCACGAGGACAAGAGCCCAAACCATCGTGGTCAAGTTCGAGTCTTTCTAGGACCGCGAGCTGGTACAGCAGGCGGCGAAGAAGAAACGGCCTCATGGCATCTACGTCAACGAGGACTATTTGCAGAGGATCATGGCGAGGCTGAATGAACTACTGCCAAAATGACGAAGTCCATGAAAGACGGAATCATCGCGTATTTGCCGTTTGAAAAACTGGTGGTAAGAGAGGGGCATGATGTCGCAAACTGTGGTTTGACAACCAAATACATGCTGATTATCCTGACAAACGTTGTTGTGATCTCTTAAACATGGCATCAACTACACAACAAAATGACGGGTTAACGCCTACGATGATACACCGTATGATTATAAAGAACACTGTTACGAACACGATATTGATACTGATTGTTTGTTGTGTAACGATTTGCTCACTCAGTGTAAATACTACACCCAGCGCAATTTTCAACCAACTTTAGCAGTGCCGGCAAAAATCCAGCCAAACAAACTGAGTATGATACACTTTCATGCCAGGAGTCTATAAGCTAACCTATCCAAGATTAAAGACACTAATCAAAGCATGGAGTATAATTTCATACATTTGCTATATCAGAAACGTGGTTTAATGAAAACAGTTTGGACGGAAGTGAAATAAACTCTAACGATGTTGTATTTTCAGGTTACAAATTGTACTGTAATTCCACACAAAAACAAACAAGGTGGTATCGTTGCCATATATGTGTGTGAATCTCTACTTAACAATTGCCAGTCTTCTGATATTTGTTTAAGGAACGTATCGTATGTTGTTGATGACTGTTTTGAAAGCATCTTTATTGAGATACAAATGAGTAAACAAAAACAAACAAAATGTCGGTTGTGTATATAGAGCACCGAATACCAGCATCAGCAAATCTAATGACAATCTGTCATTCCTACTGGGAAATCTCACCAGTAAAACTATTTACATATGTGATGATTACAATATTGATGTATTTCACTAAAAAGGGCAAGCTGAATCAAAATACTTCATTGATCAAATGTTCAGTTCGGGGTGATATCCCTTGATCACCAGGCCCACACGAATAACAAGCACGACTGCCAGTATAATAGATAACATTTTCTGTTCCGAGCTGTACAGAAACAAAATGTGCGGCATTGTTTAAAGCGATGCTACGGAGATCATATGCCAATTTTCGTCCTGTGTGACAACAGCACTTATGCGATTATTAACGATGATCCAACATATAAATATAATAGAACGTTAGATGAGGACTCATTAAACAAATTTGAGCAAAATTTAAATGATGCAAACTGGGACACTGTAATGAACGAGTCAAACCCTGATTTAGCGTTCTCGCGCAAAATCGACGATTGTAAGACTAATATAAGAGAAACTTAGAAAACTCTTAACAGTATAATAGGTCAAAGAAAATCTGTAACCACATATTTGAACAAGTTTCGTGTTGGTGAAAATCTAGTAGAACTAGAAAATAACGTCCCGTAACACCACTTCTCTCTCTCTCTCTCTCTCTCTCTCTCTCTCTCTCTCTCTCTCTCTCTCTCTCTCTCTCTCTCTCTCTCTCTCTCTCTCTCTCTCTCTCTCTCTTTCACACACAGAACGCTTTTGTTCCAATTTGTTGTCAGACATTGTAAACTCGATGTCCCAGGGCCAGGCTCGTCTACCATCTTGTATACTTTGACCATTCAGATAGTCTGACAATTACACTGTTCTATTGGAAATCAGATGTACAATGTTGTTATAATCCTATGGATTACCTGTCCTGCAGTTTGAAAATCACCTATTTGTTTCATTGTCACTACACTCGACATTTACATCGCCTGACAGGAAACTTGTTCTAAACGAAGTGCGGTTTCCGCTATATATGGTCATGTGATGTCCTCGCAGCCATATGACCAGCTGCTGCTGCTCCTACCGATTCATGCTATGTACTGCCACCTGTCATAATTATTGGAACTGAATTGGAGTAACACATTAGCACTTAAGGAGAATTACACCTTTGGAACATATGACATATGTTGTTTAATTGTGTACGGTTGATGGGTGTGCACATTAAAATTGTATTTAAAATGTAATTAAAACAATATTTGACATGCGGTAAATATCACAACACGTGCAGACTGAAGATCACTACGGATACTCCTGGAATGTAATATATATATATATATATAATTATATATATATATATATAACAATAATATATATATATATATATATAACAATAACAAACATACCAATCCATTCACACTACAACATAAATACCATAAACAATATCTCCTTAAACTTCAGTGGCAGCCATTTTGAAAAATGCGACCATTTTGGAAAATGCGGCCATTTTACCAAATTGTACAACATATTTTGGAAAATGGCTGCAAATTGGTCAGCATTTGTATCATGGGGCAAATAAACAATTGCTATGAAGCCCAAAACCCAGTTTTGGACATTCACTAACTGTGTACAAATGTCCGTACAATTCCGCCATTATGTTTAACTTTGATACTTTCGCTTTTAAGGGCTCCATCTTTAAAATGGCGGATAAAAATGTCGGAGAAGACCAATCGTAACATATTTGCCATCTTTGACCTATAACCAATACAGTCACAACAATTACGGTTTTTGTATGCCTAATTTGTGAAGATAAAGGGACATTGAGTTGAGTGACCACCATCTTTAAAAATGGCGGTTGTGAATGTCGAAGAAGGTCAAAAGTAATATATTTGAAATCGTTGACCCCGAAAACCTATGTTTTGGTACCAAAATGACTGCTCTACGCAGTTATTAAGATATGGGGGAAATTGTTTTTCGGCGGCTATCTTGAAAATGGCCGCCAACGCCTTCCAGGGCAAAATCTGAGATGGCCCTATATCCAACTATTTTTGATTTTATATGCTCTAAGTGTGCCATATTTCATGCTTGTATCATAAAACGCACAATTCAGCCATAATGTGTCTTATATCGGCTGGGCTACAAGGATTCTGTCGGCAAGTGAATGTAGCTACGCTCAGATTGAGAAGGAAGCCGGAATCTTCGGAATCAATGCATTCCACAAGTATCTGCGTGGACGCTCGTTTACTTGATAACGGATCACAAACCGTTGGTGACGATCCTCGGTCCCAAGACGGCTGTGCCAACACTTGGCAGCACTATGGATGCAGCGTTGGACACTCATGTTACAAGCGTACACCTACGAGATTGAGTACCGAAAATCTGAGGATCATGGAAGGAAATACCGATGCATTGTCGCGTTTACCACCGCCTGTGGCGAGTACCATATATGAGCTTGGAATCTTCCAAGGGTCGTATGTTCACGACTTACCTGTCAATGCTTCGGACATTGATGAGAAAACGCGTTGATCGAGATCCAGTGCTGTTGCGAGTACTAGAGTATGTAGTCATGGGATGGCCAAATCATGTGGATAGTGATCTAGCAGTGTACTTCACCAAGCCTGAAGAGTTGTCTACAGAACAAGGATTCCTGTTGTGTGGGTCACGCGTGGTGATTCCATCCACCTATCACCAGACGATTTTAAACGAAGTTCATGCAGAGCACAGTGGAATCAACCAAACCAAAGCGTGTGTGCGTAGCTACTTCTGGTGGCCAGGAATGGATGCGGCTATAGAGAATATGGTGCAGAAATGTGCTGTATGCCAGTCAGTGAAGAATCAGCCAGGTGTGGCACCACTGCATCCTTGACCATGGCCGACACGCATCTGGCAGAGAATCCACATTGACTTTGCAAAGAAGGACGGTGTGAACTACCTAATCGTTGTTGGCAGTCATTCCAAGTAGTTGAAAATAATACGTATGAGGTCTACGACAGCGAGGAAGACCACTGATGTTCTCAGAGGTTTGTTTGCCTCTCGTGGTCTTCCGGAGGAGGTCGTATCTGATAACGGGCCTCAGTTTGCTCCGCATAAATTAAAGACTTTCATGGATATGAACGGAATCGAACAACCCGAGTTGCTCCGTATCAACACCTGACCAAGGAACATTGGCTTGCTAACTTCTTGCTGCGATGTCGCTGTACACCGCACAAAGTAACCGGAGTATCTCCAGCAGAACTATTCCTAAAACGCAGACTGCGAAATAGGTTTAGTCCACTACAGCCTCAGATGGCTAAAGACATGGAAGAGAAACAGCAGAAGCAGAAGCAGCAACATGATCGGAGCAGCATTGAGCTTCGCGAACTGGTCGGAGGAGATCCAGTTCATGTGCGTAATCATCGGGGTGGTCACGAAAACTGGATCTCGAGTAAGATCACCGGGCGGTTGGAACCGCTGATTACCTTGTGCAAGTCGCGATGTGCACGTAGATCATTTCAGGCTAACCGCCAAAAGCGATTCTTATCGGTCTGTATTTGAGCATACAGAGTCGGTAATTACAGATGTGTTGGAATCAGTCAGGGTTCCATCATATGTGATTGCATTAGTGAACCGGTGTCGGTTCCTCCAAATACTCAGAAAGAAGCAGATCAACCTGCCGGAGGGCAGCAAAGAAAGGTGTGGTTTTGGCAACACCACCGTCTACTCCTGTGGCTATGCGTCGATCAGGAAGACGTATAAAGAAACGAGACATTCTGGATCTCTAAGGTTTTATCTTTGTGGCCAATAGTTGGTGCACTGGGCTGAAAATAATATTCTTAGTGTCGCTAAATTACACCTTTACAACCCTCTCATACACACCCCGTTGGTGTTCCCTTTTTGACCACAAAATCAAAAATATGAATTGGCTACAAATAAGATTGCCAAGTAGCATAATGTGCACACACGTACGCTTGCATTCGCACACACGCGCGTGCACACAAAAGATTGCCTTATTGAAATACAACCCATAACGTAATGTACCGGTTCCCTCGAGGCTAACGATCATCACTATTCAATAATACATGTGTGGACCGCTGATTTAGTCCAATTAAACTATTTGGCCGTTCATTCGACATTCTGATCACTTTATCTTATATATCTATCAGCTATCCATTAATCCATCCATCAAACCATACACACACCCATCCATCCATCTATCTATATATATATCTATCTGCCTATCTGTCTGTATATCCTTCTACTCATTTACCCATCCAACTATCCATCCACCCATCCATCTACCTATCCATCACCTACTATGAAAACATGGCTCGGCATGGTGACGCTGTAGACGGCGGGCAATTATTAGCTTCGTCCTACATGAATACCATTGAGTAAGGTCTACAATGCATGGAAGGTGTGCGGTACTGGAGCGTTCTCGGCGGGGATGGGGGTGGCGTGAGAGGGGTCAGTTTCCAGCTGACAGAGCTAAAGAATAAGTGGATTTCATGTGACTCGACGTGTTGAATTCCGTAGCCACTACAGTCACCTTTCCCCAGCGATTACATACAGGAGAACCATATATTATATTGTATAATTATTTATGTTATTACACATACACGCACGCTCGCACACACACAAACTCGATTATAATTCGATTAGCCAATGTTCGCCAGTACAAATACTTTACTGACCAGTGCTGTAAATTTCACTCGCTAACCTCCTAAACCTAGTTATTGTACGGCTGGAAAAAATATATATATATATACATATTGTAATGTAACGTGTGTGGGTAAACGTAGGCTTTATTAAACACGAAAGTATACAGGCCAACGGGCTGAATAACCGGGAGCTACGAGGTGTCTCGTCGAATGATTGTCCCTGTAATTAGTGCGTCGGAATTATAATGGGACGGCATTATGACATCTCCCTTCGTAAACATAAAAAGAACACACTATCTAAATCGCATTGGCGGGATGACCATCCGTCCACATCTGGTGTGCGTCTGCGACGTAGCTGGGGCGTTTACCGCGAGCGGTGCGTCGGGCGCAGCGGGGATGTCGTCGGTCGACTCTGGCGCTTCGTCATCAGGTATGACACACCCTGAAGATGTCGTCGATTTCGCCGATAGTCGATGCCATCTTCCGTCCTGACGATGTATGACCGGTTCATCGGGTCACTTCGAATGACGGTGCTTGGCTGAGACCACGACTTCTCGTTGTCGAGTTTTAGCAAAACTCGGTCACCAATTTGCAAAGGAGACAGATTGCGCACGCCGTGGCGTTTGTCGTAATTACGTTTGTAGATCGCCTTTGCCTTGCGATCAGACTCGCGAATGTCTGCGTCGCGGCCATGACATGGTTGCCGTTGTTGATTGATGACTGGCAATCTCGTGGCGAGTTGGCGACCCATCAAGGCCTCTGCAGGCGACACGCCAATCGCGCTATGAGGCGACGCCCGATAGTTCAGTAGGCCGATCTCCGGGTCGTCAAGGAGGAGCAAACGTTTCGTTGTCTGCACAGCTCGCTCTGCCATGCCGTTCTCCTGTGCGAAATATGGGTTCGTTGTCTGTTGTATGAACCCCACGATTTGGCAAACCGACAGAATTCATTCGAAATTAATTGTCGGCCGTTGTCTGACACGACGATGTCCGGAATGCCGTGTGTGGTGAAGATAGCCTTGAGACGAGTAATCACACTGTCAGGCGTTAGGCTGGTCAGCTTCTTAATTTCTATCCAGCGTGAATAGTAGTCAATGACCACCAAGTAGTCCTTGCGCTCGAACGTGAATATGTCCATTGCGATCTTCTCCCACGGTCGTTTTGGGATTTCGACAGGGCGCAGAGGTTGCTCGCGCTGTGACGGCCTGTTCCGTCGGCATGTTTGGCAATGCTCGACGAACGCTGTGATGTCTCGGCTGATTCCCGGCCACCAGACGGCGCCTGCTGCTCGTTCTCGGCACTTCGAAACACCCTGGTGGGACTCGTGTAGCCTGTGAAGTATGTCGTTGCGCATTGTTGCAGGTATCACGATCTGCAGTTTATACACGACTACTCCGTCGACGGCTGATAGTGCTGCTCTCTCACGATGGTACTCTCTTACCGTTTGTGGGACCGATCGTTCGTGACGCGGCCACCCATTCTTGATGAAGTCGAAAAGTGATTTCATTGTCGGATCGCGTGACGTCTCGATTCGTATCTCAGTTAGACGATCCTTGGTCGCGGGCCAACTCTGTTCGATGGCGCCGACGTAGGCTGCTATCTCGTCTGAGAGTTCGATGTCGTCGCATTGAGGCTTGTATGCCTCCAGTGGTTTTCTCGACAGTGCGTCTGCGATGACCAGTTGCTTGCCCGGGACGTATTCGACTATTGGATTATACCGCATCGCTCTCATTAGCAGTCGTTGACATCTGATTGGTGTTTCGTCGATGCGCTTTGTGTTCATGAGTGGTACCAGTGGCCGATGGTCTGTCAGTAATTTGAATTCTGTTAGACCGACCAGGTACCTTGAGAATTTTTCACATGCCCACACTCCTGCGAGACACTCCTTTTCGATTTGCGCGTAGCGTTGTTCTGCGGTCGTTAGCGTACGCGATGCGAAGGCCACTGGCTTCAAGTCGCCATCGGTCAACTGCAACAGAACTGCTCCGATACCGAAGCTGCTTGCGTCCGCGCTTACTACAGTTGGTTTGGTAACGTCATAGTACGCCAGCGTCGGAGTGTTGACGAGCAGTTGCTTTGTCTTGTCGAATGCAGTTTGTTGTGCATGATCCCATGACCAGACGACGTCAGACTTCAAGAGGTCTGTCATCGGCTTCATCACCGACGACAAGTCGTAGGCAAACTTGGACAGATATTGGAACATCCCCAGTACTGTTCTCAATTCTCTGACGTTGTTGGGTCGTGAAAGTTCCAGCAATGCTGTGACCCTCTCTGGGTCGGGCCTCACGCCATCTTGACTGATGATGTGGCCAAAGTATTTCAGTTCAGTCTTTCTGAATACGCACTTTTGACAGTTAAGTTTCAAGCCAGACGCATCGATTTGCCTCATGGCGGCGTCCAGACGAGTGTCGTGTTCCACGACGTTGCGGCCGTAAACGAGGATGTCATCCATGAGGACTTCAACTCCATCCATTCCCTCTAGGATTGATGACATTTTCCGCTGGAAAATCTCTGACGCTGACGAGATTCCAAACGGAAGTCGGCGGAATGCGTACCGTCCGAATGGCGTTATGAACGTGGTCAATAGCTGACTGCCCTCGTCGAGCGGAATTTGCCAAAACCCGCTGGCTGCGTCTAGCGATGAGAAGACCTTCGAGTCTGCGAGTCGCGGTGATATGTCATCTAGCGAGGGAAGCATCAGGTGTTCACGACGAACTGCGACGTTCAATTGCTTCAGGTCCACGCAGATGCGCACCGCTCCAGTCTTTTTGACGACGGGAACCATCGCGGAGCACCAGTCTGTAGGTTCCGTGACCACTTTGGTAACGCCTGACGCGACCATGCGGTCAAGTTCTGCCTTCACCGCTTTCATCAACGGGAAAGGGACACGCCTCGCTGTTGGCAGACAATGTGGCTCGACCCCAGGTTTCAGCTGTATTGTCACAGGTTCGGTCTTCAGAAGCCCAATCGATTCGGAGTTTGATGAGCCGACTTCATCGAGCCGACTGACTAGACCCATGTCGACAGCCACGTCGCGAGCCAACAGGTTTGAGGCGCAGTCACCTTCAACCACGATTACATCGAACCGATAGACGGCGTGTTTGTGCCTAGCGGTGGCGCTAAATTGTCCGCAGGCCTTTAACTGCCCTCCCACACTGCTGAGGCAGGTGGTGGTTGATTCCAGTGTTGGTTTCTCTTTCATTGCCAGCCACGTTTTTTTCGATATCACTGAGACGTCGGCAATTGTGTCGATCTTGAACCACATTCTGGTTCGCTTGACTGTCAGGTTGACGAACCAGGCCTCGTTGCGTGTCGTACAGTCGACGACGCCGAGAAACGATTCTGCAGTGTCGCTTTTCACTTCGTGCGATGAACGTGGTTCAAAGGTCGTACTTCGCTTCGAACGACAGACAGAGGCAAAGTGACCCCTGACATTGCAGATCTTGCATTTTTGCCCCAAAGCCGGACACTTTCCCTCGCGACCGTGTCGCGCGTAACCACAGCGGTCACACGTTTGACGCATGTTTTTTGTGCGCGACGAGTATGGACGTTGTTTAGTGTGCCGAGCACTCATCTTTGCTTCGGCTACATGTTCATTCACTTGAATGGTGTGTACTTGTTCACGCATTTGCGATTTTACTTGCTCATTTTGGCGAGCAATAGTCACAGCCTTGTCGAGACTGAGCTCTGTACACAACTGCAATTTTTGTTTCACTGACGAGTCATTGATGCCCATCACAAAACGGTCTCTGACCATCTCATTCGTGTCTGCATAGCCACAGTGCAACGCCAATGTTTGCAGGTCTCGTACGAATTCTTCGATATACTCAGATGAATGCTGCACTCTGTCTTGGAATATGCAGCGTTCGTGGATGATATTTCTCTTCGGGATGAAATACTCCGTTAACTTTGACACCAACATGGCGTAATCTGTATCTGTTTCAGGCGACACGAACGTCAACGTACGAAATATGCGATTCGCCTCACGACCACCCATAGGCATAGCATACAGTAACGAGTCGCGTTGGACTTCGCCGTCTTCTTTATGTAGCTTAGTCGCCGTTCTAAATCGCCCGAATTCCTCGACCCACTCCAACCATTCACTCGGCTTGAACGAAAACTTCGCTGGCGAGTCGAATTTTGCCATTTGGCTCAACGTAGCTGTAGGCGTAGCGCTGTCTTGGCGTACGCCGTAGCAACGGACTTGTCGTGTGTTCGATTTCGCGACGACAATGTCGCTTTTCGTCGATGTTGCCGTACGTTATAACTTTTTTCGCTGAGTAAGTTAATGCATATTGCGCTTAACTCACCCGCAAACCGCTTCAGACACCATGTAATGTAACGTGTATAGGTAAACGTAGGCTTTATTAAACACGAAAGTATACAGGCCAACGGGCTGAATAACCGGGAGCTACGAGGTGTCTCGTCGAATGATTGTCCCTGTAATTAGTGCGTCGGAATTATAATGGGACGGCATTATGACACACACACACACACACACACACACACACACACACACACACACACACACACACACACACACACACACACACACACACACACACACACACACACACACATATATATATATATAAACAGACATCTCAACGAAGATGACTAAACAGAAGGTTCTATTTTTGTTCCATTTGTTTACGTCCTTGTTTCACGGCCCACGGTTGTGCAAGGTTTATGACCGCTGCGAACATCACCAGGGAGCCTGATACAAAGAAAGAATCGTTCCACCGTCCCGTTTGATCCCGCAAGTAACCTGACAAACAAACGACATCGTATAACAGTCCGCTTAACTGTATCCAACAACAACAAATTATAATGACAATGACAGTCTTTTCACTATGTATAAATTTTTTGAAAGCAAATAATAACTATGTCATAAACAGTAAACACCACGTACATCAATTCTTTTGTTAATTTAAAATTAAATGTGTTAATGATTTTATTGCACGTACTAAACACGCACGCACATACACACCGCAGTGTTTTTAATCAATTTAAATATAATTTGCTTTTGCTATAATACTTTACATTTTCTGTTTTCATTATTCGACATGTTTGTAAAACCAGCAGTAAGACCTCACTAATTAAAGGACTATTTCTTGGAGTGTAAGAACTCATCGAGCTAACTTTAGTTGATGTTTTTATACGTATTAATACTTCGAATTGAAATATGAAGAGGTCATCGTGGTAGCGCCTAACAGGCAGCAAGCCAAATTTAACTCACTGTGTCTAATCATGTTTTCAAAGGATTATACGACGAGCTGCTGATTCATACCATCACTACTCATGAAGCTTCAGTGATTGTCGCGATGTAGTTTTTTACATACCTACAAAATGTATGTTATCTATAAGTTTAAGTAGTTTTATTTATAGTGCGCCTTTGGACAGACGTCAATCATCCGTGACGCCTACACATTTCGTGGAACAGAAGTCTTCGTAGGCCCAACAACGCAAGTGACCTAATTCGGTTGATTGCAATTACCAAGGCTCTTTGTTTCGTGGTGTGTGTACCGAATACCAATAGGACTTTGCGCCCAGCCTCTACGGGTGTCACTCCGCGATTACCGAATACATTACATGCATTGATCAAACGCTTGGGACTATCCGTAAGGCGCCCAACTTTACGTGGCAAACGAGGGGGCCTTCGCAAAACAAATTGTGATTTATACACGCATTACACATCGTTTCCAAGTTGTTCCGCGGGCTGTAAATGCTGCCAGTGCAAATGTACCCCAGCTTATTAATCTGCGTGTCATTAAACACCGTGAACGTGACATTCCACTGACAATATCTTGTTTTAAAGCTCGTTCAGTCAAGAACAAAGCTGTCGGTGGCAGATTTTGTTATTTACCGGGACATCGATGTACTAGCCTTAATTGAGACACGGCTAAGAACCAGCACTGATAATCAGATTATAAACGAACTAGTGCCATCTGGTTACACAATACAACACATCTCTCGACCCAGTGAGAAGCACGGTGGAGATGTAGCCGTACTCTATAAATGCGGAGTAACCTTTACGACTGTGGAATATCATGTTTACACATTTCGAACATATGGACTGTACGGTCATCTCCAATGATGTGAATGTGAAATTATGCATCGTTTACCGTCCGCCTCCCTCTAAGCGAAACGGTTTTAAGAACAGTGTGTTTTTCGATGAGTGGAGTTTGTACTTGGACGCCTTGTTTTTATAAACAACTATGTAATCATAACAGGTGACCTCGACTTCCACCTTGACAACGTTAACGGTGCATATGCGGTGCGCTTCAATGGCATGTTGGAAGCTCACGGATTGGTACAACACGTGGTGGGACCCACACACAAGATGGACCATACGTTGGACGTTGTCATCATCCAGGACATTAATTGTTGATTGGGATGCCAACAGTTTCTGAGCCATGTCTTGGAGACACAAAGGGTAACCCTTCCGGCGAACATCTGGCTGTGTGTTTTAGAATTAACTTAACGAAACCAGACAGCGTTCGCCAGCTAGCTGGCCACTTTCAGAAAGCTTCGGGTCATTTGTATTCAGGAATTTATCAAGGATTTACCGCCAATTTTGAACAACACTGATCAACCGCTAAATGAACTTGTACACGCCTATACTATGGGAATTGCAACGGTTGTCGACCAACACGCTCCCGTCCAAATAAAGCTGAGAACATTGAGACCAAACGCGCAATGGTATTCGGATGAACTGAGACACGCCAAACACGCGCGCACGTGAGCATAGAGGGTATGGCGGCGAACCAAACTATATTAATTAAACTATAAGTGTAATTATTATGTGTTTATTTATTTGTTATGTTTCAATCAGTTCTTTTACACTATTTATTTTTCTATATTTTATAGTTTCATTTAATTTATGTATCTTTATGTAAAGCGCCTGAGAGCATTTTATCTTAAGTGGATTCGGGTGCTATATAAATTCCGATATTATAAGACGAACCAATTACTCATGAGGACGGGAGATGCGAGGTAGAAGAAGGCAGACGTGCTGGAAGAACAAAAATGTTGATTTATAAAACGTAAATAATATTTTTTTTTTATTATGTTCAACAATATGTAATGTAAACTGAGTTTCAAATGTCACATTAATCGTCACAATACAGGGCAGTGCACTAATTTCACGAATATTACGTTACCTCCTCTTACAATTTTTTGCAAACAATCAATAATCACATCAGACAAAATAGGGTGAACAAGAACATTGCGGTTTTTCTACCAACACGCCCAGAATTGTTGATATAATTATACATTAATTTGCTGATCAACGTTGATATTACCATTGTAATGCAGTACAATGCAATATATTTCGTTACAACGTCTGTTATCAAATGTATTATTTCTAAAGAGTAACCACCCTAGTAAGTAAAACACATGACGATTTTGTACCGAAAATACATCAGCTAATTTGCGCTGCATTTTATAGGTAGCAGAAACAATCATATCTGCATTTTAAAATAAAATAAACTAAATAGTATTAACGTAAATAATGGCAATCACAACATCGGAGTTTAACCAACAACAAACGACCGTTCGCTCAATTGTTCTGACAAGACCATGTTCGACGTATCGAGGATGTAAGAGATGCATTACTTAGGCTGCGTTTGTCGTTGTCAAACAATAATAATTTAGCAGCGAGGTAATCACGGATATTAGGATACTAATTTTATTAATATAATTACAAACGCTAAAAGTTCCAAGATAATACATGCAAGATACATACCAATATATCAAGTTAGTTGTCTGAATAAACTGTTTCATGCATGTATGACAAACCTGTACATGACGCCGTGTGTGACTGGGATGTAGATAACACCGAATTCGTCGGCAAGCATGACTGGCGCTAGCACACTGATCGAGCCGGCAAGCATGCCGGATAACGCACACAGGACAGCCATGTGAGCGAATTGGTTGACCAGAGGAAAGACACACAACACGAGACCACAGACGGTGACCTCCACGAGTTAGACGTGTTTCTTCCACACCACTTTGAAGTCGGCAAACCAGCCAGTCAGAAGTCGGGACACGCTTCCGGAAATCCCCATTATTGTGAGGAGGAACACTGCTCTGAAGTCTTCGATTCCAATGTCGCTACTGTGTGGCGGAATCATAGTGAAGATATTGTGGTATGTGCTATCAACCAGCGAAAATGAAACTATGTAGATGTATAATAACGGATTCTTCAGTATATTCCGCTGAGAGGGGGATTTCTTTGACAGACGGTTATCGACAATGACGGTGATGTCGTTTGAAATGTTTGTATTGCATTCCGACACAGTATCATCTGTTGTTCTCTTAGTAGTCGTTGTCGAAACAGGATTCATTATCAAGGCATCGGGTCCTGGTCGAATAGTTGCTTCAGCTACTTGGCTTTGGCAATCGATACTAGCTTCAACTGGTGTTACTTTGGCACTCGTTTGCTCAACAACGGAGTAGGGGACAGGAGTCGTTCCATTACCACAACACATATTTACGCTAATTACTTGTGCTGATCCAGAAATATTGTCTGACTTTCGTATTATCGGAGATTTTCTACAAGGATGGTCAGGGTTTTCTTTATTTGATTCAACTTGCGACGCTATATTTATCTTGACTGATTCCCTACACTGAAATAACGTTGTTATTTGGCGAAGCCTCTCCCTCATCAGATATCGGGACAAGTAAAATTGTAGCGGACGAAAGAGCATGCCTGCAATGGCTGCGTGGAACATGGCTCCTCCCATGATGAGGCACGTGCCCTTTAATCCGTACGAGTCGAGCACATATTTTACCACCGGAGGACAAACAAAGGAGCCACCAGACGCAGAGGCGAAAAGTATTCCATATGCAAGGGCTCTTCGTTTTTCAAAGTATGTACCAATGACGACGATGCTTGTTGCGTAACTTAGACCAGCTCCAACACCTGGAAAAATGCAACACTTCCAATAAATGTGCTTGTGTGGGAAAAAAGAACCTGATTTGTTTTATACAGACGTACTATTTGCTTGTCCTTGCAACTGTAAGCATGATTGACGGATCCAACTACTGACGCCACAATCATCAATGTGTGCGTGACCTCGTCAAGCTTTGCCTTACCAAAATGTTTACAAATGTGCAATACATTAAAACGGTGACATTACATTAACCAGATAACTTTTCCGCAGACAATTTTCGCACAAACAACTTTGTCCGATGTTTGTATGGCAAAAAAAACATTTGGGGGCTGAATTGCAAAACAAACGTATAACGCAATGTACAATAACTTCACGGCATCCTTTTTGTAAGTTTGACGGGACTGGTTGCGAGGCAATAGGCATCGGTATCTTTCGCAGTACTATCACAATGCATATTTTATATTTACTTTTGTTTTAAGAGATTGGTTGCATCGGAGAAGTAATAGTATTTTCACAGAATCCTACCTGCAAGAAAGCCATATGTGATATACATCATCCAGAGTTTCTGGGCGAAGGCGCTCAGTGCAAAGCCAGCGTTCATCAAAATGCCACCGATGACGACAACTCGTCTTGTTCCGATCCTACCACACAATAGATTGGCCGGAGTTGCTGTCCAATGAAAACAACATATTTATATGTATAAAATAACCAGATAAAATAACCAATGAAATCAACCAAAACGACATAACTATATTATACAAACAAAATATTTTATTACTACGTTGCATATTATAACAATACAGTGTTTCATACATAACTGTAGAAGTAGCTGGATACCGAAAAGGTGGTGCACCACCGTTTCATATCCAATCAATATATCCCCTAAATCTCTTGGCCTCTAAGGTTTTAGGCGTTTCAGTAATTAAAATTTATCATTGTTTGAAAATTTTAACTTGGTTTACTCTGTACCCGTCCTAGATTGTATACAGTATTTCAAAAAAGCCTAACTATTGCTTTATACGGGGCCATTATTAGAAGTTTGAGTTCACTTCGACGGTGCAATCGCGTACTGGTCTGACACTGTCATGTGACGTAATTACCTGTAATCAAGTAAGAAAACGCCAGCGTAGCCGGGATCCAAGCAACTTGTGTCGCTGTAGCGTCGAACTTCTTTTGTATCGTCGTATATAAAACGCCGAATGAGTCGACACATCCACCAATAACCAAGCACTGGACTATCGCTGTACCTGTATTGGAACAGAATATATATACATGTATATGTTATCGTCTTAATGGCATTATCATGAGCTCATAACCATGGCTTCGAGGTTTGCGTTATGATCTAAACAAAACGTTAACAAATTCGTATTCAGAATCGCTCATAAAAAATAAGATAGGCCCTATTTGTTATTGAAGCAGCTCAGAAACTTCGTATTCCTTGTTATCGAATATAACTTTTGACACTCACTTGTTATAATACACTAACTTGACTGGCGATAATTTCGACGCTAAATGACAAAATGACACATAGCTCCATCTGCAGGAAATATTAGTCTCGCTTAACCGACTCTCGCCTGCTAGCGTGACTTCGCCAGAACGATAGTCTGGCTCTGTCTGAATGGCCATTTTGAATGTTATGCGCTAGCTGGCAACACTGGTATACTCATGAAATAAAGCGTCATCAATTTATGAAGTTATATGAAGCGTATTGTCAGGATTTGCCGCGTATTAATTAGTCACGCTTAACCGACTCTCGCCTGACTGCGTGACTTCGCCAGGAAGACAGTCCGGCTCAGAATCGCGTTTTGACTGCTCACTGCCAGTTAGCACGTCTATCCCCCAGAATGTTTAGATATCATGTATGCTTTCGTTAACGAAATAAAATTACGAAATTGTGCCCGAAATAGTATTATACAAAATAAAATGAATCTTAAACAAAATGAACACAAACAAAAGTTTCGAGTACTCTACGGGATTCGAACTGAGGACCCAAAAAAATGGCTATTAGACACGCTACCGACTTAGTCACCAAGCTCAGCACGTTTTGATTGTACTTTGGCGATTACATATATTAATAGTTAGCAGTCCGACCGTTGCGCGCGACATTGATTGCACTTTGTTCAGTTAAATTTGTTCTTGTTTGGTATTTATATCATGTTTATTCACACTTAGTCTTTTGTTTCTGCTAGAGCATAAGCAAAGAACGTAAATTCGGAATCTTTGACAGCCATGAGAGCTGCCACGTAGTGAATATGCGTGTGATTAAAAGGCAATAAACTACGAAAAAAGTTTAATGTCGGTTTATTTTTGTGTGACATGTTTCAATATAAGTTTAATGTTGAATAGTTGTTATAGTATAGTATTATCTATAATAATATATATTAGGAAATATATTAAATGCGAAAGGGGGCGCTATTTGTAAGCGTGCGGACGTGACCAACGACAGGTAGACCTGGTGCTTGTTAAGCGCTGAGGATTTTCACACGACAATAACTTAAAAACTATTCAAAATGTCTGTATTCATCCAGCGACGTATTTGTAGATGGCACAATTATATTTACGATGACATACGAAAACATGAAATTCCACGGCTTTTGAAATATTGAACCCCCAAGTTCTCCACCCCCTAGACGAATTTCGAAAATGTCTACATCTACGAACCAAGTCAATGGGCTCGCTAGATCACATACACAATTTCAGCCCAATACATGCAAAACTGGGGGCACAAACAAACAGAGGACGAACTGTATTATAATGTAGATTATTCTGAGACATTGCTAAGAACATGATTAATACATGGCTAAGACATAGCAGAATACCTGAGACCGCTTACGACTCTATGGCCGGCGTAGAATTTGTAGACGGTTTGCCGGATCCGTCGCTGCTGGACACCAAAACGAGGACGCTTCTAGTGCTCGATGACCTGATGTCGGAGACTGATAGTAGCGTCACGACTTTGTTTACTAAAAAAAGTCACCACTGCAACGCGTCCGTCGTACAGCTTTTGCAGAATCTCTTTCCGAAAGGGAAAGAAAATCGCACAATCAGTTTAAACGCGCAGTATATGGTCCTCTTCAAGAGTCCCCGGGACGCTGGACAAGTAGGCCACCTGGCGAAGCAGATGTACCCGGGTAAGGTCAACTACATGGTGGAGGCGTACAAAGATGCCACGTCGGCCGCCTACGGTTACCTCCTGGTGGATCTCAAACAGGAAACGCCGGAAACCATGCGCCTGCGTACGGAAATTTTCCCCGACGACCCCGTTCAGTACGTCTATGTGCCGACGAGACTATAAAAAAGGCGGGAGGCGCCGCGGCCGCCGTCATTCGGCAGGATGACAGAGCGCGTGAAGAGGCACATCCTTGCCCTGCAGCTGTTGCGCCGCTACAAGGGGAATACGAATCTGAGAAAGGCGGTAATCACTCACGCGGACGCCGACCTCATCTGCAGTCTGGCCAACTGCGCGTATAACATTCTGCGAGGGAACGTGAAATTGACGCCGAAAAACCGAAAAGTGCTGTTAAAGTACAGGAACAATTTGCGCAAGTTAGCGTCGAAAAAAGTAGCCATCAAACGGAAGAGGGCCGTCCTGCAGACGGGTTCGGGTGCGTTTCTGACGGCGCTGCTGGCGCCGTTGGCGAGCACCTTTCTGCCCCTCCTCAGGCAGGCTTTCGGTTGATGCAGCACGCGAAGAAGATGGCGCTGGTAGACCCCCGGTTGGTGGAGCGACTACTTCCGTTACTATCGCAACCGACTACGACCACATCGCGTGTGATGAGTAGCCTGGACGGCGATATGAAAGCCGTTCTCGAGCGTGCAGATTTATCCGAAGGCGAAAAGGTGGTGGCGTACAATCAACTGCTGAGTCGTTACAACGCCATGGAGGCGTCTCGCGCGCAGCAGCCGATGCGCGTGTCCGTAGTGAAGAACGAGTCGTCGTCCGATCAGCCGCCGCCGCCGCCGCCGCCACCTACGGCTGATCAATTACCGGGGGAGATGGAGAGCGAGGTCGTGAAGAGCGTACCGAAAGTGCTGAAAGAAAAGGCCCGCCTCCTGTTGACGCGACTGAAGGCCGACCCGCTGATTCGCTGGAACGATCGAGCGGAGCTCGTGTACGACGGTACGCCTATCGCCGGAAGCAATATGGTAGATCTCGTGAACGATCTCATGCGAACGCGTAAGAGGGCCCCCGCGCCGGTTGGCTGGGAAGCGTTCGGCGACCATATAAGGCGCCTGAACGTCCCTATGGAATTCGTCGGCAACCCCCAGCGTCGGGCGTATATACAGCGCGAGCAGAAGCGAAAGGGGCGCACTCGGTCCGTCGAGCGCGAGCAGAAGCGAAAGGGGCGCAATCGGTCCGTCGAGCGTATGCCGTGGTCCAGCTTTTAGCCCGCCCCCCGTAGAGGATGCCCGCCGCCCGAAGATCAGTACTCGTCGTCGTCGTAGCCGTCGTAATTGCGGCGGTCATCGTAGCCGCCCTCTTGTTCGCCGTATCGTCGTCGGCGCCGCGCGCTCCATGGCGGTGGTGCCCCGGCGGACTCGTGGTGCGCAACGAGAGCGCCAACAACGCGACGGCCTACTGAAGCGCGCCTACTTCGACCCGAAACGGGCAGGCAGTTATGGCGGCGTCGACGCGTTGCGCCGGTCGGCCGCGTTGCCCAAGCCGGTCGTCGGTCGGTGGCTGGCGGCACAGGACGCCTATATGCTTCACAAGCCGGTTAGGCGCCGATTTAAACGACGTCGCGTTATCGTGGGCGGTCGAAACCAGCAGTGGCAAGCCGATCTCGTCGACGTGGCTAAACTGAAAAACCACAACGACGGCATAGCGTTCTTATTGACGGTCATCGACGTCTTCTCGAAGCGGGCGTGGTGCGTTCCGTTGAAGCGCAAATCCGGTCCGGCGCTCGTCGCGGCCTTCGAGGGGCTGCTGTCGTCGTCGCCGCCGCCGCCGCACGTCCTGCAGACCGACAAGGGGACGGAGTTTCTGAACAGGCCCCTTCAGGCGCTTTTGAGGGCGCGCGGCGTCCACCATTTCGTGACGCACAACGAGGAGACGAAGGCGAGCGTCGTGGAGCGATTCAATCGTACGCTGAAGACGCGCATGTGGCGGTACTTTACGAAGCATCAGACGCTGAGGTTCGTGGAGCCGTTGCAGGACTTCGTGCGGTCGTACAACAACGCCTACCATCGAAGCATCGGTAGGACGCCGGCGAGCGTCGACGCGTCGAATCAGGAGAGCGTGTGGCAGCGTCTGTATGGCGGCGGAGGAGGGTGTCAAAAAAGCAAGCCGAAACTGCGAGCGGGGGATCGCGTACGCATCAGCAAGGCGAAGGGCGTCTTCAAGAAGGGGTACATGCCTAACTGGAGCGAAGAGCTTTTCACCGTCGTAGATTCGCACCCGACCGACCCTCCTGTTTACCGACTGATGGACGACGCCGGCACGATACTGGACGGCACCTTCTACGGGCTGGAGCTACAAAAAGTGATCGTTGAGAAGGACAAACTATATCGGGTGGAAGCCGTTCTACAGAGACGTCGTCGACGACGCGGTAAGGGCGAAGAGGTGCTCGTCAAATGGTTCGGCTATCCGGCCTCGTTCAATAGCTGGATCGACGCCAAGGAGCTCGTGGACTATAAGGGCTGATGTCGACGCGCTGTTGGACGGAATACGCAGAGCGCTGGAGACTTTCTTCCGACGTCCGGCGCCGCTACCGTTGTCGCTGCGACCGATGCTATCGACGTCGCCCGCAACGTCGGCGAACTCGCTCTATGATTTATCTGCGTGACCTATAAGGGATGACGACGACGCGTTGGATGCGCCACGCGGGGTGCTGGCGACTGCACGAGGCGGGGCTGTGCAACGGCTTTTCGTTTTTTTTTGTAAGGGGACCGTGCTGTATTAGTAGACTGCCGAGGAGAAGAGAGCCGCGCCACCAACACCGCCGTCGCCCCCACGCCCGTCGACGAACTCGCTCTATGGTGTGCCTGCGCGGGTAAAGGAACGGCGCCGTAGCGTCGGACGGCAGTAGCGCGATGTGTGCGGACGAGACGACAGCAGCAGCAGCAGTAGCAGCCAATGCAGAAGCCGCCCACCGCCGTCGACTCAGGCGCATTTGTCGCTACACCCGTCGACGCCTCATGCGTCTCTGTGGGTGCGCCCGATGCCGTCGACGCCTCCTCCGTCACGAGCGTTCCTTGGCGTCTCTGCGGCAACGAATGCCCTAAGGCCGAGATCGTCTTCCTGTGCCAGATCGTCGTCCTGTACACGGTGATCGTCGTCAGTATATACAATCTAACGCGCGGCACGGCCGACTCCAACCTGTGGACGGCGCTGCTGAGTAGTTGCCTCGGCTACCTACTGCCGAGTCCGTCTATGAGGAGGCGCGATGGCGTCGTCGTCTGACTTTTACGTCACGTTGCCGAGCAACGCGTCTATGAAGGCGCACCCCGAAAACACGTTGACGCACTACACGACGAATCTGCCGCAGCGCGTCGACCTGTCGGGGGAGTGGGAATGCGGCCTGGTGTCGCTACAGTACACGCATAGCTGGTACAATGTGAGGCCGGTGGACGCCTACTTCTTCGTGGCGTGCGAGAGGGGGGAGGTGGGCTTTTTCACCACCGAGGACGGGGGAAAAATTGCCCGTCAGGCCAACATTCCGCACGGCTTTTACAGCAACGCCAAAAAGCTGATGCGCAAAATCAACGAGGCGTTGGCGAAACTGAGCACCGACACGGTCAAGGTGCGAATAGTGTACAGCGCCATCACTAATCGGATGACGTTGCTTCTATCGCCGGGCGTCGAAATTAACATGCCGCGGGACGGGCGCCTGAGCCGGATACTAGGCTTCGAGTCGGACTATATCGCGAGTTACGGGACGCCCGCGGACGGCGGCGCCCTGCCCCCGGGGTACATGTTCGAGTGCGAGGCGCCCCACCCGGTGGACCTGAGCGGCGGCGTCGACACCCTGTTCGTGTACGCGGACATCGTGGAGACGCGCATCGTCGGCGATGTATTCGCCCCCCTCATCCGAGCCGTCCCCGTCCACGGTTTGAACGGCAGCATCGTATCGAACATCTTCGACCGCGTCCAATACGCGCCGCTCCTGCGGCGCCAATTCGATTCGATCGAGATAGATATAAGAGACGACCTCGGTCAGTCGATACCATTCGAGAACGGAAAAGTCGTGACGACGCTTCACGTCCGACGCCGCAAGTCGAAACTGTTCTGACGATGACGCGAAACGTGTACGAGGACTACTACACGCGGCAGGTCGGCGGTGGCCTGCCGGTGTTCGTAGGCGCCCGAGCGCAGCGGGGTCACGGACTGGGTAATCTCTTCGGCAGCCTGTTTCGAAGCGCCATGCCGCTTATCAAGAGAGGGGCCATGGCGCTGGGCAAGCGCGCGCTCAAGACGGGCGTGCGCGTGGCGCAGGACGTCGTCGCCGGCGGCAATCTGAAACAGGCGGTAAAGAGGCGCGCGAGGGAGGCGGGCGCCGACCTTCTCGACGGCCTGCTGAATAGGCCCCCGCCGCCGAAAAAGCGACGACGACGCATAAAGCCGCCCGGCAAGCCGGCCAGCAAGAAGAGGCGCCGTCGAAAGAGGCCGAGCGACGACGTATTTCCCGCGTAGTAGTAGTAGTAGTGCATCGGTGGTAGTCGTAAAGAGCTTTACCTCGGCGGGGTACATAAGGCCGACCGGCAAGGCGGCGCCTGACAGTAAGGGGAGGCGCCGTCGAACGAAGCAGACGTAGTAGGATGGCGTTCGTGCATCGGCAGTCGTGCGAGGGCGTAAAGTCCGAACTGGACCTGTTCAGCGTGCCGACGACGCAGACGAGCATCGAGAGCGGCCAGTGGATCGATCACCAGCCGCTGACGGCCCTCGACGCTGGCGGCCCTATCGAGTTTCTCATTCCGGGGTCCGGAGACGACTATCTGGACCTGTCGTCCGTTAGACTGTACGTGCGCGCCAAGGTGGTGAAGGGGGACGGTACCGCGCTCGCGAACGACAGCGTCGTGGCGCCCGTCAACAATTTCCTGCATTCGATGTTCAGTCAGGTCGACGTGACGCTGAACGGCACGCTCGTGACGCCGTCGTCGAATACGTACCCGTTTCGGGCCTACCTCGAGACCCTGCTCAGTTACGGGCCCGACGCCAAAAAGTCGCAGCTCGAGGCCGACCTGTGGTGCAAGGACACCGCCGGGCGCATGGAGGCGACCAACAACAACAACGGCGGGTTCGCGCATCGGCACGATTTCGTACACGAAAGCCGCGAGTTCGACATGATAGGGCGCCTGCACGTCGACGTGCTCATGCAGAACCGGTGCCTGGTGAACGGCGTCGACCTGAAGATGCGACTGGTGCGCAGCAAGGACGCCTTCGCGCTCATGGGCGACGTCGCCGATCCGGGGTTCAAGATCGTTCTGCTGGAGGCCTACCTGCAGGCGCGCAAGGTCAAGTTGAACCCGGCCGTCCAGCTCGGCCACATCAAGGCGCTGACGCACGGGACGGCCAAGTATCCGATGCGCCGCGTCGACTGCAAGGTGTTCTCGATACCGCAGGGTACGATGTCGCACACGCACGAGAACGTCTATCTGGGGACGCTCCCGAGACGCGTGTTCATGTGCCTGATCGACAACGACGCCTACAACGGGGCCTACGATAAAAACCCGTTCAACGCGAAGCACAACGACATAAACTTCTTCGCCCTCTACGTCGACGGACGCCAGGTGCCGAGCAAGCCGCTGCAGCCGGACTTCGCGCATCGGCGCTACATCCGAAGCTATATGAACCTGTTCGCCGCGACGGGGAAGGCGTACGAGGACGAGGGGTTCGATGTGACGCGCGGCGAGTTCGGCAGCGGCTACACCATATTCGGCTTCGACCTGTCGCCCGACTGCTGCGACGGCGAACACTTCAACGTCGTGCGTACGGGGAATCTGCGCGCCGAGATCCACTTCGCGCTCGCGCTCGCCCGGACGGTGAACGTCGTCGTGTACGGGGAGTTCGAGACGGTGCTCGAAATCGACAAGAACCGGAACGTCGTGTACGACTTCTGAGATGGACACGTTTCAGCTGATGCGTCGCCTGGCGATCGACGCGTACACTAAAAACATCGTCGTCGGCGTCGTGCCCAAAGACGAGCTGCCGGGGCGGCGGCTCACCGCCTACCCGACGGCGTTCGTGTGCAACACCGACGACGGCGACGAACCGGGAGAGCACTGGGTGGCCGTCTACGTGGGCGCCGACCGGCGAGGCGAGTACTTCGATTCGTACGGCCGTCCGCCGCTGCACGCCGACTTCCGCGACTTCCTGAACCGCAACTGCGACTCGTGGACGCACAACGACAAGCGACTGCAGAGCGGCGTATCTAACGTGTGCGGACAATATTGCGTCACCTACCTGCTCTTACGGTGCCGCGGAATGCCGCTAAGCGGCTTCCAGTGCCTGTTCGGCCCCGATAGGGTGGCCAACGACTGTCTCGTATTCGACTGGCTAAAGCCTCATTGAACGCTGCCTATTATCGCTTGTTGTTATTATTAGACGACCGAGAATCCGAACCGACTTTGTCGGACCCGCCGGTCGCGGGCTCCTCGCCGCGCTAGGCAGGCAAGACCGAAGTAGTGAGGTTGTATTATCGCTTGCTATTACCGAAGTTAAATAAAACGATGAAAACTGTACCGAGTGTTCGCATTTTTATTCGCACGCATACATACATACATACATAGTCCCCTAGGTAGGGGGGCCCTACCCCTAGGTAGGGGTCCCTACCCCTAGGTAGGTCCCTACCCCTAGGGAGGGAGGGCGGTCCCTCGTTATACGAGTATCGGCGCCGTGGTGACGCCGTCGTCGAGCACGCGCCGTTTGGCGTAGAAGTAGCTCAGCGCCGATCGCTCCTGAACGTACGTCAGCACGGACGACTCCTTCACTTGGAAGCCGCGGTTCCGGCCGCCGCCGCTCCTTTGGTGGCGCAGCACGTCGAGGAAGGCGTCCTTGTCGACGTCGTTCTGACGCTTGCTCAGCCCCTTCGTACTGTACTTGTCGCCGTCGTCGCCGCCGAAACAGTAGTACGTCTTGCTGCAGAGCGCGACGATTCCGCGGCCGGACCATTCCTCTTTGAAGAGCCCCGGCGTTCGCTTGTCGTACCGGCGCCGACGCGCGCAACACTCGGCGGGCGCGTCCCACGCTCGGCCGGCGAGCCGGCACCGCAAGTACGCCTCCGCGTGCGCGTCGCAGTGTTCCGACGGGAACCACTCGCCGCGGTGTCGAAAGTAGTGTTCGCGCTTGGCCGCCGCCACGAGCTCGTCGAGTCGGCGCCCCGCGAGGCTCAAATACGCCGAGTCCGTGTCCATCGCGCAGTACTGGAACAGGGGGCGCGGAATGTAGGCGGCGATGAAGTCGTAATAAAACTCCAGCATGCGCAGTTTGGCGTACTGATAGACGAAGTAGCCGATCTGGATGGGCAGCGCGTACCGGACGGTTCGCTTGTTCAGCGCCACCTCGTAGAGGCCGTCGGGGACGACGACGTCGAGCTGACGGAAGCGACGATTATTGATCAGCGTCGAGGCGCCGGCGGCCGTGCAGAACTTGATGTTGCGGTGCAGGTCGACGCGCGTGATCGTTTTCCCGTATGAACTGTTGCCGAGCAGTTTAAACGTGTCGGCGATGATGGCCTTGTCGGGGTCGTCGTCGCCCGCGCGTCGCGCGGCGGAGACCGTGTCGCCGAAGCGGCGAAAGCACGCGACCGGCTCGTACTCGACGATCTGGTAGACGCGCTCGACGACGAGTCCGTGCCGCAGATACCACCGCAGTAGCGGCGTCGCGAGTAGAATCTTGACGCCGAAGAAGCTCCCCACGAGCGTGCGCTGAGGCCGGACGAGGAGGTCGTGCGTTTCGGCGTAGCGACGCATGAACGGGCTGAGATCGTCGCGCTCGATGTAGGCGTTCTTGAAGATCGGCTGCATCTCGGCGAAGGTGTCGCGCAGCGCCGCCGGAACGGCGATGTCGCACTCGACGAGGCCGAACAGCGTGCCGTCGAGCACGGCCTTCAGGATCGTCGACCGCGTCACGGCGCCGTCGCCGCTCCAGCTCCGCGGTGGCGGCGGCGGCGGCGGTCGCGTCGCGCGCCACTGGCACTCCCACATCTCGACGACGGCGACGAAGCGGCGAAGGTAGGCCGTGACGGCGGCCGTCTCGGCGTACAGTTGGCTCATCGGCTTACCGTTCACCGCGTTCGTCTCCCTCCCCGTGCACGGACAGCCGTGGAAGAAGCACCCTTGGAACTGGTACGCCGTCCGCGTCGCGCCACACCAGCCGTCGACCCGGTACTTGCCGACGCGCTTCTCGCGCCCGTTGAGCTGGTGACGTATGTGGGCCCCCGTCCGTCCCGCCTCCCACGTCAGCCACTCGACGGCCAGGCGGCCGTAGCGGTGTACGCGCTCCGGCCGAAAGGCGTTGTCCGCGCGCCGGCGCGTGTACCACCCCGTCGGCATCTCCTGCGTGATCGCCCATAGATAGAGGCCGTTTGCGTCGAAGCCCACAATAGAGCGACAGGGGCGCGCCGACTCGCCGTACTCCTCGCGCCGAAGGGCGGTCACGCCGGCCTCGTGATAGCGCGCGAAAATGATCGAGGGACCGCCGACGATCTGCGACTGTAGGAGCCGGTGCAGGTCCTTGTTCGACTCGTTGAAGAGCGTGAAGTGGAGCGACGACGGTAGATCGTTGAAGAGATACAGCAGCGTCAGGCCCGGCACGCTGATGGCGTCCTTGAACATGTCGATGCGGCGCTGCCGATAGAAGGCGAACTGCTTGTCAACGGCCTCCAGGAACGGCACCACGTCCCTATTGTTATACCACACGAGGTAGTCCCGCAGCGTCGTCATCCCCTCGTCGCGCCATACCCGCGCGCAACCCTCGTATTCGGCGGCCGAGATGCCTTCGCGCTTCAGGCGGCTGTAGAAGGCCTCGCGCGGTGGCAGCCGGGTCTCGGCCAGTTTACGCGGGTCGTCGAGGTACTCGTAGGGGAAGTGCCCCTTCGTCGCCTCGCAGCCGTAGGCCTTCAGAAACCGGTCGTAGCTGACGCCGGGGGCCAGGTAGTTGGTGATGTCCAGGAACTTGAGCGTCGCCGTCGCCAGGCACATGAAGTTGTTCTGACGCTTGATCGTGAACGCCGACGAGATGCTCTGCGCCGCGTCGGTCATGAACAGGGGCGTCAGATATTTCTTAACGACGTTCAAGTCGTACTTCCCCGAATTGAAGCCGAGGACGGGGAGGCGGCGCAGGTGCTGCCACAGACGGTCGCCGAGCACCGTGTACGGGCTCTTATCGAGCTCCGCCACCGTTGCGTGCGCCCGCCATTCGGCGTCGAGCGCGTCGATCGCCTCGAAGGTCGCGTCGAACGACGGCCGCAGAGCCGCGCACGCCGCCTCGCTCATGGCCTCCAGGGCGTCGATCAGGCGCTTCGCGAGGTCGCCCGAATCGCCGGACGTCACGAAGCAGCGCGCCGACTCGTGTCCGGGGACGTTCGAGGCGACGCTCACGCTGAGTAGCTCGTGTCGCGCTATCCACCGGCATTTGGCGCTGTCCGCCGGCAGATCGTGATCGTCGAAGTAGCACTCAAAATCGTACGTCGCCCTGTACGGATAGTAGCGCAGGCGTTCGTCCACGTAGACGCCCTCGTCCTCCAGCTGCTGAAACACGGACGGCGTCGGATGGTAGACGCCGCCGGGAAAGACGTGGTGAACGCCGCCCTCGCACGTCGCCTCGTGGCGCCGCAGCCGAAAGGCGGTGCTCCACAGCGCATCGCCGCACTTGCCGCATCGATACGAACGGCAGAACAGCGACACGTCGGCTATGAAGGAATAGTGCGTTTCGAACAGATTGACGCTCATGGTGGTCGGGCGGCGATGGAGGGAGCGGCGGACCACTTCGGCGGTGGCGTCCTCCGCCGACAGCCGATACACGGTCACATTCGTTTCGAAGGCCGCCTCCACCCGGTCGAGTTCGTTCAGCGGGACGCCGGCGAACGCGCAGTACGGTTGGTCGCCGTAGTCGGCGTAGAGCCTTAAGGCGGCGGCCGTCAAATCGTCAGCGCGAAAGTCGGCGCCCCGATGCAGCGCCAGACAGCGGAAGAGGCACAAGTTGTCGGCATACGGACGCCCACAGCGATCGTTCACTAGGCTGACGAGCCCCGCGTTGTGGCGCAGATAGGCGGGGAGGGACCGCTGACGGGCGCACCCGATAGGATGGTGGATGATGGCGTTGAGGAAATACGTAACGTTCGTTACCAACTCGGCGATCCACCCCGAGTCGGGGCGCTGCGCAATCACGTACTGCAGAACGTCGGGTTGTCGGGTGGCCTCGAGGAAGCGTTCGAATGACGCGGCGTCGGAAACGAGGACGGGCGACTCGAGATAGCGGCCGCAACAGTTACACGAAGAATGGTAGTAACGTAGTCGGCCCGTCTCCCTGTGCCGCAGAATAAACCCGTACGATAAGTTTATTTTAAAGGCCCGAGTCTGCGCCTCGAACATCAGTCGTAGTTGGGCGTCGTGCGCGCTCGTATCCCCGTGGCCGGACAAATGGAAATTATACCTAGATTGAACGGGTCCGCGCGCCACAGACGTACGGATGCTCGCCCAGTAGTCACGCACGACGCTCTGTAGGTCGTTTTCGTTTGGGGGCACCTCAGCGGCGTCTCCGCACATTCGCAGATGCCGCAACATATTGGGGCGCTGCGCGAACGATTGATTGCATTTCGGGCATACTACGTGTTCATCGCTGCCGCATGTTTTTAGATGCCGCGACAAATGAAAAAGACGGACGAACGATCGATCGCATTTCGGACACACGTGCATCGTCGGTCTAGGCGGCACTCTATTAACTACGACGGGGCGCGTCGACGCCCTTTATAAGGCCGCCCTAAACCCCGCTAGGGAGCTTTTCTAAACGGCGGCGGTGTTCTCTGCCCTGTTATCCGTCAGGGGGCGACACCGACAGGTGGCATCGCCGAGGGATACGTTTGGCAGTGGCGCCCAGCGGCCAAAGTTTTTGTTCACGTTTTGCGTCAGGTGGCGACACCGACAGGTGGGCAGCGTCGTTTGGCAGGCCGCCTCTGTCAGTGGCACCCGGCGGCCGAGTTTTTGTTTACGTTTTGTAGTAGAAATTTCGCCTGTCGCCCGAATACGACGGCAAAGTGTTTGTAGTAGATATTTCGGCTGCTGCCCCGCGGCAAATTTGTAGTAGACATTTTTGTAGTTTTCGCCTAAGTTTTTATTTACGTTTTGTAGTAGCAATTTCGCCCGTCAGGGGCGCCCGAATACGACGGCAAAGTTTTTGTAGTAGAAATTTCGGCTGTCAGCTGCTGCCCCGCGGCAAAGTTTTTGTAGTAGAAAATTTCGGCTGTCAGCTGCTGTTCGCCCGGCTGCCGCGGCAAAGTTTTTTTTTGTTTACGCTTTGTAGTAGAAATTTCGGCTGTCAGCGGCTCCCGGAGTGTTTTGTGTGCGGCAGCCGCCGTTGGACAGGCATTGAATGTTAGCGACGTGCGTTTTTTTTTGGATGGCAACAACAGAAGGCGGGAATTGATTTTCATACGTTTTATTAAGCAGTCTCGTACTACATCACCACCACAATAAGGCTTTATGCCACAGCAGAGTAAATAATAACAACGGCCTATAGCAAAATGTTCATCGCTACTAAATGGGGCGCTTATGCCACAGCGGCGTAAATAATAATAATAACGCTTTAGGGGCGCCACAGCGGACTATAGGCCGCTGGTAATACTGCACAGCGACCATTCAATTTCCTGCTAATGTTCATCAGCGGCGTACCTACTAATAAGGCTTTATGCCATAGCGAAATGCAATGTTCTAAATGTTCATAGCGTTCAGACGTCGAGGCATGCCCTTTTCATCAGGTAATACTGCACGGCGACCTCCAACAGAGCACGGTCGAACGGCACCGTCCAATCCGTCCCCATGAGCCAGTCGGCTACCTGGCGCATGAGCGCGCCCTCCGAGGCGCGATCGCCACGCACGCAACGATCCTCCAGTACCGAGAGTATACGAATAGCGGGAAGCAACAACGTCTGCTGTAGAAAGCTGTCGAGCGACGCTGAAAAAAAGCACACATTCAGGGCCGCCACGTTTTCGTACAGTATGTTGTACCGCCGGCTCGGCTTCCTCCCCCTGTAGCCGCACATGTGCACGAAGGGGCACCCCTCCTCAGGGGGGCACTCACCACATTCTTGGCGCGCTGTGTCCATCACGCGCTCGCCGATTAGCTCAGCAAACGTGGACATCATGCATCGCTGACGACCGGCGTACGAATGCAGAACGCTCCACTCCGAGTCGGCCTGAAGTGTGCCCACGACCACAGGGCGGTTGTTACGGGCCCACGGAATGAAGTCTTCCGACGAAACCGACAGCACGGCCAGCGGCAGTGGTGACGATAGCACGGTCGCGGCGGCGTCCGCTGTCGCCGCCGGGGCTATTGGCACAGCTGCTGCTGCCTCGTCTGGGCCCACTACCACCACCACCGGGGTTAATGCAACGTACGTGGGCGTCCCGGCGTCGCTCACCAGGTCGTGCGGTGGCATGGGCTGCGTGCCGTCCGCCGCAGGCCAGCAGTACGATAGCGCTTCTTCTTCTCTCCCCAGCGGCGGAGGGTCGTCGGCAAGGCGTGGCGTCGTTTCCTTCTTAGCGCACTTCTCGGCAGGGGGTGCGCACTCGTCAGCAGCGTCGATAAGGCCGCGCAACGCAGCAGCAATTACAGCATCCTACAGAAGAATAACCAAAGCAGCAATTAGGTCTACAGAACACTAGCCAAACGTTAGTCATTCAAACGGTCTCGCTCCCCTTCTTCGTCACGACCCGCGCCTCACGGACCGTATACGTGTCCAGTATGCCACCCCACACGACCTTGTGCACGGTCAACTCCAAGACGGTGCCAACCAGGCTCGCCACAAAGCTACTGCGCAACTGGTCGGGCAACAGGGCTGACACATGGTCGGCATTGTAATCGCCTATCGCCGAAATAGCTTCGTCGAACAGGGTGACCCAAATGCTGGCCTCCGTGTCGGCGTCCTTTTCGTCTTCCACCAAAACGCGCACCGAAAAATACGTCTTCGCCGTTGCCTGTATGCCGTGTACAGCGCACACCCGGCCACCACTTTCTAGGCCTCTCACTTTGCGCTTGCAAATGCCACAGCCCATGTACGTGCATTTGCTTTTCCAAGCCACGCCAACGATTGTTAAGGGGGTAACAATCTTATACGTCCCATCGCACGCCAGCACGAACTCTTTCAACGACACTTCGGACGACGCACTCACCACGGCCTCGAAAATAGGCGCCCCGTCGGCCGTCGGAAGCGCCTTCGCGCTGGCCTCCGACGCCGGCTTCGCTTTGCCACCAGACGCCCCCGTTGGCGCCTCCCTCAGCTTGCCGCCTCTCTTTGGCGGCGCCTCTCCGTGCGCGACAGGCGGGGACATGATCAACAACGCTCTGCAACACACAAAACGGCAACGGTAGCAACACGACAGCGACAATATTTAGACGTTCTCCACCCGGTTCCTATATAAGAGCTTTGCACGCGGCCCGCACGCGGCCCCCGTGCGCAAACGCACGCGAGCCGCAAAGCAGCCGATTCTTACAAGGTTACTAAAACTGAAAAAAATCTCTCGGTCAGTCTAGTGCACTAACAGAACGCCACTTTTATTTCCTAATATAAAGTTACCATAAGATTCTCTAGCCCCCACTGACTATTATAGACCGCTTAGTTTGCTCACATTTCACATTTAACGGTCGTTTTAAAGACAGTATATAAAGTTTATATAAACAGTGACGTCAGCTCCTTATGTAAGGCTATGGCGTACGTGTCTAGGTGCCGCGCGCAAAACAGCGGCTCAACAACTGCGCAATTCATTTCTCACTATGGAGCCGACCGAACAAGTTGGTAATTATGCGGCCAATTCTCATCAGGCGCAAAACAGGTACGTTTTGCTAACTCACCTAACACTGACTTTCCTCACTCACTTTCTTTTATAACGTTCACTACCTATTTCTTTTATAACGTTCACTATTTTTACAGCGATCCGCCTCCCCAAAACGCCGGAATCGGTACGCCCCAAGTCGACGTGAATACGCCTCCCCAAGTCGACGTGATTGCGCCTCCCCAAGCCGCTGGAGATAGTGCTAATCCACCGCCTGCCTCTATGCGTCTACCCCCACCACAAAGCCGCCCCGGCACAAGGTACGTTTAACGATATTAGCGCTTTTTTAATTTACCTTTATTTGCAGACGCCTACTTTCGATAAAGCCTATAGCTGCTTTTCCGTTCGCCCCGCTATTTACAAACGCCCCGCTACCGACTTAATGTTTTTTTACAGGCCCTAACCTAAACAGAGACGCGCCGTTACTTTAATACTTTTTTTCATACTTGCAGACGAAACATCGCCGGCTTCGATACCCTACATATAGGGCGCGGGCAAACCCTTGCGAGGCCCTCGCACCGAAACGGCTTCATTCATAGATCTAGAATAAATTTAACCCCAGGCGATCTGATTATGATAGATAGGAGGCCGCGCGCCGATCGACCTGGGGGCACATTGTACCTTGGACGTCGCCGACCACATCACACCCCTTAACACTGTTTCCTTCTCCACAGATGAACCCCCGCGCGCCAGTAGTCACCACCCCGACGCTAATTGACCTTTTCCTCCTTCCCCCAGCCGACACATCTACGTGATCGACCCTAGTCTGGCACATGGACGCTACAATATCGGGCGGGGAATGACAGTGCACTACATAGGACCTGCGCCCCACGCAATCACATTCACCTCGCCACGACGCCGCCACCACCAGCCCCTCTTAGCCGTTGAGCCGCGCCGACGAGAAAAAGAACAAGAAGAAGAAGAAGAAGAATACGAAGAGCCGGCAGAAAATTTCGATGACGACTACAGTGGGTTCACCGATTTAGAATTTCTAGATGCCGACAACCCCCTACCAGAGGCGGCGGCGGTAGAGACTTTCACACAGCCATTCTCCTTTGCCGATATATTCCCACGCCCCCAAATTCTCCCCCCCTCATTTGCCCCACCCGTCCCAGCGCATCTTTCCGTTCATTTAGGCTTTCCGCCACAACCCTCCGACCGGAACGGCTTTGGCCCACCCCCATGACCCCTTTCCGTCGTCATCTGTAACCAATAAAATTTATTTCTCACCGTTTATTGTTTCTGTGTTTCCTTTCGCCTTCCAACGCACACACGAATATAGTTCCACCTACACATTTAGCCCACTCCACCAGCCTTCCAAAATCACACACGAATAATTCCGCCTATATTGCAACACCAAAGCCACAAGCTTAATAATACACGCGCACAGGCCAATATGACAGCGCCGACCTCCAGCCGCATCAGATGCCACCAACTGTGTTTCCACCAGTATTCCAACTCACACACGAAACAATCCAGCGAACGCCAAATCCACAAGCTTAATACGCGCGCACACAGGCCAATCTGACAGCTCCGACCGCCAACTGCAATAACACACGATTAATTCCACCTATATTGCACCACCAAACACCAGCGGCCGCCAAAGCCACAGGCTTAATACACGCGCACAGGCCCATATGACAGCGCCAGCCTCCAGCCGCCATAACGATATTGCACGCACATCAGAGGTCCCCAACTGTATTCCAACTCACACACGAAACAATCCAGCAACCGCCAAAGCCACACACAGGCCAATCTGACAGCTCCGACCGCCCACTGCTATAACGATATTGCACCGCAATTGCACGCGTATCCATCAGCTGTGCCGCAGCCAGCGCTGACAGGCAATATCCACATCGGCGCCACAACCTTATTACAAGCGCGTCTATGCGGCCCCGAAAAACATTTATCCGGCCTCCCGTCAAACAATGCACATAAAAATCCTACAGCCTGACATTCGACACCACCATTTGCCAGTGAGTCGTGAAAACCAGGCCACGCAATTGCCCTCCTGATCTCCAGCTCGCCAGGCGTAATCTAAACCGCTCGGCCCCACCTCCACCACCGCACCGGTCTAGAAGCTTCTAGAAGGTTCTAGAACCTTCTAGAACCTTCCCGCGCGTCACGATATACCCCGCTGATCCCCAGGGACGTCACTTCACTCTAAAACTTTCCCATCTCCCGTGCACCTAATTAATACTAATAGGTCGCTATTTACTATTTTTAGTCATTGGCTAGTGCTACCCTCTAGTGAATGCGCTACTCATTTGTTACTAATTAGTACTTAATTAATTAATTAATTAGTACCTGATTAGTCACTAGAGGTCGATAATCACCCTATCTATTTCCTCATTATTCAGTAGATGGCGACACCCTCTTTCTCATGACCCCCATCAATCACTTTGACGTTTACTATAATCATACTGCTAAAAAACGTAGGAATTCTACTTATAAAAAATGAAAAAGCCTTTGATCTAAGGTCACTTCCGTGGATGGCGAAACCCGAATCACTACTCCTGTGTCTATTATTATTATGAATGACACGTAATAATGATGTGATGTTAAACTGCTATTTCAGCAAAGCATCTAATGCGTATTTTTTCAACGAGAATCATATTATAAATGTTACGAAAATTGTGTATGATGAATACTGGCTATTACAGTTTGTTATGGACAATTTAAATGGGGCGCATGAATAGGGGCAGCGAATCATACTATGCTTGTCTCTCAAACGAATGAAACACAGAACATCACATGGTTAGTTTCGTAAAATCATTCATCCTAATAAATCTATTCACATGCAGGCTGACTAAACGTGGTTACAGTTGTAATCAGCCTCTGTTATATGTGTGACTTGGTGGCATCACCCAGGGCAATTGTTGGGCAAATTAGCATTATCATAACAATGTATATAAATGTCCCATTTTGTAATAGGGAAGGTGCCTTTCCTGGATGATGCAAGATGGCTGCCGTGATCTAAGTCGCATACTTTTCGCGGGAGAATAAGAATTCAGAGGAACATGCCACCCAAACGTAAAATGCATGGAATGGTTGCATCGACTTTGTTGCATCGTCTGACAACACCATACTGACAGCGATGTACATTACAATGGAATGTCATGGAATTGCTGAATGATGGCGCTGTTCTACGAAAACTGAGGTTAGCGTTGTACCCTCAAGCGTTGGCCGATAAAATCGACACCCTTAGCACACAATCGCCGACCTGAACTGGAAGCTCGAAACAATTGAGCGCAGCATTGCCGTCCTCGAAGAAAAAGTTGATCATCTCGAATGTGAGTTCGAATGTGAGTTATCTAGGTTCCACGGAATCCCTGAAATTGGAGAGGAGGAGGACACTACTGCAACTCCACATCTTAGTGAACGAGGACTTGACGCAGCGCCGCGCTGCGCTGGCTAACGCTGCAAAGCAGTTGAAACGTGCGAAGAAAATAACTGACTACTGGACCTATAATGGGAAAGTGGAATCAATTGGCTAGCACGATCATGGTCATCTACACGCAGGCGGATATGCACACTTTATGTTGAACACGTGGCCTGCGACCGAGATTCGGCCCCGGTAAACGAACGGGTTTTTGTTTTTGTTTTATTATTAGCGTTACACAAGACAGCTCAACTGAGCGAGACGTTATCTACGCAGCGATGACTATAAAAGATAGATAAGTTTTCACTATTGACACTGTAGACTCCTGGATAATTTAATTATATGTCAGTTAATATTATCATTAATTGTTTTACATTATTATTCTTTCTAGTTTTATCTTTATCTAAAAGCTGTTTTTTTCTCTCTCTCTTCTTCTCCTCTTGTTTTACAATACTTGCAAAGCTGACGTAGACACACGGCAGTATTACTTCGACTTCTGCATATAATGTTAGACTGTATTTTCTACATTGAATCAGATACAATCGATCTAGTTTAACTGCTCTATCCAAATTGCTAATGTTTGTTGTACTCTTGACATGCAATCTCTCTGTGGACTCTTAAGTGATATTTAGTAAGATAATATTTAGTTTTAGTGTCTTCCCAGAAATATTAGGTCTGTATGGACTACTGAACATCCAATTAAACTGGAACTGTAATTGTTTTGTTTTCTTATGAAAAGGTATATTTTTATTTCCTAAGTTGAATGCTATTTATGTTGTTTTGTATATTTGTTATTTCAAATAGTTATATCGCTAATATATAAATACTTCTGTATTTAACATATATTTGTTCTTTTCTTTTTTATTGTCAGTGAAATGGATTCACAAATATGATGTCTAAATCTGAAATTAAAGCTCTGTGTTAGTTACTGCACGCGATGTTAATCAGTAGCTTCTTCACAGAATCCTTGTCGTGAGTGCGATGTAAACCTGTAGTCATATTACTATATGCATAGGAATAACCTTCATGTATGTATATGTATGTGTGCGTTTATAGGTGTATAACTATGTCTTACCATATCGTATTCAAAATGGACAATCAAGCATAATGTTTAACTAGAATGTATTGCACTATGTTTTACTGCAGTACTTTATGTAAACAAAAACTTTAGCTTGTTACTGAAGTAACTAAATACATGTATTTGTTCTGTTGCTATGACATACATTAGTATGTTTCTTATTTTATGTTATTATCTCTACATACAAAACTACAAGCTGTATATCTCAATCTGTTCTCACATTTACATTTCTAATCAGTCTCACATTTACATTCAGTGCAATACATTATTAAAAATTACAACAGCCAATGCCACAAATAAATTATATTATCGGGATGTGCATATACCACAATTTTTTGAACACTCATTTACAAATACAAATATAATAACAAACATGCGATAAATGCCAAATTATATAAAACCATGACATATACGAAACTATTATGACTTTTACAAGGTTAGCAATCTTACTTAGACAAACACTACACATTTTAGTGTCTTAAACACAAATATTCAATCAATAAATTCTAAATTTAACGAACTGGAAGCTTTTGTAGAAGAGCTAAGTAGTAACAATTTTTAATTTCATTCCATTTCCTTACAAGAAACTTGGAAATCAGGACATGAAGACCTATCACAATTTTCCTTACGTGGTTATTACTGTTTAGCTCAAGGTAAAACGTGCAGAAACAAAGGAGGGCTAAAAATAATGTCCACAACAAATATAGTTCAGAGTTCAAATTAAATCTTAACATGTATGACCACTGGGAAAGGATGGTAGTCCAAATAAATAGTAGTAAGCTATCTAAGAGCATAACCATCGGAAACATATATAGACCTCCACGAATATCTAATGATTATTTAAATGCTTTTTAAATGAATTTACTTCTATAATATCATAATTGGAAAACAATTGTAATAATAATCTCATTGTAGCAAGGGATTTTAATATAACTTTCCTCAAATTAAATGAAAATGATACATATAGTAACTATTTTGACACCTTAATATTACACAGCCTTTACCCGCAAATTACTCTTCCTGCCAGATTTACTAGAACAAATGGTACTTTAATAGATAATTTCTTTTGTAAACTTAGTAAATCTATATTGGCAAGTACTGCAGGGATTTTAATCAGACAATTTTCTTATCATCAGCCGTATGTCACATTCATTAACATCTCATTGAAGACAGAACCTCCACCTAAATATGTTAAAATAAATATATTAAATGAAGAGGCAATGCATAAAGTTAAACACGATAAGCTAAATAAAAATCAGAATGCAGACATAAATTAAAATTATGATATAATTTATGACGAAATTTTACGGGCAAAAACAACACATGCAAACTAAGCTGGTGAAATTTAATAAATATAAACATAAAAGATCAACGTGGGTTACACAAGGATTGCTAAAATGTATTCAATATCAAGACAAACTTTATAAACAATTAAAATTGGCACAACCAAATTCGCTAAACTATGAAACTATTAATATTAACCTAAAAACATATTACACGATATTAAAGAAAAATATTCGTACTGCCAGACAAATGTATTTTGAACAAAGATTTAATCAATTTAAATATAATATGAAAATACATGGAAGAGTATTAATGAATTTCTTATTCAAACCAACGACTACCATTATTTTTAATACAAAATGGTACAAAAATAATTGATAAAAAGGATATTGCAAACAAATTTAATTATTATTTTACAAATATAGGTCAGACCATCGCACAAGGAATTAAATATCAAGGTAACAAATATAATAGTTACACTGTATATATATATATATACATTTAAATAAAAAATTAAATTTTGTATTTACTTTTCAGAGTGTTTATGAAGAAACTGTTAGGTAAACTATTAATAATCTTCCCACAACAACAGCAGTGGATTTGATGGAATTTCTGCAAAATTGCTCAAAATAATTGAACCTTCAATTATAAAATCATTAACGCGGTTAATAAACCAAATTTTAACCCCGGGATATTCCCAGATAAACTAAAAATTCCAAAAGTTATTCCTATATTTAAGAAAGATGATCCATCTTTATTTGAAAATTACACAACAATTTTCCTTCTTCCTACCATTTCTAAAGTATTAGAGACATTAATTTGTATTCAATTGTATTTATATTTCAATGATACGAAGCTTTTATTTGATAATCAGTATGGTTTTAGAACTAAATATTCAACGGAATTTGCTGCGCTTGGGCTAATAGATACAATTATAACTCAAATGGATAATAATTATGAACCAATTAATGTATTTCTCGACCTTTCTAAGGCTTTTGATAATATTGACCACAACATCTTACTCAATGCTTACTTAAACATACTATGGCCTAAATGGCTCAACCCTGCAGTTACTCGAAAGTTACTTACAGTACAGAAAATAATATCTTGAAACTGAACAAATAAATTCATACATTTTACCTATAACAATCGGCGTCCCACCAGGTTCAATCCTTGGACCAGTATTATTTATCATTTACATAAATGATTTCTCACAACTTAGTCAATTATTTAATTTCGCCATGTACGCTGATGACACGATGTTATCTAGCTATTTAAAATCTCTTAGCAACAACATACACAACAAAAGTACATAATCCTTAATAAACGAAGAACTTTAAAGTCAATGAATGACTAAACATAACTAATTTTTTTTAATAAAAGCAAATTAAAATGCATAATTATAATACCCGTGAAAAAATAATACACATACTTTTAGAACATGAATTTGTAAAGAAATGTCTCAAGTACAGCCTACCATATGCTATAAATGACACCCCTGATTTAATTAAAGGCAAAATGTACACTCACAGTTTCCGAGGCTTCTCATTTTATATAAAAGCATCTTTGTTATACAAATATAACGATATATGCACTCTGTCAAATTGCTACACATGTAAAAAAAAACAATAAATACAATACATTTGATGCTAGTTTCAGACGATCAGCACACAACAAAGCGTACATTCTCACATCAAACAAGTACTCCCAATAAACATACATGAGATAGACATCTTGTGAAAGGTCCATATGAATCATTACGTAAATAGGGTGGCTCCTATAATGCGTTTTGTATTTATTTTCTAAGAGTATGTTACACATATAATGATATACGTATATGTATGGCTGTGTAATATTGGTGTCTGTTGATGTCACTGCTTAAGTGATGTTCAGAATTGTTGATGTCACTGCTTTAGTGATGTTCCGAAAATTCAATGAATTGTGTACCTACATGGGGTCAAATAAACTTTAAGTTACGGAGCATTGCTCCCAATGGAAATTCATAAAAACGCAATGCAATGTGTGGTTTGTGTTGTATATTTAAATGTACATGAAACTATAACTGACCCAGGCCAGTCCCCAATAACACTGAATGTCGACGTAACTGCGTACTATACTAACATAGAAGGAGGGGTTTAATAAACCAACACAAAGGGGCAAGTTTAGAGTCTGATAAAAATAATATATTATTTTTTATAACGAAGAATATAGTCCTTATTGCTGCTCAGAGCGCTTTACACTTTATTCCCTGCCTATCAATTGAACATCATTTTTAATTATCTGGGAAGCATTCAGCCACTCTGCAATTAAAGCGTGAAGACTATTCGTACACAAATATCCACCAATGTCTATAGCCAGGTACTTATTAATATAGCTGAGTGAACTGGAGCAACGTATAATGAACGAACTTCCCCAAGGTTCGACACCGCAACACAGGACTCGAACCCAAGTTATGTCGATTGAAAGTCCGAAGTCACTGGGTCACTGCGCTCTGATAAACCAACGCAGTGCTAGGTTAGTGCCTGACAAACCATCACAGCAGGGTAGGATTATTAACTCGTATATAAACAGAGCATGACGGCGTGACCTAGGGTATTGCGAGCAGGACAGCGCCAGCGTGTCACGGCATTCATTTGCCTGCAGCAAATTGGTAAATTGGTAACTTGCTGACCGACAGCTTAATTGGTTACGCGGTTTAGCCCACATAGAAAACAAGATTGTGCATTTTTGTATACAATTGTGACACTTTCTGATACAGAGCGCTTCGTCGAACAAACACAATGGACGTTGTCTGCCTGACCATGTCTGAATTCTGGTGCGGCGCCGGCTAGCTCATGAATATTTATGAGATTGTGATGTAGCGCATGCGGCTCGCTGTTGGTAACGTGCTGACCGACCGCTTAATAGGTTAAACGGATTAGCCCATACAGTAGGCAATATTGTGTATTTTGGTATACAGTTGAGATACTTTGCATACGTGTACTACTTGGACCGATTTTCTGATGTACAGCGTTAAATGAACAGCGCCGGTACCGGCATGTCTACTCCGGTCTGGAGACAGTGGCGGTGACAGAACAACAACAGAAGATGCACGTTTGCGAGAACAACGGGGTTAGAAGAATAACAACAACAAAGAGGGTAGACAAAAGATGGATGAACGACCTAAGAAAAGAGGTTGGAATGCAATGCAGCCTAACAGGAGGATGAACGTTGAAGAGAGGGAGCTATGGATATAAAACTTTGGAAACAAAAAACACAGCGTACCTGACCCTCACCCCTGTTTAGCAGGGAACAAGGAGGAGAGTAACATGTGAATTGCATTACCATTGCTGCAAGACATATCATAAATCAAACATCCTGCCTACAGTTGTCAACTTATAATTGGGCCTTTTGTTTTTAAAGAAACACTTGTGGCCAGAATTTCAACAAAATATACAACGGAATGCACGAACGCACCACGTGTTCGGCACCAATTTCTTTGATGGCTTGAAGGGGCTTTCGCTACGCAAAAGTTCACATGATGGATAGATCAATTCATGTAAGTGTAGGTGCCCGGTTATAGCAAAATAAATAACTAGACTGTCGCCTCATAACGAGTGTTAGTGTCAGCAGGCTTTAACCAAACTCAAATATTGTGTTTAATTAAAGCCTGCGTAGGCCTACACAAGGCCTCGTTGTGATGCGACTGTCTGAATCTTTGTTGCTGCCAAAACCAGGCGCCTACACTTAGGACAATTGCCTTTTTGAATAGAATACCAATAAAGATACAGCAAAGGTTAAGACCTACTCACAGCGTGTTCGTATGAATAGTTGACTCAGTGCAACTGATTAAGGTCAAGACACCCACATTGGCGGTTGAACAATGTAACGAATTCGGAGAATCGATGCCGGAGTGAACCTGTTTTGAGGCGGGTTCCTTACGACAGATTGAATTCGGATAAAAGACGTTCGAATGTAAACGGGCAAATAAGGTAAACAGTTCACTCGGGTTCCAACTGTATTAAAACTGCGAGTGTTAATTTGCTGAGACTGTGAACTGTTTTCTTGTCAACGATATTTTAGAATATATCATATTCGTGTTGTCATTAATTGTTGCTTGACGCATATTTTGGAAATTGATAAAGCTACCAGTTTGGATATTGATAATAGCTGCCCTACCGCGCGGAATATCGTTTTCCGTCGAGGGTTTACTGTCACCATTGACATGGGTATTAGTATAAGAACATAATCTACAGGCAGATAGTCTCTGTTCGAACCAGCGTGGCCTGTTGACATTGTCACGCCGGCTTTCCATTGAATTGCAACGCGTCGTAATTAGCACGTACACATGCGACGGGGAGTTGTGTTGCAGAACTGCGGGCGCGTAGCCTACATTGAAGACGAATCGAATACAATGCCCTTTATTCGCGTCTTATTGAGTTGACATATAGCGTTGTTGTTGCGGAATTCGCGTTTACGTACGACAAAATTGCTAAGACGTCCAACCACAGTAGAGTTGCTCATCGAAGGTCATTGTGTCGCAAGTTACACATTTGACTATTTTACTGCAAATATCTGATCTATCGTCAATTTGACGGCTAGCACTGCAAGAGGTGAAGCGTAGTCCAAACCAAGACTGTTGAGGTAAAATGATATGTAAGGCGGGTGACACCAAAGGACGCATGTGGTGATGGTACAATGTACATAGAACCATCACCACGTGTGAAGATATTGCCGAACACATGATTGTCAAAGACGAACAAAAGACAGTTGTTTGGGTCTATGCATGTAAAAGTGTTAATAAAAAATAATCATTTGCAACTACAATTAACACCAGTAATTTATTGTAATAACCTTGTTGAAGACAACAAATATCTTGTATCTCCACATCTGCTTCTCTTCTGGAATGTTCAAAGTCCTGGGCAGTTCTCCTGGTAGTCGCTCTCCAGTTGTTTCTGTCTGCTGCTAGCTGTTCCCAACTTTTGTGGTCAATATTTGCCTTGGTGAGTTGCCGCTTCAGCTTGTCCTTGAGAGCCTGCGAGAGGGTCCTCTGTCTCGCTTCCTCTAACGAAGCTCACCATAAAAGCTTTTCGCATTCTGGTATCATCCATGCGCGAGACGTGGCCTGCCCAGCGGAGCTGCCTGAGCACCAACATGGCTTCGATGCTCTGGAGGTTTGTCTTTTCCAGGACCTAAGTATTTGAGATAATATTATAGGGTTGCCAATGTATTCCCATGATGGAGCGCAAACATTGCTAATGGAAGCGTCAATAAAGCCGACTGCATATTACGGCCAATCGTTTGTTAACATTTTTAATAATTATATTATCAGCTGATTATGCCACACTTAACATTCACATTCCCATAGTCAGTGTGGTAGTTAACGACGTAAATGATCGCCAAATTTGCTTTTTCGCTATAACTTGTAAAACAGTTACGTCCGCGATGGTGCACGGTATGGTATTATACTAGTCATTTATTATTACACACGTGTATCTCAACTTCTAAATCAAGAACCCTATAAATGAGATGGTCTATTCGTATACACGTCGCGCAAAACTAGGAACTTGGCACGTCATAATCGACGTCACAGCTCGGCGTGTATTGGTCAACTTACTGCTGCATGGGCAAGATGTCTGTCTCCATTAATCGCGACAAATTTGTATTAGAGTCTTCCACTTTGAGGCCGCATCTTGAGTTAGCAACTGACGTGAAAATGTTGATTGTAGTTGCAAATAGTAAGTTTGAAATAAGACTTTTAGGTGTATAACGCAAACAAATTACCTATTGTTTCCGTCTTATTCACATTCAGTCGGAACGCGTCAGTGATGAAACCGGAGTCAACCCGTTTTGTGTTCATTCATTGTGGATTTTTATTTATTTACATAAACCTATTTAAATCAAAATCCGGTGTTAAAACAGCGACAATGCTAAAAACAGTATCTTACCGAGTAAACACATCCACGCCCAGTCTGCATCTTTCGGTACAGCCAGCGCCAATTTCGTTTTCTCCTGCATTGTTCTTGCAACTCGAGAGTTTTTGTGTTCGTTTTCCTTCACAGAGTGAGCCGATTATACGCCTTCCAGCCACAGCCTCTAGTCACATGCGTAGCGTCCGCCTAAAGACATTTTACCGGGTTTATTTCATAACAAGTACCAGACCGGCACGTCGCAAAATCAGTGCAGTCCTATCATGGTAGGCCATCGTTTCAAGGAAAATGCATTCGTGTTTAGAATGTTGAACCTTGACGTAGCAACATTGTATATATGTCATCCGTTAAGTACATCATGGTTGGGGGTGGGGTGGGTTCTTTAGGTAAGCGTGACGAAGCTTTACGTTGGGAGTGTTTTGATGATCGTAGAGTGTTCAAAAGAAAGTGCGTCAGCTGACCTTACTGTCGATATCAGTCTGACGGGCTTTTGCGTTGTGGTGACCAATGCATGGAAAGGCCTGTGCGTGACTACGAGATAATGATATTAATTGCGAATTTACGAAGCCAGTTGCCAACATATGTGTTTGTCTTGTTGTGTAGTGAGTGCACCAATGCAAAGGAAAGGTCGAAGGTGGTAAGTGTGGCTCCAAGTTCCAAGTAGCTGTTAGCATGCGACAGCGGCGAAAGCCTGTCGAGACACGAAGGACGCCCTGGTCATCCACTGCATCCTGTCCTACCGTTAGCTGTCTCGAGCTCGTTCTGCCACTAGATCCAGATTGCCCAGTACAAGAGAGTGAGGTTGACGACATGCGCAACTCTCCCTCTCTGTCACAGATCGGTGAGGTCTCCGTAACTAGATGGCTCAGGTCTAGTAGGGTTCAATGTTAATTACGTCAACGCTTGTGAATGAGGACGGCAACCGTGACCAACGCAACAAGGAACATCTGAAATTTAATTAATTTTATTAAATATATATATGAACTCCAAATAAAGAACGGCCCTTTCAAAAACTAAATATTATTCACACTCGAGATAATTTCACTCGTCAACCCATTACAAGATCAGGTCCTCTCGGACTCAGATCAATAGCATGGAAAAATCTACACCATCCCCAGTATAGGGAAAACTAATCTCTTAATTACATACATAGATCGGGAATCTATACTATTCCCAGAATACAGTGAGACAATCTCTTAACCACATATAATATTTAGTCAATTCACAGTAGACTAGTCAGTTCTAACAACAAAATATAATATTGAATTATCATTTCCCTGCATACGGTCTCACCGCATAGTCGTACGAATGTTCGTCGCTCACGCTCCGTTAGCCCGACTTGGCTAGTTCGTCACGAGATCACACGAGAGCACACGATGACCGTTCGACGGAAGTGTCCGTCTCGTTGCCCGCACGCCGTACGCGCTCCCGTTGACCTGCTGGCTCGCTGACCCGGCTCGGCCAACCGTTTGTCGGAAGTGCCCTTCCCGCTGTCCGCCGCTCCGATCGCCGTCACACGCACGCCAGTTCACGTTGACCCGGTGTAGTAAGTTGAAAACACTACCCCTCGAAAACACTACGGTAGTGTTTTGAGCGTATCCTCAAAACACTACCGTAGTGTTTTGAGCGTACCCTCAAAACTCTATTGTTAGGTTAAAAACACGACCCCTACATTTGTTCACTATTTTTTATTTTATGTGTTTGGGGTCAATCATTAAGTACGCCTCGCATGGTGGAAGGTCGGGGGTCTCTGGGCAAGATATACGAAGCTTTACATGGGATAGCATATCTTGGTAATAAGGGTTATGTAAAGATTAAAAGCAAAGCTATTGACACCAGACTGGAGTTATTAATAAACTTCCTTGTGTCAGCGATAAATTCATGGAGTGCACGAATTCGAATAGTGTCATTTTATTATATTAAATTGGTTATCGTCGGCGGGGGGGACGTCTGGGGGAAACGTCCGGGGTACGTTCGCATTCAAAATAATGTGTAATTACTGGCTGGATAGTTTTAGGTTAGTAAAATGAACCCGATATTTTGCGGTATTAGTTAATAAGTATAGGCATACAGTGAGGTCGTCGGTGTAATCGTTGGGAGTTTAACCCTAACCATAAACACACCGAGTTATTACTAACCCCAACCATAGCTGACTCCAACCACAACTAATAATAATAATAATAATAATCTTAACCGTAATGAACAATGGCATCTCACACTAACTATTTATTCTCATTCGTCTGATCGATTATTAGGATTAAGCAATATATTTAATCCTAACCCACCATAGGTTACTCTAGCCATAATTACAATAATAGTCTTAACCCATATGAATAAAGACATTTCACATTAACTATTTATTCCCTTCATCTGATTGGTTCCGACGATTGCCCTAACCCCAGTCATAACTGGCTCCAACCATAACTAATACTAATAATCTTAACCTTAATTAATAATGACAGTTCACATGAAATATTTATTCCCGTCGTCTGATTGGTTCCAACGATTATTTTAACCCCAGACATAGCTAATGATAATAACTTTACTATAATTAATAATGATATTTCACATTAACTATATATTCCCATCGTCTGATTGGTTATAGTGACTATGCCAGATATATAATCCTAACCCACCACGATTGACACCAACCATAATTAATAGTAATACTAATCTTAGCAATAATGAATAATTTTTTATTTCATTCGTCTAATTATCAGACTACCTATTTATCCCCGTCGTCTGACTAGCTCCAACGATTAAGCTATAATTAACCTTAACTCCAACAATAACTAATTCAAACCATAACTCATTATAATAATGGCATTAAACGTAATTAATATTTATGTCATTTACACTAACTACTTATTTCCGTTGTCTAATTGGCTCCAACGATTACGACTCGACCCTAGGCTAGTGCATAAGATCGTTCTCAAAAAGGTAAACGTAATTGGCTTGTAAAATATACTGACGGTAGTGTTTTGAAATTGGGTAGTGTTTTGAGCGGACGTAGGGGTAGTAGTCCTGGTGCTGTTCTGAAAATTTAGGATTTCGTTGCACCCAACATAGGTTTCTTGATATTTTCTTTTCTAATTTAATTATAAACTAATAATTTCCAAACATTAACCAACATTTTAGATGTCCGTTCTATAAGAAAAACGACATTTATCACAAGTGGTTGGCAAAAACTCACAGAAATAGCTAAAATCACAAAATATGCCCCAAATAAAATACTTTTATTTGCATCTCGTTATAAATTCACGGGTAGATACATAAGTGAATGTACAACAGCACTGTAACACAAAATGTTTAACTTTCAATCATTAATATGATACGTGCGGTGAGTTTGTATAAAAATGTATCACTTGTTTCAGTAAAACCTATATGTGCTTCCGTTTGTTCCACACTCATACCCAAAGTGTTTTGACCGAATAATCTCATATCAGTATGTTCCCATATACATGTACTATCACTTGGTAAAACAATTGGCGAGAAATATTCAATATTAATAAAGGTATCATCATATCTGTAACCTATCCCTAAATCGAGAAAATGGCGGGAAATAACAAATCGTCACACAATATGCTCTAAATCAACCATTTATTTGTTAATCATCTTATAGTTTCACGTAGTTGGTCATTTTACCATGAATCAGGTGTATACATTTAACTTTTTGCACGTATAAAGTATGAAATACACAGTTTTTCAATCGACATACGGTAAACGGAATCACATACATTACAACATAATGCCTTATATAAAATTACATATCAACAGACCAGGTGTCTATTTTCATATGGTCAATTACTTCAACTTACTGAACGAATAATTGTTATTTGTTATGTTTGAACAGCGTACAGAGATTTCAGTAACCCTACCCCGTTATTGAACAAAACCACAAAGACCCTTCAGAGTGGGTATAGCTCACGTCGTGTTCGTGTAAACGACTTTCAGTGTGATTACATATATTTCTTGCTAACCTGTATTTAATAACACAACGTGTTTCCGTTTTTGACATATAAATGCGTAATTATGAGATGCATGCATTGACTTCATAATTTTGTTAATGCAAGTATGCTTTTTGGCATATCACAAATAGTATGGTAATGATAACAACAATTTTAAAATACATCATAATTTTAAAGGTTCTCTACTGAAGTTCACCAACTGACAAACATTTTCATGGACCATCACAGATCATGTCACTCCATATCGGAGTGGTCTTCTGATGACAGCACTGGGTCTACTCCTATGTCTGTCGATGTGACCGGTCTATTTTCGTAACCATCGGCGTTACAGTGGCAAACATCAGTACATGTTAACCAATTCAGCTTGGACGAGCAACGAACACCAGCACATGTCTTACATTTGCAGTTGGCACATTAAAGTATTGCCTTTGGAGTTGCTGGACTGTCCGTCAAATGTACCAAAATGTATCCGTCAACAGTCCACCCGTTGCTATGAGGGAATGGCACTGATGGTTGTGCCGTCAAGCAGTGCTGCCAAATGGTTGCCTGATAGTTAGCATGCTTGATGTGTTGGTCACATGCATCCTTGCATGGTGGCAACTTTGCTGGATCAGTTGACCTCGACCCAAACATGGTATGTCGCAATCTGGTACTTCTGAAGGAATGGTACTCACGTAGCAGTTTGTACAGAACTCAGAACTCAGAATCAGTTTATTTGACCTATAAATACGATATATACACAATGAATAACATGAGTACTAGATAAGGTCGGGATACTCCCATTAAGATATACAATATCGCTAGCACAGGAGCCACCCCATAAATATAATCAACAACAAAATTTACATTACATTGTAGCCTTTTGCTTTCCCATGACCAACAAATGCGCTGGTTGAATCACAACCTCTAAATGCGTGATAGCCAATCAGGGCTTCACACATGTCTGGTCCAATTGTATATCCAATTTGAGTGATATTGATGTTTCTCTTCCGCTGTTGTGTTCCTGTGTTAACCAGTATTGTAGCTGGAACTGAATGACTAATTCCAACTGCTATTACGGGTACATAGCAATCAGGTGACCTGAGAACCATTGTGTTAGAACCACGCATGAGAGGCGTGAAGAAGAAGGCGGCTATATGCTTCTTCATGGTTACAGCTAAGCTCAGTAACTGGTGTCGTGGCCACATGATTTCTATCATTCATCGCTGTTTGGAGCATGTGACATTCTTCTCCGTTGGTCACATAAATGATAAAGAGACTGCCTACTCAATTCTAGTGCATAAGTGGGCTGCTGCTACGTATCCAGAAGAAATTGTGATAGTTCTTTCTTGAATTGGGACTTTTCGAAGTGACTTTTTGAACTGGTGGTCAATTCTTTGGTTCTCCGAGTTAATTGTTGTTGCCAGCAACCTTGCCGTAGGCGTCGTAGTCAACCCATGAAGACATTCCAACACCTCTGACAATTGTGTTGACTGTTCAGTCCCTGTATGTCATTGTCATGTCTACCTTGGGTGCCTGCAGGATTGCCATCGCATCGACAATCCAAGTGCTATCACAGGGCACTGGCATCCTTCTTCAATTGTTTCAGCAGAGATGCTTTGACAGTCTTGATCAAGTTTCCCTCAGGTATTGCAATAGCAAGGGGTACTGGTGCAAAAGAATATTTGACGAGTTCTGGTAAAGCTATGTTTCTACAATGGTTGATTACCCAAAATCGTCCAAACAGTTCACGGGTTGATCTCAAGACAGAAGTTTGCTTCTTGTGTGGTTTACCCACATCCAAAGAGTTGAAAGTTCACGGGTTGATCTCAAGACAGAAGTTTGCTTCTTGTGTGGTTTACCCACATCCAAAGAGTTGAAAGTTCACGGGTTGATCTCAAGACAGAAGTTTGCTTCTTGTGTGGTTTACCCACATCCAAAGAGTTGAAAGTTCACGGGTTGATCTCAAGACAGAAGTTTGCTTCTTGTGTGGTTTACCCACATCCAAAGAGTTGAAAGTTCACGGGTTGATCTCAAGACAGAAGTTTGCTTCTTGTGTGGTTTACCCACATCCAAAGAGTTGAAAGTTCACGGGTTGATCTCAAGACAGAAGTTTGCTTCTTGTGTGGTTTACCCACATCCAAAGAGTTGAAAGTTCACGGGTTGATCTCAAGACAGAAGTTTGCTTCTTGTGTGGTTTACCCACATCCAAAGAGTTGAAAGTTCACGGGTTGATCTCAAGACAGAAGTTTGCTTCTTGTGTGGTTTACCCACATCCAAAGAGTTGAAAGTTTTCAGTCTCATCTTTGGTACTGGCGCATATAAGTCCTTTTGTCCATCTGTGTACAATCTCTCATGAACACATTCTCTGACAGCTTCCATTCCCTTTGCATGTGCTCCCAACAGGTCAGCTGAAATGTCACTAGTTGCATTTCTTCCAGAAGCCAGATGACAGAGTTTATCCTCTCTCTGAAATGGGTTAATCCAATTTGTGATGCATGTCTCAATACGTCGCACAGCAGCTTCGTCTTCTGGAACACGTTTTTCCCAGCATCCATTGGTCTGTGACCTGTAGCTGCATTCGGTTGTCCAGACATTTCCCGGCACAGACGCAAGTATTTACCTCGGTCAGCCCTACACACCATCCACTTAAGAACTGCGCCATTATTTAGTGTGATTTCTACAATTCCAACACGGGAATATGTGTCCCAGTTTGCAGTCACTTCAATGGTTTGGTCATATGGGATGCGGCCAAATGAATTTCCTATCGATCTTTGCACTGCAAATTCACCACTGATAAGCAGCGGGTGTGCGTCTGGATGACTTTCCGGAAGTGTCGTTATTTGTAGAACATATGCAGGCAAGTATCTTGCATAATTTATCCTGTCATATGCTGCAAACCATGGCACCATCTCCAGCAAACACTGAATGTGCAAGTTTCAATCGGCTTCTCTGGTGGACCGAAACAATTGCAGCAATAGACCCACAATATAAATGTATGATGACTAGCTGATCAGGAACATGCTGCACCAATCTTCTGTGAGATGGTACACGAGCTGTGACTACGCGTGGTGGAGCACATGTTGTGCATTGGGTTGTGTTCTTTCCTGAAGGTGTCTCTTCCTGGAAATCATTATTGTCGTGTTATTAAATACATGTTAACCAGAAATGTATGTAATCTCACTGAAAAACTTTTATATGAACACAACGTGAGCTGTACCCTGAAAGGACTTTGTGGTTTTGTTCGATAAGGAGGTAGGGTTATTGAAATCTCTATATAATTGTTCAAACATAACAAATAAAAATTATTCGTTCAGTAAGTTAAAGTAATTGATCATACAAACATAGACATCTGGTCTGTTGATATGTAATTTTAAAATAGGCATTATGTTGCAATGTATGTGATTCCGGTTACCGTGTGTCGACTGAAAAAACTGTGTATTTCGTACTCTATATAAGCGAAAATTTAAATGTATACAGCTGATTGAAGGTAAAAAAATGCTTTGTATTATTTTATGACCAACTACGTGAGACCATAAGATGATTAGCAAATAAATGGTTGATTTAGAGCATATTATGTGACGATTGTTCATTTTTCGCCATTTCTTGACTTAGGGGGTATGATTACATATATGATGATATCTTCATTATACTGAATATTTCTCGCCAGTTGTTTCTGCAAGTGATAGTATGTAGATGTGGTAACATACTGATTTGAAATTATCGGGTCAATATACTATGGGTATGAGAGTGGAATAAACGGAAACACTACGCATACAGATTTTACTGAAAAAGTGAGAATTTTTACACGAAATCACCGAACGTATCATATTGATGATTTAATGTTAAAGATTTTGTGTTACATTGCTGTTGCACATTCACTTATGTATCTACCCGTGAATTTATAACGAGATTCAAGTAAAATTATTTTATGTATGGCATATTATATGAATTTAGCTATTTCTTATAGAACGGACACCTTAAGTTTTGGTTAATGTTTGGAAATTATTAGTTTATAGTTCAATTAAAAGAAATTATCAAGAAACCTATGTTGGCGGGGGTGCAGCCAACTCCTGTTTAATACCCTTTTGGAAATCAACACCAGGTCATGAAGCGCTATTATTAACGCTAAGATGATTGTCTTAGTAAATGACATAGTAGTTTACGCAAACATGTGACGCTAAATAATGGCGGAACTTTAACTACTCTTCATGAAACCCACGTGCGCTCGCGTCGTTCTGTCTGTTTACGTTCTCTCTCTATATATATATAATATAAGTGTGTGCAACTGTTGCGGCAACCCCAAGCCAATCGCTCACCTTTTAACATCAGAACTGCTCCGTCGCGACGCCAACACCGATTATGAAGATCACAAATAAATGTTCCAACTATTGTGGTTACAATGCTAACTTTTCGTAACAAACGGATTCGTATTTATTACAAAAAAGAAGTGTTTTAATTCGCCCCCTATATAAATGCAATCGCTTACAATTTCGCCCGATACATTTATAAAGGGGCGAATTTTACGCATAGGAGGTGTGCCGCGAGAGGTCGCGACCGCGTTGGCTGCGTTCCCGGGTCATTTCCGGTATAGCTGTCAACCACAATGTGTCGAAATGTGTGCGCGACTCATTAAAACACTTTTTTTTATAATAAATACGAATCCGTTTGTTACGAAAAGTTGGCATTGTGACCACAATAGTTGGAACATTTATTTGTGATCTTCATAATCGGTGTTGGCGTCGCGACGGAGCAGTTCTGATGTTAAAAGGTGAGCGATTGGCTTGGGGTTGCCGCAACAGTTGCACTCACTTATATATATATAGAGAGAGAACGTAAACAGACAGAACGACGCGAGCGCACGTGATGAAACCGGCCCCAGCTGGGCCCGTATTCTCGAACGATTACGAATTTCGTAGCGTCATTTTTACATAAAAATTAAGTCAAAACAGCGCAAGTTACGATTTTTTTGCAAGTGCTATTCTCGAAACATTTACGATACGAACATTCGCAAATATGGCGTATATTTCATCGTAAAGTTACGCCAACGCAAGAAGTTGACAAAAGAAAAGGTAGCGTAACTTTTTCGTAACTTTTGTGGTACTGCGTTCAGATGGAGATTTCTCCATTATTTGTTGTTACAATGTCGCCAAAACGCATTAGTAAATTGTGTGTGATTCAATGACACTAATGTGTGTTTGTCAATTTTTATTGATCTCTGTAATTGCAATCCCGTCTTTGAAAGCGGCCCCGCGCCTATACTGCTAGCAATGCATAATTCCACAATAAAAAGTAAACAAGCGGGACTAGCCAACAAACGGGACCGATTAGTAATTCACCGCAGTAATTTATAGATTGACTGCGTGGTATACAATTCCGATTTGTGTAGGCACGTTTAGCTACACTTGAAACCATAATTTATATTTATAAATACCACAGGGCTTCAAATTGGAAATCAGTTTTGAGTAGGGTACCACAGGGATCAGTACAGGGACCTATATTATTCTTAATATACTGTATATCAACGATTTGGACAATGATGTAACAAGCAAGGTGTTGAAATTTGCGGATGATACAAAATTGTTTAGAAGGATTAAACGTGATGAAGATAGACAGCATTTATAACATGATCTTGACAGGTTGATTTTGGGAAATGGAAATGCCTCCACACAGGACATGGGAACAAAGATGTACAATATACATTGGGAAGTTTTGTATTAAGTATTACTGTAAAAGAAAAGGACTTAGGGTCAACCATTAGTGCTGATATGAAAGTTTCAGAGCAGTGCGGTATTGCCGCTTCAAAGGGAAATCAAATCCTTGGATTAATTAGGCAAACCATAACGTATAAGGAAAACGAGCTAATAATAACGCTGTACAAACAATATTTAGGCCGCATTTAGAATAATATTATTGTATTCAAGCATGGAGGCCATATCGCAGGAAGGACATATATATGCTAGAAAGAGTGTAGAGGAGAGCAACTAAAGTGATACCAAAATTGAGGGATCTTAGTTACGAAATACGCCTAAAAGAATGTGGTTTAACAACACTGGAGACCAGGAATTTGAGAGGAGATCAGATAGAAGTGTTTAAAATATTGAATGATTATGAAAATATTGATAGAAATATTTTTTTCTCAGTTAAGAAAGATAGAAGGACCAAAGAACATGAAGTTACATTAGTAAATGAGCAGTGTTGATTAGATATAAGAAAGTTCTCACAAAGACTGTAAATGAATGGAACATATTATATCCTGATTGTGTTGGTGCTAGTTGCGTGAATATGTTTAAAAATAAAATCGACACACCTTAAAAGAGCGAGGTACACGTAAATAAAAAGTATTGGACTCTCGATAAGCCAGAAGGCTTCCTTGTCCATCTGCCATCTAGAGTTAATTTTCTGGATGGCAATCTTGTTAAATTTTGTCAAATCGTGTTACTTAAGGACGCGTTGTCGATACTATCGTTACATGACGGCTTGACTACTGCAACCCACTTCTATACGGCACGTCTGTAGCTAACACCACGCGTCTGCCAGATTGATTCTGCGCGGTCCACATAGAGACAGTGTCACGCCCCTTTTGCCCGTGGCGTGCAGAGTTGATTTCAAGATATTAGTACTTACATACAAACCCATACGTGACGAAGCGCGCATGTATCTGTGCGAACTCGTACGCCTATATCAATCGGCAAGAGCAATGCGCTCTGCAAACAGTAACAGTTTGGAAGTGAAGCGCACGCGGATCAAGGCTGGGGGTGGCTCGTTCGCAGTGGCTGCTGCGTCCTTGTGGAATATTTTGCCTAACTAGTGACACTTTCGCCAGCTTCATATGTCAACTAAAACACATTTACTTAGGATTGAATATTAGTGCATATTCCAGATGACCACTGTCCTCTTCGTTATGACTATTCCAGAAAAACTTATTCATGATTTAACATTATTTGACACATAATCACTTAAACTGTATATTTGTATAATGTTTACTGAAGTGTTATTTGTTATTATTATGCTTACATATACATTTATTCATTTATGAGTATTATCGCTACATCATTATTTAGTTACTTCTTTATTTAGAAATTCTACACGATTTTAATGCTGTATTTATTAATTTTTTTATTATTATTAATTATTTATAATAATTCCTATTACTAGTAGTATTTGTAATACATTATTATTATAATACGTTGTGAAGCGCAACGAATATATTTGGATCTGGCGAGTCTTCGAGACAGCGAATCGCTGAATTTCTGGCAAAAAATCTCCAATAGTTCCCCCCCCCTTCTCTTCCGATGTCAAGATCCAAGACAGCGCGACGAGACAGCGCGACACGGAAAGCGTGCTGAACCATTGACAAATCTCCCGGAATTCCAAAAAAAGTTGGCAGGTTTACAGGACTCCTAACTCAGCACGAAACCGGATGAGGTCGATTCTAACGCTGACAGAAGCGACTCAAAGCGCTTCATGACGCAATGAAGACACTCTATAGTCCACCGTCCTCCAGCAACTCTCCTATCCTGAACATCGTTCCTTCAACTTTGATCACAAAATCCAGTGTTCTTAACCGCCCGTTTGAAATCAATGACGCAGCAATACAATGCATTTCACAGGTGGACATATCGATGACGGAACCCATTAGTGTAACTGAGGGGCAGAAAGCGACGAGTCTGCTTTCCTCTGGCAAAGCCCCAGGTGCCGATGCTATCCCAGCAGAGGATAGTAAAACCGCTGACCCGTACCTTGTTGAAAAGCTCATTGTATTCTACCGTGCCATGTGATCTGCAAAATTGACCCCGCACGAGCTGAAGGACGCCTCTTTTGTGCGTCTGTACAAGAGAAAGGGCAATCGTCAAGCGTGCGACAACCACCGTGGGATCTCTTTGTCGTATGTCGCTGAAAAGATTATTGCTCTCGTACTCATGAACCGCCTGATCCTCCATCTTGAGCAAGATCATCTTCTTCCAGAGAGTCAGTGTGGCATCAGAGCATGCAGAGGCACAATCGACATGATCGTTGCAACTCGCCAATTCTAGGAAAAATGCCAAGAGTAGAACCGTGATCTCTACACTACCTTTGTCGATCTGACTAAACACTTTGACACGTTGAGCCGAGGTGGTCTCTTGAAAATAATGGCAAAGGATGTCCTGATAAGTTCACGGACATGGTCAAACAGTTTCGTGAGGGCAAGCAAGCTCAGTTTTGTAATATCCGCTTCTTTCCCAGTTAGAAACGGCGTAAAACAAGGGTGTGTGCTCGCACCTACTTTGTTCAGCACGAAGTTCACGGCCATCCTGTCCAACGCCTTCAGAGGGAGTGATGATAGCACATATATCAACTACCGCACTAATGAGGGGATAATCAACTCAAGAAGTCTCCAAGCGAAGACAAAGGTGCTGCCGGATGTGATCCGCTATTTCAAATTCGCTGATGATTGTGCTCTCTGAGCAACTCATGCAGAGAAAAATGCACAGATGTTCAATGTTGGTGACAATTTCGCCCCGAAGAAGACCGAAGTTATGCATCAGCCAGGCCCTGGCAAACAGTACATGAAACCAGAAATCACAGTGAAGGACCAGAAACTGGAAATGATTGACAAGCTGTTGTGCTACCTGCATTAGTGTATTCCTGCGAAAGTGGACTATTTATCGGGTCATGTTCACAAACTCAACTACTTCCACGTGACTTGTACCCGCCGTTTGCTGAAAATCCACTGCCAGGGTCACGTCCAAGACACATAGATCCTAGAACAAGCCAATGTGTCAAGCATACACACACTCCGCTGGAAGGCCCAGCTGCGATATGCTGAACACCTAGCTCGCATGTCTCATGAGATCCTACCGGAGATATTCTTCTTCGGCGAACTGGCGGAAGGCCGACGCGAACGGGGCCAGCCAAATATAGCCTGAAGGAGTCCACGAAGAGCATAGACCCGGTCTTCTGGGGAAAAACAAACTGCAAACTGTCCTGCCTGGAGAAGTCTGGTACAAAGAGGTGCAGCCTCGTTCGAGTGGTGAGCGCAGGAAAGTTGTCAACAGTGCTACCTTCGTATGCTGAAATTGTGGAAAGACGTTTCGTGCCAAGATTGCTTGTATCGGCCACGTGCGGATCTGTCGCACTAGAAGAAACTAAGTGTCATTGGAGATGTGATGGCAATGCCTTTATCGTTCCGTATATGACTTATTGTCTGTGCTAGGCACAATACAAGAACCGATGTCGTTGTGAATGTGCATTAATTAGGAGTGCTCCAAAGTGCTCCCAGTTGGCACTGTTAGTGTTTCTACAATATCACCCGCTTAGTCACTAGGTGGCATATCGAACACTTAATTCTTGGTCAAATTTCACGGCAGAGCTGACCTGACAACCAATATATATATATATATATTGGTTGTCAGGTCAGCTCTGCCGTCGAGCTCGACACCGTATTATTGCACATAGCTTAGTTAAATTAATTCTTGCTTGGTATTCTTATTGCAATTATCAAGCTTATTTTTCTATTTGAGTTCAAGCAAGCCAACGCTGATGTGAAATTTGACCAAGATATATATATATATAGAAGAAGAAGAAGAATTTGTTTTAAATATATATATATATATTCATGTAACATGTTGAAATCTTATTTGTTCGCTCATCGCTAGAGTGCACCACATTACATTGATGTTCACCGTTAGCTCGACTTTAAATCACCGTCAGCTCGACTTTAATTATTGTGTGACGTAGAGCGTCTCATCCGGGCACCACAACAGCCATGTTCGCGCCTTGTTGCGGTGAAACTATCATTATACAACGCGTGCTGAACAACCGCGGGCACACTCAAGAAGTGAACTAACCTACAAATGTAAACTGTGGACCGCCGCATGACTGTCGCCTCTCGGTGGGGGGGGGGGTGTGAACTCGTTTCCCGTCAATAAACCTGCAACCCCGACAAAGTTTCGAGTTGTCACATTTAAAACAAATATATATATATATACATCTGTATGGCTGAGTAGTCGTATCGCTGAACTTGCATGATAATGATATTTTGGTTTCGGATTTAAATCCCTTCACAATAAATAGTTATAGTCATGTTCTTTTACCTTAAGGTACTTTTTTATCTTGTATAATGTTATTTTGAAATTTTATTTCGTTATCGAAATCATACATAATACATAAACATTAATACTAAAATTTTACACGTATTTGCGATTTAATCCAAACAGTGATGCAATCTGACGGAACATTCAAAATACGTTTTTTTCTCATACTCTCTTCTTGGCGAGTTCACGAAGACGAGCGACAGTCGGATAACCGCGAGTGCTACGGAACTCATCCGTCTTGAAACGTGACTTGGCGAGACCGCGTGATCAGAAGACATGGTTTGCACCACGGAGAAGTATTGAAGAAGATCGGTGAATGCGTGGATTTGTTTGGAAATGTTATAACAATGCGAAATTATAACTAAATAAAGTAAGAAGTTCATACTTATTCAGCGATGTTATTATTTTGAGCCATTTACATTATAAGACGAATTTTGCAGCCACCTCTTCATTACGAGCTATGAAACAACTGGATAGAGATCGTGTATAGTTAAATTGTGAGCATAGTAGTTCATTAAGTAAACCATGGGGTTATGGTGTGGCATAGCCTAAGCTGCATAACTGGATATTATTATCAGGCGACGTGTCCAACCGTGGAGCTAGATCAACTCTGCTTTAGGTCCATTGGTTTCCTTCATCAATAATAAAATTTCGACGGTTTCATTTCATCATTAATGACATATTCTAATTCTCATAATTTAGGCGGGGGAAGGGGTTCAACTAAAAACGTTTTTGTCGAAACACTTTTTGCGGTAACTATGAACATGTCGTGCATTCTTGTGTTTTTGTGGGCCAAGTTCCTTTCAAACTGCCCACCTCTTGCCCACCAAGCAGACCTATAACTCGCCAGTTGTTGCTGCAACCACTAACCAAGTGATTGGGTGTATGCCAAATGTGACTCTCACAACTACTGAAACTCTTTATATCATATAAATGACCTAGTCACATCAAATTAGTATAATCCGTTATCAGACTTGGATGCATCTAATATGTCAATACCATCAGTAGTTTCAACATTCAATCCGGAAGGAACAAGCAGTCCAAACAAAAGAAATGGTACTCCCGCTTCTAAATCTAAAATCAGCACGTCTACACCCAGATCCAGAACAAGGTCAAACAACTTTACTAGTTCACCCAATAGTTCTAACAAATCCAATCAAACTCCAAACAAGCTAAACAACTGGCGAACACTTGTCATAAACTGTAATCACTAATGACATCTTCAGCAAAAAAACTGAATTAGTTCGTCTCATTGAATCCACTGACCCAAATCATATCATCCTATCCTGAAAAACACACACTTTATGCGGGCGCCTTTCACATGCCACCTCACAGTAAAACGCAACCCTAGGATGAACTAGCAATGGCACTAAACACCTTAGCATTCAAGAACACAAAAAATCACATCACCGTAATAGGGGGATACTTTAACGCTGGAAACATAAATTGGAAAACCTTACAAATAACACTGGCACCAGCAACAAAGCCGTCAACGACAAGGTCATTAATATCCTGGAAGAACATCATCTAACCCAAATTCATCGTGCTCCCACACGCGAAGGAAAAATCCTAGATCTTTTCTGCACAAACAAGCCAGGTATAACTAAGCACTCCGATTCCATCCCAGTTATATCAGATCATGAGATTATCCTCACAGACTCAAATATTAGACCTGAGTACACAAAAAACCATCTCGTCAAATCCACCTGTTCTCGAAGGCAGATTGGAATAAAATTAGGACGATTACATCAACCTTTGGTAATACATATTCCCAAGAGCATGTCAACCGGTCAGTAAATGAAAACAAAAAAGCAAATTAAAACCCACATTTCTACGATCATTAACATGTTTGTCCCAAGTAAGATGTCATCTTTCAGATGTTATTTCCCTTGGCTGACAGCTATTCTCAAGCGAATGTGCAGAAAGAAAAACAACGCGCGCATAAGACCAAAAACCAACGGCACTGGTTAAAATTCAAAGACTTTAAAAGACTTGTTGTCCAAGAAATAAGAAAGGCACACTGTAATTACATCAGCAAGTCTAGAGGAAAATAACACCGACCTTTCTGGCGGTATATAGAATCCCAGAGGCAAGAAAACTTTGGAATACCTCCCCTGAGGAAGTCTGGCGTTGCTCACACTGACAGTACAACGAAAGCAAACGCTTCTTATCCACTAGAGTAGATTTGCCTCAAGTGCATTGCATGCCGACACTGTTGGTATCAATAAGCTACTGTCGGACATTAACCCCTCTAAGGCATCCGGTCCAGATAGCAGTGTTGCGTGTACTACTCGAACATATCATCTGCTCACATGTCCGTAAACATCTTGATGAATATTAAAATGGATTTGTTTGGAAGTTTTATAACAATGCGAAATTATAACTAAATACACATTAAAGTAAGAAGTTCATAATTATTCAACGATGTTATTATTTTGACTCATTTACATTACAAGACGAATTTTGCAGCCACCTCTTGATTACGAGCTATGGAACAACTGGATGGGTTAAATTGTGAGCATATAGTAAACCATGGCGTTATGGTGTGGCATAGCTAACTCCTGTCCAACATGTTTTTAGAAAACAGCATTCATGTGAGTCACAGCTAGTAACAACTGTTCAAGGTCTGCACATATTCAGGGATAGTGAGATCCAAGTGGACCTTGCTATAGTCGATTTATCTAAAGCTTTCGACACTGTACCACATAACAAACTTCATTGTAAACTCGGTCATTATGGCATAAATGGTAACATACATCGCTGGATATCTAACTTTCTTAAACACCGTACCCAGAGAGTCCTTGAAGAAGGGAGTTTTTGGATAATGTCAATGTCGAGTCAGGCGTGCCTCAGGGTACTGTTTTAGCCCCTCTGTTATTTTTACTACATATAAATGACCTACCCATGCAAGTGACTTCCAAAGTCCTTCTGTTTGCAGACGATTGTCTGTTATACAGACCCTCTGACACAGACGGACCAGTTGGCCTTTCAAACCAACTTAAACGCTCTCGATAAATGGGGGAATTATTGGGGTATGCACTTTAATGCAACAATGTGCAATGTAATGCGAATTGCCAGAACTCCAAATTCAAATACATTATCCAGATCATACTCACTTGGCAATCATATACTAAAACAAGTTGACACAGAGAAATATCTTAGGGTAATGACAACATATCCTGGTCAACACATATTCCCAAACTTCCAACAAAGCCAATGCCACTTTATCATTATTAAGGATACATATGAAGTCTTGAGGTTCTAAAAGAAAGAGCTTATGTCACCCTTGTTCGCCCGATTCTAGAATACGGCTTCACAGTATGGGTCCCACACTTACAAAAAAGATATAAACACACTCGAGAAAATACAAAGAAGAGCAGCCCGCTTCGTAAAAGGCGAATACAGTTACAATAGCACTGTAACAAATATGATAACAGATTTAGGTTGGTCAAATGTTGAGGAGAGGAGAAGGAACATCAGATTATTACTCATGTCCAAAATCGTCCATAATCAAATTGCTGTCCCGTCCAGAAACAATTTAGTACCTACACACAGACGCACACGCTCAAATCACCCTTACAAACATAAACACATCAGAGCCAACACTGAAGAATAGAGAAACTCATTTTCCCCGCACTTTAACTGCATGGTATATCATAGAAGCGTCATTAGTTAATGGAAAGGACGCCCCACAATTTAAGGAACTGCTAGGCCGTGCGCAATGTTCATAGAGCAACCAGCATCATTGGCGCGATACCTAGCTGGGATTTGCCGATTATTAAACAAACTTTGTGCATATATTTATTAATATCAGTTCAACACACATATTATTTTTAATGAATAACAATCATATTTAACAATCCAAAACATAGGTACAGCAAAGTACATTTTAACTACCATCTAAACAACTGCAAGAGCGTTGCCACGAAACTAAACCATTACTTATTGAGCCAAGTAGAGGGGCAAAATTAGTCGCCAATCAGTTCCGTCGTCTTGGAAGCACGAACGAACTCACAGGTAACTCTTGGCGTATTCATTTCTGGCACACCTCTGCACTGAATTCGAGTTTCGGTGCATTAGTTTGATTGAGATTTGTTATTATGAATATCATTATACCTTTTTATGTTAGAAGGTCTTTATTTTTATGCGTGTTATCAACACCTGGGACATATTATATATATATATATATATGATATACAAGAAATCAAACATATGAACATGTATTTAAAAGTGTACTTAATGTCATTTTTAACCATGTGGCTACGTGTAATATGTCATATCAATGACGAGGGCCATACTGGGCATACATTTCTACCCGGCAACTGCAATCCAGTAATTGATGGGCAAATTCTAAAATACCTAATTAGTCAAACCTCTACCCTTTGTTCTCTGAAAAATGACAGTTAACACTGAAGAATTCTTAAGATACAAAGGCGGCTTTGAAGAAAAAGACCTAAAAAAATCATAAACATAGATGTAAGTGAAAGCTCCATCAATAGTAAAAGTAAATATCATAAAGTTGAGGATCAAAATACATTTCTAAAAAATGGAACACATAAGTTAACCATTTTAAGCCTAAACATAGATTCACTGAGTTCCAAAATTGGTGAACTGAATATTTTGGCAAATACTCTTGCTGGATCAGATGTGCAAATAAATGTAATTTGTATACAAGAAGCAAGGATTGGAAAGAACACAGATGCACAAAACCTTAAATTAAAACATTATACCATAATAACACAGGCATTCACAAACAAATGCTCTAAGAAAGGAGGGCTAGTCACATATCTATCAGACAGCATCACAATATCTAAAAATCACATAATACATACATACTCAACCTGGGAAGCTTTATGCCTAGATATTATTGATGACTCAAATAAAACGTTATCAATTTTTAATATCTATAGACCACCCAACAACAACAACAATCATGCCTCGATTGATTTATTTATGCAATAATTCAATCCCGTTCTCTTAGACATTAACAATGGTGCAAAAATTTAGTATTAACAGGCGATTTCAACATAGATCTATTAAAACTTAACTCGAATGGAAAATTTCAATAATTCTATGATGCATTAACCAAAATAGACTTTCTGCCTGCCTGTTATAACACTACCCACAAGAATGTCAACCAGAAATGCAACTCGGATTGACCAAATATACTGTAAATTACCCTCTTATCACAGTGGAGAGTGGCATATTGGCTACAAAAATATGTGATCATTTGGCAACATTTGCTGCACTTAATTTCAATATCAATAAAACCCATACAGTAGTTAATAAAATTAGCATGCGTTCATTCACATTAAGAAATATTGATAGTTTTACAAGTGAATTAGGGAATATAAACTAGAACCAAGTATTTTATCATAATCAAACAGCCGATCCACTATCATATGATGACAAACTTTCTACCAAATTAAAGGAGGTAATAAACGAACATGTCCCACTGAAATATGTAAAGTTTAATAAATACAAACACAACAAATCAAAATGGATGACTTTTGATCTCCTAATTAAAATCAAGAAGCGAAATAAACTATATTTAGAAGCACACATAACATGTCCCAATATAAATATAAACAAACAGAAATCAAGCGAGCTGAAAAATATAACAAAAGAAGTAAGGAAATATTAAAACGAGAAGCAAAGGCTACTTACTATAACCTGCAATTTAGTAAATACAGGAATGATATCAAGGAAACATGGGAAAACATAGCTGATGTTTTCAACAAATCCAAAATACAGACAAATTTCAGGCATATTTCAATGTAAATGAAACCAAGATAACAGATCAAAACGAAATAGCAACATATTTCAACAACTTCTTAATCAATATTGGACCACAACTAGCAAACAATTTAAATTCTAATGGGAAACCAGGCATCAAATCATACTTAAAAAAGAACAAATGTTACTAGCTTCCAATTTATATATGTCGATGAAAATATCACAAAATACAATAAATAACTTAAAGTCAAAAACAAGTATAGAAAATGACAACATTTCTTCAATCTTACTGAAAGCTGCTATTAATGTGATTGCCCAACCCCTTACCGGTATAATTAATCAATCTCTGCGTAGTTGAAAATTCCATGAAAAATGTAAAATTGCTAAAGTTATTCCCATCCATAAAAAGATGACAGCCATAATTTCAACAACTACAGACCAATATCTCTTTTGCCATGCATATCCAAAGTCTTTGAAAAATAGTTTATACTCAATCATTTCACTATCTCACTGTTAATAAGCTCCTCCACCCAAATCAGTATGGTTTCAGAGCTGAATATTCTACAGAACTGGCAATATCTGAACTAGTTGACAGAATGTACCTAAGTCTTAACAAAAAGGGTTTACCTTTGGCAATATTTCTAGACCTGTCTAAGGCTTTTGACACTATTGATCGTACAATTCTTATCAGCAAACAAAATGGCATACAAAATACTTCACAATTTTAATTTCTTTGTGTCATAATAGACTCCAAATTATCATGGTATCCTCATCAAAACTTCATAGCCAACAAACTCTCAAGGATTTGTGGAGTTCCCGCTAGATTAAAACACTATATACCAATACACATCCTACAGATTATATATTATTCACTATTTATGACACGCCTCAACTATGGAATATTATTATGGGGCGGTAAAATAGACAAACGAATAAACAAACTACAAAAACAAGCAATTAGATCTATATATAATTCACACAATACACATTTATAAAAAGAATTAGAACTATTAAAAGCAGACGACCTCTTCAAATTGTCAAGCATGACATTTGTCTACAGATATCAAAAAGGAACCGTTCCGGAATGTTTTAAACACATGTTCACTGCTAATGAAAATTTATCATCTAGAACAAAGAGACAAAGAAAGGCACCCCAACGCTTTACTGGCACAATAAATAATATCCCCCAAACTTATGACTGTAACATACAAATTAAACAAACTAATACAATATACTGCCGCTTTTGTATCAGACATACAATACCACAATTGTTTCAAGAAAACTTATTTCCTCAAATTGCCATGGAGAAATTTAACACCCATTCGCATCAAGGATTTGTAAGCTACTCCAAAAAATGTATCTTAAGTAACTATGACACAGAATGAAATACTGACAACTGCTACATCTGCAAACAGAATATGCCAACTAAAACCTAGAAATGTGATATATGCCTTTATCATCCTTAACATGGCTAATGGCATTAAATAATTAACAGCTATGTATTACTAGATATTCATTCAGTAATACTACCGCTATTCTCATTGTTAAAACGGTATTTCAGTTCCTAACAATACAATCTGTAAATGACAAATTTGAACTAATGTACTATTTTTGTATTTATCTTTTTGGATACTTTTTATATTATATTTTAATTATTATATTCTTGCTATTACAGTGTATAGTGTATTTTTGTGTCGTATTTCTTTTTTCTCTGTTGTATTTCTTATTTGTCTGTCGTATTTTTTTTTCTGTAATCATAATATGAACATTTTATTTGCTGTACATGTTATTCACACTTACACAAATATTAAAACGTATTCAGTTTGTTTGCACACTAATGTGTAGTATTCATTTTGTTAGCACTAGTGGCACAGTTATATTTGTTAATGAAGTGTGAAACTTCATATTTGTTTATATAAGTACACAGTATTCAAGAAGCACCAGTATAATGACTCCTGCATGATATGTGCTCATACTCATAGGGAGGCTTGTACGATAGTGATCTCTTTTTAGTTTTAGTGCAGGCCTCCCTGGATCATCATAACTATGCAAAACATGTACAAACTGTTATTCCACGCTGCATGTATATGTATGATGATCTAACCAAATAAATTTGATACCTCAGTGCGTTAGTTCCATCACTCAAACTTATCCCTGGCATATTTATGTTACGAAAATATTGCCTCTTAGTGCAATTTGGGGCCCAAAGAACGACCCGGTTTGTATCAACATATGCTGCTATATTGCTCACTGTGGTAACGCACGACCGCAGCGATGAAGACTGGCGCAAACCGGGTAGCTATGGGGTTCAAACGTGCGCTAAGACACAATATTTTCGTAACATAAATATGCCCGGGATGCTGTTGAATGGTGGAACTAACGCACAGAGGCATAACATTTAGGCGAAAATGTACATATAACGAGGTGTCCAAGCGGCTAGCGCAAAGACAGACGAGATGCAGTGACATGTTAATGCGGCGAATGTTAGCGTTCGGCGAATTTGATGGACGTATTATACTAGCCGCGTTACACATAAAGAACATGCCAACAAACTGACACATTTAAAAAGTATCATCACGCTGTAACTGGCTGCTTGGCGGTTCCGTCAAATAGTAAACCGTACCATGATTTGTAGCCCAAGCATTTCAGGTAACAAGTTCAATTATACTTTGAGAAGAAATTTGACACATCAAGATAGGTTTTTTGTTTTCTTTTTGCTGTAACGTGAGTTGCGCTATAATTACTATGCAATTAAATTATTATTTGTTTATATAAATTATTATTTGTTTATATAAATTATTATTTGTTTATAATATAACTGAATATACTATGTCAATAGATAGAAGATGTAATTTTGAAATGCAATATTACAGCATGTGTGTGTATGTGCGTGTGTGCGTGTGTGTGTGTGTGTGTCTGTCTGTCTGTCTGTCTGTGTGTGTGTGTGTGTGTGTGTGTGTGTGTGTGTGTGTGTGTGTGTGTGTGTGTGTGTGTGTGTGTGTGTGTGTGTGTGTGTGTGTGTGTGTGTGTGCCAAAATGTAGCAAATGTTTACCAAACAATTAGCTAAGTTACGACTGCAGTGTTATTATAAGTGTAACTAATAGGTATTTGACGTTTGTTTTGTGAATATTGTGTACACTGGAGTATCCCTTTAAATGAAGATGTGATAGCAACTCAACGGAAACGTGTGGCTATTGGTTGACTTGATGCCCGGCGAGCATTTAGCGACGCGACGTAATTCGATTTAAGACACGACTCAATTGTTTGCGTCGTGTCGCAATTCGAATTGCGACACGACGCATTTCAATTTGATATCCGACGCCATTTAGCGTCATGTCGTAATTCTATTTAAGACATGACGCAATTATTTGCGTCGTGTCTTCAACAGAATTACGTCGTGACCCAAATATTTAGGTCGTGTCGTAAATATAATTGCATTGCGACGGTATTCTATCTTTATGACGGGCCCGTGCTTCCATAGGTATTCGATGTTGTCGCCCGAAGTTGTGTTGTTATCGAGCGCGACGATTACGATGTTGTCGCCGAAAGTTGTGTGATTATTGAGGGCGACGAATGCGATGTTGTCGCCGGAAGTAAAGCCGTTATCGTGCAAGATGTATGCAATGTCTTTGTTGGAAGTAAAGCAGTTAACATGCGCGACGAATGCGATGTCGTTGCTGGAAGTAGAGTCGTTGGTGTGCGTGGTGAATGCGCCAGACGCGAGTTCGAGGACTGGCTTCGTCCCATACATGATTCAATGACAAGCTCGCTTGTGAAACATATAATGCCACGTAGCAATGCTCAGTGAATTAGACATGTTAGACAAGATTTCATCTCGTAAATTGTTCATAGGACATCCGATTCGTCTAACAAACGTCGGCGCTTGTGTCGAATCCGGACCCACCTCGATTTCTTCGTTATAACTTGAGTTTTGCCCAACTTTGACACGTCAGTGTGTTAATTCCACCATTCAACATTATCCCAGACAATTTACGTTTAAGAATATAGCATGTTAGCACACTTTTGAAGCGTCAATAGCCCTACGGCTTGTATAAACATACGCTGCTAGACTAACGCAAACCGGGTCGCTATTTGGGCTTCAAAAGTGCGCTAAGGCACACTATTTTCGTAATACAAATATGCCTGGGATGATGTTGAATGGAGGAACTAACGCAATGAGGTATCAAAGTTAGGTAAAACTCAAGTTATACCGGCGAAACCGAGGTGGGTCGGGATTCGACGCAAGTGTCCAAACGTCGTGACGTGGGGGAAGGAATGATGACGTTCGTAAGGTATGTCAAAATATAACATAGACATTTATGTACACTCACAGTTATATTCATATATACAAATATACACATTAGTATTATTATACACAAGTATACAATATATAAAATATATATAATATACAATATAGTATAGAAATTTTGATCCAGAGAGAGTCCAGGGATATTTGAGCTAAAATATGGTTTAATTTGAACTATAAAATATATTGGGCTTAAAATCGAAGATTTACCAAAGTGCACCTTTTCAGGTGTCTTGTCGAAAAATACTGTCCCACCCACCCCACCCCATGGTGCTACAATTGTGTACCGCCAAATGTACATATATTAGTGGGATGGACACACATATTTATTTTCTAATTGTGGCAAAATTGCACCTTTTGAAGAGATTGGCATAACATTGAAAGGGTGGGATGGAGGACAACCCCACTCCAACAGTGTGTTCTCTTTATGGCCACTAATTAGTGCATACTTTCAGTGTGATGAAATTACACCTTTTCGAAAGGCTAATATAATCAAACAGATTGGAATGGAAACATATCCGCGCACAAAATGTTCGCTAGGTGGCAGCACTAATTTGATTGAACAGTGAAGCAGTAAATTCCACTCGCTGACTGATGGTTCAACACATCGGTAAGAAGAATGTGATTCACTGGCGTCGGGACGAGATGATATATATTGAGGGGGCTAAATCCGGAGTTTCAGTTCAGCTCTGCTGTTACAATCGGTTCGGCTAGACATGACATCGGAAGACGGGGGGAAGGGTTATATTACAAAAATTCGCATTGACGTTCTCATTTTTGTCTGGCCTTCCGCGCTTCTGGACACGACATATAAAGGAAAGGGGTGTTGAATACTTTCCTGGATTACGTTCTCAATCATTAAAATGCTCACGAAACAACACGATTGTTTTGTAATAATTACAAATTTGTCAAATTTCACTCTGAGTGATCAAGTGGAATGGTGATCACCCACATTTTTTAAATAATAAAACTCAATATCGGGGCCCCCTCTCAACACGCCCCGCCCGTTTAACCCTTTGTGGAAAGGCAAATCTTCTGTAACATCGACAACATGAAATACATATCACACATCTCAACGAAGATGGCTAAACAGAAGGTTCTATTTTTGTTCCATTTGTTTACGTCCATGTTTCAAGGCCCACGGTTCTGCAAGGTTTACGATTGCTGCGAACATCACCAGCGAGCCTGATACCAAGAAAGACTCGTTCCACCGTCCTGTCTGATCCCGCAAGAAACCTGTCAAACAAACCACAGCTTATAACAGACGGCGTAAATGTACGCAACAACAGCAAAGTATAACGGCCAATGACCTCCCTTTCACAAAGTACTATTCTTTGAAAACAAACAAAAACTATGTCATAGACAACAAACAGAACGTACATCAATTGTTTTGTTTAAAATTAAATGAGTTAATGATTTCATTGTACATACTAAACATACACGCACACACGCACACTGGTACTTTCCGAAATTATGCCTATTACAAACAGTACGTTATCGTATCACTGACATTTGTTAAATATTTACAGGTAAGCACAACCGAGACACAATAGTATTAAATAGGGAATACTTAAAAAGTACGACAGTCATTTAATACGTAAAAATGTTATTATGCCATAGTGCTTACACCGTGAAGTTTAAATATAAGCAATTTAAATGCGATTTGCTTTTGTTATGTTCATTTAAATTATCTTTTTCATTATTCGGCATGCTTTGTAAAACCATTAGTAAGACATTATCGATAGACGGAATCATTCTTGGAGGAAACTGTTGCTGATGTTTTTGTACACATCCGTTCTTCGAATTCTAATTTGAAGACGAACCACTTACCCATGAGGACGGGAGATGCGAGATAGAAGAAGGCAGACGTGCTGCAAGAACAACAAAGCTGTTCGTTGGTTATGACAATATGTAAATAACAATTCAGCATATAGTTTACTATCGTCCAACAGTGTGTAAAGTAAACATTGTTTCTAATATCACAATCATCGTCACAATGTGATATAAACCAGTGCATTAATTTCACAAAAGGAAATTATGTTATTTGACACTTAATAAGAATTGTTTTGCTATCAATAAATAATCACATCAAATATAATAGAATGATCAAGAATTGTGTGGTTATGTGTGTTTTACACTACACCAAGCATTGTTAGTATATACATTACCTTCGCTGCCCGACGTTGACATTTCTATTGTGAAGTCGTGCAATGCAATATAGTTCACTGCTGTGCCCAATGATCAAGTGTACGTGTCTGCCAAATTACAATAACTTTGGATATAGATATTCAGATACTAATTTCATTTATACAGTTATCTCAAAAGCTAAATGTGTCCTGGTTAGCACTGTGCTGTGCATGTGTGACAAACCTGTACATGACGCCGTACGTGACTGGGATGTAGATAACACCGAATTCGTCGGCAAGCAGGACTGGCGCTAGTACATTGATGGAGCCCGCGGTCACTCCACAGAAAGCACACAGGACGGCCATATGGGCGAATTGGTTGACCAGAGGAAAGACACACAAGACGATTGCACAAACGGTGATCGCCAACAGGTAAACGTGTTTCTTCCCCACCAGGTCCAGGTCGGCGAACCAGCCCGTCAGAAGTCGGGACACGCTGCCGGATATACCAGTTATTGAGAGGAGGAATACGGCTCTAACGTCCATGATACCAATGTCGCTGGCGTGTGGTGGAATCATCGTGAAGGTGTTGTGGTACGTGCTGTCGACCATCGAATACGACACTGCATATATGTACAGCAACGGATGCTTCAGTATACTCCACTGAGAGGACGGTTTCGTTGCCAATCGGTTATCAAATGTGACAGTGATGTCGTCTGAAACAATGCATTCTTGTGTACCATCGGTAGTCACTGTGGAACCATTATTCATCTTTGTGGAACCTAATGGTCCAGTAGTTCCTTCAGCTACTGGGCTCTTCCAGTCGGGTCTTGCTTCAACTGTTGCTAGGCTGCCACAAGTTTGTTCAACTCTGGAGAATGGGGCGGGGGCTGATCCATTATCATAACACGTATTTATGCGAATTACTTCGGCGAGTCCAGAGCTGTTGCTGAGTTTTCGCGTTATCGAACATTTTCCACAAGAATGGAAACTGTTTTCTCTAACTGATTCATTCTGCGAAACCATAAAAGTCGTTGTAGATTCTCGAGATTGAAATGTGGTTGTTTTTAGACGAAGCCTCTCCTTCATTAGATATCTCGCCAAGTAAAATTGTGGCGGACGAAAGAGCATTCCTGCAATGGCTGCGTGGAACATGACTCCTCCCATAATGAGGCACGTGCTCTCTAATCCGTACAAGTCGAGTACATATTTTATCACTGGCGGACAGACGAAGGAGCCAATAGACGCCGACGCAAAAATCATTCCGTATGCAAGGGCTCTTCGCTTTTCAAAGTATGTACCAATGATGACAATGCTTGGTGCGTAACTTAGACCAGCTCCAACACCTGGAAAAAATACATCCAATACACACACACACATATATATATAGGTGCGTGTATGCGCGCGCACGTGCGTGTGGGTGTGTTTTGGGTATTGTGTAATGGGGAATTAAGTCAAATAAATAATTTGAATGTATTTTTATGGAATAAATATTACACAGGAAGAGCAAGTGCTATGGAAGTTGTATAACGTTTACACGGAATAACACATGTTAACCGAACTGTTCAAGTATTTGCTAACTTACGTGAGTGAAATCATTGTTTTATTTATTTATAGTCTGTCTGACGATGGTTTCCGTGAACATAAGTTGTATTATTGAAAATATAACGTGTCCACATACATTAAAAACAGATACAAATACATTACTATCAGTTGCAACAATCAATAATGTTTAGATGTAATGTCACGATTCACATTATGCGTTCATCTATTTGACGTAAGATGGAACAATTGTTCACGTCTACGTAGCAGTGTCATTTCGCGTGAACCTTACCTGCAAGAAGGCCATATGTGATATACATCATCCAGATATTCTGGGCGAAGGCGCTCAGTGCAAAGCCAGCGTTCATCAAAATGCCACCGATGAGCACCACTCCTCTTGTTCCGATCCTACTACACAGGAGATTGGCCGGGGTTGCTGCACAAAGGACATATTTCGTTGCACATTGTAATCCATCATAATTTCTCAATCAAGTACAATGCAATAACGATAGATTTTGTACGTAATGTATATAATGATAAAGAAACTGTGTTTGAAATTGTTTTCTTGCAGCATGCTTCATATCAAGCTGAAAATCTGCCAGACATTTATCAATTGAACAAGGTTAGACAGCTCGTCCGATCCCAACGGTCTTGGTAATTTTTTTAAATGAATATCGGAAAACCAATATTGTGTGCTATAATAATAGGAACGGTAAGCTTCCAAACGATACCAAGATCATCGGGATCGGACGAGTCATTAAAGTGCTAGCGACCGTTGAATTGGGTGTTTTGGACGTGTTTTGAGTTTTTTTTTCGCTCGCTTATCTATTTTGGTATAACGTAATTATGACACTAATTCAATATAACAGGTATATGTGGCTATTATCTATTGAAACACGCTGCAGAAAACGTCCCTCCTCTATCGTAGGTCTAGCATTCATTGTGTGAAGCTACTGTTTTGAAATGGCTTTGTTCTTTAAATTAAAAAGGCTAGGATATTAAAATCAAATCAACTCCGATTGGTATTGGACATTTACGAAAGTTAGTTATCACTATTTGTTGTAATTACCCGAAATCAAGTAACAAAACGCCAGTGTAGCCGGGATCCAAGCGACTTGTGTCGCTGTAGCATCGAACTTCTTTTGTATCGCCGTATACAACACGCCGAATGAGTCGACACATCCACCGATAACCAAGCACTGGACAATAGCTGTACCTGTGTTGGAACAAAACATGAATGGCACTGATTTACTAACATTTATAAGCATGATTTTGATGATTAGGTTATAATCAAAACAGAAAACTGTGTTTCACTAAGAATCCATAATTGAAATCGCTTCCAAAAAGCCTCGCATTTATTGAGCAGGTTTAAAAACATCGTTACGTGAAGCATAAACAGTGCATTTCCATTTAATTGCGCCCACTCGCATTTAAACTTAAACCTACAGTGCATGCAGTCAGAAAGAAATAGGACATTTGGATAAGATTTTAAAATATTTAACACGCTTGCCACCCAGAATATTAACTCCAGATGACAAGCGGGCAAGGAAGTCGTTGGCTTATCGGGAGTCCAACTTTAAGGTCTTGACTGGATTTTCATCAGAACCCGTTGCTTTGTGCTTCATAAACTAGTTTAGTGGCCAAATTTATCTTCCTTGTCTTCAAGGAGTGGGTCGTGTATCAACTGCACCCAAATACACGTGCTATCCCTTCAAACCTTCCACGCAGCCCAAGCGCACACTCTGTCGTCGATAATTACAGGTCTTAGGATGACTAACAATGGCGCTCAATGTAGATATGGGGAGTGTTTCTTATTGTTGTCGTGCTAGGCTTGACATCTGTATCAATGTCAGAGTGAAAACCAGGTACGGACGGTGTATGCATGTGCATAAGCAGCTGAGCGGACCGCAATGCTGCAGTATTTAGAAATGCGATTTGTGACAACTTTAACGTATTAACGTAATATTCTAGAGACCAGCTACCAGTAGAGCATATCAATTCGGAAATCTTCCCACACAAAATATAACTCATTACGTGTACGACAGATATATAAGGGAATGTCATGAGAGCAATTTAAAAGCATAACCAGAAGTCTAAAATATACATTATTATATTCAAATGATGGATTACCGCAGACAAATGACACTGAATGCATTTTTTCATTCTGTTTGATGTTATAAAATAGATTAATGTAATATATTATTCCATGTAAATGCATGAGCTAAAATATATTTAAAAAATGAATGTTACTTTATTATAATTTATAATTGAAAATAAATTAAAATTAAAAATTGAACAGAAAATCACCACTTACTCATCTAGATTACATATGTTTATTAACAGTAACATTATTTATGCTGATATAATTTTTCAAATTATTCCCACTGTCGTATAAGGGAAATGCTGGTAAAATGGGTCCAGTAAGCAACAACAGTTATGTTATGTTGTACATATTATCAAGTTAAATATGTAGACTACCGGTTACACATAATTGTCACAAAGTGGTTTGTATAGAATTTACTCAGGCTTTAGAACGTATGGTTGATGGTGCTGCCATCTCTGGTATGTATTGTCGCGGAGGTATACGCTGGTGCCCTCTGGCGATTAAGGCGTGTAACGTTTTAATTGCCGACGAGTCAGATTTAATTAATTTCATTTGTAGCGTACACCACTAATTCTACGGTTAGGTATACTAAATTTGGTACCTGTAGAAATTATTTAACATGACTGGTAATATAGTGATCTGTCAAACTACTTGTGTTGTGGTTATAAAAAGATTATATTATGAACTTATAAAAGTTGTTTACAGAAATGTAGGTGTGAAAAACACTAGGGTCACACGTAGCGTATGAATAGAGTGCGTGTTTTATTAAAATTATGGATTAATTCATGAGAGTTGGAATGTACGATGAATATTGTGGTATCCGGCTCGATACAAGGAATCCAGTGATATTAATTATGTAAGTAATTCACGTAAGTTAAAGATTGAATGAGCACTTATATAGCCATACGTTTAGCTCGCAAAATCTATTTTAAACTCAGCGAGTTGAATGGATTGCTTCGAAGTGTGAATGGTTTCGGGAGCCAGATTTTGAAGCGACTTTAATTTGTATTAAGTATTGTAATTGGTCAGACTAACTTCCGGCCATCAAGGCTGATTCAAGCTATATAAGGGCAGGATGGCCATTCGTGGCCAGACGAACATTTGAGCAGAAGAAAGTGTTGCACTCTCGTCTCCAGGAATTGGGCTGAAACGTGTGTCCGCCCAACGCCTGTAGTAAATACTTCTACGATTTCAACAGTACTGATTAGTTGTGAGACGCTGCACTTCTCACGCGTTGAAGAAGACTGAGCGATAACCGACTGCAGTTCCGTTTTGATGTGATTTACGAATGCAAGGCCACCACCGTTTCGCCTGCTAGCTGTCGTAACACCGACACCGTGACAGACCTTCTCGACATCGCCGAAGTCGTTACATCGTTTCCGTGTTGTCGCCTGGTTAATCGCGTGGGATCGACAAAGCAAATCTACCGTCTACTTGATCGCCCGAGTCGCCTGCTTTCATCTACGTGAGTTCGTTCGCCGAACGCCGAGCGACTTTCGACTTCGTCCTGACATCTAGTCGAACTCGACCGATGGCGATGCGAACGTAGACATTCGCACATCACGAGACATTCGTTGGTTACAGTTCATAGACTTATAACGGTGTATACCCGTCTTCATGTAAGTGACCAGCTGTTTAAATTGTCTCCCATGTAATTTCGGATTTGGATGCATACTCGTTGAGTACAATGTATGGTGTTATAAATATAATGTCAGCAGAGTAACGGTTGGTCAACTATCACTGAACCGCTTTTGTTTATTGTTGATGTATTAAATGGGAATGCCAGTTGGCTTCTCGTACATACATATCTGATGTCACGTTATGTCTCTCGTTCAATCCGAATCCTAGTGCACCTGAACCTATAACTTGCTATGTCAAATCGGGTGCCGCCAATTTATTAATACTTACACTCGATTTTGTGACAATAATCCTATAAGGCAATGATAAGGAAGGTCAAAGCGGGATGCTTTAAAAAGTTTACTACGTCATTCAGTCACCAGTGTAAAGATGATTTTCAGAACTTGGCAGCAATTGCATACAGTGGAACATCGGTATTGGGTCACCTCAATGGTACGGTCACCTTGCAATTAGAGTCACGTTGGGTCAACCCCAAATAATATTATAGTAAAGAATATGACATGCGTCCCAATAATAGGGTCACCACGCTATTAGCTAATAGGGTCAGTGACTGAGTGCAAATTGGCCACATTACCCCCAGATGAACCCCGCAATTAGGGTCAGTCACGGCCGAGCCCATCAGATTCGGAACACCGGTCGGCTGCCCCTTTGTCAGACTCAAAAGCACCGTCAACAATGTCCATAGTAACTATCAACAGGGTGTCTTTAATTAGGCGCCTGCCTGCTTGTTTATCCAACAAAGCGAGCTCAATTTGAGAGGTAGATTCAGGTGGAGAAACATAGTCCGAACAAACAAAACCGCTTAATTGGCAATTACATTGTTTCTGTAGTCAGATGCCAAATAAACCAATAAATGAAGACTCCTTGCTTTTATGAGAGACATTTATTTTGTTCTGTACATACACTTGCGTACAGAAATAAAGTTTTTATTAAATCCCATTATATCATGTTCTCTCTATGCATGTCCACTGTTCTTAACATTTTAGGAAAAGCAAGTGCACCCTGTAACTGAGAAATAATCCAGACACTTCACTGTACTTGATATCAACAATTAATGCATTTGCATAATATGCATTGCTATTATAATCATATGTATCTGAGCAATGTTCCCAATTCTTACGATGTTTCAGTCCCCATATTCAGCATTTGGGTCACCACGCTATCAGGGTCACCTTTGTCCAGTCCTGTGGGTGACCCTAATACCGAGGCTCTACTGTACAATGAAGTCGTCAAGTGTTAACACACTACTATAAATGATTGAGAGTAAAACACGTAGGCTATAAGTGGGTCTAAATATTTACGATGCATTAAGACCATCATTACGACAGGACTTGTTGACCAGATGGCATTTTGCACTAGATTTGTAGTGATGGTGACCCCCGTTGAAGACCTTCGTCAGGTATTGTTTAAAACAGTCCAGTAAAGACTTGACATGTTGTTTCCACGTGTAACATCCACAAGGAGGGCCGTGTAACTGACCTCGCTCACAATGGGAGAAAGATATAAGCTTACTTCTTACTAGTGTCACTGGCGTCGGAACGAAATTAATATTGAGGTGAATTGAATCCGGAGCTTCAGTTCAGCACTAAGCTGTCGGTTCGGTAGGAATACATATGTGGGGTTGCTGTTAACGTTAAAAAAATTTCGCGGTAACGTTCTCATTTTACGTGGGCTCTCGCTCAACACGTCAGCGCTGTCAGACATTACATCGGAAGACAGCATGGGGGCGATGCTGTTGAAACATTTCCTCGATTACGTTCTAAATTTTGTCACGAACAAAAAAGGTGCGTTGGTGTTGTTGAAAATTCTTACGAACTGTTTTTTTTATATTCTACGATAGTGCGGCTAGTGTAGTGGTTAGCACATCCGCCTGGCATGCCAGCGCTCTGATTTCGAAACCTGGACCGGGCAGGCATGATATTTGGTGTAAAAACCTGGCTCTCAACAATGGGGACTGTGTATCCCTCGTGACTCGGAGATCGCGTTAATATCGGTCCCATCTCAATTTGGGACGTAAAAGAACCACTGAGGACACCAAGCATCCCGGCAGTGACCACGTTCAGTGCTAGGATATAAAGGTCTGTTTGGCAATAATGTTCTGAAAAAGGCTGAGTAGTTGAATGAGACCTCATAAGACCATCACATAGTAACCACAATAATACAGACTAGTCAGTGAATAGAACGTTGCCGAGCGCTGGAAACAACTAGAACTAGTCACATTATACTCCAGAATACAAGTGCAGTGCTGATCATCCACTTTTTTTAAACAACACTTAAATTTGGGGGGGATATGTTCCCCCTCTTTCAACATTGGTGGGCTGAGTGTTGATTATGTTTGAAATAGTTGACTGGTGATCGCTGCAACTGCGGCCTTGTTTAACGTGTTGCTTTTTACACAACAAGTTGTTGTCGTCGGGTCGATCGACGCTACAAAAAATATTTTAGGCTTCACAGATATAGCTCACACACATGAGAGCTAACCAAAGTTCTCCTACGATTCACTGACCCTCCGTCGCATCCGGTCACGAAGTCCAGGAATCATATGTTCCAAACAGTGTCTCGACGGAATGACATCAGCAGCCAACGCTTTGTGCTTTTTTATCTTGTTCACTGTCAGGTGAATGTCGTCATTTCTAGTAGTATTGTCTCGGAATGAGTTGTCGTAGTCAAGGCGTCTGCTAATTAGATATACTGATATTGTTTTAGCAGTAGGTAAAGACAAATGACGCCGAATTCGACGGAAATCACGAATATGGTAGAATTAGGATTTACTTACTTACTTGAGAAATGTTCTTGTGAAAGCTGAACACACAGTGTAACACAACGTCTATATTACGAACGGTATCTGATGGTGACGTATCATTACCAAGCAATTCAACTGGAACGTAGTTAAAACTTGTTTCGTTGTTGTTTTGTGACAATAATAATTAGATCAGTTTTATCTGGATTTAGCTTAAATTTACTTGCTTCCATTCACAGCAAGATGTCAGTGAGACAGTAATTTAAAGTTGATAAAGATGTATGTGCATTCTATATACACCTGTGTGTTGTCAGCATACAAGTGATGATTCCTATTATGAGTAGTTCTGACTCGACTAAGGGATGTAGTGTATAAGCTAAACAGAACAGGGCCAAGGACAGAACTCTGTGAGACACCAAAAGGAAGATGTTCTGGACAAGACAGTGAGCTAGATATATTAATGCTTCGGTCTGAAAAATACGAACTAAACCACTGAAGAGCTGTGCCTGAAATCCCAAAATGTCTATGGAGGCGATCTAAAAGAATGTCTTCATATATTGTATCAAAAGCAGCTGACAGATCTAGTAAAGTGAGAGCAGTCAATTTGCTATTATCCATATTGCTTGCAATGCCATTGGGTATTTTAAGAAGAGCCGTCCCAATTTATTGGAATCGCTTATATGCAGATTGTAGATCATTTTATATGTGTTGTGTATAAATATGTTCAAGGAGTCGATTTCAAAAAACCTTTTTCATACCTTCGATGGAAATCTCCTATCACGCATCCTGAAAGGTCAACGCAACAACGTCCTATCTTTCTATGTTGAGCTATAGGAGAAACGTAAAACATCGATTTTAAATATAATAAAATATTACAAGTATACGTATAAGTGATGCCATCTATATATTAATAATATCCTAACATCGTATCATTGTAAGTGCATATCCACCGAGGCGCCTCTCTACACTCACCTCTTCCAATTTAAATTGTTTATAAGCTTATATCAATAAATATCCTGTAGCGACAAAGACAGCGACGTGGTGTCTTTTGGCTCATGTGACGTTACGTCCTGCTCGCCCCGAGTATGCCTACTTAATTGTATAATGCTGATCATATTTACAAGTATTATCGTTAGTTTCTGTAACGCGATGGTTTTGTCTTATAATGGATGCCATTTACAATGACAACTATAACAAAACCCTGCGTCAATAAAGGTCAAAGTGGGCAACACTCACAGAACCGTAACAAAGAATAATGCATATGCGAAACACTTTTTTGTTGTTGATGAGTTTCTCAAAATAAAATAAATTAACCTTTCGTTTTGGTGCGTAGCTTGTTCCGGATTATGGTAGATGATTCATTATGATGCCAGCCTTCAATAGAGACGGTGGGTACAACGTTTCCGCAATCTTCCTCGGGCAACTGTCATGTGACAACCAAGAACGTTGTCACATGACATCATAGGACAGCTTATTCCGACGCTGAAGAAGAGGCCGTGGATGTGTCGAAAGCTCGAGTCGAGCCTGACATGTGGTCCCAGTTGCGTAACATCAAATAAGCCCACCCTACTGCCCCCCACCTGCCCTTTATGTTATTAAAAATACATTTGTCTACTAGCATCGTGATTGTACAACTCTGCTGTTTATTTATGTTTGTGCTGTTGGTTACACATTTATTATGACGAGTCAATCGGTCTGACTTATGGCGTAATATGTTAAGGCGGGCAGCCAAGGCGATGAATTGTGATTTTTGTAGGCATTTTTTGTTACAAGCAGCCAACCATTTGTGTGTTCTTTATGTACGTTACTGATTATGGTATGGGTTGTTGGACTTTCTGATTTGGGATGTTTAGGCAAGAAAACGGGTTTTTATGTAAAATTTAACATAAATTTGATCAAAACCGTATTATGGCTTTATAAGACATACTAATAATGTTACATGTTTTCAAATCAGCTTATATTTTTCTACATAGGCCACCCATTACACAAACGGAGTTTTTACCGGTCAGATTTTGGATTTTTGGCCAGATACGGGTCATTTCGAGTTCTGAGCGACCTTGAAGAAGGAAACGACGACTACACAGAAGACATCGACACAACCTGGAGCCAGATACCCTCCATCTACACCAAGAGAAAGCAAAGTCAGCCTAGGATACAGGCAGAGGAAGAGAACAGACTGGATAACATCAACAACATTGGAAGCCATGGATGCTCCCCTGAGAGCAGAAATCATTGCAGCCATCAGGACATGAAAGAATGGAAAGGCACCTGAGCATTATAACCTCAATGCTGAACTGTTCAAAGCAGACCACCGAGCTTGCAGCTAACATCCTGGAACCTTTGTTCACAGTCAACTGGGAACGGGAGCAGGTACCAACAGAATGGACCAAGGGAGTGATCGTCAAGATACCTAAGAAGGGGGCCCTTAGCGACTGTAACAACTGTTGAGGGATCACCCTTATGTCAGTACCAAGCAAGATTCTGTGCAAGATCATCATGCAGCGGATCACAGAGGCTGTAGATGCAACACTACGGAAGGAACAGGCTTGGTTTCGCAGAGGAAGGGGATGCTCTGACGATATGTTTACGCTGAGGAACATCATCGAGCAATATTCAGAGTGGCAAAGACAGCTGTACATAAATTTTATAGATTTCGAGAAAGCATTTGATAGCATCCACGGAGACTGCCTCTGGCACATTCTCAGATCATACGGAATACCACAACGTCTCGTCAACACCATCAAAGCTATCTACACCAACTTCACATGCAATGTTGGAACCAGCGATCTTCACTTTGAGGTTAAGACAGGTGTGAGACAGGAGTGTGTTATATCAGCTGTCCTTTTTAATGTTGTCATCGACTGGGTCATGCGACAGGCGACAGAAGATGTACCAAGATGGCTTCGCTGGACTCCCTTTTCTGTACTAGAGGATCTGGACTTTGCCGATGACACAAAATTGGTCAAAAGCTATTTTGTCTACATACTGTAAATATTACAATACGCCAACCTGTTTTATGTTTCTATACATAGGTTTCTGATTACGAAATGAGGTTTTATTTGTTTTTATTTTTGGTCCAACATGGGCCATTTTGGACTTACAAATTGCAACATTGAAGCAAAATATGATTAAATAACCATTTTGAACCTCATGTTTCAGAATATAGTACGTTACAACCTGCCAACGATATCAGTTACACTAATGGTTATAGCATAATACGTTTATTACATGCGTTCAATGGAACATCACACCACCTGCAGATGAACACTTCTATGTGTTCAATGTAGTGCCATCTCTTCCTACATTACCAAATACAACCCAATAATTAACAACATCTCTAGCAGTTGAGTTTGCCATCTGCTATTGCCTGAAGAACTGGAAGCACACCAAGCGGTGTGACAGGAGGATCAATGGTGCTGGTAGTTTCAATGAAACTGGACCAAGATGGTACATTTTAGCTTGAATCATTGGAAATATGGGATAATACCCATGCATCATTCTCTGCAAACCAGTCTTCTACACCTATCTTGTTGTCAGGGTGGAATACAGGGGATAGTCAAGTATCAGTGGCCAGTTTGGCATGGTGCAATGTGTGAAGCTTAGAATCTATCGTTTCGTGTTGGAACGTTTTTGGTCTGCCGATAGTACGACCATCATCAGATCGTTCAGATACTGATCATCGTTGTTGCCAGAGAGTCACCTGTCTAATGTAACAGTGGAAGGTGTTCTTTTCGTTCCTTCCTTCAAATATATCATAATCCAGTTGTTATCTTGTGAACGCACTGTGTTATAATCATTAATGCACGTTAAACCAATATGATATGGTTGGCAGGTTACAACACTGATTACATCCTGTCATATGGTTGGCAGGTTACAGCACTGATTACATCCTGTCATATGATTGGCAGGTTACAGCACTGATTACATCCTGTCGTATGAGGTTTAAAATGGTTACTTAATGTTAAGGTAATAATATGTTGATCAAACGTTGCAATTGCTCAACAAAATGTCCCATATTGGACCAAACGAATAAAAACGAATAGGCAGCTAAAACCTCATCATATAATCAGTGACCCACGTATAGAAATGTTAAACAGATTGGTAACATACGCAGTGGGCCAGTAGGCTTTAGCCCAATTCTGTATCAAATTTGATATTCCGCAAAAAAGGCTCGTAATGGGCACAAAATCACATAGAGGATTATTCATCTGTAGGTTGTTTGTTGTTGTCCCTATCCGCCTGGAGGTGTCAATCAAGCCGGATATGATAATGTTTGAAAGGGGCACCATGAGCTGGAAAGGCTACCACCAACAAAATGTGCACTGGGATTAAACTTCGCTCGTCCATGTATTTCCTGGCGTAGCTGTGGCTATAGTACAGTGTTTTAATTATACGCTAACTCACCACCTATTTTTCCGCCGGGTCAGCAACTTTTTGAGTTACAGGTCCATGTGAATGTCTACATTTTGGGGAACTAACATATTTACAGCAGTATTCATATAAGCTAATCAACAAAATTGGCCGTTGTAAGAAGTAAATTCCCCAAAAATAGTAATTACCCTGAAATGTTATCGCAAAACGCGGCGCTCACGAAGTGCGGATGTTTACTGAATTGTATAGTTATGAATGGCCCAGGACGTACCTAAAGGTGATGTAATGTAATTTTGATAAATCAGAACGAGACGTCATCAGTACTGCAGACATCGTATCTAAACAAACTACGCTGATTGAATTATGTGGGGAAATGGGAAAATCTGCGGCGTCAAAACGTTTTGAAAGATATGAGACGTGAGGTCCGGCTGTCCAGAACGCTGGGCTGGGGCAGATACAACTATGTAAACAGTTGAACCATCATATACAGGGTTTGGCCGGTGTTTGGAAAAACATTTCTTGCAATTCCATATGTCTTTATTGAGCTTGTAACTTGGGGATGCGAGTTCAAATGCAATTCTGTCTCCTCCAGCTGCAGTCGGAGAAGCTCAATGCAGGCCCGTAGGCTGTGAGAGGCTGCAAAGGATGCGTACGCACCCCTCCGCTGAGGCAATTTTGCTTCCCGCATCGTAAACATTGAACTGTGTGGCCAACCATATAATATGATTGGCACGTTGCTGATTACACCCTGACATATAATGGATAATTAGTTATATACCAACAATTGTGAGTTAATTGGTTGAATAACCCATCTTTAACCAGCAATTCAAAACCTGACCGCCTACTAGTGACCTAAGTACAGAACCAATGGCGATTTTTAATATAGGTTGTAGGTCAAAATAGTTTTTAGACTAATGTTGTGTGAAATTTGATGTTAAGCAAAAAATGACACATATGGGCAAAACGCACATACGAAGCAAACAGGCAAACGTCTTTTACTCGAGCCCTAAATGTCCCCTAGATGGCGACGTAAGGTTCCTGACAAACGCTTCTGCTGCGCAAATTTGCAAATTACGTCGTCAGATAGATAAACGACGTTGAGTGAGATCACGATAACACTTTGCAACCTTCACGCTATAAGCTTCCAGAAAGTTCATTTGTTACCGAGGAGAACACAGTACAACGTTACATTTACTTACGTAGTTTCTTATCCTCCTATGTTCTTATCAGTTACAAAATTCATCACTGGTATGCGCGATAATGCAGCGTAATACAGATAAGCGCGTCATTTCTACCAGCACTATGTTGGGTCGAAACGCGCATGTAGCGTGCTGTATACGTTATTCCAATGTTGCAGAACATACGTTTTCGCATTAATATGTCCGACATAATAAGCTTGGTTACTATTGCATATTGTTGTAACTGAACCGTTACAGCTATGTGCGATTGTTTACCTGGTTAATCCGAGTTGACTACACATGGTTTATGATCACACATGTCAAACATAACCATAGGTTCAGTTATTAAGTCAGTGAACAGCAACGCATACAGGCATTAATGATATAATCTCTATTTTGTTTTAGACATGGTCAGAACGTATCGAAGAAAATCAAACAGGGGCGACTACAGTGACGCCTCCCTGCAGGCTGCGCCACAAGCTGTCAAGGATGGGTTGTCCATTAGAGCTGCGGGGATACAATTTAATGTACCAAGACGCACTGTGGGGTAAAACGCTCACGGTATGTGCGTTTTGCCCACCCCATGGGGAAAAAAGGCCTATTTTGGTGTTTCACAAACTTGTGTATATTTGTCGTTAAGCAATATTTATTGAAAATCGAACATAGCAGAATGATAGACAAGGTGAATAGCTATAAGAACATGTGATTGTGTTCCGTCTACTGTTTACCATTGCTAATCACGGACCAACTTGCCTTAAGGTGTGCGTTTTGCCCCTAGTTACACTACTTAACAAGACAATCCAAATCGTGTCTAGCAAACGCCATGTACGATAGCCGTTGATATATGTGGACAAAATCTAAATTGGTTGGAAAATTGTAATCCATTGATTACATTCTGCAAAATAATAGTTAGCGTAGTTGCTTAACAACTTTTTGGTCAAATTGTGCATTTTTATCTGGCAAAAAAATCTAAAAATAAAAGACCGACAAAAACTCCGGCTGTGTACTGTGTGGCCTATATAGGCAAACTTTAAGCTGATTTGGAAACATGTAACATTGTTATTATGTTTTATAGAGCCATAATACGGTTTTTATAAAATATCAAATTTACGTAAAATTTTACATAAAAACCCGTTTTCTGACCTAAAAATAAAAAATCAGAAATTCCAACAACCCATACCATAACCAGTAACGTATATAGTAAACATATAAAATGGTTGGCTGCTTGTAACCAAAAATGCCTACGAAACTTTTTCTGAGCCCGTCTATGTAGCGTGCTTACGAGTCAGACGAATCTGAAGCATGTTTATTTATGTTTATGCTGCTGATTACATATTCCTTATTAATTAACAAGATTGCCACCCAGATAATTAACACTAGATGGCAGATGAACAAGGAAGCCCTTTGGCTTTTCGAGAGTCCAACCCTTTTATCTACATGTATCCCGCCCTTCCGAGGTATTTGTCGATTTCAGTTTTTAAACATATTCACGCTACTAGCACCCACACAATCAGCAGATAATCTGTTCCATTCATTTACAGTCCTTTGTGAAAATGAGAACTTTCTTATATATAATCTACACTGCTCCTTTACTAATGTAATTTCATGTCCTCTAGTCTTTATATCTTTCTTAACTGAGACAAAACTGTCTATCAATTCTTTCATAAGCATTCAATATTTTAAATAGTTCTATCTGATCTCCTCTCAATCTCCTGATCTCTAGTGTTGTTAAACCACATTCTTTTAGGCGTTTTTCATAACTACGATCCCTCAGTTTTGGTATCATTTTAGTCGCTCTCCTCTGTACTCTTTCTAGCATATATATGTCCTTCTTGCGGTATAGCCTCTACGCTTGTATACAGTATTCTAAAAGGCGCCTAACTATTGTTTTGGACAGCGGTATTATTACTTCTTTTTCCTTATACGCTATATTTCGCCTAATTAATCCAAGGATTTGATTTCCCTTTGAAGCTCTGCTCTGAAACCTTCATATCATCACTAATGGTTAACCCTACGTCCTTTTCTTTTATAGTAGTACTTAGTACAGTACCCTCATTGTATTATTCTACATATTCGTTCCCATATCCTGTGTGGAGGCATTTACAAGGCATATAAATATCCTCTTTCTTTGTCGACAAACAGACTAACTCTGATCTGGTGATGTCGCTGTGTTTAAGCAAGTTTAGTCAATATTCTCATTTACATTTTGTGTTATGTTATTTCTATTTAATGAATAAGTACTTGTTGTAGATCAAACAATTTGTAGACAGTAAGTACTCATGCTTTCTCAACTTAGCGGGCCAGTAGACCCTGTATACGTTAAGATAACGCATAGCATAAGTTGAGTCACAATGGGTAATGTTGTAGTCGTAGCAACGCAGCCACTGACCAGTCAATATAAGTATTTACAAGCCTGTCGGAACCACGGCGTAAGTATCTCCGTGTTGTGTATGTTGCACTCTAGTTATTGGGTGTGTGATCTTCCTAAATTGCACAGAAAGATAAACTTCATGACGTATTTTCGAGTCAACAACGCTGTGGCGATGTCATTTAAATTTAGTATAATCGCTAGGTAGCGCTACTGTATTTCTATGTTCCCACAAACTTGGCATCGAATAGACAGAGGTCCTTGACCGAGCCTCGTGTTGCGGTCTGCATGGAGATGTTCAAATAAACCATTTGTCTTTATAAAACACGCGTCCGAAGTTACGTTATATATATAACAACGAAACGATACATATGTCAGATGTTCCGTCATATCGTCGGTTAATGAACCAGGATCAGCATGTGTTATTGACGAACTTTGCATTGAAGCACGCAGCTTGCAAAAGTGAACTTTGAACATATTCGCCGTGACTGAAATCACGCCAACTGACAGCGCAATGCAGACATCGCGGTAGGCTTGTCGAGCGTTGTTGTGACTCGTGCGACAACCAAAGGTACGTGACCTTTTGATTCTACTACAACACAGATTGTACAGCATGGCCGAGTCAAACACAGCCGACACTACCGGGTGTGGGGCAAGTGCAACGGTGATGTTGATACCCCCCGCAAACATACCACCCCCGCGACCATTGATTATGGACAATAATCTGGCCACAAACTGGAAGCAATGGCGTAAAATATGGCAGCGCTATGAAATAGATACTGGCATATATAAGCAAGAAGGCTTAGTTCGCGTCGCCACACATCTGTCTGTGATAGGAGAGGATGCGGCGAAAGTGTATGACACATTCACTTGGGTGGACAGTCAAAATGAACAGTGTGTAACCGATGTGCTAGCGCAGTTTGATAGATATTGTGAGCCACGCACACAAGTGATCCTCGAACGGTATCGGTTTAACAACCGGAACCAGGCGGTCGACGAAACGATATCAGCTTACGTCACGGATCTACGAACCATCGCGAAGAACTGTGCACATGAAGACATCACACCAGACGAGATCATCCGCGATCGGCTTGTGTTGGGTTTGCGTGACGACAAGATGCGTGAGCGGCTGTTGCGCATGAATGACCTTACCCTGGAGAAAGCCATCGACATCTGCAAGGCAGCCGAGCAAACGAGTGCTCAGCTGCAGGTTATGCACGGTGCCACGCAGGATGTCAGCTTCGTCAGGAAACGGCAGACGCGACAAGCAGCCAGCACACCACACAACCGCACACAGCAAAGGTTCACCACACCGAAGCCAAGAGCACCAACGGAGCAGCATCAACCAGACTGCAAGTACTGTGGACGTCGCCATGCTAAAAGAGAGTGCCCCACATACGGCCAAACGTGCCGTAAGTGCGGAAAGAAGAACCATTTCCAGCTCAAGTGCAGGGCGACGGCGTCAACCGTCCGCACGACCAAGGAAATCTTCTACGTCGGTCTTGTTAGAGACAGAACGTCGAAGGCAGTCATCACAGTGGAAGTTGGATCTCGGAGACCAAGTAGCCGGGTTCTGTTCCAAATGGACACTGGAGCAGAATGCAACGTGCTTCCACGAGAGACGTACTGCAGAGCGACAAGGGACCGCCAAATGAAGAAGCTGCAACACTGTACCCACATGTACATCAGGACGTACACTGGAGAAAAGTACCAGATACTTGGTTGGGTGATACTTCCGGTATGGCGACAAGGCAAACAAAGCAATTTGACCTTCAACATCACGAACGATGACTTTATGCCACTGTTGTCATTGAAGACCTGCACAGAGATGGGTTTCGTGACGATCAACGACAGCGACAGAAACGTGCACGCAGTGAGCGACACGTCAGGAACGAGCGTGTCGTCAGGCTACAGTGACAGTCCACATCCAGCCCCACGATCATCGCTGAGGAAAGCGGTGCGAGCAGCAGTGAAAGAAAAAAACGATCTACTCACAGAGTTTAAAGATGTCTTTGAGGGTCTGGGCGAGCTGCCTGGCGAATACCACATTGTCACAGACGAGAGTGTTGCACCCGTGATACACCCATCTCGTCGTGTGCCAGTGCCGTTGAGAGCGAGAATCAAGGAGAAACTTGATGAGATGGTGCAGCGAGGAATCATCAAGCCAGTTACCAAGCCTACAGCTTGGGTGTCGAGCATGCATGTTGTCGTCAAGCCCGATAAGTTGAGGATCTGTATCGACCCAAGAGACTTAAACCGAGCGATCTGTCGCGAGCACTACCAGATGCCGACGATCGAGGAGATCGCGACACGTCTGACTGATGCAAAGAAGTTCAGCGTATTCGATGCCAAGGAAGGATTCTGGCAGAAGCGTCTGGACGAGGAGTCGAGCTTCAAAACGACTTTCAACTCGCCCTTCGGAAGGTTTCGTTGGACACGCATGCCTTTCGGAATAAGCTCAGCGCCGGGCAGAGAACGATGCACGAATTCGTTGAAGACCTTGACGGAATAGAGGTCATCGCAGACGATTTTCTAATAGCGGGATTCGGCAAGACGGAGCAAGAGGTAAATCAGAGTCTAGAAGACAATGAGCGCGCATTCTTCGAGAAGTGCCGAGCATGGAAGCTGAAGCTGAACCGCAGCAAAGTGAAGCGAGGACAAGCAAGCGTCCCCTTCATGGGTAACATACTGACGCTGGACGGCCTGAAACCCGATCCAACGAAGATATTGGCAATCAGAGAGATGCCGGAGCCAGGCGATGTGACCGCTCTGAAGAGATTTCTAGGCATGGTGAACTACTTGTCTAAGTACCTGCCACGACTCTCGGAGATGACTGAACCTCTGAGGAGACTTGATGACAAAGACGCAGAGTTCAACTGGATAAACTCGCACACAGCAGCGATTGATGTCATTAAGCAGCTTGTCACCAAAGCACCAGTATTGCGCTACTATGACGTCAAGCAACCGGTCACGATCCAGTGTGATTCGAGCGAACGTGGTCTAGGAGCCGTGTTAATGCAGAACGGACAGAATGCAGAACGGACAGCCAGTCTCGTACGCTTCGCGGGCTCTGACCGACACAGAGACACGTTATGCCCAAATACAGAAAGAACTTTTAGCAATCGTGTGGTCGTGTGACAAGTTCGATCAGTACATCTATGGGCGAGACGTGGTCACTATTGAATCAGATCACGAACCGCTGAAGACAGTATTCAAGAAAGAGATTCACAAGTCACCGAAGAGGCTACAGTGCATGTGTCTCGCTCTACAGAAGTACAACCTAGATGTACAGTACAAGCGAGGTCCACTAATGTATATCGCCGACACTCTCAGCCGCGCCTACAGAGACACAACAGAGGGCGGCCAGCATGAGAACTGTGAGATTCGCGCACTAGAATCAGTGAGCCACGAGAACATCTCGGTAACCAAGACGAAACGAGACGAGTTCAGGGAGAAAGTGGCCGCAGACGAAGAAGCTCAGGCGCTGATCAAGATCATACGACAGGGATGGCCTGCGAGAAGAGAATGTCCACAAGCAGCATCGCCATATTATGACGAGCGCAGCAGCCTGGTTGAAGCCGAAGGACTAGTGTTTCGAGGCGAGCAACTGGTCGTACCGAGGTCACTGAGAAAGGATATGCTGCAGCAGATACACAGCAGCCACATTGGAATGGGAGGATGCGTTCGACGAGCCAGACGCTGATCAAGATCATACGACAGGCAGAGCTGGGACGTAACGAAGTACAAGTACTTCGTTACTGTACTTGAGTAGAAAAGTTTACTTTTCGTGAGTAACGAAGTACATTTTTTTAGGAGTACTTTTACTTGTAACGAAGTACAAATGTGTGTACTTTTAATAAATGTAACGAAGTATCCATAATTTAAAGTTAAAAAGTTGGAGCTCCAAAAATATTAGTAACGAACGATAATGCCTGAAGCCCGGAACTGGTTTTCCCCAGCATATATCTATAAATAGATATCAGCCGGAGCAACAACTGGTAGTCTTTTCTGATTGGCCTATCATTGCCATTACCAGGCATGATCACCAGGTGGCGTGAATATTGCCAAGATTATATGATGTCATTCGCGTTCAAAGATTTATTATGGAAGGATCAGCTGAAAACGATCATTTGCAGCATCCATTGCCATACTTATCCAGTATGTTTGAGATTAAGTCAGTTCACGGGGCTACTGTTAAGTTGATCTGTCTGTTGTGTGCGCCGATATGCCAGATCTGTGATCACCTTCGAACCTTCCTTACACACATGGTCGGTAAATTATTAGTGTTAGACTTACGCAGGTAAAAGGTATTCTTGCCTCAATTTTGCTGTGCAAATGTATTACACCATAACACGTCGTTATTTGTACAAAAGGTGCAAGTGCATTTAATATGAACAAGATATGTTCTTAGATTTAGGTTTGAGATATTAGTGACCTGAATAACGTCCCGAATTGCATTAGTGATAAACGCATGTCGAAATTCACACATTATCGCCCCAAAACATTCCCTTAGCTGTGACAATTTAAACTGCTAATGGTTACTCAGATTTATCTTAATAATAAAATAAGTATTGTTAGGGCCTATAAATGTTGTTTATATGTATTCTTGGTTCATGTTTTCAATATTTTGTCTCACATATTGACCCTCAGGCCTGGTCGTAGACAATATTTAATGTTCACTGTACACACTACTGAATAGGGTATTACCATTATTTTATTTCTTTTGTCGCTGTCTTGCATAGTATGTATAGTTTGTTTGAGGAGCCAGCCTGTCACTGTATCCTGCTGAGGATCCTGTCCTGTTCAATAAAGTGTTTGTTTTGCACACTACTGAATTTACTTGTTTGTTTGCAGTGGGTGACCATGTCAACAGTTTTTTAGAAAAGTACTTTTGCATTTACTTCAAGTACATTTGTTTACTTTTTACTTGTACTTCAAGTACATTTTTCAAAAAGTACTTTTACTTTTACTTGAGTAGCTTTTTCCAAAGTTACTTGTACTTTTACTCAAGTACAAAATAAATGTACTTGTTACAGCTCTGACGACAGGGATGGCCTGCGAAAAGAGAATGTCCACAAGCAGCATCGCCATACTATGACGGGCGCAGCAGCCTGGTTGAAGCCGAAGGACTAGTGTTTCGAGGCGAGCAGCTGGTCGTACCGAGGTCACTGTGAAAGGATATGCTGCAGCAAATACACAGCAGCCACATTGGAATGGGAGGATGCGTTCGACGAGCCAGAGAAGTGCTGTACTGGCCGGGGATGAGTGCTGACGTCAGAGACTATGTGTCCAGATGCAGCACTTGTCAGACATTCACGCCACAGCAGTGTCGTGAGCCCCTACATCCACACGAACTGCCATCTCGTCCGTGGGAGAAGTTAGGAGGAGATCTGTTCGAGTTCAACGGACAGTCGTTGATCATCATAGTCGATTACTGGTCCAACTACTTCGAGGTAGCGGAGTTACACAAGAAAACGTCACGGTCTGTAATAAACCAGTTAAAAGTGCAATTCGCTCGACATGGAATACCTTCTGTTTTGATGACAGACAACGGACCGGAATTCGCAAGTGAAGACTTCAAGGAATTTGTGAAACTATGGAAGATCAAGCACATCACTTCTAGCTCGAGGTTTCCACAATCGAACGGCAAAGCGGAAAACGCGGTGAAGACGTGTAAAGCACTTCAAGAAAGCACGAGAAGACCACAAAGACCCACTGCTAGCGCTGCTAGACTGGAGGAACATCCCGAGCGAGTATATCGGAACATCGCCGGTACAACGGCTGATGGGAAGGCGTACAAGGACCCTCCTGCCGACAACTGAGGAGCTATTACGCCCAGCGATACCACCTTCAACAGAAGAGAAGCTGGCCTCACAGAAGGAAGCTCAGACAAAACACTACAACCGAGGCACGAAGAAGCTCACGGAGCTATACGCTGGTGACAACATCCGAATGAGGTTACCAGGTGATCGATGCTGGTCACTGGGGCTTTGTCGCCGTGTGTTGGGACACAGATCCTACGAGGTTGAGGTGAACGGCGTGCGCTACCGTCGCAACCGTCGTCAACTGCGGTCGACAGCTGAACTGCCAAACATGGACACGGCTATTGATGACATCGAGTCGACGCATCAGGACGAGCCACTTCAGCGAAACCAGACGACCGAACATGCTGACGTGCACTGCGGTCCGGAGTCATACAGCACGCTGCCACGACCCGTGCCGGCACCACGACGTCCCATCCGAGACGGCCCAGGGACACCAAACCAACCCATTCCACCTATACCGATGCTACGAAGATCTACTCGAGATAGAGTTAACCCCAAGTGGCATGTAGACTACGAACTGTAGGTGTTATACATTTGTTACCGTTTATCACACTTTACGGACTGTAGCAAGTATTCACAGTATACTTCAAGGACACTTACTTAATGTCTAGTACATGCGTACATTGTTGAGAAAGGAGATGTGGCGATGTCATTTAAATTTAGTATAATCGCTAGGTAGCGCTACTGTATTTCTATGTTCCCACAAACTTGGCATCGAATAGACAGAGGACAACATTACGTAATGTCAGGAGTCCTTGACCGAGCCTCGTGTTACCGTCTGCATGGAGATGTTCAAATAAACCATTCGTCTTTATAAAACACGCGTCCGAAGTTACGTTATATATATAACAACGAAACGATACAAACACTCGTCTTAGTTCTTCAACCAAGCGTCTTAACCCCATTTCGAAACTAAGCGTTGTTTAGTTAGCAGCTCACTAAAGCTCTAAGTGATGTAAAACACTTCTTACAAGTGCGCACTTAAACTGTTTGTGTTTGGACAGGAAATAAGGTACAATCATGTGATGTCGTAGTTTACACACCAGCAGGCATTAATTACAACCGCCAAGGTGATGTTTAACATAACATCAAGAAATACTATTAACTCGCACGTTCTTACCGCTATGACATATGGCACATATTACATGTCATGTTTGCCAAATAACACGTTAACCCACAACGTGCTAGCAAATTATGGTTCTCGTGGCTGATGTAGAATTATGGGCAACATCAGTGGACCAACTAATCAAGTGGCTCAATTAAAACCGCCTTCCCCTAGAAGACATGCCGACCTTGTCCGTCCTGCTACTCGGAATCATCACGCCAATATAGGAGAAGTAGGTATTAACAGGAAGTACGCTCAATCAGTTGTACCCACTAGTGATATTAATTGGGAAAACTAGCCCGATCGCACCCATGTGTGGGTAGCGTTGCTTTTTTCCGCAACAACTGCATTTACAGTTTGAATGTTTTCTATGCGTTTCTTGGGCGCAACATTCAAACTGCGAGCCATGTTTCGGACTTATTAATCATAATTTGGCAGGTACTATAGTGTATACCCTCAACAAACATTCGCACGCGCGCTCGCGTGCTTGCTATGATACATGTCGTACTGTTTTAATATGGTATTTTTAGCATTATTACTTACAATTTTTATTTACAATACTAGAGGCGTGCTGAATAAGTTGCTATTATTGTTTTCACAATGGTACGTTGTCACATTCAAGCGACGATACTGAACTGTATCTTACCGAGTAAACACATCCATGCCCAGCCTGTGTCTTTCGGCACGGCCAGCGCCAATTTTGTCTTCTCCTGCATCGTTCTCGCAAATCGACAGTATGTGAGTGTGTATGTTCGTAGACGGGCACTTACTGGGCTGATTACACACAACGTTGACTGCTAAAGACGATAACGTTGAGTTCACCACCAGCCACACTGGCAAACAGTGTACCTACTTCCGGCGCATGTTTGCTTCAGTGCACTGTACATGGCTTATTACTTTATTATAAACAAATGCTGATAAGTCAGAACGTCTCAGTCCTATATCGATTGCCTTAACTACCTAATAAAACCTAAAGTGTTCACACAATTACCACTGACACATCCTAATCCGCTGACTCGTCCGATTACACAACGGCGTTATCCGCTTGTCTTTCCAAAACAAATACTTAATGTAGGACATCAGAACGAGACTCGGTTCAATAGCTTAGGTGGATGTTCTCAATCTTGATGACGCACGCATTCTTGACAACAATGCACTGTACTCGGCATTAGTGGAGACCGGGCACAGTGGATCAAGGGGCACGGTGAGTGGATCACGGGGCACAGTGAGTGGATTACGGGGCACAGTTGATCACGGGGCACAGTGAGTGGATCACGGGACACAGTGGATCACGGGGCACAGTAAATATATGGTTGTTTATAGAAACTGACACCTGGAAATCCAAAGATAATATGTCATCAGTTTATGCCCCCCCCCCCCTCTCTCCGTCCCTCCGTCCTCCCTCTCTCCCCCTCTCTATCTATATATCTCTCTCTCTCTCATTCACTAACTCTCTCTCCCTTTTCATCTCCCTCTCCTCCCCTTTTTAATCTTCCACCCCCTCTATCTCTCCCTCCTCTCTCTCTCTCCTTATTCACTAACTCTCTCTCTCTCTCTCTCCCTCTCCCTCTCGTTCCCCCTTTTAATCTCCCCGTCTCCCCTCCCTCTCTCCTCTCCACTCACTCTCTCCTCATTCACAAACTCTCTTCCTCTCCCTCTAAATTTCCCCTTTTAATCTTCCTCTTCCTCTCCCTCTCCATCTCCCTCTATCTCTCCCTTTTTATCTCGCTCTGCTGAAAAGGTCACGCAGAAATCACGTTTGGGTACTGAGTGCTTTCGGGGTACAGATATATTTGGTGTGTATATGTACACTTTTAAAAAAAATTCCTTTTTTGACTAAAATCTTAGGCAATCTCATTTACCCACTTTGCCTGTGTCTTTCGGGTAAGACACTAAATCCATTGGTCCTTTATATATGCTGTCACACACGGGGTATATATGCAACCTGTTGTGGACTCACAAACTCTAGAGAAAGAAAACTGTAAATAAACCACAGTAAAAACCTGAGAAGGATACTCTGTAAACTAACCCCAGTAAATACCAGCTAAAAGGTTACTAGCCTACAAAAGTGTGTGTGCGTGGGCGTGTGTGTGTATACATACATACACAGACACACACATATATATATAGACATATACATATATATTTATATATATATATAGTGAGAGAGAGAGAGAGAGTTTTTATATTGTCCACACGGAAGTGTGTAACAGTGACGTCACATTTGACATATATTAAATGTTGTTATGTGACATATGTTGATGTAAACAATCCTCAACAGCCAATGACCCACTGTCTGCCATCTAGTAGTTACTACTACAGTACCTGTCCACGCTACTACCAGCGTGTCAGACTACGTGGCTAGACTAGCCACTGGACTAAAATTATAAAGGACCGACGGTCGCGTCACATAATTGAAGTGGCACCACGCGTACAGACATCATCTCACGTCAGGGGCGTCTCTGTTGTGTATGTAGTCACAAACTATGGCTTGCGACGATACTACAGAGCAGTATTGTTTTTATTTAGTATTGGGGTGCGTTTTGACGTCACGGGCACGTGCGGTTTGTTGTGTAGAGCAGAAATAACCAGCAGGCCCCCATAGCTTCAGGCGCTCAACACAGAGAACTCGTGTTTTTATAGTCGCGCCCGTATCAAATCAAAACCACAATGCCGTCAACTTGTAAGACGGTTGGACGTATCAGGTGTTGGTAAAAAGGATGTACCGTTCGATTTGATCGAACACCGTTAATTTATGAGAAAACAGTGAAATTGATTTGATCACGTTTGCTCAGTACGTAAAGTTTGTTAAGTTTGCATATGATATTATATTCATAGTGCTGTTTAATAGTAATGAATCGGCTTGTGGACTTGCCTGATTCAGACTACAATGTAGGCACTCAAACTCTTGTTTTCACAATGTTAAACTACAGGGAAAAAAATATCGTGAAAGTGCATCATAATATATATATTTAAATTTCGACGCCTCATCAACCCATTCCATCTTATCCAGATTGTACGGAACTGAGGCATCGTCTCCTAGTAATGATAGTGTTTGCCCATTTATTGCTTAATTTGATACGCCATCAAACTAGCGTATTTATTCGAAAACACTTGCCATTACTTCGTCTTCCCATCCATCAAACAACTTCCAAATCACAACTATAACCACATGACACGCCAGTCACTGGCTGAACGCGCCTGTTGTTTACGTCTTTCTGCCCTACCCGAATGTGCGCCAGTGCGACCTAACTTCGGTTTGTTGCCAAACAATGCAATACCGAATAAATAATGACACGGGCCACAGTACGGTGGCGGTGTCCGCTTTTATAACGTATGTTCGCTTCCAGTTTCAATTTAAATAAAGAAAAAATATAAAATGGTGACGCCACTTGGAGAAAATTATGTGATCATTCATTTCCTGTTTTTTTTAAATGGCGCCATCTACACGCATGTCACTGTGGATTAGAAAACACAATGTTGTCAATTATTTATGGTTACCAAGTACTTAAAACTATTTCACATTGGAGAGCTAAGTTAGAAGACAAACGATCTGCATGGCAGTAGTGCTAAGACACATACAAAGTCAGAGAGCTGGCCATGCCATCCTCTGCATACATTCAAGTTTAGTTCAGCCGGAATGACACACGTCAACGTAACTGACGCTAACTGGGAGTGATTTATATATCCATGTGATGGTGATTTTTGTGGTCAAAAAGATACTGGAAGGTTGTAAAGGCTGCGGATGCAGGTGGAACTTTCTTTCTCATATTGTCAATGGTTGACAGGGAATTGCAATAAATGATGGATCCAGTGATCAGTTTTAGTCACAAACCGAAAAGGGTGGTATATGCTAATTAGGGCACGTACGCTAAACAGAACGAATACGGTATATATACACACACATACATATATATATATAAACGTCATAAATACATGTATATTATCAATACAATGTATAATATAAATAAATATATACCAGGTGTGCAATTATATATTCACACCCACAAACATACATACGCACGAACACACACAGTTATGTATGTACTCATATATATATAATATATATATATATATATATACATATATATATACGAACACACAGTTATGTATGTACTCATATATATATATATATAATACATATATATATGAGTACATACATAACTGTGTGTGTGCGTGCGTACACATATATAATATATGTAATTGTAATATGTATTGTACAGTCATTTGCAAAACTTTAAGACCAGGCACGATTTTTAAGCATGTTATGGTATGGCATCAGATTGCATCAGATAATGTCTGGATTGCATCATCCTATTTGGGCCTTGAAGCAATACGCCTAGTCAGTACTTCCAGGACATTTGTTTGCTGCTGTCAGTATCGATTAGGTGTTTTTCACTTTTGTCTTCATCCCTGAAATGGGCAAAAAAATTGTCTTTGACAGAGGTTTTAAGGGCACAAATAGTGACTCTACATGGAGAAGAATATGGAAACGGAAAGAGACATTAGTGCTAAATTACGTTATTCCAAGACAGCCGTGCACAACGCCATCGTCAAATTCAATACTGATGGCACATTTCGTGACAGTAAAAGGAGTGGCCGTCCACGGAAAACTGCGCTCAGGGATGACCACGCAATGAGACGCATCGTGGTGTGCTCGCCAATGAGCTCAATGCAAGAAAATTTGGGCTGCTTTACGCTTAAAAGGTACGGAAATAAGTCTCAGTACTGTTTTGAGACGTCTCAGCAAGGAATTTGGGCTCAAGTCCCACAAGCCGGCCCGGAAGCCACGCGTGACACCTGTGATGAAAAAAAGAGACTGGACTTTGCCAGACGACATCGCCACTGGACTCTCGCGCAGTGGAAAAAAATGTTGTTCTCAGATGAATCGACCAAAATCTCCGTGCTGGAATGGCCTGGGAACCGCCCAGATCTAAATCCCATTGAGAACCTGTGGACTATAATGAAGGATACGGTGGCAGACAAACAACCATCAAGCGCTCAAAACTTGAAACAAGCTATCAAGGATGTTTGAGTCACCGAAATCACCCAGGAGTACTGCGAATCTCTGGTTTCTAGCATGCCATATCGCATCCAGGCGGTCATTGACAGCAAAGGAGGCCAAACTAAATACTGAAAAGTAGAGACACTGACATTTTTGGACGACATAAAGTTTCATATTATGTTGTACTACGTTTATTTGGCGAAATAAACTGATATAATGTTATGTGAAGGCCAAAAAATCTTAGTTTTGTCAAATTTCTTCAAAAAATCGTGCCTGGTCTTAAACTTTTGCAAATGACTGTAGTATAAATAATATATGCCAATATACAGTGTACATTTACATAGACTATATATTATTACATATTATATATATATATGGTGTAATAATATATAGTATATGTAAATATATATTGACAGATATTATTTAGTAGGCCTCCGTCGGTCAGTAGTCGACCATGGATGATGCGCTCTAGTTGGCGTTGTTGCGTCTGGGACTGCATCGTTGTGGGAGTGGCAGACCCTGCCACATATGTAGGTCGTCTATGGGTGGCTAGAGGGTTGGCGCTCCCTTCGACAAGCTCTCCTGTCTTCAGCCAGGCTCCGCAACTGTTCTTCGCTTGCCCTGAGCTACTTCCCTAGAGCACCTGGTGCGATCAGCGGCCATTTCCTCCCAGGACTGAAGGTTGATATTTATTGCCTTCATGTCACGCTTACAGACATCCTTATGGCGCAGCTGGGGACGTCCAATAGTGCCGGAAGACAGTTCGCTGTAGAGAATGACTTTGGGGTGCGGCCATCTTGCATCCTTCGTACATGACCAAGCCAGCGTAACCTGCGTTGTCTGAGTAGCGTGTACGTGGTTGGGAAGCCAGCACAAGAATGGACCTCGGTGTTGGTCACTTGGTCTCTCCAAGAGATCCGCAAGATTCGTCGCAGGCATCGTAGATGGGAGATGTTGAGCTTCTTCTCTTGTTTGGCGTATGTTACCCAGGTCTCACTGCCATACAACTTGACTGATGACGCAGGCGTTGTACACTGCGGTTTTTGTCTTGAGTGTGAGTTTTGAGTTCTCCCAGACACGTGTGGCAAGACGAGCAAGAGTGGATGCAGCTCTCCCTATGCGTCTGTTGATTTCGATGTCCAGGGAGAGGCTATCGCTGATAGTAGACCCCAGGTAAGTGAACTGTGAACAGCTTCAAATTCGTAGTTGTCAATGGTGATGATTGGGGGTTCCTCCACGTCCTAACCCAACACGTTTGTGTTTTTCAGACTTATAGTAAGCCCGAAGTATTTGCAAGCTTGGGAGAACCGATCCATTATGTTCTGGAGCTGCTGCTGAGTGTGTGCGACAACTGCAGCATCGTCCGCAAACAGCATCTCTCTAATGAGTATTTCTCATACTGTAGTTTTAGGTTTGAGGCGTGCTAGGTTGAATAGCCAACCATCCGATCTGATGCGAAGGTATATGCCTTCCATGGACGACCCGAGTGCATGTCTCAGAAGCACGGCACAGAAAATGCCAAAGAGGGTCGGAGCCAGGACACAGCCTTGCTTAACGCCGCTGCGGATGTCAGAGGAGCCCGATGAGTCGAACTGTACCTTGCATGTTCTTATGAAACGATTCGATCATGTTTTGGAGGACAGCCTATTCTTGAGAGGATCTTGAAGAGTCCATCTCTACTGACCAGATCAAATGCTTTGGTGAGGTCAACGAAGGCAGCGTAGAGGGTTTGTTCTGCTCTCTGTTCTTCTCTCGAAGCTGGCGAAGGGAGAAGATCATGTCTATCGTAGATCTCTCGGCGCAGAATCCACACTGCGACCCAGGGTAGACGCGTTTACCAGTCTTTGCAGCCAGACCAGGATGACGCGTGCAAACATTTTGCCAACAACACTTTGAAGCGAGATACCCCTGTAGTTGCTATAGCCACTTCTGTCACCTTTGTTTTTATAGAGGGTGACAATCTTGGCATCTCTCATGTCTTGTCCCTCCCTCCATCATCGGCAAAGAACTTCATGCAGGGGGTGCAGTAGCACACTTTTGCAGCACTTGATCAGGTCCGAGGGAATCATATCATTGCCTGGGCCTTGCCGGAAGCCAGGCTTTCAACAGCATAACTTATAAGCTCTTCGTCGAGCTCTTCTATGGTCGGTAGACAATAGATGGCGTCAAGAGCTGAGGGAATGGCAGTGTTCTCTGTGGAGTGGAACTCAAAATAGTGTTCCACCCGTCTCTCCATCTGTCTGTGATTACTTTTCCGCTGGTGGACTTGAGGAGACCCACCTTGCTCATACATCCCTGTGATGTTGCCTGTCTGAGCTGCAGTCTGAATGTTTTCGCTGAATTGGCTGCCCCGAGGATCTGGAAGTTCTTCTCATTTGGTGGACACTTGTCTTTTACCAGGGCGACACGCTTGGCTTGAATGACGGGAGTCATCTCACGTGACTTGGTTTCGAACCAGTCTTTCGTCTTCGAGATCTTCCTGCCAAGGGTAGCGAAAGCGGTTCTGTGAATAGTGTTCCGCAGATGTTCCAATTTCTCCGTGGCAGAGTCTCCTCAAAAGTCTTAGCAAACTGCTCAACTAGCTCAAGCTGTGACATCTTGCTGACATCGATGCGCTGTTTTCCTCCTTGCTTTGAGCGATGAAGTTTCCTCGTTTGCAATCTGATCTTGCAGCATACCAGGAATTATCAGAGTCGCAGTCTGCACTGTGATACGAGCGTGTGAGGAGCACAAACTTAAGGGATGAGCGTCTAACAATGGTCATATCCAACTGGTGCCAATGTTTTGAACGAGGGTGTCTCCACGAGACCCTGTGCTGAGGCTTGGTCTGGAAGTAGGAGTTGGTTACGTTAAGGTCATGATAGGCGCATAATTCAAGGAGCCGTTGCCCATTTACGTTGATCTTTCCAACAACGACATGGCCTTGGGAAGAGGGCCACGAGTCATGGTCAGCGCCCACTCTGGCGTGGAAGTCTCCCAGGAGAATAAGTTGTTCTTGTCCGGGGATGTTTCTAATGATTGCTGCTAAGCTTTCATAGAACTTGTTTTTAGCCTCAGGTGCGGAGCACAGTGTGGGAGCGTACACGCTGACGAGGGTGACAGGGCCTTCAGTGGTATGTAGACGAATAGTTAGCAACCGCTCTGACCCGGTATCGCCTGATCCCATCACCTTCAGCAAAGAATTCTTTATTGCAAAGCCTACTCCACCTTCAGCGAAGATTTCCTTACTCCAAAGCCTACTCCAAGATTACTGAACATCTTCAGGATAGTTCGTTTTAAAATCAGAAACTTTCATTTTCCATATCCAATATGTATTTAGTTTACCTGGTAGAGGCTTTCGTCAACGTATCACGTCGACTTCATCAGTACCGATGACGCTGAATGACGTCATCGCACAGAGTTTTAGAGTTGGTCTCTTTGCACTGTTTTTGTTGTTGTTGCCTGGTACGGTGTTTTTAGTCAGCTTTTTGGGTTTTCCATGATTCCTGTGTACCCAATGGGGAAGGCAGACTGTGGCGGGACAGCACCTTATTGACTGGGAGCTCCCACCGTCGAAAGCAACCCCTGACGCCACGCTTTACGCCAATCTATAGCTGAGTGACTTATAACCGGTGACTGCTGCTTCCCGTGTTGTGTCAACGCTGTGAGGCGAAGCTAGAGTGCCCCCCCCCAGGGCGCAAGCCTGGGCAAGATAACATGGAGAACGTGCTGTTGCCCATGCAGCAGGTTCCCCCTCTCCACGCAGCTGGTGAATCCAAAGGAACGACAATAGCCGATACAGTTTGGCACGACCGGCGTCGCAGGAGTTGCAAGAAGAACTTTAAAGTCAACGTCGAATTGCCTTTGGGACTCCGACTCCAGATTATTCCTCAAGGTTTACCCCCCGAAACCGTTCCTATAGGTGGGTATAGCCGCAAGGCAGCGGAGGTTTAAAATCGGAGTTTTCCTTCTCCTAGATGAGCTGCCTTCCAAGGCTGAAGAGTTCCAACTGCCCAGGTTTTAAATCACACAGTTTTCCGTCTCCTAGATGAATTGTCCTCCAGGAATGACGAGCCCGATCTACCCGGGTTTGAAGTTAGAGTTTTCCATTCTCCTATGGTACGTTGGCCCACGGTACGCTATTCTGTATTATTTACGTGCAACCACCCGAGGGCTCCCCACCCGCCACCAAGGGGACGCGCCTTTACGCTATGTACCATCAGCGCGAGGATATATATTGTTTCATTTATATTACATATATATATATATATACGTACATACATACCTGTGTGTGTGGATGCGTGTGTGCGTGCGTGCGTGCGTGTGTGCGTGTGTAAATGCGTCAATGTAAACGAGTATATTGTTGTTTCATGGGTATGTGTACTGTAAGCTTGCATACGTCAACACAACAATTACGACTGAGTGACATATTTATTAAAATATATGAGGAAATTGGTGTTGACGATCGCCATCTTTAATAATGTCTGATCGTAAAAGTGTAAATGTGAAATATTTTAATATCGTTGACCGATTAAATGTATACTTTGTTAAAAAAAAGTACGACTCCGCAATTATTAAGACATGGGAACATTTGTGCTCTTTGTCACCATTAAATTTAGCCGCCATTTCTGTAAAAATAATACCTAATATGATCACACATGCCTTAATAATAATAATTTAACAAAAACTGATTAATTTCCAGAGTAAAATACCTTGTTGACGGGTGTTTACAATTTGTTTAAAATCTTGACTTCAATAATAAATAGTACAGCTACTACAAATGTGACTAATACAAATAAAACGTCTAAAAGGTTGCTAAGACTTCATTAACCAAACCTATGCTACACAAATCTAAGCTGAATCTATATCTATATATATATATATATTTGCAAAATTGTATGTACATTACAATGAAAAAATTTAATAATAAATATACAGTAAAATATTAATTAATTAAAGGAGGTACAAACCCAAGCCCGTAACCAGGTTTTACTGAGGGACGTTCGTTTTATATATACAGGGTGTGTGTGTGTGTGTGCGTGTGCGTGTGCGTGTATGTGTATCTGGTCTGCGTATGTTGTCGTGAGGAATATAATATGTATATATATAATATATATATTATATATAATAGGTATATATATATTATATTCCTCACTACAACATACGCAGACCAGATATGTATACTATAGACCGATGTTTTTAAGCAGACCAAGGTATTATATACTCGACTTCACGATCAATATTGATGTGAGTGATGTCGCAAATAAACGGCAAACCTACTGCAACATATGCAAAAATAACAACAGCAATTATAACAACATTCAACGTTCATATAAGAGGGTCTTTAATAGCACGATATGCGAGAATTATTGCTTTTGACTGAAATCAGTTGGGATATAACAATTAATGTGCAGCAGAAGGGATAGTGAAGACAGATGGTCTAGGCACATTCACGCTGATTCACTTGAAAGTGTTCAGCTGCCTCGGTCGCACATTAGCTTTCATACAGGAGACTCTTTAGTTGCAGTTTCCTTGGAAAACGATCTGCAAAATAATTCACCGTTCGTTTGACGTCAACAGAAACATCATAATGGATATGCATCAGTGTAAGCCAGGAGAGACGTTCTTGGCCCATACTGGCCCGCAAGAAGGTTTGTAGGTGTCGTAGAGCGCTGTCACTTCTTTCGCATTCGCATAACGTTACGCAAATTGCTATTGTACAGGCCAATTGCAACAACACAAAGATGTTGGGAATGATTCTCGCTGGCTTGATTGCCTTTGCACTGCTGTTTGAGCAGTCCTTTCGCTCTTTGCAGCGATAGCGTTGCTCCCATCGATGCAACTATTCTGGTAGCACGCTCGGACATGGCAGATCACCTTTGTACATGGCGGTTGCTTCTGCAAGTTCAGGCTACTGCTTGCACAACACTGCTGGGACAAGGCCTAGGAGTGAAGTACTTATCTGGGATTATGCTGAAATTCCCCCCAAAAGTGATCGTACCTGCAGGTTTTAATTAAGTGCAAATTTAATTGAACGGCTAATTATTGATTGGTATGCAGCCAGTTTAGCAGGGGAAAAGAGGGGGTATGAGCCGACCGGGGGGTTCGGTTCGGAGGTGGTTCGTAAAAGTGGGATTAATTCGGACCCCCAAAACATGTATCATATTTACAAGCTTTAAGCGGGAGGACGGAGGTGGGTATGAGGGGTTCGAACGGGGAGTTCGTTTTTGTATGGGATTAGTCTGAACCTCCCAAACAAAAGTTATCATATTTGGTTTTAATTTAATTCTGAACAGATTTCACTGAACAACTAAAAGTAAGCATTGATTGGTACTAGCAGCTCATGTAATCTCGGAAGCGACACCGTTGTTTACAATTGGGGGATTGTTAAACCATAGCTGACAAAGTTTTGCTGGCAGGCTCCACACTTCCGAACCTTTGAGAACTGAGAAACCAGTTTCAAAGGGTGTGATAATTGAAGAAAGTGCACAATTGTGTCAAGATATCACGCATGCAAACACAATGAAATTATGCTAACTGTCAGATATGAAACATAGATTGCAAAGCAAAATGGAAATGCAGCTCCGAAGTTGAAGAGGCTTTAGAGAGGAACGTCACACGTGTTCACTTCCAAACATAATATTATGTATGCAAGTATTTCGAAATCAGTCTTTAAAAAAGGACCTCAGAATCCAAATCCAACAGCTTTCGGGTGATCGAAGGCCGGAAGAAAAGTGTCGAAGTGCCCTTCCCCAGCCACTGTACTAGAGGGTGTCGTTGCCACTGTCAAATCGCCCAGTTATCAAGCAAAATATTTTGATATTGTCATGGACAGGAAGACTGTAACAACAGCTGGAAGAATAAATCAATCATGGTCTCTGACGGGTAGGATGATGTTGGAAACAGTGACTATGACAATGAATGCGATAGTAATGCGATGAAACAACAAATGTATCGTTGTGCAACTTCAGAAGGAACAAGTTTCGATAAGTTGCCAATTTTTGTGGTACAACAACGAATGTTTGATCGTTTTTATGTTCAATATTATAGTAGTAATTAATTTTGATAGTCATCTTGGCTTATCTTTGTATCTATTGGTTGTAGCCTACCATGAATAAAAATATTTTTATTGTAACAAATATTTTTATTGTAACAGCAGCCATCTTGCAATATATCTGAATCGCTTTGTCATACACCAGCAACAGTTATAACATTGGAATCCTCATGTGGATAAACATGTATTTAGATACAAAAAGTAAGTATCTAAGTCCATGGCATAGCATGGAAATTATGGTTAATTATATGGGTATACATTCACCTACTGGCGGCCATCTTGGATATTTCAAATTCCTCAATGGAGCCAAAGTAGAATCACACACATTCTGAATTAATAGACTTCCTCCTGTTTATGTAGCCAGTTGTTATACAGGTAATGGTATAACTGTACTATAAGAGTTTGGATTAATGATAACGTATTTTCACTGTAATAGTAGTTATTTTTGCAGCCATATTGGATTGTCTCTGCAATCCTTTGTTGTACACTACCATCAATCGTCCCATTTGAATCCTCAGGTGTAAAAACATATATTTCGACATGTAAGTATGGTAAGAGGTATAGCATGGACATTATGGTCAATTCTATATACATTCACCTACTGGCGGCCATCTTGGATATTTTGAATTCCCAATGATGCCAGGGTAATGTCATGCATATTATGAATCATAGACCTCCTGCATATGTAGCCATATGCTATATATGTAAGACATAACTGTATTATAACATCGAATTTATGATAACGTATATTTTCACTGTAATAGTAGTGGTTTGGGCAGCCATATTGGATTATCTATGTATTCCTTTGTCGTACACTACCGCCTAGTTGTCCCATTGGAATTCTCCGGTGCAAAATCATATATTTCGACACAAAACGTAAGTATCTAAATGGTATAGCATGGAAATTATGGTCAATTCTATATAATTTATTATGTTCACATATTGGCGGCCATCTTGGATATCTCAAATTCTTCCAGTATGCTAAGGTGGCACCATGCAGTTTCTGAATCGGTAGACCTTTTAGTTTTGTAAACCACCAAAAAAAACATTGGGTATACCCCAGTGCACGGTTATGTTGTCTGGCGGCCGGTAAACGAAACCTGTGTTAATGCAAACTAACGCCAGTAGTAATATTGGATCGTAAAAATCGCTTTTGAGAAGGGGGATTGAACCAGTTCTAAACGTATCCCTTTTTGACCTTTGAGAACTTATGAAACAATCCATTTTAAAAGCGAATCGCGAAGATTGGCGCATCCTTGCAAGCCAGGGGTGGTGACTAGGCCTAGGAACACTACTGAGATTGATAAAAAAAAACAGCACTGCCTCTTTTTTGTTTTGGCGCGGTTTTTTAATACTCCAGGAAGCTTTAGTTTATCCGCTGATGAAGCTTTATGTTTTCGTAAGGAATATCATGAGTGTCGCTTACAGAATACAAATACATCATTTCTTGTCATATGTGCCTTCATGGATTTTCTACGTGATGTTTTGTTTCATACTCAACAGATTACCTTATTACTATTAGGCCTAAGAGACAACGAACTAAGAAAAATATTCTATTTATATTCAGCCATGACGTGTGCTTGCTCTGCAGTGACGATAGGTATGAATATAGCAATTATTGACTAGGCAAAAATTACCACGTCACGAGATAACGACGATGACGTCAGAAATGATAGGAACCGGAAATACAGGTATTGGATATGATTTTGTTTCAGGTCGGTCATCGATTATAAACTAAGATTTATATTTATTAGGTTTGTATAACAGTTATTTTGTTTTTCGTTGATTTTAATTTTATAGTCGTCCATGTATTCATTCTATTTAATTTGTGTTGAATTGTGTCACATATAAACTAAGACTTTGGTTATATCGTAGGTTCTAATTTATATGTTATATAAATGTACGTTTTAAAAATGAGAACTTACACTGAATAAGCATAATGATAATTCGGTCATATTGCGTAGTTGCGAGTGACTCTTGTATGGCGCTATATTATATAAATTATAGTAGTTATAATTATCACATAGCTAATACGACTGGCTAGGCGAAGGTTGAGACTCATGAGCCATTTTTCTCGTTTTCAGCGTTAACCCAAAATATACTACAGTTCTTAACTATCGTGTAAGAGTGTCATAAAATTAATGATGCTGATGTATCAATTTCACAATATATGCAAATTAGTGAGGTGGCTCAAGGGACCCCAAACATGGGGTAGCTGGAGCCACTATGTGGGGGTTCCTTGATTCACAACAAAACGTTTACGTTTAAAACGTATCAGTGAGTTTAAAATGAGGTTTTATTACATCAGACATATGTACTACGAGTTGTTCTTCATAATTGAAATTAAGATAAGACTTTTCTAGATGTGTCCTGCATTGCTACTCTTCGTTTGGAAATATGCCTCGGCGAACATTTGCAGAAATATAATTTACGTAAAACTAAGTTGTATTGTTCGTTACCTCATAGTCTCGTTACTGTTTATTGTCACTTTCCATGTTAACAGGAACCTTGTAAATGATGTTGTTCTCTTGATTCTCGTTGGTTCTCTCTCTAGCCGTCTCCACACATAGTTAGCTTAACTGATGATTCTGACACATACTAAATGTCCTAAGCAACCGGCTTTTCTCGCATTACTCTTCTTTGGAATACTACAGATCAACGAACGTTTGCAATTAATATTAATAATAATGTAAAATTAAGTGATATGTTAATTTCCAACCGTTCAACAATTCACTCTATGTTTATTTCACATTTCTCAATACTTAATATTGCAGCGTTCCGAGCTCACAGGAAACCGTTTAATTTATGTTAAACAACCCTTAACGGATCATAATACACAAATATTCGAACGCTACCAACATGCCCTATAGAATGCAAACAAACGTTGGGGGTTGCATCAGTCAATTTGGGCACATGTGAACCGGTTCATCGTAACCCACAATGCCCAGTTCATGGGTATCTGGTCACAAATATACATGCAAAACGAGTTTTAACGAAAGTTGAACTAGCATCTGCCAAGAACGGTTTCAGATATTGACAGAACATGTATCCCCTATTGTTAGTATGCCGTTATCAACAACAGTGCATTACTTATGGTAGTTGTTATGTCGGAACAGTGTGTTCTGCGATGAAATTTATGTAGCCTCTGCAACCTTCGATGCGCGCTCAGAATCAGATGTACAGTGAAGTGGAAGACGGCTCATCCAATCACTGGGATTGTTTTTCCTCGGCTCGTATCTGATTTGCAGATCATACGTTTGCAAGCGAAGCGACCATTTCTCTAGTCTAGCCGACAACTTCGATCTATCATTGTTTCAAATTGCTTCTAGTGGTTTGTGGTCAGTTATTGTCGTCACGCGCGATTGCTGTAAACGTACAAGTGAAAATGTTCTACTGCCCAAACTATGGCGAGAGCATCTCTGTCGATCTGCATATATTTCTGCTCAGTTGGAGTGAGGGCCGATTTGCATATGCTACGACGTTCGTCTGATGCGGATGATCCTTATCACGTTGCACCAGGACTGCAGCTACTCCCACAGGACTAGCGTATGTGTAGATTTCAGTGTTCCTGATCAAGTTGAAGTACGCCATCGTTGGGGTGATGTGCCGTGTTCGTTAGGTTGCTTAATTTGGAAGACGCATATCCACACAAATGCGGATTTCGCCCGGGATTTTTGGTTTTGGGACAATCAAAATCGGGTTAACCCGGGGCGTAGAGCACTCCACCTTCTCCACAATGTCCTCTCGTTCTAGACGTTGAAATTTCTGTTCGACTGCTTTGCGTTGATGGAACGGAATTCTGAGATGAGGCTGAGCTACCAGTTGGACGCTTGGATCGATGTACAACTTTTCTGTTATCGGGTTGACACTGTTGACAACTTGAATGTTCGACACTTGTAGTGAACCATGTTCGTTTGCCGTCTGACCATTCATGAGATTGCCATGATTCCCTTTCACAATGATGATGGTTGATGGGACCATTTTGTCTGTCGTTTCTATCTGAACTGCCCTAGTGTGGGAATTACTGATCCTGCGTAGCCGTACAGTTTGCTTTTAAATTTAGACACTTTAATGCCATTCTCGATTGCATTATAAGTTGTCTCGTCAACAATGTCTAAGCAAGATCCACTATATATCATCATGACGATGTCTTTCCCGTTGATTTTGACGATAGCTTTGGGCTGCGATGCTTTGCCTGTAGCGTTGTGTACAGAGAACACATAATCTGCGCCATTATCAGTGTCAGATGTGTTGCTTTCTACAAACCGATTGAGATTGCTAGGCCGACTGTATGACCGTTGTTTAGCATGCCTATTTTGCCTTCGATCGCTTGGCGCACGATTGTGTGGCGCCCTCTTGTGAATTCGTTGGTTGCTATTTGATCTGTGTTTTGATCGACACACGCTCAAAAATTACTCACTTTTGCACATTAATTACAGCGCTGATGTTTGGCTGGACAGTACCCTCTGTGCGGATACATTCCGCCACAGTAACAACTTCCGTTCTGCTTGTTGCTGGTTTTGTTGTTTACAAGTAAGCTTGTTGACGCAGCTGGTGCATGTTTGGTTGGCCTGTGTCCGAATGGTGGCTGAAATGTCGGCTGTCAGACGTTTAAATGTTTCTAAACCTCTGCCAAAGTCAAGCAGTTCTTTTAACGTCATTGTTGGTTTACGACGCGATGCCTCCCGCATAGAGTCGGTGACACCCCTTTGCTTTGGCCTTGCAATATTTATTGCTCGATTTCTTTATCTGTGTCGTGAAACCCACAATTCTTTAAGAGAGAGAGAGAGAGAGAGAGAGAGAGAGAGAGAGAGAGAGAGAGAGAGAGAGAGAGAGAGAGAGAGAGAGAGAGAGAGAGAGAGAGAGAGAGAGAGAGTGAGAGACAGAGACAGAGATTGCAGCCATATGCATCAAGTGTTTCATTCTGCCTGGTTTTTCGAAATTCGAAAATAGCGTGTTGTTCATGTATTTGCATATCCTATTTCTTGGCATAGGCACAATTAATCACAATGAAGCCAGGACCATCCCAAGGAAGTGACACGGCCGTTGGTAAGTTTCGTTTTCCACTTGTTGTGGTTGTTTTGTTGTTGTTATTATTATTGTTATCATCATTATCATCGTCATCATTAATAGTAGTAGCAGCAACAGCAGTAGCTGTAGCAGTGGCAGTAGCAGCAGCAGTAGTAGTAGTAGTAGTATATAATAGCAGTCGCAGTACTTTGCTTCCTCCAAATCAATCGTTGTGTTATCCATTTCTTGTCGCCATCGTTGCTGTCGCCGAGCCTCCTACCCATAAAGGTGTCAATGTATACATGACAATGTCTGGGATGTTAGCAAGTCAGCCTTAGTTTGTGTGTATGTGCGTCTCGGTACCAATGTGTACCTCCTACAGATCTGAATCCACATTTCGAGAGAATCTAGCAATTAACAAGAACGACGATCCTAAGCATAAAATATATTTTTTACATGTCATCTACATCGCATATGATCCGAATTTTATTTTAGTCACAACTGTTAAGTTAACTTACTTTTACATTTCGGCCACCTACAATAGCCCTCTTCGGGACCTGCTCGCCAGATACCACTTGTAGACTAAGAATTGACATCCAAACATTTAATTCCTGAAGACCACTACCGAAATGTAGATGAAAGTTTCATTGACTTTATTTACCTCACAAGAAACCGGGTTTCACGTCCATACATTTTGGACCTCAAAATATATTGTTATCATTATTGTATTTCATTGTGTCACCAACTGTAAAGACAGTTGTATTCATCAAACGTATTTGTGATCAAAAGTAGGCGGTCATGCCCCCACCCTGTACCAACTGACGGCTGTCTATGAGTACGTCAGATGTTATTGTGTCGGTGAAGGCATGCGATAACAATGTGTGTACAGATGTATAAGATCAATGTGTTTGTATATGTATAAGTTATTACTGTGTTTGTATAGGTGTAAAATAATTAGCACTGTGTTTATATAGGTATACTATATCGCTGTGTTTATGAAGGCACAATATATCGTGGTGTTTGTGTAGGTATTCTATATCCCTGTATTTGTTTAGGCATAATATACAACTGTGTTTATTAAAACGTAAGATATTACTGTGTTTGTGTTTGTATAAGATATAACTGCGTTTGTGATGGCGTAATATATTACTGTGTTTGATTATGCATACGTTATCATTATGTTGGTGTTTGTTTATGTAGGTGTAATATATCACAGTTATGTGAAGGCATAATACATTACTGTGTTTGAGTAGGCATAATATATCACAATGTTTGTGAAGGTATAATAAATTACTGTGATTGTGAAAGCATAAAATATCACCTTGTTTGTGTAGGTATAAGATATCAGCGTGGCGACAACACTGGCTCCTCAGAACTAGCCGCGACATTCTTCCTTTACTGTTCCATGATCGTCATCGTCCTTACCTTCCCTGTCACCCTCTGGCTATGTTTTGAAGTAAGCCATGTGTTTGTTATTGTTTTATTAAAGGGAAACCAAATGCATAATTCGGCCTATGCATCTAAAGGAGGTAATTCAAAAATTAAATTAGCAACAACAATCAAGAATATTATGCCAGCAGTTTACTAGAATAACCGTTTCGAAGACATAATTTAAACTGCATGGAGAGCGCCATTTTGATAGAAAGCCTGACGTCACCAATGCCTACTTTTCCCAGTTCGCCATTCGCCGAATTGAGAATACTACTCTATTTTGCGTCGCTCAGTAACCCATATATTTCGGCGAACCGTTTATTTGCGTTTTAATTATATTATTTCAGCTGATTAAGCCATTTTCAGTTAAGTAAGCTGTTTACATAGTTATTTTGCTACATGTTTATTTCTACAGCTGATACGTCTACTGCAGACCCAGCCATGAAACACGATTTTCATTGCCGAATTTTCTTTGTCGCTGTAACTAGTAAATATGTTACGTCCACAGAGTGCACAGTCTGACAGTTGTTACACGTTTAAGCCAAATTCTGAGTCGAAGGGAATGCGATAAACCAATCAATGAGCTAGCATATGAACTATACTTGTCGAGGACATTTTTGAATATCTCTAGTGTATAAAAGCCTGGAACCAAAAGTAAAGTACATTTATTTCCTCATCCACATAATACACAACATATTTCAACAACAAAAAACACAGATGAGGTGGCTTCCAGAGAAGTTAAAACATGTATCGAGCTGGTAGCCTATTCAATCAAACTAAACGTAGTACACTCCTGTATATAAATAACATCTCATACATAAATGTTACACAACTGAGTCAATGTAATAGCTTCAGGTTGACTTCATTTAAATAAAACTAGAGATAATGTAAGGGGAACTGATGATTAAACGCCTATTCATTACAGATGTAGTTCAATTACTTTAATTGATTTCAATGGTAAATTTCCTGGTTTTATGCTTAAACGTATTCAATGATGTTGTATTTTTAATATGTACAGGTGGTGTGTTCCAAAATCGTGCCCCTATTATTTTCAAAGAATTCTCTCCAATTCTATTTTTAGATCTTGGTATTTAAAAGTTTTCATTCTGTCTTGAACTTTTCCCATGACCTCGCTATTAAGCATGTAAAATTTGTGAAATACACCAGGAAGATGTTTCCTACGCTGTTTGTTCACAAATATTAGAACATTAAGTGCATATAGTTCGTAAAAATTTTAAATATTAAGTTCCCGGTGTAAGATACTAGCACTATCCCGACGGTTTCGCTTAGCTAATGTTTTCAGTAAACGGTTTTGAACAACATGTAGCTTAGCTATGTTGGTCTTACACGTTGACTCATACAATTCGATACCATAATGAATATGGGGAAATATATAGGCATAATATAATTGCCTTACCATATCAGCGTTTATAAACGAGGCTATATGACGGAATACACCTGATAACTTAGACACCTTTATACGAAGTTCATTAATATGTTCAGACCATGGTAGTTTACAGTCCAAATAGATGCCCAGAAATTTTGTTGTATGAACCAGTTCAATTTGTTTGCACTGTAGCAACACTGGCATAACTGAGCGATCCACATGGTTACCGAATATTGTGTATAGCAAGTTTTACTCCGGTTCAATCAGCCGATTGTGCCTAAACCAAGTACTAAGCGACTCTAACTCATCCCGAGCCGATCATACAATATCCTTGATATCCTTACCACTAATGAACAGGTTGGTGTCGTCCGCAAAAACAAACGCAAAGATCCATTTTCTACGGCATCAGAAATACCAATCGTAAACAGGACATACACGCGCTAGAAGCGTACAGAGGAGACCGAGTAAAATTATTCCAGAACTGAAAGACATTGGCTACGAACGCCTAAGAAACCATTATTAAAACAAAATCAATTGACAAGGACCTTTAATGGGTCAAGTAGATAAACGAATTGCTGGACTCTTCCACAAAACTATAATTGTGATATCCAAATTAAACAAACTAATACAATATACTGCCGCCTTCTATCAGACATACTATACCACAAACGAATACAAACTTCAAAAACAAGCAATTAGATCTATATCAAACTGGAAATATAATTCACACAGTACAACATTACTTAAAGAACTAAAACTATTAAAAACAGATGACCTTTATAATCTATCATGCATGACATTTTTCTACAGATATAAAAATAAAACCGTCCCAGAATATTTCCAAGACATGTTCTCTACTAATGAAAATATCTTTAGACCAGCAAGACAAAAAGGGCACCTCAACACGTTACCAATACAATAAATAATTTCCCACAAAACTATAACTGTGATATCCAAATTAAACAAACTAATACAATTTACTGCCGCCTTTGTATTATACATACTGTACCACATCTGCTTCAAGAAAACTTTCTTCCACAAATTGCCATGGAAAAAATTAACACCCATTCATATCAAGGCTTCGTAAGTTACTGCAAAACATATATTATAAGTAAATATGACACGGAATGTGACACCAATAACTGCTACATCTGCAAACAGAATATACCAGCTAAAGTATAGAACTTATTCATTTTCCTGTCCAAATTGTAATTGTACTTTACTATTATTTAGGATTTTTTTATATTTTTTATATTTACTTCTCTGTAATTATTGCAACATACCAATGATAATTTGATTTACATTCTAATCAAACGCATACACATGTTAGAAAATTACAATAAGGCATTTACATCGTTGACACTATTATGTAGTATTAGTTTTGTTATAATTATTAACACTATTATATGTGTTATTTGTACATGCACATTTGTTTAAAACTTTGTTTATGACTAATCATGTAGCATTAACTATGACTGTACGATAGCGATCTCTCGTGTCTTAGTGCAGGCCTCCCCGGATCATCCAAACTGCGAAATATGTACAAACTGTTTCTTTTACTACGCATGTATGATGATCTAAAATAAACTTTACTTCACTTTATTCGATAAACAAAAGGCTACGTTATCCAATTGTCACCAGGGGTTGTGCTCTTGGTGGCTATATCTTATTAAATAATGTTTAATAAATTCATAAAATGAAAATGCAGTGCACCTCGCCGTGTCGACTAATATTATTTGTTGATTATTCAAGTGATATCCCTGCGCCTATTTCTTTCACAGACCGTGGACGAATACAAGAGGGCGATTGTGTTCCGCTTTGGGCGTGTGCGGAACGGCACCGAAGGACCAGGTAGGAGTGACACGTGTACAAGGCTAATACACAGCATCGCAACCTATACTAGCATCAACTCATGCATGAAAAGTGATCATTATACTTTTGCCACAGCTTGGTTGTACATTCAAAATGAACGATTGACGAAGTGGTACAAACGATTGTTTGGTTTTGCAACGACATTGTTTTTTTACACCTTGTTACTCCAGTTTCCAAACGCATACACTCACAGTACATAAAATATCAAACAAAACGTACGGTATTGTGGTTCTCGTTCCAAATCTACACAAACACTACCTACACTTTTTTAATCCAACAATATATATTTCTTGATAACCACTAGGAGGTTATTAAATGTGATAAAAATGTGCATCCACACAATCTGCCTGCCCACAGTAGATGACAAAGACCATATCCTGTGGCTGCACCAAAGGATGCAACATGAACGGCTCATGCGCCATGACAAACATTGCATAGGCGGATCCAGGGGGCATGGGGGCACGTATCCTTAGACCTTTGGAATTTGGCATGCCCGTAGACCGTGTTGAATGGGCCCACGTGACCGTGCCCCCTAGACCCTTGAAAATGTGCCCACGTTCAGGTTACAATAAACTAACGTTACGCCGACGCGGCGGCGAAAACATTTCTACACCATTTATTTTGGTTTGGCCGCCAGTGGAGGTTTTTGTGCCCCCCCCCCGGCTACCCTTTCTGAATCCGCCCCTGCAGTGCGGGTTACATTAGCTGCCGCGGCTGCCTGGGGTCGGTAAAGAAGTGCAACCGTGCGATGTAAGCTGCAAAGTTTGACAGCAGCGAAAACGGCGACTAAGGGAGTGACAATTAACATTACTAGCATTTTCTTTAAATGTTTAACTGTCAACTTCTCCATGTAGTTTTTGTCAAATCAACAGGCAAACTTTTCACTTTCACTACTTATTGTTGGACCATATAGGGTAAGCATTAATTCGGGTGATTATCAAATTTTGAATATTCCCGTCATCGCGCAATATGGCTATGTACAATGTATCTGTGTTGATGTTGTGTGTGTTTGTATGTGTGTGATCATTTTAGCGTAAGACGGGAGCTGTTCTCAGTCTCTAACGATGACTAGGCGTTTACCTCCAGGTCTGATTTTCCTCAACCCATTTCTCGACACGCTCGCGACGGTGGACATCCGCACCAAGTCGTTTGACGTTCCACCACAAGAGGCAAGTTGTACATTTGAAAATCGAACATTAGCCAAGTGTTTAACTGGCAATTTTAACACTCTTGTGTCAGGTTACTCATTCGCAGCAGATGCCACCTATGACTGTGGACAAACATATAAGTTTCCAACATTAACACCAACAGTATCCATAACTTAGTTGTCCTAATCCCACGCGACTAGGTGCATAAGGCAATTCTTCACATGCTATTTTACCGTAATAAAATTAGTTCCTGATTACATCTAACTTCAACGTTCTGATACATTCTGGTGCACCTTCAGAATTCCAAGTTGATTAACATAATATTAAAAAATTCTCATAACGAACATTAAAGTACAACAAAACAATACACACGCAGAGGATCTTCAAACAAAACACAAAGGAATAGTCACCACTGTAAATAGATTATCATACATGCATACATGCATACATGCATACATGCATACATGCATACATGCATACATGCATACATACAATATTACAATCTGTGTGTGTGTGTGTGGGTGTGTGTGTGTGTGCGTGTGTGTGTGTGCGTGTGTGTGTGTATACCCATTTTGGCCATTAAAAGAGACTCCAATATTTTACATTGTTGCCCCCCCCCCCTTCAGGTTTAGGTATTAAAATGTAGGAGAATAACTTACTTTACATTCCAATCTACAATGGTAGTCTCTGAATTGTTATCATCTTCAATTGGTATATATGTCTGGTGGCATGATACCGATCGAAGAAGACGCTGTATCGGGGATGGCTTTTACGATTACAACTGAGCCCATATTCGATTGTGTGCCCTGTTGAATGTTTCGAAACGTGCACTTATTTCGTCTATGCACGATATCAGGCAAACGTTGTACTGTACAAAGTACACCTTATGTATTAACACCTTGGGAATTCTAACAACATGCTTTGATTACGATAGATATAAAACAAACGATGTTGTATATAAAAGCCTCCTTTGATGTATAACGAGAAGGTTCTTAGTTCTTGGCTTATTTATTGATAATTATCACAACTCTAAATGGAAGTAGAACATCAGACGGAAGGATATGAGCACTGTGCGGTATAGGTCTCATATCCACGCACAAAATCGCGTTATGTCAAACGATGGGCAGAATAGAATTACATAAAAAGGTGATTATTTCTGTTGCTCGTGAACACCTTCGTGTCCATGTTAAGATGTTATTTAGATGTAGTGCTAGGTCATTTATCACGTACAGGTTTCGCAAAGACAAACACACACACACACACACACACACACACAGAGAGAGAGAGAGAGAGAGAGAGAGAGAGAGAGAGAGAGAGAGAGAGAGAGAGAGAGAGATTAGATTGTATGAATGCAGTGAGAAAACAACGACATCTTACATACAGATACTGACGAAGGACTCTGTTACGGTCTCTGTGGACGCCGTTGTCTACTACCGCGTCTTCGATCCGATGATGTCTGTTATTAACATCGAGAACTCGTCCAAGTCGACGCATCTTTTGTCGCAGACGACGCTGCGTAACTACCTCGGCAAGAAGACGTTGTCGGAGATCTTGACAGCTCGCAACGAGATTACTGACGTGATGCAGGTGACTGGTCACGTGAGATACACACATTTTAAAGAATTTGCGTTTTATCAAATTCAAACATTTTAGCATTTTGCATGTTCTTTTCTTGTTCTTAACCATGTATACAAAACTATACATTTAGTTGCACGACTGTGGAATGCACTGTCAGCGGACATCCGACAGACAGGTTTCTGGAACGGTTTAAAGAGTCACCTTTTAATTAGTTATTTTATATAGAGGTATCTCTTCAACTAATATATATCGCGTATTTATTTTATTGTGATGGACATTATTCCAATATTTTAAAACATATATTTAGTTTTATACTTATTGTAGTCATCTCTACAACTTATATTAATAGTTTTAGTTTTTTCTGTATCATTTTATTTGTACAGCGCATCGATCCACTAGTGGAAATTAGTGCTTTAATATACATTATTATTAGTAGTAGTAGTATTGTCATGTATACCTGGTACGTTCGCAAGTATCAGATGAACACTGAAGAACAGTCCCAGAGAATGAGTTAATACACCAGGACGAAACACAAGAGATTGCAGTCGGCTATAAAATGTGTCCATATTGCATACAACTTTCTGTAATAATCAGTAAACAAACTATTATATTTTCTTCCAGAGAGCACTCGACGAAGGAACCTCTCCGTGGGGCGTGAAGGTGGAACGTGTCGAGATGTAAGTCCAGAGTCTAGCCCGTCACACGTAGGCCTGTTGTTTGACAACATAGTAATGATGGATGACATCACAATATCAACAGGCCGGCGCATTTTCCCACAAGAAGCTGGATCTCTGATCATTCTCGTAATTTACCAATGAACATAATCAAATGTCCTATTAGGGGCGTACGTCACAATTTATGTCACATGATTGTTTGTGTTTTATTATTGTTATGTTATTGATATCATTGTTGTAATAATAATAATTAGTAGTATTATCATTATTATTATTATTATTATTTAATATTATTATTTTTGGACTTACCTGTGTATTAGTTGGTAACATAAAATACGCATTATCTAATGCTGCATGTCCTCCCAGCAAGGACGTCCGCTTACCGCAGCAGATGCAGCGAGCAATGGCGGCTGAAGCCGAAGCAACGAGGGAGGCTCGAGCTAAGGTATTCTGTTCTGTGTCGCGGTACACTCACTAAGACATCCAACTGCACCCCTCCCCTAGAGACTCATCAAAACTCGCCAACAAAAACCCTCCAACTGCATCCTTCTTGAGATTCGTCAAAAATCTCAAACAAAATCTTTAAACTGCACCCCCTTGAGACTCACCAAAAAATTATAAAAACAACTTTTTATTCAGTCCCTACCGAAACAATTGCTACATGAAACAACTGGGTAACGTGTTTGTTTATAATCGAACGAATGTATCGAAAAATGCAAGATAGCGGAGAGAACATGCTTACATGAAAGGACAAATTAAATAATAAAAATATAAAGAGTTTGGATCAGAAAGTTCGATCTTTCTAGTGTGGATCCAAACATTAAACGCATCTGTTCCCCAAAACAGGAGCCAGTTTCTCAAGAAAGCCAAACCGAAGTACGGGCTTTCAATTTCTCACCTGATTGCTTTTGGGGACCGCTGTAAATGCATTATTTGACTACGTTGTGATCGGGAGATGGTTTTTAACATAGCATCTCTTTTAAGATTAATTAATGGTGGTGAAGATTGTTATTTCATAAATTAATTACATTATTAATTGTTAGTAATATTGAATAAAGCACGTGATATATTTAATTATTTTAAATGTAGGGTCTACTATGTATATGTAGGCCTATACTAGTGGTTCGTGATTATAGAACACATATTAACATAATAAAATGTGGTTTGGTGTGCCGCGAGTATCGAGCAAACTAAAGTGTGAAATAAACATGTTGATAAATACTGCTGTAACCGATGGTTTCTGCAAAATAACTAAACGTTACTAACAAAAGTTACAATTACGGCCGTGCATGTTTGCATTAACAGGACAATTAAGTGGGTTTTCAGGTGATCGCCTCGGAAGGAGAGCAGAAAGCGTCACGTGCTCTGAAGGAGGCGGCTGACGTCATCGGCGGTTCGCCTTCGGCGCTGCAGCTTCGATACCTTCAGACACTGACCCAAATATCGGCAGAGAAAAATTCTACCGTCATATTTCCGCTGCCGATCGATTTGATTCTTAAATTAACCGGGAAATAAGAATGAATCGTGCTCGAAAAATAGTTACCTCTCGAAAGCAGCCGCATGGATGAACAAAAGAAAACCAAGTGGGACCTCTTTAATCCAAATACAATATTCATTGTTGTGTTGTAAATATGCATCATTTCTATATTCGCAGGCGCTCAGTATTCTACTTTAGTCCTGAGGCTTATTTTGTAAAACTCTAAAACATATTACGTCACCAAAATAATGTCGTTATCGCCATGAAATGATGTGTCTCTTCCATTAGCCGTTATATGAAACCCATTAACCATCGACATAGACGTATATGATATGCATGCTCTGTGCATAAGCTCTGGCACATTCATGCTAGCTATTCACATCCTCTTGAATAAACAGTATCACACACAATTACACGTCTAGTTGAATGTTATTATATGGGATATTTAAAGGAGTGTACGAACGGTAGGGAGATCTCTACTATTGCTACTGGGGAACATCGGCACGACAACGCGGTAACCGCTAATTTTGAATATTTTCGTAAATAATTTTTTCGTTATTTCGAAAAAGAAATTTGACTGAAAAAACATACCAATACGGTGTATATCACCCTTGAATATGATTCGGCCCCAAGACCGGCTCCACTTTCTTTCTGATACAGTTCCCAAAACACTACGATCTTGTTTTGCATTTTGAAAGTGAAAACTGCGAGAACACGATTTCTATCATAAATTTTTCAGATTCAAAAATGTATAATATTGACTGTTGCCTTAATGATGATTGAAAATCAACACAAATGGGAAATGTATAATGTCAAATTGTTTGCGAACTGATAACTTAGATCAGAACGCACACGTCATCATCAAGATGCAGCCAGCCTTGGTTCACGAGGAATGTGAAAATATTTTAAAAACGCAAACAAAATGTTCCGAATGCAAGGTCAGATTGCCCAGAAACAAAGGCATCTACCGTTATAAAAACTCAAGAAGAAGATGTGACAGTTGTCATTTCGCCCCCTGAAGAAAGATGGTATAACGTTCAACGTACGAGCCCCATAAGAAACTATATACAGTAGTCCAGTATTTTGAATAATCTATCCAACATTGTTTATAACACCGACGACAACATCAGCGTACATATAATTGTGTGATGAGCCACCCCCGATATATATACTCACAACTTCACTGTAGATAAGAGTGGGGTTAATTCAAGTTTCTCCACGGCCTTAAACCGCGTGAAGCTACCGGTCCAGACAACATTCCAACCAGTCGTCTAAAGGAGTTTGCACGAGAACTATGACCGGCACTAGCACTGCATGATCTTCCATGCATCTCTGCTGCAGGGCAGTTTACTATCTAATCTAGTTTGTGTAATCAGAATGTTCAAAATAAACAGGGGACGATCCAGAGGGGGTAGTCTGGGGGGCACAAAAACCTCCACTGGCGGTCGAACTAAAATAGTGTAGAAAATGTTTGCCGTAAGTTCAGCTCCTCCGCTATCTCGGCGCGACTGGTGACATCGGAAGACGGAAGGAGGGTGTTTTGCTGTTGAAGATTTTTCGCCGCCGCGCTGCCGTATCTTCAGCTTCTCCGCTGGCTCAGGTCAGCGGACTGTGATATCGGAAGATTAGGATGGGTGCTGGTGAAAATGTTTATGCCGGCAGTAGTTATAACGTTGCTCACAGTACGGGTCTTGACCTAAGATCAAAGGAAAGTCGGCAAAGATCAAAGGGACGATCAAAGGATTTGCGGCATGTGGTAGCTCAGTGTGGTAGCCTAGCTCGGTGTGGTAACTCAGTGTGATGACAGGTTACTTATAAAAAAAGTTTGATTGATGGCTATTTTTTATTTAAATGTTGTGGCCTGTAGCGCCTCTGGTGAGATAATCGATAACGATAATCGATAATGTGCTGACCTCTAGTGACTAATAATTGAATCAAAAATCAATAATCAATAATCAAACAAAATAATGTGCTGTCCTCTAGTGACTGAGATGAAATAAAGTACACAGTATCGCCTCTAGTGAGTATCGGTAATCGATAATCGAAAACGTAGCGCCTCTAGCGCGGAAACCAGACATTTATGTGTAAGGTTATATAGTGGTTACGCGTGAGGTGTAGTCAGCAGCGTCCGTCTCTAGATATGGAGCCTATACGTTTCGGAGGGTCAATGTCGTTCCTGTCGAATTTTCATCCGTGTCGAGTTACGGCGTACGGTCGGGATTTCAAATCCGTCGAGCACGCTTACCAGTTTAGAAAAGCGATGTTTAACGAAGACGAAGAAACCGCGGAGTACATCAAAGCGGCGTGGTCGGCTTATATAGCGAAGCGACGAAGTTACGTAATCAGGAAAACGAGAACGGGCGCCGAATGGGACGCCGTTAGAGAAGAGTGTATGAAGAGTCTGTTGAAGAGTAAGTTCGGAGCGTCGAAAAAGTTTAAAGACGCCCTATTGGCTACCGGGGACGCCGAATTGGCGGAGTGGGTGCCGTCAAAAGAAGCCTTTTGGGGTTGCGCCCACGGGTGTAAAGAGGGTCAGAACACGCTCGGCAAATTGTTGATGGAGGTGCGTCATGAATATAGAAGAAACGAATAAAAAGTCATCGTTCATTTTTCGCGCACCATTCGTCGATATGGACGCGTCGTGGAAGCATCCTTTTATGTGTATAGTGGCCAGCCCTACGGGGTGCGGTAAGACTACTTTCATCGCACGTCTGCTAAAGTTCGCATCCTCTATAATCGAGCAGCCACCGGAGAAAATACTGTGGTGTTACGGCCAGTGGCAAACCGCCTACAACTCTATGACAGCCGTTGTAGAATTCGTAGACGGTTTGCCGGATCCGAAGCTTTTAGACGCCAAAACGAGGACGTTTCTAGTACTCGATGATCTTATGGAGGAAACCGGGTCACGACCTTGTTGACTAAAAAAAGTCATCACTGCAACGCATCCGTCGTACAGCTTCTGCAGAATCTCTTTCCGAAAGGGAAAGAAAACCGCACAATCAGACTAAACGCGCAGTATATGGTCCTCTTCAAGAGTCCCCGGAACGCAGGGCAAGTAGGTCACCTGGCGAAACAGATGTATCCGGGTAGAACCAACTACATGATGGAGGCTTTCAAAGACGCCACGACAGCAGACTACGGTTCCCTCCTGGTGGACCTGAAACAGGAAACCTCGGAAACTATGCGTCTGCGTACGGCCGTTTTTCCCGACGATAGCTTTCAGTACGTCTACGTGCCGACGAGAGTATAAAAAGAGGAGTGCGTCGCGGCCGACGTCATTCGTCAGGATGACAGAGCGCGTCAAGAGGCACATTCTGGACCTGAATCTGTTGCGTAGATACAAGAGGAATACGGCTCTGAGAAAAGCCGTAATCGCCCACGCGGATTCCGATCTCATCTGTAGTCTGTGCGACAGCGCGTACAACATTCTGAGCGGGAACATGAAATTGTCGGCGAAACAGAAAAAAGCTAACGGTCGTTTCGGTAGTCCCAGTGAAACACACCTTATCGAGAACGAACCCCGGTAAAAAAAAGCGTCGCCGTTAACGGTCGTTGCGGCGGCCTTATAGTCGGTGTCGGTGCTTCGTCGTAGTTAATATCGTTCCGGCATCGACTAGGACGGACGGAGGCGCACGTATTCCGCTGCTGCTGCCACCTACCGCACAAGTGGCGCGCCGCTACCACCGACGATGCACTAATGCCCGAAATGCGGTCGATCGTTCGCCAATCGCTGTAGTATGTTGAGGGATCTAAAAGTCTGCGGTAATCCATCACGGGAGCCGCATCGATGTCCGAAATGCGATGGAACGTTCCTCCGTCGCGATTGTATGATGAAGCATCTAAAAACTTCCGGTATTCCGCCGCCACCACCACCACCGCCGCCGCTACCACCGACGATGCACGAATGCCCGAAATGCGGTCGATCGTTCGCCAATCGCTGTAGTACGTTGAGGCATCTAAAAGTCTGCGGTAAGCCATCACGGGAGCCGTATCGATGTCCGAAATGCGATCGAACGTTTCCCAGTCGCGAAAGTATGTTGAGGCATTTAAAAACCTGCGGTATTCCGCCGACACCGCCACCGCCACCACCACCGCACGACGACGACGACGGACTACGGCAAACCGTTCGCGAGCACTGGTCTAGCATCCGCACGTCTATAGCGCGCGGTCCCGTCCAGTCTAGATATAACTACGAAATGACCGACAGTTTGGACACGGGCGCGCCCGACGCCCGACTACGACTGATATTCGAGCAGCAGACTCGAGCGTTTAAAATAAACCTAAGTTTCGGGTTTATTCCTTGTCACAAGGAGACGGGCCGCTACAGGTACTACCATTCGTCGTGCAACTGTTGCGGCCGCTATCTCGAGTCGCCCGTCCTCGTTACCGACGCCGTGTCGTTCGAACGATTCCTCGACGCCTTCCGACAGCCCGACGTTCTTCAGTACGTCATAGCGCAGAGACCCGACTCCGGGTGGATGGTCGAATTGGTGACGAACGTTACCTACTTTCTTAACGTCATCATCCACCATCCTATCTGGTATTCGTAGCAACTCCCTGACTACCTGCGCACCAACAAGGCGCTCATCGGTCTAGCGAAAGATCGACACAATCAAGCGTACACCGATAACCTGTGCCTCTTCTGCTGTCTGGCGCTGCATCGAGGCGCCAGATACCGCGTAGACGATTTGACGCCCCCGGCCTTAAAATTCCATGCCGACTACAGCGCCGGCGGCGGCCAACCCTACTACGCGTTCGCCGGCGTTCCGCTGAACGATCTCGACCGGGTGGAGACGGTCTTCGAAACGAACGTGACCGTGTGTCGACTGACGGAGGAAGGGTCCGCGGAATTGGTCCGCCGTTCCTTCCACCGCAACCCGACTACCATAAACGTAAATCTGTTCGAGACGCACTATTCTTATATAGCCGACGTCTCGATGCTTTGTCGTTCGTACCTATTCGGTAAGTGCGGCGCATCGCTGTGGCCGACCGTCCATCGACTACGGCGTCACGAAGCGACGTGCGAGGGTGGCGTTCGCCTCGTCTTACCCAGCGGCGTCTACCATCCGACGCCGTCCGTGTTTCAACGGCTGGAGGACGAGGGCGTCTACGTGGACGAACGCCTGCGCTACTACCCGTACAGGGCGACGTTCGACTTCGAGTGCTACTTCGACGATCGCGACCTGCCGGTGGACAGCGCCAAATGCCGGAGGATAGCCAGACATGAGCTACTCTGCGTGAGTGTCGCCTCGAACGTCCCCGGGCACGAGACGGCGCGCTGCTTCGTCACGACCGGCGATTCGGGCGAGCTCGCGAAACGCCTGATCGTCGCCCTGGAGGCCATGAGCGAGGCGGCGTGCGCGGCTCTGCGATCGTCGTACGACGCGACCTTCGAGGCGATCGACGCGCTCGACGACGAATGGCGAGCTCCCGCGATGGAGAAGGATGCATCGCGCGATAAGAGCCCGTACACCTTGCTCGCTAACCAGCAGTGGACGCATCTGCGCCGCCTCCCCTTCCTCGGCTTCAATTCGGGTAAATACGATCTGAACGTCGTCAAGAAGTATCTCACGCCCCTGTTCATGACCAGCGAAGCGCAGAGCGTCTCGTCGGCGTTTACGATCAAGAGTGAGACCAACTTCATGTGTCTAACGACGGCGACGCTCAAGTTCCTGGACATCACCAAGGGGCTGAGCAAGCGTCAGAACGACGTCGACAAGGACGGCTTCCTCGGCGTACTGCGCGGACAACGGAGCGTCGACGGTTGGAACCGCGGCTTCCAAGTGAAGGAGTCGTCCGTGCTGACGTACATTCAGGAGCGCGCGGCGTTGAGCTACTTCTACACCAAACGTCGCGTGCTCGACGTCGGCGTCACTACGGCGCCGATACTCGTATAAATCTACCTACCTAATCTACTGACCGCTCTCGATGCTCGTCTGCGTCATCGGGACGCTGGACAGGTTCAGGTTCGCTCTTTAGGCCCTCGCACGACTGTCGATGCACGAACGCCATTCTTCTACGCGGGGAATACGTCGTCGCTCGACGTCTGTTCCTTTCGACGGCGCCTCTTCTTTCTGGTCGTCGCCGGCGTGCCGGGTGGTTTTATGCGTCGTCGTCGCTTTTTCGGCGGCGGCGGCTGCGAGTTAAACAGCCCGTCGAGAAGGTCGCCGCCCGCCTCCTTCGAGCGTCGCTTTATCGACTGTTTCAAATTGCCACCGGCGACGACGTCCCGCGCCACGCGCACGCCCGTATTGAGAGCGCGCTTGCCCAGCGCCACGGCCCCTCTCTTGATGAGCGGCATGGCGCTTCGAAACAGGCTGCCGAAGAGATTGCCCAGGCCGTGTCCCCGTTGCACTCTGCTGCCGACGAATACCGGTAGGTTGACGCCGACCTGTCGAGTGTAGTAGTCCTCGTACGCGTTGCGCCCGGCTCTCGTTGCCGCCATCATCAGAACAGTTTGGACTTGCAGCGTCTGATGAGAAGCGTCGACACGAGTTTTCCGTGCTCGGATGGTATCGGTTGACCGATGTCGTCTCTTATATCTATCTCGACCGAATCGAATTGGCGCCGCAGAAGCGGCACGTATTGGATGCGGTCGAAGGCATTCGATACGATGGACCCGTTCGAACCGTAGGCGGGCACGGTTCGGAGGAGCGGGGCGAATACGTCGCCGACGATGCGCGGTTCCACGATGTCCGTGTACACGTACAGGGAGTCGACGCCCCGATTCATGTCCACCATACGCTCGCCCTCGTGCTCGTAGGTGTACGCGACGGGGTCGGTGATGATGTAGACGCACGGGTCGTCGACGATCCGTTCGGGGTCGTCGAGGGCGTCGACGCTACGTCTCGGTGTATCGGGGCTCGCGATATAGGACGAATCGAAGCCTAGTACCGTCGGCAGGCGGCTCCGAGGGGGGATTTTAAATTCGACGCCCGGCGATAGATGTAGCGTCATCCGGTTAGAAAAGGGGCTGTACTCCAGGCGGGCCTTGACCCTAGCGGTGCTCAGTTTCATCAGGGCGGCGTTGATTTTGTGCATCAACTCGTAGGCGCTGTTGGGAACCAAACAATGAGGGATGTTGCCCTGCCGCCAAATCGTACTGCCGTCCGAGGCGATGTAAAGATTCCGCTCCCCCGCCTTACAGGCCAGAAAGAAGTACGCGTCATCCTCTCTCACGTTGTACCAGGTATGCGTGAACTGTAGCGTCATCATGCCGCATTCCCACTAGCCCGACAGGTCGACGCGTTGCGGCAGAATCGTCGTGTAGTTCGTCAACGTGTTTTCGGGGTGCCCATTCATAGACGCGTTGCTCGGCAGCGTCAGGTAAAAGTCAGACGACGCCATCGCGTCTCATAGACGGACTCGGTAGTAGGTAGCCGAGGCAGCTACTCAGCAGCGCCGTCCACAGGTTGGAGTCGCCCTGGCCGCGCGTTAGATTGTATATACTGACGACGATAACCGTGTAGAGGACGACGATCTGGCACAGGAAGATGATCTCGGCTTTAGGGCATTCGTTTCCGCAGAGACGCCACGGAACGTTCGTGGCGGAGGAGTCGTCGACGGCATCGGTCGCATCCACAGAGACGCATGAGTCGACGGCTGGTTCTTCGACAAACACGCCTGAGTCGACGACGGAATTCGGCATCGGCTGTCGTCTCGTCGGTTGTCATAGCGCGACTGCCGTCCGATGCTACGGTATCCTTCCTTTATCGGACGACCGCAGAGACGCCATGGAGCGCGTTCACCCACGGGGGTGTCGACGCCGCCGTCAACGACGGTTGTTGTCACCTTTGGGCGCTCTGTCGATACAACTGCACCCAACCTTTATCGTATAAAAAACGAAGAAATTCTCGAGCACTTCTCGTATCGCATCCAGCACGTCATCCCTTATAGTCCACGAGCGCCTTGGCGTCGATCCAGCTGTTGAACGAGGCCGGATAGCCGGACCATTTGACGAGCACCTCTTCACCCTTATCGCGTCGTCGTCGACGCCTCTGTAGAACCGCCTCCACCCGATACCTTTTGTAGCTCCGGTTCGTAGAAGGTTCCGTCCAGTATCGTTCCGGCGTCTTCCATCAATCGGTAAACGGGAGGGTCGGACGGGTGCGAATCTACGACGGTGAAGAGCTCTTCCCTCCAGTTAGCTCTCCTGATTCGCGGCGTTGACGCTCGCCGGCGTCCTACCGATGCTTCGATGGTAGGCGTTGTTTTACGCCGCCGTAACTGCCCGCCCGTTTCGGGTTGAAGTAGGCACGCTTCAGGCGATGCCGTTGTTGTTGAGGGCGCTTTCGTTGCGCACCACGAGACCGCCGGGACACCATGACGACGGCGGCGATACGGCGTATAATATACAGATATATAGGGCGAAAGCCGCCGCGACTACGCCGGCGAGGGCGACGACGAGCACCGACCTTCGAGAGAGCATACTAGCTTGTCAGCGGCTCGGGCGTTTTTCGACCTCTTTAAAGGGGACCCCACGCTGGGGATTACCGACGAGCTCCATAGGGACGTTCAACCGCCTTATACGGTCCCCGAACGCTTCCCAGCCAAACGGCGCGGGCGCCTTCTTCCTCTGACGCATGAGATCGTTCACTAGATCTACCATGTTGCTTCCCGCGATAGGCAATCCTTCGTACACGAGCTCTCCTCGATCGCTCCAGCGGATCAGCGGGTCGGTTTTCAGTTTTGCCAGGAGGCGGGCCTTTTCTTTTAAATTTTTCGGTACGTTCTTCACGATCTCGCTCTCCATATCGTCCAGCGGCGGCGGCGGCGGCGGCGGCGGCGTCGACTGGTCGGTCGTCGTCGATGTCGACTCTCCGTCGTTCACTACGGACACTCGCATCGGTTGCTGCGCGCGAGATGTCTCCATGGCGTTGTAGCGACTCAGCAGTTGATTGTACGACGCTACCTTTTCTCTTTCGGACAAATCCGTATGCTCGAGAACGGTTTTCATGTCGTCGTCCAGGCTACTCATCACACGCGACGTGGTCGTGGTCGGTTGCGATAGTAACGGGAGTAGACGCTCCACCAACCGGGTGTCTACCAATGCCATCTTCTTCACGTGCTGCATCAACCTATAGCCTGTCTGAGGAGGGGCAGAAAGGCGCTCGCTAAAGGTGCCAGCAGCGCCGTCAGAAAAGCGCCCGACCCCGTTTGCAGGACGGCCCTCTTCTGTTTGACGAGTACTTTTTTCGACGTTAGCTTGCACAGATGGTTCCTGTATTTTGTTAGCACTTTTTTTCAGTTTCGCCGACAATTTCACGTTCCCGCTCAGAATGTTGTACGCGCAGTTGCACAGACTACAGATGAGATCGGAATCTGCGTGGGCGATTACGGCTTTTCTCAGAGCCGTATTCCTCTTGTATCTACGCAACAGATTCAGGACCAGAATGAACCTCTTGACGCGCTCTGTCATCCTGACTATTGACGTCGGGCGCGACGCACTCCTCTTTTTATACTCTCGTCGGCACGTAGACGTACTGAACGCTATCGTCGGGAAAAATGGCCGTACGCAGGCGCATAGTTTCCGAGGATTCCTGTTTCAGTTCCACCAGGAGGTAAACGTAGTCTGCTGACGTGGCGTCTTTGAAAGCCTCCATCATGTAGTTGGTTCTACCCGGATACATATGTTTCGTCAGGTGACCTACATGTCCCGCGTCCCGGGGACTCTTGAAGAGGACCATATACTGCGCGTTTAGGCTGATTGTGCGGTTTTCTTTCCCTTTCGGAAAGAGATTCTGCAGAAGCTGTACGACGGATGCGTTGCAGTGATGACTTTTTTTAGTCAACAAGGTCGTGACCCGGTTTCCTCCATAAGATCATCGAGTACTAGAAACGTCCTCGTTTTGGCGTCTAAAAGCTTCGGATCCGGCAAACCGTCTACGAATTCTACAGCGGCTGTCATAGAGTCGTAGGTTTGCCACTGGCCGTAACACCACAGAATTTTCTCCGGCGGCGGCTCGATCATAGACGAGGCGAACTTTAGCAGACGAGCGACGAAAGTAGTCTTACCGCACCCCGTAGGGCCGGCCACTATACACGTAAAAGGATGCTTCCACGACGCGTCCATATCGACGACTGGTGCGCGAAAAACGAACGATGACTTTTTATTCGTTTCTTCTATATTCATGACGCACCTCCATCAACAATTTGCCGAGCGTGTTCTGACCCTCTTTATACCCGTGGGCGCAACCCCAAAAGTCTTCTTTTGACGGAACCCACTCCACCAATTCGGCGTCCCCGGTAGCCAATAGGGCGTCTTTCAACTTTTTCGACGTTCCGAACTTACTCATCAACACACTCGACTCTAACGGCGTCCCATTCGGCGCCCGTTCTCGTTTTCCTGATTACGTAACTTCGTCGCTTCGCTATGTAAGCCGACCACGCCGCTTTGACGTACTCCACAGTTTCTTCGTCTTCGTTAAACATCGCTTTTCTAAACTGATAAGCGTGCCCGACGGATTTGAAACCCCGAACGTACGCCGCGACTCGACACGGATGAAAATTCGACAGGAACGACATCGACCCTCCGAAACGTGTAGGCTCCATATCTAGAGACGGACGCTACTGACTACACCTTACGCGTAACCATTATATAACCTTACACATAAGTGTCTGATTTCCGCGCTAGAGGCGCTACGTTTTCGATTATCGATTACCGATAATCACTAGAGGCACTACTGTGTACTTTATTTCATCTCAGTCACTAGAGGGCAGCATTTATTTTTTTTTGATTCAATTATTAGTCACTAGATGTCAGCACATTATCGATTATCTCACTAGAGGCGCTACAGGCCACAACATTTAAATTAAAAATAGCCATCAATCAAGCTTTTTTATAAGTAACCTGTCATCACACTGAGCTACCACACCGAGCTAGGCTACCATATTGAGCTACCACATGCCGCAAATCCTTTGATCTTTGCCGACTTTCCTAGCAACGTTATAACTACTGCCGGCATAACCTCAAATTGTTGTAACCTGAACGGGGGCACATTTCCCATTCAAAAAAGGTCTATACGGGCACGCCAAATTCCAAAGGTCTAGGGGAGGCATGTGTCTCCAGTCCAACCCTGAATCCGCCTATGATAGGTATTGTTATATACAGCTCCTTAATTTTACTGCAGTGTAATGAATGCAGAAAGTTTGACAAACGGCATGGACAACAGAAGAGGATTGTAGATGGAAAAGGAGATCAAAATTAAGAGGGAGAAGAGTGTAGAGAACTCTCTAAAAATGGCAGGTATGAACAGCTGGGAGTGAAAGACCAAAGACAACAACGAATGATGGAGAGAACTAAGGGGAAAGGGACCGAGTGATATGGACACCATCCTACAAGGCACATGGGGTAGACGAAGTCATATTTATAATAAATAACCATTGGAGAGTGACAGTTGGTCAACAATAAGCCTACAAACCATTATTACTTAGATCAACGTGATTTGCATATATAACGAGTTTTGACTGTGTCCAGTAAAACTACAATAATTATAATAATTGCTATATCAACACATTGTAAGTATAGGCACGCTAACTACTGCAACTGAAGCACGTATATTGAACAATAATTCAACATACTTATGAGTGCCATATTTCCACAGCAAAATGGTGTTGTGCTCTGACAACTGGAAGAACATCAACAGTATGTTCCGATGCTGGTTGTTCAATTATTGGCTCGCTTATAAATACTCTTCATGTTTCGCCCAAACTGGCCACCAAAACCTGCACCTGACCGTAATTCGGTAGAATACAAATAACAACACGTCATAACATCAAGTTAGCAGACACAGTGGTATGTATAATATAATTAATCTCTACATCAAATAATTCTTAGAGTCCTACCAACAGTTGAAACTGGAAAAGTAGACAATAAATCAAAATGAAATCAGTTTATTATTGCAGAAAAACATAAACAAGCAAACAATGTTATCTCAGTTTCAGTCATCTCTGTGTACTTTCAATATGTGTAGCCATCACCTCTTCTACACCGATGTTTCTCGATCACCTTACATATGCTGTAAGTGCTATTGTTATGGCGGATGGCACAGATGACCAACATATATACATTAACCTTGCTCCAAATCCAATGCACATTACCAACAAAATGTTATATCTGATTCTGAAATGATGCATGAAATTGTCATGATTTCACCAAATAAACGGGAATAAACCGTTGGTCCCACATAACACATCTATAAATGTTATTTAAAATACAAACTGTAGTATATTGTAATTGATTTGAATAGTGTAAATGTAATAGAGTAACTGTAATTGATGTTGTGCCCCACCATGTGCCTATCATACATCATGTAATACATATAATTACTGGTTTCTGCTATATTCATAAACTTCAAATTAAACATGCACGTACATATATGGTGTATACGTACAAATAAACACATACGCTGGGTACGTATAATTAGATACAGAGGACTCTCGTTAGAAGGAACACATTGGGCTTTGGTCCCTTGTATCCATGGGTATATAACACGGTGGGGGTATAAACAGGGATTTTAAAGTTGTTCTTTTAATTGGCTGTTTCTTACACCAATGTCCATTATAACAAGAGTCAAGTGTATAAACAACACATGTCTGCATGTATGCAGTAGATTGCATAGCTGAACTGAGTCAACTGCCGGGATATCCAACAATCATGACCGGACAATCGGCTTTATTTCAAAACTGCTCTTGCAAAATAATATAACATGATGACAATATGAGCACACTGTGAATATCAGCCTGCAACACATACAACAAAATGTTTCCTGAATTGCAGCAAGGTTCCCGTTTCACCATTGAAACTGCCACATTATTCAAAGGCTCATATGGGTGTTTACAATAGTTCTGCATAGAGTTGATATAGGTTTAATTAGTTCTCAACAATCAAAAATAAACATGGGGTTTCAGTCACCCGGTACCTGCTAGCAGGTCCAGTGATATAACAAAGTGAGATGGGTTCCAAGTGTTTGCATTACTAAACAATTAATAAAAAAACATTTGTTATATTGAAAACATGATATTCATGTTTACATACTAGAAGGCATCTAGATTGTAGAACAAATAAATCAGCAAACAAAACAGATGACTCATAAACAACCACACCACATTTAGAAGACAAAACAAGTTCACATATGATAACTACTACTGGTATCTAGATGTAATTTTTGGTTGTTATTTTCATAAATTTATCTAGATGTACAGTTGGATCCAAACCAATAGCGATGCAGAACTACCGTAATGTTTCACTTGTATCCATCATTTGACCCGTTTCCGCATCACTAACAGTACTGACTCGCAGCACATTCAATCACATCACTGTGAAGAAGTGTTGCGAACAACCACACCACATTTAGAAGACAAAACAAGTTCACAAATGATAACTACTACTGGTATCTAGATGTAATTTTTGGTTGTTATTTTCATAAATTTATCTAGATGTACAGTTGGATCCAAACCAATAGCGATGCAGAACTACCGTAATGTTTCACTTGTATCCATCATTTGACCCGTTTCCGCATCACTAACAGTACTGACTCGCAGCACATTCAATCACATCACTGTGAAGAAGTGTTGCGAATAACATATTTAGAATTTCCTTCCACACCTCGTCTGGAGTTTGTCTCCGTGTCATACATCTTCACTATTTCGCGAAGGTATTTAATCCTGTCCCTAATTTTCCGTTTCTTATTCTTAGTACTGGTGATGGTCTTCAGGTGTTTGCGCATGTTTCTAAGGATACTCAGTTCGGCCTTGATGCCTTCGAGGTTGCTGTCGTCAGTGTCAAGTGGCAGTAGCTGCTCACGTCGCTTTGGCTGCAGAACGTGACGAACCTCGATGGCAATGACTCCGTTCTGCTGATCACCACCAAACCCATGACTGAGAGCATGCGTCTTGCACAAGATGAAGTCAAGGAACATCTTGTTGCAGTAGGGGCAGTTAAAGAGGGTGAATATACGATCACCGACAGGCGCTGCCGCCAGTGGATGGTGGCTGCTGCAGCTAGACCAGTGCTTGTGTAGCTTGCTGTGTGACCCGTGCATCTGTGAGCACTTCTGACAGAGGGGCATCCTCGAGATCGCCAGTGTCTCATGCTGGATGACGGGACAGATGGAGTAGTACCCACCGCAAGCATCCTCGCTGTCACTGGTGTCGTGCGAGTACCGGTAGTGTAGACTACACATGAAGATGTCCTCAAACACATCCCGACACTCTGGGCATGCAACGACCAGTCCCTTGCTCTTGCTATGTTCGTTCATTATGGCCACCATGTGTTTGATGGACACCAGCTTCACAGCGTTCTTGTCGAACATGGCATTGTAGAGACTGGCAGAGAAGTGCTGTGCATTCGCCAGGTGCTCGTTCATCACTAGCCAGATGCGGTTCATGTAGGGGCAGAAATCACATTTGTAGATTGCGAATGTCACTGTGCTTTCTGGCTTTGATGGAGTACTCTTTGTTGATGCAGTGGCCATGGGTGACCGCACTCCGATGGATGATGGAGTTTTCTGTGTTGATTTAGAATTGTCACCATCCTTACTAGATGAAGCTGCAACACCAGTTTCTTCCTGCGATTCATCGCTGGATGAAGAGAGCGAGTCCCTGCTGAATGAAGATGCAACAACTTTGTTGACATCCTGTGATGATCCAGTGGTGTGCGGTGCACCATCTGGTGATGTGTTCACACTGACTATGTCTGGCGCAGCATTCTGTGACACGTTTACCTCTTGTTGACTACCGCACACTTTCTGTTTCTTGTAAGATGTTGATTTGACGACACCGAGCGCCCTCTTGGGACTGGTATGAGAGACACCTGAGTAGAACGTTGGAACCTGGTACTCGTTGTTCTTCTCATCACGCGTCAAGTCAATGACAACAAGATTGCCCTGCGACAAGGACGCATTTTCTGAACTACTCGCAGCAGGCTGTGCACTGGCCATGTTGCCTTTATCAGGCGATTCGTGAAATAGCAGGTCCAGATGATCGGACGAATAGTTCAAACTTGTGTTTGCTGATGGTGATGTGAGCGTGCGAATGTTACTATGGCTATATGAAGCATGGCTGTTAGCGGGTGACACTGGGGTAGTATACTGCGACAACTTTCCTGACTGCACAATGTTGATACTTCCAACATTACTCAGGGGGTCATTGACATTGAGCGGGGTTGCTGTTGAAGGAATCGGTGGTACATTTTGTTGTTGTGCCTCTGTCATACGACCAGAAGGTTTGCGTACAGGTGGGGGTTTATGAGCACGGCCATGCTTAAAACTGTCAAGGCCAAGGCGTGGCTTCAGTCGATCCAATACGTCAGAAACTGGATGCGTGAGGGATTGGATGAGAATTCTGCGAGCCTCCTCCAACTGGTGCCTGGGATACGGGCCATTGTAGTCCATGAGAGTTGCTGGAGGAGGCCAGCTTTGCCACGCCATGGTGCACGGTTTCTAGCCGAAAACTTCTGAAACGCGAAGAACACAAATGTTCAATGAAATAAATGTTGTTACCTCTACTATTTCTTGTGTTATTTTATTTATGTCAATATGCTGTCTCACAACTCAACCAATCTTCCAATTCTTCTTAATTTGGCTATTAATTCAACTATGCATTTCATATCAAATATACCAGAAGGGCATTCACAAATCTATGATAAACTATAAATAAAAATAATAAAATAAAAGTAAAGGTACGTTCTTATATAGCGCAGTATCCAGTCCACAGGACTGCTCAAGGAGGTTTACACTTTACTCCCTGGCAGACCTGTTCAATCGAATACCATCTCGACTTCTCTGGGAAGCATCCAGCCACGCTGGAATTAATGCACGAAGACTATTCGTATGCAAATATCCACCACTGTCTATAGCCAGGTACTCATTCATACAGCTGAGTGAACTGGAGCAATGTATAGTGAACGAACTTGCCCAAGCTTCAACACCGCTGCACAGGATTCGAACCCGGGTTCTCTCGGTCGAGAGTCCGAAGCTCTAGCCACAGGACCACGGCACTACACTATGTTGATACGTTAAATGCTACCTTATTCACTTGCCATAGATATGGGAATAACCGCTGGCAATTTAATGTACTGAAAGTCAATTATGGCATTGCATGCAGCCAATAATAATGTCCTGGAATTTAAATCGAACAGAGTGCCATAGTGGCGCCCTCCATTGTTTCAGTACTCGACTCATCCATTGAAAAAGTAAGTAACTACCTTTGCTTTTTTGAAATACTTCACAAATTGGTAGATCGGAAGCCAATAGTCCAAGGAAGTGAATTAACACAGAAAGTGGTATGTGGACGTACCTTGATGCCTAAGAAGAGATACACTTGCAATGGTCTAATATTAACATAGTTCACATAGTTAATATTGATATTAAATTGATTGATTTAATGTTTGAACGTGTTCTTAAGAACCTGTGTGCAATAACAATTTGTTTAATCAAAACACTCAATATTTACTTTTGTAGTAATGTGTATTTATGTTCCTTATGGGCTAATTATAGAAAAGCCGCTATGCAGCACTTTATTGTTTCCTATAATTTAGAATTATGCACAGCCTATCTATGACATGTAGTGCTAGCCTAATGTGTGTTAGTTCTGACACGGACTGTTGCAATACTAGATTTAGGAAATGCATGTAGTCTTATGAGCAGAATATCTGCATCGACGAACAACATTGTTCATAGTGTTATACACAGTAATGTTTATAACACCTCTGTATTATGCAGGAAGTGGATTAGTGCAATATATACACTATAATATACTTTTTATTTTTACTTTTTTTACTATGGACATAATGCATATTACAAGTACGCTTTTTGGTTTGAAATAAAGATTGATTGACTAAGGCCTGAAGAAAGGCAGCTTCTAATGTGTGCCGAAATGACCGTACTGGCTACTATAGTCACTGGACTGCAACAGTGTGGTCGTGAGGGGATAGCTGAATTCAAAACAGAGCTCTGCGGATTTCTGTGAAGTAATGCGTCGGCGTGGGCCGAAACGACTGGCCGAATCATCTGCCGGAATGTTTCGAAGCCGTCATGAGACTGAGCCGAACCATACGCAAAGCCGTCACGGCGTCGAAGTGATTCACACAGACTTTGTCTTGGAAGTTGGAGTGGGATTTGGTCTTACTCTCATTCAAGCGATTTTCATTACACCAACTTACCTTCTTCTACAAAATAAAACACAACCTCCTGAATATTACGGTTACCCCACCACAACATGTTATACTCCCATGCTCCCGTACTCGAAACAGCGATCCCAACAAATAGTGAAGGTAATACCATATAATAATATGGCATAGTAAAATACATACAAAGACAGTCATGCATAACTACATATGCATACTCATTCTATCAGAGAGTTATACGAGCTTGGAATCTACTCCCCCCAGAAATACATTTAACAAATGGTTGGTGCTAGGGTATTTATTGGTAACTTCTAAAACATACACTTTTGTTTATACGTCCGTCTACCAGCTGCTAAACGCAAACTGCCGTCGTTCGCCAGGGATGCGGTGGACAATCAGCAACTTCGACCAAGACGAACGTTGATTGGTCTAAATCCATCTCTCCGTGTTCGGACGGATGTGAGGACATGCGACTTTAAATTCTCCATTTTCAGTCGACAGCTGGCTATCTTATTCCAAAATGGATGTGGAAGCGGGGGAGATGCTACCAAAATTGGTAGCAGCTGTGGAAATGGTATTGAATTCTCTTACGCCGCATCAGCAACGGCTTGAAGCACACCAAGTAAGTAACTCTTCTATTATCGTCCACCGGCACTAGCTCTTTATGTATACACGGATTCACGGTTCTACCATATATGGGCATCCGTCATCTTAAATAAGTTTTCGAAAACGAGACTGCGAGTAATAAAGACACGTGCGTCGATATAGATAACCATTTCTATGTTAATGTTAGACAGAAGTCTAGACATTTAAAAGGAATTACAGTATCCATTATTCTTATGACAGTGTCAGTGCAAGGTTATATTACAAATGTGACATGTAAATAATTTTAAATGTATTGTTGCAGTTTGTGCTGGGCTTAGGCTATTTCTCGAACAGCTCGGGAAATAACGCTATATAATAGTGTATTTGCAGTTTGGCCTTATTTCTCGAGCAGAAATGCACTTAAGATTCTTTCAGGGCATATATATGTGGATAGATGAATTGTTGCGCCTCTGAGCTCAGATTCCTGGGTGCTATGGAAGTTTATTATTTCAAATACATGCAACGCTACTTTCCATTTAAACTTTTTCTTGCTGTTGATGTCCTCAATCAATTAGTTGATCATTCTGGTATTTTCAGGAGTGTTTGTACTGACTTCATGCATCGTTATGGGGAAATATGACATAGAAAATTATTTTTTGAGCTGCTAGAGAAATAAGGCAGGATTTGATATATATTTCTTTAGCACATCTCAATGTGCATACAAGTACACTTCAGGACCCATATTAATTTATGTCCTCATGTCCAGCAGAGCTTGACAAAATGATGGTAACTAATTCAGCAATTTGATTGGTCATAACAACTTCCAGTTAGCTTGAGAAATAATGACAAAAAATAACATTATTTCTTGGGAAATAAACAGGGTGTTTGTGATGGGTCAGGGTCACTCATGGTGGTCTTCACCGGTTTACCAATACCTACAATACATTGCATTTAAGAGGAATCAACACACTCTTCCCTCATTATGTCCACCAGAGAGGAAACTACATATTAATATAATAATATGGTCACTTGTAACTTTTTTGTTTTATTTTATAATATGACTAAATAAACCTAACTGCCTACGGTGACCATAAGCATAACTGCATAGACTTGACATGGGTGATTGGGATGGATAACAACATTTTGTTACTGGTCCAGAATATCAACATTTTTGCAGGACAACGGGGATCCCATGGAACAATAACATATTCAAACTCTAATGAACTTGATTTACTAATTATTATTACAAAGAATAAGAGCAATAAAACATCAAAAGAATAAATCTTTGCAGATAAATGGAGTGCTGAGTAACACGAATCTTCTGTTTGTTAGGCCTGTGAAGACTTCAAGGAGAATTCACCTCTGTGTGCAAGATGCGGGGTCCTGATGGCAAACATGGCTCAGTCAGACATCACCCGCCATTTTGGTCTTCAGCTGCTTGAACACAGTGTCAAGTAAGCATTTTCTATGTATTGAAAACAGTATTAAGTAGGCATATTCTATGTGACAAAACAGTGACAAGTAAACATGTTCTATATGGTAAAAACACAGTGTCAGGTTATCATTTTCAAAGGTTAAAAACATGGTGTAAAATATGCATTTTCACAAATTGTGTGAAAACACAGTGTCAACTAGGTGTTTTCTATGTGGTGAAAACACAGTGTCAGGTCAGCTTTTTCTGTGGGTAAACATGATGTGAAGTAGGCATTTTCTATCTAAAGTAAAAACACAGTGACTGTATGTACTGAAGTATATATTTTCTGTCGTGAAAACTGTTTATTAAGTAAGCATTTGTTATGATTAAAACACCATCAAGTAGACATTTTCTATCAATGACTATCCGGGTATTGTAAAAAGACAATGTCAAATACCTGTTGAAAGTTTTTTCTATGGTGAATAGACAGTGTCGAGTAATAATTTTTTATATGCTTAAAAATAGTGTCATGTAGATATTTTCCATGGTGAAAACACAATGAATATAAATGTACCTTCTATACTAATTGTAATCTACGATCAAAACAAACACACATGATTTTTATTGGAAACAAATTTGGACATACAAAATGTGATATGTGTATAGTTCTGCGTTTTCTCACATAACTTGATGGAAATTGATGTGCCTATGTGTCAATGCATTTATGCAGCAGGGTGAGTTATGTTTGATTTTCTAGATATCGTTGGAACAACATGGCTGCAGAAGAAAAACTCTTCATCAAAGAAAATACACTCGAGTTGCTTGCAAAAGTAAGTTATATACTATTCAGCATACCTGAAACCAGATGTTTTGCAGACTTCATCGATTTTGACATAACATGGTGTTCAAAACAGATATTACATTATTCAAAGAATCTTGAAAGTTTTCCACTATGTTCGATGAAACTGCAATTCTTCTATCAACTGAAAACAGGGATTCTAATACAGGAGATTCATCCTGTAAGAAGCATACACCACACATATTGATATTTGTTATAGGGGACATTTGGCACCACAATGCATAATGGTATTTGTTGTAGGGACATTTGCAGACACAATATATGAGATTTGTTGTAGGCGACATTAACAAATACAACACATTATGATATTTGTTGTAGGGGACATCAGCAGACATAATAAATTGGTGATATATGTTGTAGGGGACCCATGACCTGTTATCTGAGCACGCACACATCAAGGACGGTCTGTCGCGTATCATGGTTGAGATGATCAAGCGAGAGTGGCCGCAGCACTGGCCCACTCTCATGCAGGAGCTCAACGCCATCTGTAAACTTGGGGTAAGATCACATCAATGCAATATTCAGTCAGCTTAATTTCTTTTTGCTCATGTTTCTTTGGAAGACCGAATAAAAATATGTATGGAAAAGTATTAGCTTTGGATATGTTTAGAAATTCATTCCATAAGTGGTGTGGTCGCAGTAGTAAAAGGTAAAAAAATAAAGGTAAGGTTTTATACAGCACAATATCCAGTCATTAGTACTGTTCAGTCGAACACCATCTCGACTTCTCTGGGAAGCATTCAGCCATGCTGCAATTAATGCATGAGGCTATATTCGTACACAAACATCCTGTCTATAGCCAGGTACTTATTCGTACAGCTGAGTGAACCGGTGCAATGTAAAGTGAACGAACTTGCTCAAGGTTCGACACCGCATCACAGGATTCAAACCCAGATTCTCTCGATTGAGAGTCCGTTGCTCTAACCACTGCGTCACTGCACTCCATGAGGTGTGTTCGTAACAAGGTTGTGTTTGCAGCTGACTCAGACAGGGCTGGTGTGGTCATTGTAGAAAGGGACGTTTGTAGTAACAAGGTGTTTTATTTGCTGCTGACACAGATGGAGCTGGATTGATCATTGTAGTAAGAGATGTTCTTAGTAACAAGGTGCTGTATTTGCAGCTGACACAGACAGAGCTAGTGTAGTTGTTGTAGTAAGGGATGTTCATATTAACAAGGTGTTTTATTTTCAGCTGACACAGACGGAGCTGGATTGGTCATTGTAGTAAGGGATGTTTGTATTAATAAGATGTTGTGTTTGCAGCTGACATACAACTGGTATGGTCGTTCTGGTAAGAAATGTTAGTAACAAGTTCCTGTGTTTGCAGCTGACCCAGACAGAGCTGGTACGGTCACAATAATAAGGGATGGTCATAGTAACAAGGTCCTGTGTTTGCAGCTGACTCAGACGGAGCTTGTGTTGCTGGTGTTCCTGAGACTGGATGAAGACATCGTCATGTTCCAGAACGTCCCTCAGCAGCGGAGACGAGAGATCCAGCAGGCTCTCACTAGCAACATGGCTGAGCTGTACAATTACTTCATCACAACTCTACAGACCAGCTACAACGGCTACAAGCAGCTGGTGAGTACTGTAACATACTAACAGTCGAACCTCAGTTTACGGACACTGCAGTAAAACAGCCATCTCTAAATTAAGGTCACCCTAGGGCAGCCCAAAATAAAAAGTTTTCATAACAATCAAGCATAGGAATTAATCCCACTAATATGGTTATGTTGCTATTCAGGTCAGTTTTGGTAAATCCCAATGTTCCACTGTATATTGATAATCTGACTATAATCACACTTAAGTAGGAACCATCTGTGATGTTTTAATTTTTTTCCAAAATTCATTCCTGCCTTTTGTACATTTGTTCTAAGGTTGAATAAATCATCCCCAACTTATCAGCGCATGGTTTACATAGCTTGGAGCAATTGTAGAAAACATGCATAATGTTGTGAACTACTGTTCCAAGTTGCTTAATAGTCATCATCAAAGGTCCACTACAAATACTTTGTGAAACAGGCCCCTGCTCTGTGTGACTATGTGCATGTATGCAGTGCCTTCTGGGACATAATGTCAAACTAACGACATGGTTGCTAGGTTGCTGTCCTGACCATGATGACAAAGATCTACAGCCTTTTATAAAGTGCCAGGTTATCTCTTAGTATGGCTATTTATATACAATAGTACAATGTACTAATTATATAAATCTTGATCATTTTTCAATTCAGTAACAGCTGTTTAATTAACAGTATTTACTAAACATGCAGTCATGCATAGGCAGTTCAGCTAAGATCGGCATCGTAGCAATTTTAGATTCAAGTTGAATTTTGTTGATAAACATTAATTAATTCAATATTCAACGGTCTTCAACAGTGCATATGAAATTTGAAAGTTATGTTTGTGTGTTGTTATTTATTATAAATTTCCGTGCTGTTTTGTCCCAATGCAGCCACCAAATGTGGAGCTAACCATGGCGAACTGCAAGGTATCGCAAGCCGTCCTGTGCACACTGTCTGCCTATGTTGACTGGATCAGTATGACTTACATAGTGGACAACAGTGGCCTTCTCCTACAGCTGCTGTGTACCATGCTTCATGACAACTTCCTCCAGCTACCTGCTGCTGAATGTCTGCTCACTATAACCAATCGCAAGGTAACATTCACTTTAGTGCAGGACCGCTGCACAGGAGAACACAGCAAGAAATGATGTTGATGTGTATTAAAAGAAATGTGTAAAATGCATGTGAAGACTCTTACAGTGTTGTTCAGTTCTGATGACCTTTGTGTAAAACCTCAAGATTGTTCATTTCAAATATAAATTATAACTTTGTATATATGTGATATGACTCCATTCAGGGTGACTCTATTCGGTGAAGAGAATTACTTGATTTGAAATGTGCTTGTGTGAATTCAAGTTTGATTCAACAAAAGTAACCATTTCAAGCCTTGTAAATTACAAGAAGTTAAGATCTGATGGATTGGCGTTGTTAGTGATGATAATACTTGTGTTTTGGCAGGGTAAAATCGAAGACAGAAAACCCTTGTTGATTCTGTTTAATGATGACGCCATGTCAACCATTTTGAATGCTGCCATGTGAGTACGGATATCTCCACATCCTGTGTTGAATGGAGGCATGTTTAGAACTAGGCAAACCAGTGAGTTTTGTTCAATCATAGCATATTATATCAGTGTAAGTAAGTTATTTTGTGTCATCTAAATGTTTTTGGATTTTAATAGAAAATTATGTAACCTTTCGAGAAATGTACAGTTTACTTGGTGATATTTGCACACTGAACACATAAAAATACAAATTTAGAAGAATATGCAAGTCTCAAAAAATGGCTTGGCACTTCTTGTATGTCTGCTGAATTTTAGCTGGCACTGAAACTCTTTAACAAACCGTGCCTGGTCCAAGTATTGAATCCCAAACTTTGGCATGTGAAATTACTGTGATGGCACACTACTACCGCAGCATTAATGGTATTGTCTGTTGAAGACTATTTAGATATGTGAATTGTGTTTACAGAAAGGCGTCGGAGCATTCAGCGTTTGATGAGACGCGTTACCTGTTTCTCAAGAAACTGTGCCAGGTGTTGACAGCACTGGGCCACCAGCTGTGTGCACTCTGGGTACGTCACAAGCTCAACTTTGTTTAGTTGTTTACCCCTTTAGACCCTACGTCATTTTATGAAACACTCCGAATCCCCGCAGTGCGCTCACAACATCACCAAGATGTGGGTGGTCTTAGTTTTTTGCATTTAACTTTTTTGTACTTTATTACCTAACATTGCAAGTTGTGCTTATCGTAAAGATAATTGAATTCCGAACAAGCTGGTGCTAAATATACAAATCAATTTTTAAGTTAAGCATGTGAGACGTGATACCCTGTGTCTGTGTGTGTCAGCATAGAATGCTGTGTATATCTACAAACTCTTTGTGTCAGTTGATAATTTAACAATTAATTAAACAACCTTCCAGTACAAGCTACATGAGAAAATACACCCAATGCACAGCAGATACACTAAAGAATCCATTGACACAAGTTACATAAGTATCCAGAAGATGGCGCCACCTCCACGCATTGTCAAAGCTAAAAACACATTCGGGTGCTTGGGAAAGTGGGCTTCCGGACGTTTTCGGGTATTCAGGTCTAAAGAATTAAAGTTCATTCCACAGTTGATTTAGTCACCATGAATCAGATTTATTGAAGTGCGAATCTAAAATGCACAGTTAGGAAAAGAATGCATACTTTTTTAATAAAATAATTGAAAGAATTGACTTTGCTAATTTCAGACCTGTGAAAAGTTGCATGTTGATATAAAACAAAACTGAGATGGTAAACCATTACTAGGTTATTTTAAATCAAAAATGTTGTTCGGAACTGACGGATATAAATTGTTCAGTAACTTTTGTTTATTATTCTCAGTAACTTATTTGCACTACTGGTACTCTGAAGTGAATAACATTTTAATGTTCATTCGAACATGGCTGACAGACAGCCAGCAATGTGATCCTGTGTGTTCCATGTACTGTTGGGTTGATTCAGCAAGGATTTCTAGGAAATTACTAAATCTCCACATTACAAACAAAAACATTGTTTGACTTGGTAAGACAGTAATTGAACAGCTTTGCCACAATAGCATAAAAACGAATTGTTTTGATGATTGACTGAAGTGTCCCTCTGAAGTGTCGGTTGTTATGTGTGGTTGTAGGGTTCAACAGAAGACGTCGCCCAGCCGCCAAACTTCCAGAAATACCTGAAGGCTATTCTTGCCTTTACCCTGCACCCCAGTCAGGTATGACTGTTCCATCACATCAACTGCTTAAAATATCAGAGGGTGTACTTAGAAACTAATTTTATCCCACTACTCTTGATTTCTACCCAAGCATTTTCAAATTTATCTATTTCCTGACCTAGCTTTGTCAACACAAGTTGGCGCATTTTTCTCTGTCCAAATCCGGTCTTCTAAATTGGTATATCACTATAGACAGTGGAGGATATGTATGAATGCAGTAATTGCCACATGGCTGAATGATTTCCTGATCAGTTAAAATAGTGTTTGACAGTTCGAATTAACAGGACTATCAGGGGGTGATCTGTGAAACACTGGGTAGTTCTAAGGATTGGATAATGTGCAATGTATGAATTTGTTCTTCACTGATTCTGATAAACCCTTCCCTAATTACTAAATATAAAATTATTACCAAGGGGCTGTTAAAATTGATGTCACTACATAAGTATGTTGCCTTTAATGATAAAATTGGCCGATTGCTTTGGTGACATCCTAGACAAGTTTCAATGTCCCAGCTTTTCCATTTGTTAACATTATATCCTTTTTGCAGAACATTGTATGAATATGAATAAATTTATTTAATTTAAAGGAAATAAAAATAAGGCATTAGCTATAATCCTTTTTCCATGTGTACACAAAGTTTAACATTGTATGTAACATTTGATAACATTAAACAAATACAGAAAAATACATTTGTACCATAAATTCGATTTTAAGCCCGTCTGTGAAGCGATTCCCACGGAAAATAACATTTTAATGAGCTAGGCGATCACGTGGTATCGTGACGTCACTTATGACACGCACTCGCATCAGGCCGACCCTTTCCATGCATTCAGAGCATGTTTACAAGGATAGCTTTTGGGTCAAAACGAGCGTCAGAACGAGTTATTGTGCAATATTCCGACGTAATACAAACACTAGTCATCATAGAGGAACAAACATTTATCCTACGGTTCCACATGAATCGAATTTTATTCAAAACAACGAATGCGAATGGGCCTACAAGTCGACTAGGTTTCGCCGAGCTTGGGCTCGTTTTCAGAATAATTATATCGAATGCAACCAACGGGAGATAATCTACACCAATAAACATACATAGCAAACATATATTGTATCCAGCTACATAAAGTAACGTGTATAATCTCATAATATCTCTAGAATATCGATATATGAAGGAGTTGTACAATTTATCATAACAACTTAAATCGGTGAGAGTGTTACCGTTGGTCCCGCTAGCTCAGTGGGTAGGTGCGTTGGTTACTTGTCATTTATTTTACAATCGGGTGACGCCGGTTCAATCCTGACAGCATGCAAACTTTTGATTTTCTTTACACTTTTTTTAATGTTTTCACGAAGTAATATAAACAAAATCATTTTATACTATAATGCACTGTTTGTAAATAGTTTTTTATTTTTGTAGTAATTATTTATTCGCCACAAAAATGAAAACATGGTCATTATATAACGATGTTTCTAAATTTTATTTATCCAAACAAATATAATGTAATGAATATATAATTTATTAATTGTAAATATATTGTACGGTAATATATTGTAATTATATATGTGAAAACAGATTGAGATCTGTCTGGATAAATACAGTTCAGAAACATCGTTATATATAATGACCATATTTTCATTTTTCTGGCGAATAAATAATTACTACAAAAATAAAAAAACTATTTACAAACAGTGCATTATAGTATAAAATGATTTTGTTTATATTACTTCGTGAAAACATAAACAAAAAAAGTGTAAAGAAAATCAAAAGTTTGCATGCTGTCAGGATTGAACCGGCGTCACCCGATTGTAAAATAGACGATAAGTAACCAACGCGCCTACCCACTGAGCTAGCGGGACCAACGGAAACTCTCTCACTGATTTAAGTTGTTATGATAAATTGTACAACTCCTTCATATATCGATATTCTAGTGATATTATGAGATTATACACATTACTTTATGTAGCTGGATACAATATAAGTTTGCTATGTATGTTTATTGGTGTAGATTATCTCCCGTTGGTTGCATTCGATATAATTATTCTGAAAACGAGCCCAAGCTCGGCGAAACCTAGTCGACTTGTAGGCCCATTCGCATTCATTGTTTTGAATAAAATTCGATTCATGTGGAACCGTAAAATAAATGTTTGTTCCTCTATGATGACCAGTGTTTGTATTATGTCGGAATATTGCACAATAACTTGTTCTGACGCTCGTTTCGACCCAAAAGCTATACTTGTAAACATGCTCTGAATGCATGCAAAGGGTTGGCCTGATGCGAGTTTGAGTCATAAGTGACGTCACATCTCGGCATCCCGAAAAGCGTGCCAAAAATATGCATATTCGAAAATGTCCGGATGCACACCATAAAATGTAGAATTTCTAATTTATTGAATTTTTTTTTTGGGGGCTTGGTGGACGTGGAAATAGATAGCAGGATGTACTATAACATGAATTCGAGCAATAGATGTTTTTATTCCCTTTAAAACTCATAAATTAGCACATAAAAATTTGTATGTTTAGAAAAAAATGAGTAAAATCTATATAAATGGGTAAACAAATATTTAAAAAAGTTAAACAAGCGAGATAAAGGAGTTTTTAAAAATATAACAAATAATGAAATAAATATGTAAAAAATGTGATATAGAGTCACCATTTTACAACATAAGAGTGATTTTGAACAGCAAGTCCACATGGACCCATTAACCTTTATAGACCTGAATTTTTTTCAGAAATGTTGTCGATAATCCGTAACACTTCGTTCGGATCTGTGATCAAATGTGATCACAGCGCCATAGTTGCCAGCTCTGGTTGAACACGATTTCGGCAGTGGCACTAAAATCTCGATTGCAAGTGTAAAACTACATATCTCGCAACGCCATTACAACAGATAATACCTAGTCTATTCAGCTATTGCTCAATACCCATATCCCCCTCTAAGAAGCAATAGAAAAAACGCACCTGACAACATATGACCACCACTATGCCATCACGCAATATATTGCATGACCGGTCTGTAAAGGTTAACAACATACATTTTATCACCTCAAAGTGAGTATTAAGCACCCGTTTTCTGAAACCATAAATTGTATGCCAAGCATGATATTGCTACCACGTTGAGTTGACACAGACTACAATATTCCCTTGTTTGCCGTCCAGGTGCTGGGGAGCTACACCCAGTCCTTGTGGGGGATGTTCCTCCGTCACCCCCAGATACGTCAGGATGCCATCCTTGTCTCATGCATCCCCGAAGTGGTCAAGACAACCATCACAACTCTCATCAAAGTTGGTATTTAATGCCTACGTAAATATAAACATAATCCAGCCATCGTACTGTCATATTAAGGACATGGGCACCTCGTGGAATGTCGTATTTTAATTAACTGTCATATCGTAAAAACCACTTGTCACATATTGACAAAATTTACAGTGTATTAACGAATGAATAGAAGGTCTCATATGATGGAGGTTGTTTTGTGGAACGTTCCATAAAAAAATTAAATCCTACATTTTGTTTTAACAGATGACATATGTAGTTGTGCAGTGAGGTAACTTTGCTGAATTAATAGTAATACCTTTAATATTTCTTTATAAATAAAAAATAATGTCATAAAAATTCATTTTTATAACAAAATTAGAATACAATATTTCACGAGGAGCCTATGTATTTAATGAGTACATAGTCCAGTTACTGTACCATCTTCTTGAGACAGAAGCTGCTTAACACACCAGCACACATGTGTATCGACCTATGGATTTATCCCCCATACCTAAAAAGCCCGAAACTCTGAAAGGTCACAATATGATTGGTTAATACCTCGCTGGACAAACAAAGAATGTGAAGATGGTTGGACAGGTAGTTACATGGATTTCCTTGAATTGCTCTAAGCTGTTAGTCATGTGTGCCTAGTTCTCACAACTGAGAATGACGAAGACAGCAAGTTGGCAAAAGTGACTGATTTTGTAAACGTCCATGCAATGTTTGGTATATGTGTCAGGTGCAGGGTGACACTATTACAGCCCCTGGCCCGAGAGGATGCTAGATACTAGTGCAATTTGGTATAGTTATGTTTTTTATAAAATGTGTCCACAATTAAACATTGATCATTAATAATTTACAAAAATGTTTCTTTATTAAAATTGAATATTACTTAAAACAGCATACAGTATTAACATTATATGTAGCTCTGTGTTTTGGAAGTTGCTACTTTAGCAATCTTAACAATTTGAGCAATAATGATGATGCAAAACTGTGATTTGCATAAGGCTTATATATATATAAAGTTATTATTTGTTGAATTTATAAATATGTATTTTAACATGTTAGATATGAAAAAGGCAATATTTACAAATAAGCTGAAGGTGTGTGAGGTGAAATTGTACATCATATTTTCCACGTGTCAAACTTTACTTATTTTATGATTTTGTTTGTTTTCATTAAGCTTTGGTATTTTTAGGTTGGATTCCCATCCTTAGACAACAGCCCAAGCTGCGCCTATGCAAAGCTGGACTTTGACAGCGACGAAGACTTCAACTTGTTTTTCTCAAGTGAGAATTTTATTTCTTTGCAAATGGCATGCCATAAGTAATTCATAACATGTTATTTTTGCCATATAACTATTAATGCTGTGTAGTGATATCGTCACTTCACTTTAATTTGCCAGCCGAGTTCATTATTAGAAATAAGTATATACCCTCATGCAGACATATACTTCTAACAAAATGAACACAAAATCTACACATTTACACTCAATATAATTATTTCAACGACAACATTCTTTGTTGATGTGACATGCTGTAGTACATATTGTTAACATGTTGTCATGTACCATGTTGTCATGTACCATGTTGTCATACACCATGTTGTCACGTACAATGTTGTCATGTACCATGTTGTCATACACCATGTTGTCATACACCATGTTGTCATACACCATGTTGTCATGTACCATGTTGTCATACACCATGTTGTCATACACCATGTTGTCATACACCATGTTGTCATACACCATGTTGTCATACACCATGTTGTCATGTACCATGTTGTCATATACCATGTTGTCATACACCATGTTGTCACGTACAATGTTGTCACGTATAATGTTGTCATGTACCATGTTGTCATACACCATGTTGTCATGTACCATGTTGTCATACACCATGTTGTCATATACCATGTTGTCACGTACCATGTTGTCATGTACCATGTTGTCATGTACCATGTTGTCATGTACCATGTTGTCATGTACCATGTTGTCATGTACCATGTTGTCATACACCATGTTGTCATACACCATGTTGTCATGTACCATGTTGTCATGTACCATGTTGTCATATACCATGTTGTCACGTACAATGTTGTCACGTACCATGTTGTCATGTACCATGTTGTCATGTACCATGTTGTCATGTACCATGTTGTCATACACCATGTTGTCATACACCATGTTGTCATGTACCATGTTGTCATACACCATGTTGTCACGTACCATGTTGTCACGTACCATGTTGTCACGTACCATGTTGTCACGTACCATGTTGTCATGTACCATGTTGTCATGTACCATGTTGTCATGTACCATGTTGTCATACACCATGTTGTCATACACCATGTTGTCATGTACCATGTTGTCATGTACCATGTTGTCATATACCATGTTGTCATACACCATGTTGTCACGTACAATGTTGTCACGTACCATGTTGTCATGTACCATGTTGTCATACACCATGTTGTCATACACCATGTTGTCATACACCATGTTGTCATGTACCATGTTCTCTCTTTGCTGCTGCATCTAGAGTATCGTGCCGAGATAGCTGAAGTGTTGAGAACAGCGACACTTCTTGCCCCGATGGTGACGTTTGAAGTTGTCACCAGGTGGCTTGAGGCACAGTTGAAGAAACCACTCGATATCGGAGAAGGTGAGAATTTGAAAGCACCAGTTTCTTGTGTATTTTGTGTTTAACAGAGTCACCTCTTTGAAAAATAGAATACCTGTTCATTCATGCTGGTAAAAGCTATATATAAGTTTCTCAAAATAACAACTTGTTCATACAATTTGCCTGTAGTAACGACCCTTGAACTTGGCCATAACGTTGCTCTTTGGATGGCCAACAGAAAGTGTAGTAATACAACTCGCATGATGGACTGTGTTGAATATTGATTTGCGTATGATAATATTCGTAACAAGATTCATCTGTTCACTTTGAAGAAACAAAAAAAAATTAATGGAACAGAACTAAAGTGATATGATTAGATGATCCTATCAGATTCAGAGAGACCATTGTTGCCTCTCCAGCCTTCCTTTGAAACCTGTCCTGATGAGATAGTTCTGTCAGGATCAGAGAAAACGATCATTCTAACCTCTCCAGCCATCCTGTGATACCTGTCATCGACCTATTCAGAGATTGGTTCATTTTGGCTATACGCTGGTATCCTGGGTAGAATTGTGTTCATCTGTACAGCACGAAATTCAATTTATGCAAACAATGACAAGAACAAATGTGACGCCTGTCATCCTCGCAAGCCAGGGCTATTTGCCATGCAAAACTAGCCCTGGCTGATCCCCTACGCAAAGTGCGGAAGTTAGCCGAGTCAAACTAGTAATTGACTTCGCCAGTCGCGGCTGCATCACCCGTGAGTACAGTACAAATACATGCCCCAATTTGAAGCCGGATAAACGACTTCTGGGAATCCCAATATATAATGACCCATTCGCCCATTAGCACGAGCAGCTGAACGGTATTGTGTATTCGAATAATTGCTTTTACTTCCTAAACATTGCATGTAACACGAGCCACAGTTGGTTGAAATTAGTTTTATTACGGCCACCTGATCTGCCTAGATCTACTGATCTAGTGAACGATTTCATAGGTTGAGCTTAAATTCAGAGTTTCGCAAAGCGATCAGCCAGGGGTACTGCTGGCTGGCACTGACGTAATCAGCAGCAGCGACCCCTGGCGTGCGAGGATGATGCCTGCAGTCAAAGTGAGTTTGATATACCACACATAAATAGTTTAAATCGGCAGTAAAATCACAATGCAAACAAACGTTTCTGCAATACATTCTTCTGTTTACATTGTGAATGCTTCCCCACAATTACACACGTGCACATGCACAGAAGTGTAAATTGGTGTTCTCCAAACAGGTCAATGATAGGTTGATTGCGTGACTGCAGGTTCAGAGCGTGGCCACTGTAACCTGAGTTCCCCAGCGTTCCTTGAGTGGGACGCTCTCACGGTGTTCCTGGAGAGTGTCATGTCGAGACTGAAGCTCCCTGACACGCCCCCCTCCGTACAACAGGACGGCATCAGACTCATGGAGGCGGCTCTCGTATACAACACGAATGTACGTCCCAAGTCCTCACTCATTACATTTGTTTGGTTGAAATCCATATCGCTGATATGAAATTCCATATAAATCCATGGTTAGCCAGTTCTACTTCAATCTAGTGTCACCATCTCTCAGGGCAGCCACTTAGTCAGAGACTCCTGTCTCATTATTGGAATGGCTTTTTGCAAAATTGCAACAGGTTTTTTTTTAATAGTGAGTCTTGGTCTTTAGATAACAGGATTTTTATTTTTCAGATACCATGATCTTTGTTATTTACCATAACCTGTTTTTATTTTCTAAATAATAAGGTCAAACAGTATTTTGTGAGCCTCAGAGGGTACCGTTGGAGGTTTTCAGAAGCCTCAACCCCCTGAATATTCACCATGTTCTGATGCCTATGACCAATGCATGTGTAACAGGGTTTTTCATGAGCACAACAGGTAAATAAAAATGAGAACGATCCTGGCTTAGGATCTGTCTTAAGCTACAAAATATACTGACACAAATATCCAAAACCAAATCCACTAGGTCTTGTTGAAAATATGGTTGGCATCAATACTATTCTCTCTTTGACCGCTGTAAGTTAGTCATTCAATTTTATGCATATATGCAATACAAGAAAATATGTAATTTATCCCAATTTTTCAATTTGAAGCAAATCCATATTACAAAAATTTTCCTTCAAAAATCAAAAGAATCCTTTTTATATATAAAAAAATCTGTCCGATGTGGCATATCTAATACAAAATAAAATATGTCCCATCTTACCATCGCAAATTCACAAAGGGCATCAGTGTGTTGTTAAACTTTCTCCTAACATCTTGTTATGTTAGTTTTTCCACCACAGCTTCAGGGGGAATAAAGAGTCTTCCTCCCATTGCTCCCTCCCTATTCTCACCTATTGTTGAAAAACTACATTATCTTGAAGACCTGATGGGAAGGTATAAACAGTGAGCACAATGTTAACTTAGTTATATTATTAGTTTCTAGTTCCACATACATTTCCGAATATCTCACATCACTTATGAACAAAACAAATTACCCTACCTACTCATCCTGATGACATTTGCTTCCTCACAGGATCCTCTCATCTTGATTGTTATATTAATAATGTTTGCCTCCTCACAGAATCATCTCATCCTGACTGTTACATTGATGATGTTTGACTCCTCACATGATCCTCTCATCCCGACTGTTGCATTGATGATGTTTGCCTCATCACAGGATCCTCTCATCCTGACTGTTATATTGATGATGTTTGCCTCATCATAGGATCCTCTCATCCTGACTGTTACATTGATGATGTTTGCCTCGTCACATGATCCTCTCATACTGACTGTTACATTGATGATGTTTGCCTCGTCACAGGATCCTCTCATCCTGACTGTTACATTGATGATGTTTGCCTCGTCACAGGATCCTCTCATCCTGACTGTTACATTGATGATGTTTAACTCCTCACAGGATCCTCTCATCCTGACTGTTACATTGATGATGTTTGCCTCGTCACATGATCCTCTCATCCTGACTGTTACATTGATAATGTTTGCCTCCTCACAGGATCCTCTCATCCTGACTGTTACATTGATAATGTTTGCCTCCTCACAGGATCCTCTCATCCTGACTGTTACATTGATAATGTTTGACTCCTCACATGATCCTCTCATCCTGACTGTTACATTAATAATGTTTGCCTCCTCACAGGATCCTCTCATCCTGACTGTTACATTGATGATGTTTGACTCCTCACATGATCCTCTCATCCTGACTGTTACATTGATGATGTTTGACTCCTCACATGATCCTCTCATCCTGACTGTTACATTGATGATGTTTGCCTCGTCACAGGATCCTCTCATCCTGACTTATATTGATGATGTTTGCCTCGTCACAGGATCCTCTCATCCTAACTGTTACATTGATGATGTTTGCCTCGTCATATGATCCTCTCATCCTGACTGTTATGTTGATGATGTTTGCCTCGTCACATGATCCTCTCATCCTGACTGTTATATTGATGATGTTTGCCTCGTCACATGATCCTCTCACCCTGACTGTTACATTGATAATGTTTGCCTCCTCACAGGATCCTCTCATCCTGACTGTTACATTGATGATGTTTGCCTCGTCATATGATCCTCTCACCCTGACTGTTACATTGATGATGTTTGCCTCATCACATGATCCTCTCATCCTGACTGTTACATTGATGATGTTTGACTCCTCACATGATCCTCTCATCCTGACTGTTACATTGATAATGTTTGCCTCCTCATAGGATCCTCTCATCCTGACTGTTACATTGATGATGTTTGACTCCTCACATGATCCTCTCATCCTGACTGTTACATTGATAATGTTTGCCTCCTCACAGGATCCTCTCATCCTGACTGTTACATTGATGCTGTTTGACTCCTCACATGATCCTCTCATCCTGACTGTTACATTGATAATGTTTGCCTCCTCACAGTATCCTCTCATCCTGACTGTTACATTGATGATGTTTGCCTCCTCACATTATCCTCTCATCCTGACTGTTACATTGATAATGTTTGCCTCCTCACAGGATCCTCTCATCCTGACTGTTACATTGATGATGTTTGCCTCCTCACAGGATCCTCTCATCCTGACTGTTACATTGATGATGTTTGCCTCCTCACAGGATCCTCTCATCCTCTCCTGTGTTCTCTCCTGCATCTCGGCACTCTTCATCTTCATTGAACATGCCCCAGAGATCCTGCCCCAAGTTTTGGAGAAGGTCGGTCCGCCAACAGTCAACTACAGGATATTCAGAAAAATAGCAAACTGTTTCTCTGGATTTGCATAACTTTTTATTATGGCTGTTTTGTATTTACATTTGGTAATTTGTTTTCACTATACATGTTTTGGTAAAGCACTGCTACAACGAAAGGTAAGGCCTTCTTTACTTCTGATACCACAGTCTCGTATAGTCATAGGTAGAAGCTTTATTTCATGATGACGACCATGTCACCTATTGCATCATGATTACCAGTGGGCCATAACTCAGACACACACACACGCACACACACACGCATGCACGCAACACCCACACACACACCCACATCCACATCTATACAACAATAAAATATAAATAATAATAATAAATAAAACATAAAATTTTGTTACAGTTAAAACAAAATCATGAATCAGTTGACCAGTTCTGGACATAAGGAAGAAAACAATAAAAATAGTAAAAAATATAATGAAATCATCATGAAGGCAGTTATACAGGCATATAATTTGGATAATGCTTACAACTGTAAACATCCTTCCCGAGAAGTGTTAAAAACAGTGTTTTAAAGCTCACTACAGTGTTCGCATTTTTATACTGTTCTTTATAGATCTTCTCAACAGTTGTGTTCAACATAGAGGGTCAGACGAAGGCTACACGGAGTAAGGCCGTGCGCAATGTACGAAGACATGCCTGCTCCGTCATGATCAAGATCTCCAAGCAGTACCCCCAGCTGCTCGTTGTAAGTCCACGCTTCACTGATTACTGCTCTCTATTACTGATTTCATTCCCATAGTTTTGTTTTCATAATACCCTCAAATAAGTTCATCTGTATGGTCATGTATTGACAACCAAGAAGTAATAGTTTTCTTGAACGGTTGACTGCTGCTGTCTTCAGTAGAGTTGTTCTTGTCTGCAGCCAGCGTTTGACCAGTTGTACAGCCACATCAAGAAACTGAGTGAGGATCCTGACGAACTGTCACAGATGGAGAAGTGTACACTCAGTGAATCCCTCATTCTCATCAGGTTTGTTTCCACATCCCGTCTTAGCTCAAACACTCAGTGAATCCCTCATTCTCATCAGGTTTGTTTCCACATCCCTTCTTAGCTCAATCACTCAGTGAATCCCTCACTTTCATCAGGTCTGTTTCCACATCCCTTCTTAGCTCAAACACTCAGTGAATCTCTCATTCTCACCAGGTCTGTTTTCACATCCCTTCTTAGCTCAATCACTCAGTGAATCTCTCATTCCCATCAGGTCTGTTTCCACATCCCTAATTAGCTCAATCACTCAGTGAATCTCTCATTCTCATCAGGTCTGTTTCCACATCCCTTCTTAGCTCAATCACTCAGTGAATCTCTCATTCTCTCAGGTCTATTCACATTTCCCTTCTTAACCTGGTCTCTCAAATAATACATTCTTAACTCATTCATTGAATCTCTCACTCTTGTTTAAATCTCTCCGTGAATCTCTTATTCTCAGCATGTCCGTTCACACAACCTATTTCCACCTATCTCTCTATATAGATAGATAACAAACACCCCCCCTGGTGGTTTCTTTCACCCCTGGTGGATACCCTTAGCACTATTTGTAAATTACATCACAATGGCATAACCAGTCACCAAACTAAGAACAGTCCAACAAAATGTTACTCATACATCCCGTAAAGCACCTTTTCATAATAGACAAGTGATTTTTAACGATACTTTTGGTTGCTGTAGCAAATGGGACTAAGTTTATAGCGGACATCCACCAGGGTGGTAACAATACCACCGCTGGTTATCAGGCATAATTACATAAAGAGCTCACTCTCATTGACTTTATTAATACAGTTTATTATATGTGTGTCTAATTCATCTTATGCATCCTTTTGTCACAATTATAAGTACACCATTGTAGGTTTGCCATCTGCAGTCTTCCAGGAAAGTACCAGTGTGAGTAATAATTATGTTAATGAAAGGTGCATATCTCACATTTTGGAAATGAAGTTCTGTCTACATAATTTAATCAAATTATTAAATCACTGACTGTGCTGACAATGAGTTGAATGGAATTGTATGGAACTGAGAGAAATCAAAATTTGTGAACTTTGTTACATTTAGTAACCAGCACAAGAACTTTGACCTCCAGTGCAGCTTCCTTGGCGAGATCCTGAAGCCTGTGAAGGACATCTGGCTGTCAGGCAAAGTGAAGGAGTAGGTGCCTCCAGGGTAATACGTGCATTAGACCAGGTTGCTTTGATATTGTCTTCCTCTTCTTGGTTACATTTGTGATATTTTATGTAATTATCAGCCAACCAAAGTGTCCATGATCATCTCATTTTGTTAATGTCCAATGAAAATCTGAGAATTCATAGATTCAGTAACTTTAATTGTGTACGCAATGTCTGATTCATACTAGATTAGTATAACAGCGTCTATGGAAATGAAAAGGTTATATATGTTCATAGCGAAACATGAATATAAAAGTATTTATTACGTTATGAGTTTTTAATTACATCAGAAACATAGCTTTAAATTAGTAAAAAAAGGTTTTCTATTTGCAGAAACAAATTAATTTGTCGCTCTAAGTATAATCGAGCTAGCATGTTTGTGTAAGCGTGTTAAGCTTTTCCTCTCACACATTTTGCATCTCAGACACCAAACATACATGCAGTCGTTCATCTACCACACCTCAGATAAAAAGTAACAATTTTGTTTTATCAAAATGTGTATCTAGCATCATCCAGAGGAGGAGGATTTTTTATTTTATGTTAATAATTGTTTCTGTGTGTGGAATGTCATAGAGGTGAGTTCTTGCTGGTCTAATGAGTTACCGCTCTTATCTTCCAGGGCTCTCTGGTCTGCTGAGAAGTTCATCACCTACGTAGGTCTTGATCAGGCTCCAGTGGAACCTAGTTCAGCTGACACGTGCGGCATTAATAGGTCACATGTAAGTCACATGATCATCTGGGGTTTGATGATTGGCTGAGAAACTTACCAACATGAGGCAGTATATAAAATATGTTTGCATAGCATTATTACTGTGCACACTGGGTTGTATATGATTCAAATAAAGACTTGACTAGTCTCTTTGTTTGTGATTGTAACTTTAGAGTAATCTGTATTTAGAAGAGAAAATGCATATGTCACCCAGGCCAGCACATTTACAAGATTGTGGCCCAAGTCATCAGTTGCTGGTCTCAGGCCACTGAATTGATACAGTTTCATTCCCTGAATATAAGGCACAGGGTCAGGAGAATTTCCACTTGATTTATAGAACCATGTGTTTACATGAACAAATCTGTACGTTTCAGATCACGTACTGCATCAACACAATCCGAGCCGTCCTAACCAGAAGTACCTGGCCTGAGGAGACGGACGTAAGATTATTCACTTCACACAGCAGTAACATTTTATTTAATGATAATATTTAGTTTGTTCAGAAATTAATTGTTGCATTAGAGTCTGTCATTGTCAATTATTACTACATTTGCAACTCTTTGTATCTAACTATGATCAAACTAGTGATTGTATGCGAATGTGGGTATGTTAACATTTTCCTTCTAGACAGTTTCTATCTCAGGCGCCAAACTTCCAGGTGTTTATCTACAAACCCTGGAAAGAAAAGTAACATTTAAATTTTTTTTAAGTTACCCATGGGTTCATACCAGTTAGACAGATTTTATATGTTTGTTCACTATATTATGCAAGTTTTCTGTGAGTACTTCAAGATCTCTGTCCACTGGTCAATTGGGGATGTTTGACGTAACAACAATCATTAAAGGCGCATGCATCATTGCGAAGAAATTGTCACGGTTATATCATGTTTGATAACCATCAGGCATGAAGACTTTGGGAAATTGTCTTCTGCGTCTATGTGTATGTAATGCTATCCAGCGCATGAGCATTTTTGCTATTATACCTAAATGCAGACAATCAAACCATGGTAACTAGAACACATGCTGTGCATAGAATAATATTATAATTTAACATATTTTTAGTTTTATTTTAAATATGGAGTACCCTGGTAGTTTACAGTATAATAACAATGGTGGACAAGCAATGGCGGCGAAACCCACAATCCCCCAAGCCAGCCACAAACCCCCAGGACACCATGTCACCATGACCTAGTCAGTTGTTGTGGTCAGTCAAGTTGACCACTCTTGGTGTCCTGTCACAGGTAGCCGTGGCTGGGGGTTTTGCCCTGAAGACTCTGGACAATGGCACAGTGGTAATGCGCGACCCATCCACTGTCCACCTCATCCCAATGCTGGACAGTGTCCTAGCTCTGGCCAGGTGGGTGGTCATTCACTCGTCTCTTCTAGCTTTTAAACAGTCAGTAGGTAATTTGTTCCATTCTGTTGTTATTCTTTGTAAGAAAGAATTCTAATCACCTTCACTAGTGTTATTTTGTGCCTTCTGGTTTGTTCTTTCTTAAAAGGCAGCAGAATCATTATTAACAATCTTAGTACATATGACAATATTTGACAGAAATGCACCATTAAACATATGATAGTGAGTTTTTTATTAATTTTTTTGTCAATAAAAAGCACTGAGTAGGTACTAGCCACTAACATCACAAAGTCAATAGAGCGAACTTCCAGACATGCTTGAAAAGATAGCTCTGTCGTTGACTCAGGGATGTTTTTTAACCCAATCCAATTGTAAATTTCTCAACTCCATAGTTGAGACAATAAAGCATTATCTTATCTTATCTTAATCTTACCAAAGAGTGTAATGTAAGTACTAGCTAGCAACATTTTTAGGGTAAGATCAACTGCAGATTCTTAAAAGAAATAACTATCTAAATTAGTTTCAGTACCAAAAGTATGATCAGTTATTTAAAAAATGGTTCCATTTACCTTTCAGTGTGCATAAAATGCTTCTATCAATATTTTCATAACCATTCAATGTTTGAGTTCACAAGTATGGTTATAATGAGATGTAACATGGAATTTAAGAATCTTTAATAGGTTTGTCAGTTCCGTTTGTAACAGCAGAGACACAAGTTATTCCAGTAACAAGACTGTCCTTTCACACAAGCTTAGAGTTAGTGGATGTCTTTATGCATTCAGAATTTCAGAAGATTATTTTTTTGAAGTTCGTGAGAGTCCGAAATGTATTGCAGATGAAAATGTGTATAGAGCAAAACATCATCAAATCAGAAACTGTCCCCCCACAAGTAACATTTTTGGAGTAGTAATTACTGCTGTGAATGACAACGTGGTTGTCATTGATGAGAGATCATTATAGAGAGCTTTTGCCGCCACCCAGTGTCTGATTGTCACTCATGTATCTTTGTTATATTACAGGAGCACAAATGCACTCTGGCTGCCAGACAATCTACAGCGAAGACACCCGGAGTTTGCGAAGGCCTACGACGTGCTCGAAGTCGACAAACAAGTGATCCTTGGTTCGTATCCAAAGTCTGGTGACAGCAGTGGGACATGATGGCATAGTGGTTAGGTCATCTCAGTCTCAATTGAGAGATTCTGGGTTGGAATCTTATTGCTGCTGATTCCAACCTTGCGCAAGTTCATTCACTCAACATTACTCCAGTTCACTCATCTGTATGAATGAGTACTTGACTATAGACAGTGAAAAATATTTATGTATGAGTAGTTTTCCTACACTAGTAGATTTCTAACAAATGCAATCGATTTGTATGATGTTATATATACATACAGTGTATATATGTGATGGTGACACATGATCAGAATAATGACATCCCTTTTGTTTTTATGCATCTCTAAGCTTGGTTTCCGAGGATTTAGGCACAAAAGAAGTTGCCTTATTATTTTTATAGGCTAGTAACCAATGACGAAAATAATATGGATTTATACAGAACTTCAAGTCAAAAATACAGGTTTCAACCAGGAAAATGAGACATGTCTGGAATAATCCAGGCATAGTTTCTGCCCTGACACTGTGGTTGCTATTGAGCCACTGACCTATGGTCACTGTTGAGCCACTGACCTCTGTTGAATAGGCATCCATCCCCCATGTGTGGACAACACAGACGCTCCAACTAGTCGCCAGCCTCTAGAGAGGATGCAGAGCTTCCTTACTACCATCCACGACAACTCGTATGTACATTCACTCACTCATTCATTCACGCACTCACTCACTTACTCACCACCATCCACACCAACTGGTAGGTACAGTCACTCACTCACCACCATCCATAACAACTGGTAGGTACAATCACTCACTCACCACAATCCATGGCAACTGGTAGGTACACTCACTCACTCACCACCATCCACAACAACTGGTAGGTTCACTCACTCACTCACTCACTCACTCACTCACTCACTCACCACTATCCACGACAACTGGTTTAGGTACAATCACTCACTCACCACAATCCACAATAGTGAGCTTATTGAAAGTGGTTTCTAATAAAAAGTCATTAATTAAATTGTTATTTTCTAATTTGCATTGATCTATAGATTAAATATGGCACAATTGACGGCAAATGCAAACATATAGACAGTTTGACAGGATTGACAATGGTGCAATATAAGGAAGTAATATAGAAATATAATTATGGCTTCCCATGAAGTTAGATAAATATGCTCTGCCTGATGAGAAGGCTTGCCCTATTCACTATTTCAGCTATCACATCCTGGGCAACCTTGGGCAGAGTCTGGGCCACGAGTTCTACCAGGCACCCAACCTGGCAATGATGCTCAACAAAACGATATTTGTGAACCTTGAGACGGTTCCTGACTACAGACTGCGACCTATTCTCCGTATCCTTAATGCATCTCTACCTCCGGGTGACAAGACAATCATCAAATATGCCCAGTCATCACAGTTGCAAGATACTGTCTCCCCACTCTTTATTATTAATTTGTTAAATGTGCCATCAGATGATGTAACTAAGTCGCTGCTACCATTGCATGCAGTGGTTGCAACAGCGAGTTCTGATTGGTTATTGTATGCAACTTAGTTGAACGTCATAGGACATGTTCTAAATATGCATTTTGCGTGCAATAAAATTGTGCGCAATGTGTTGCGTGAAATGGAAGACAACTATTTGCCCATTTTAGTTATTCAATGTGTATCTGATGATAACACATTGGCAAGCTTTGACGAAAATGACATTACCCCTTGTGGGTCAAATTTCGGTTTTCATAGCAATGTTACCATGCTATGGCATTTACAAGAAAATGTAATGCACAGGGTGTTTTCAGGGAAGCACAGTCTCTACTTTAGCATGGGACTTGTTATGTTTATTGTGTTAAATAGTGGTACGTAATAGATGAATAATTTGGTTAATGCTTACTGAAATGACATTACTCATTGTGGGTAAAATTTGGTTTTCAGGACAATGTTACAATTTTATGGCATTTTAAAAGCAAGGATAGCAAGATGGTGTTTCAGGATAGCAAATCCTCTATTTGTTTGGGTTTGGGTCAGGTTTTTCTTTGTATATAGATTCAAATGATAGAAATGTGCTATTTTATGTGTCGTAATAAATTTCATAAAATAAAAAAATTATTGCAATATATTTCACATTCATTGTTTTTATAATGTGAATTTATCAAATTGTAAAATTCATACAAGTTTCATGTTTGGATAATAAACAAAACTCAACAATATGAATTTTATTTATTATCCAAACTGATTTTGATCGGACCATAGCAATTTCCAAAATGTTATGCTGACATAATTGTTACAATGTCAGATATTTCAAACATTTTTGCGTGATCTCATTTTTTTTTTGCATTTTTTACCTTTGGGGTCAAATATATATCAAATAACCTACCAAATTTGCTACTTTTGTGTCTTTCTTTGGCTATGGTCAACCTTATCCTTGTGTACAGGTGTGTTTATGAAGGGCTACGTCCAGTGGTGTCCAAAGGAGTATTTCCAGACAGCTCTCTTGCCAGTGCTTACTGTCTTGTGTCCATACATGCTTGAGGTAAGTTTGTGCCACACAGTCATGGTACTTATGTTTGCCATGTGCATGACTGGCCTAGAAATAATCTACAGCTGTAATATTTATATATTTTATCTCAAGGTTTGTGGAATGTTTTTCAATGGTTTTGTTTTACCCAAAGTTATTCCAGCCATTCACCATTCTTTGTTACCTGTGATGAACTCACCTAAAACTACACTACGGTTAACTCTAAACTTGGCATAAACTAGTCCCTTGACGACACATGGTATATTGCTTAGGATCACTGCAATCTGAAGTTCATATAAGTCAGATATGTACATATTTTGAGGATGTATACGCAACATATCCCATTTTTATGCAACTATATTTCATGTACATTACATTGTATTGTTCATCACAACTGTATAGCATTGGATGACACACACCCTCATGCATACACACACACACACACACACACACACACACACACACACAAACGCATGAACGCATACACAGTCAAAACACAAATAATTTTGATGCAACACAGATTTCCAATAAAAGTTATTGAATTTCATTTTATGCAGAACTATTTGTATCATGATAGATGGCAATACTTGATCAGAATCATAATACAGATTTCATCCAAGAAACATTGATAAAAAATGTTCAATTAAATTATGAATTTTCATGGACTGTTCAGGTCATAAAATACATGAAAACTATTTCAGGTAACATTTGTTTACAATAAAAATAGTGAATGTAATACTGTGTAATCTTCTTACAGAGACTTATGGGGAAGTGGCAAGTCATTGATGAAAGATACGCATTGAAGTAAGTTCTGTGTGGTGTGTTTTAAATATAATATTTTTTGCAGTTTGATTGATGTCTTGAGTAAATGGCCTGTTGGAACACCATAGCAGTCTTGATCAATTAAAATAACTGAAACATCAATGGAATTATAACTTGATTGGTTTGGATTAATATTGAATTAATTTTGAATAATGAGATTTTACCCCAAAAATATAATGGAACAGTATGTTGTAATACAATTTAACATATTAGTCTGCCAAATGAGTTATTGCAACAGATCGGGTGTAGTAATTAAGCATTGTCAACTTACTGTACTGTTGATAAGTTTTGTAGCGTGTCCAGAAGGTCGTTTTATTTTGAGATTGATTTGAGAAACTTGACCTGTAGAACGGAGGACAGTGAGGAGGACGAATCACAGGAAATACTCGAAGAACAAATAATCCGGCAACTAACAAGAGAATACATCGAGTTAATAGGTAAAATCTTTGTCTTCTACTCCAGACAGTCAATGTCAGTTATTAATGCGATTTGAATAATCACCTGCAGGTGCATTCAATGACCTGACGTCTGGTTGCATGTCTACATTGGGGGTGTCATCTTTTAACTCTTCTTGCAAAGACATCATGTAGAACTTCCCTGTTTTCTATGTATCATCTAAAGTCTAGATGTTTATTATCTGACTCTTCACAGAATAAATATTAAACTGTAATGTAAGATAATAGTAGTTGCATATAATGTTCTATGAATGAAGTAAATATTTGTACAGTAGGTTGCATGGGTAGCACAGAGTTGTGCCTTGTAAGTACAGTAACTACGATTTTAACATATATGCTGCACAAAAAGAAAACATTTTGAAATCCATATTACCTTTACATCTGAAGTGCAGTGGACCCTCACTATTGACGCAACCCTTGGGACTGGGTCACAGTGACCTGAGTAGCAAGGTGACCACATTAGCGGGACTAATTTCATGTACTTTGCTGTTACGAAAATAATATGGGAGTGTCCGATAGTGACCTTAATTGCGAGGTGGCTGTATAAACGAGGTGAGTGTAATGCGAGGTTTGACTGTGGAGGCAGAGCTTAGAGAACTAACCAACAGGTGAGACATAGCCGCAGTGGTCTCTCTCCCGCAGGTATCCTCTTCCGGGAGAAGAAGTGTGTGGATGGCCAGGATGACGCTGTGATGGATGACGGGGAGACTGCCTCTTGTAAGGACGACTGTATCAGTGAACTGGGACAACTCATCCTGAAGGCTGAGGTGGGTGGACCTACTATACAGATCCCATTACTGGCACATTGCCTAATAATAGATGTACACCCCCTTGTATAAAAGTGAAGGTTCTCTGTATTGAACGTACACTTTAGAAATATAAGATATGTTAATACTACCACTGGTGCCACCTTGTGGATACTGTTCACACTATGTTTAGCTGTAAAAAACACCACGTTTCAACTTCTCGCAATCGGCTTTTATTTATCGCTCCATTTGCACTCTGCAGTGGTGTACTATTGCGACATTGACAAAGAAAACAAGTTTGAATTACCAGCGCCGATTCTGCAAAGATGGAGGATAAAAATCAGGACATCCAGCAAAGTCTAATAATGTCCTCTGCAATGGCTGTTTGTTTAAAACTGCACAAATAATCAAGCGGCAATCACAAAAATGAGAATGATCACACTACCACCAGTAGCTGTCTGTTTCAAGTCTTGCGTTCTTCTCATTTGCTGTCTTCTATCAAACAAGAACCAGACAATTTGATAAATGTGCTAAATATGTCTATGCTGTGTGTTTCCCAGTGTGTGGTTGCCTGTTTGTGATGTGCATGCAGTTTGTGCGTCCACCCAGCCCTGACAGTTTGTGTAATTTATGACTTGTAATAAGAAATTACTAAATATGCACCCAAGTCACTGCACTTGTGCACTGTGTGTCTATTGGTAGCTATAGGGTATTTCCCAATTTGTATCCAGTCATTCCACCGAATCACTACTGTGTTGATATAATAATAGACCACACTACTTGTTTTCTAGGTGGCAGTGTAAGTAACCATGAGAAACTTTGACTCGGGAAATAATTTCCATTCAATATTTAGTGTCTCAACTGTTATGGCTCATTTTGATTGGCATAACTTGGGGGGGGCGATCTTTTGGTTTGGGACACCGTTGTGGATTTGAACGTGAAATAAACAGCATAAAGCAGTGGAGAAATGTCTGCGAGTCGAGGAACAGAGCGATCCATCACATTTGTACTCCGTACATCCATGCCTCACTCCCCATCTTCTGCCCTCTGTACCAGTGGGTCTAGTTCTCATGTCATCATCGTGTTCCCTTGCAGAATGTCTACTCTTGCATAGTGCTGACAGCTTTCAATGGGCTAACATGGCATGATACACCAACGAGTCACAAGTGCATCGTCTTGTGTTGGTCACTCATTAAACAGGTACCTCACTCGTCACTGTCTATGTCATTTGTTTTTATTTCGTGTTTGTTTAACACATATAAGTATGTTACTTTCTTAGTGTCAGAAAACGTAATGTTGATATTTGTCATTTCAGTTTAAAAAAATGTTTATTATAAAATACATTATATGGAAACATTAAATATCTTTAAAAAAACATCTTTGCAGTTACATTAGCAATTCACAGTAATGATTAATTATGAAGTCTATACATTAAGGAATAAAGTTATGGTATAAATTAAAGAATAACCATGTTGCAAATGTATCAGCAGCCAGCTAAGGCACTGTTACAGAATCATACAGCCCATAGCTTTATTGACAAGTTGTGACTCGATCTTTCACCAACAACGCAGCATTCAGTGAATGTTCTTGCATGTGTACTGTAATACTTCTCTCCACCAGTAACCATCTGTTACATGTGTACTGTAATACTGCTCTCCACCAGTAACCATCTGTTACATGTGTACTGTAATACTGCTCTCCACCAGTGACCATCTGTTGCATGTGTACTGTAATACTGCTCTCCATCAGTGACCATCTGTTACATGTGTACTGTAATACTGCTGTTCACCAGTGACCATCTGTTACATGTGTACTGTAATACTGCTCTCCACCAGTGACCATCTGTTACATGTATACTGTAATAATGCTGTCCACCAGTGACCATCTGTTACATGTGTATTGTAATGCTGCTCTCCATCAGTGACCATCTGTTACATATGTACTGCAATACTGCTCTCCACCAGCGGTCATGACACAGACCTACTCAGCACACGAGCCAACAATGGCTGTCCAGGCCATGTCCCATCAATGTTGTGATTTTGGCTGAAATGCGTACCATGTAATCTCATCTGTCAATGTCTAGTGTATTTTTCTGAACAAACAGTCCAGAACTAGTATAATGGATGCATTTACAAACCCATAGATTAAAACGACAACAGGCATTATGAGTCAAAATGATCTCGTTTCTCAAAAGACTGCTTATTAAAGTTTGCTTCAATTTTAGCAATAAATAAAAAACGACACAAGATATTTCAACAAATGACGTATTGTATTTGAGCTCATAATGTGGTGAATCCAAAAAGATACAAAACTCCATTTCACAATTTTGCAGCTTACTACCAAATTCACTGTGGCATGGCACATTTGGGTTGACAATGTGAAGACATTGAGTGACTGTTTCAGTTGTTGGCCGAGCGTTCCCTGCAGTCAGATGACATGGTCCACCTGTACACGGCTGTACTGCATGGTCTCCAACAACACGGTCAACACGACAGCATTCTACCTGCCCTCCTCACTCTCGCTCTGCAGATGTATGAACATCTTGTGAGTTGTTCACTTTACTTCTATCACCCTCTCTACAGATGTATTAATATCTTGTGGGTTGTCTACTTTATTTCTATCACCCTCACTTTACAGATGTATGAACATCTTGTGAGTTGTTCACTTTACTTCTATCACCCTCTCTACAGATGTATTAATATCTTGTGGGTTGTCTACTTTATTTCTATCACCCTCACTTTACAGATGTATGAACATCTTGTGAGTTGTTCACTTTACTTCTATCACCCTCTCTACAGATGTATTAATATCTTGTGGGTTGTCTACTTTATTTCTATCACCCTCACTTTACAGATGTATGAACATCTTGTGAGTTGTTCACTTTACTTCTATCACCCTCTCTACAGATGTATTAATATCTTGTGGGTTGTCTACTTTATTTCTATCACCCTCACTTTACAGATGTATGAACATCTCGTGAGTTGTTCACTTTACTTCTATCACCCTCACTTTACAGATGTATGAACATCTCGTGAGTTGTTCACTTTACTTCTATCACCCTCTCTACAGATGTATTAATATCTTGTGGGTTGTCTACTTTATTTCTATCACCCTCACTTTACAGATGTATGAACATCTCGTGAGTTGTTCACTTTACTTCTATCACCCTCTCTACAGATGTATTAATATCTTGTGGGTTGTCTACTTTATTTCTATCACCCTCACTTTACAGATGTATGAACATCTTGTGAGTTGTTCACTTTACTTCTATCACCCTCTCTACAGATGTATTAATATCTTGTGGGTTGTCTACTTTATTTCTATCACCCTCACTTTACAGATGTATGAACATCTTGTGAGTTGTTCACTTTACTTCTATCACCCTCTCTACAGATGTATTAATATCTTGTGGGTTGTCTACTTTATTTCTATCACCCTCACTTTACAGATGTATGAACATCTCGTGAGTTGTTCACTTTACTTCTATCACCCTCACTTTACAGATGTATGAACATCTCGTGAGTTGTTCACTTTACTTCTATCACCCTCTCTACAGATGTATTAATATCTTGTGGGTTGTCTACTTTATTTCTATCACCCTCACTTTACAGATGTATGAACATCTCGTGAGTTGTTCACTTTACTTCTATCACCCTCTCTACAGATGTATTAATATCTTGTGGGTTGTCTACTTTATTTCTATCACCCTCACTTTACAGATGTATGAACATCTCGTGAGTTGTTCACTTTACTTCTATTACCCTCTATATAGATGTATGAAAATCTCATGAGTTGTTTACTTTACTTCTATTACCCTCTATATAGATGTATGAAAATCTCATGAGTTGTTTACTTTACTTCTATTACCCTCTATATAGATGTATGAAAATCTCATGAGTTGTTTACTTTACTTCTATTACCCTCTATACAGATGTATGAACATCTCATGAGTTGCCCACTTTACTTCTATCACCCTCTCTACAGATTTATGAACACCTCATGAGTTGTTCACTTTATGTCTATTACCCTCTCTACAGATGTATGAACATCTGATGAATTGTCCACTTTACTTCTATCTATTAATTCACCCTTGCCCTTCAGATATATAAACCAGTGTTTTAAATAGACACTGACCCGGTGGTCACTGACCATCTACATACTTTGCTGTCGGGTCAGTAACCTTGTTGAATTACTAGTCCTTGTGACCGTCTACTTTTCCAGAGAAATTAAAACGTTTTACAACAGTAGACCCCATACATCAGCCTATCATTAAACTGGCTGCTGGAAAACGGTGTTTACTACAAAAAAGCCAGGGGTGGTAGCTTGACTACACTATCGCTGGCAAACATCCTCACAAGCCAGGGGTGGTAGCTTGACTACACTATCGCTGGCAAACATCCTCACAAGCCAGGGGTGGTAGCTTGACTACACTGCCTCTGGCACACATCCTCACTTTTACAAAAATGCATTTTATGCTCACTATTGTCCAATTTCAATCTTCAGGACTTCAGTGTGCTTTACATTTCACCCTCTGGTTGACATATTCATTCGAACATCATCTGAATTTCTCTGGGAAACATTCAGCCACACTGCAATTAATGCACAAAGACTATTCATGCGCAAATATCAAGTCATGTGTATAGCACGGTACTCATTTATACAGCTGAGTGAACTGGAGCAGTGTGGAGTGAACGAACTTGCCAAAGGTTCAAAATAGCGGCAGGATTAACAGTGTTAAGACGATCAGATTTGCTGCAGTGGCATAATTCTACTGTTTTGTTGCATGCCATCTTTTATGTGCCTCCGAATGGATTTATTTAGATTGATGGTGCTATATAAGTGTTCATGTTATATTATATGTTTTCAGAGACCCTTGTACCCAGCACTTGGAGACATCATGCTGCAGGTTCCTAACTGCTCTCAACAGGCTTTGAAGGTATTGAATGGCTTACAGAATACTGTCAAAGTTTCATATCTTGGAGCTTGTAAATGTAACAATACATCAATGTTTCACAGAACACTTGTACTTTCAATGTGTGACAGTTACCTATTAGTTGGGACATTTTGTTTACATTTTATTAATTATATGTTACACCTTAGGGGTATAGGGCAAACATACAGTGTTCTATATTAATTCCTTACCTGTAACACATCTGTCGGTTTAATAACATAGCCCGTAGTCATGCCTATTAAAAGGAAACGTGTAATTATTTGTAATTACCTTCAATTCATATTATACATGTTCATATTATTTTATTAAAAGTACAAATTTTTATAGTTTTTATAAAAAGCCCCGTTATATAATATAAAAAGCATTACAACTTAAGCATATTGACTCTGCACATATGTTAGTGAACCGTGTGGACAGTTATCTCTTAATGGATATCAACCTTGTCTTTCACCATGAAATATAAACATGATATTTGGGGCAAAACTTTAAAATAAAAAAGACGACAGTCAGGTACATTTTGTTATCATAAATTAATTTTTACAAAAGTGATAAGACCTTATACCTTTAAATGTGAAACGCTATGTGTTGCTTGGCAGGCGTTTGAGGAGAGACTGTTTGCGACAACACCACAGAAACAGTTGCCGGACAAGAAAAAGAAAGAACAGTTCAAGAGATTGGTGCATACAATCATTGGAGTAAGGAGCAGTACATTACGGTCAAGTTAGGATTCCACGTGTACGGATACGGCATGCAGATGCGACAAGCAGCAAAACAACAAATACCATGCCCAGTGGAATTTAATATAAGTACAGTAAAACCTGTCTTAGTGGCCACCTGTCCATAATGATAACCTGGATATAACGGTCACTTTTGAAAGTCCCGAATGACTTCCTATTAGTTTGCACTGCCCACTACATGTCCATAACGGTAACCTGTCTATCGCATATAACAGTCAGTTAATTTGGACTGAACCATTCATAGTCAACCTGCTGTTTGCTGGCAGGTCAAAAGGAATCCATCATTTCCCTGAATAAAACGTCATCCCGCTGGTGTCATTGCATGTAGGCGGGGCTATCAAATTGCAATCAAGTCACACCTGGAGTCATCAGCTTGTTGCAGCCACTATGTGGCTCCTTTACTCCAGCAAAGAGGAGTAGAATCAGCTTTGATCTCCAAAGTGAGCTCAGAGAAGCCATAAGCATGTAGTCACAGATGGAAGCGGCCATTGTAATATTTACCTAGGTGGCTTGGCATAGCTGGAGAGCAAATCTGAGCCAATGGTTGCCTTCCACTCGTTCACACCTTCATGATTCCTTTTGGACATCAAAGTTTTTTCTTTTTGCCTTTACTTGGAGGGTGTGATTGATTTCACCATGGCCCAAAAGAAAAAAGAACATCAATTAAATATAGGAAGTTGTGTAGTGTAGTGTATTATTTAATATTATTGTTAACCCTAGGTTTGTATTGTTCACGAGAGTACCAACTAGTGAACGTCAATGTAACCATTCATAATAATGTGGCTCCACCTAGTAAGTATCCAAGTCATGAAACTCCATAAGGGCAACCTTCCCTTAACTGTAATTTTGCGCAGTCCCGACGATGACCGTTGTGGACAGGTTTTACTGTAGTTCCGAACATACATAGGTGGATGAGTTTTTTCGTGCGGATGAGGCTTGGTGTGACAAGTTGAACCAGTCTGTGTAGCAATTTGAATCGTACATATATACATACACACAGGAATCGGATATCAATTAAAATAGCCAATGGTCACCCACCCAAAATATGCCACTATTAGAATGTTGTGATATGAGATGGAAGCTGCGCTTAATGATATCCTACATCAGATTGGTCGCTCTGTGTGTTACTAAGGAACCGGGGCCGGTTTCATGAAGCGTGCTTAAAGTTACGCAATTACTTAGCGTCTTGTGTTCGCTTATATTAAAAAAATCATGTCATTTATTAAGACAATCATCTTATCGTTAAGAACGTTCTTAGCCACTTCATGAAACCGGCCCCAGGTTTCGGGCAAAGGATGCCCTCCAGTTTCTTTAAACAAGTAACTTGTCAAAAGTGCAATATTTAGAAGCATCAACAGTATGCACTCTATACAAGGGAATAATCTACTGTCTAGTTTACAGCATCACATAAACCACTCTAATTGTTTACTCAGCAGAGTCATATAATACTGTTGTAATCTCACTGCTTTGTTACTGGAAATTTTGATTGTGAATCTCCAATGTTTTGGTTTCCAGAAAAACGTCAGCGAAGCATTCCAGAAGAAAGTGCAGATAAAGAACTTGCCACCAATGTATCGAACAAACCGACCAAAGATGCCATCTGTTTTTGATATGGGCACATCCAATATTGGATTGTGCAGTTTGTTTAGCCCAAAAGCAGAAAACGGAGACTGAAATCGAGGGTCTCAAACAGATCCATTGCCATCTCACTTGTGACCACAGATAGTGAACGTCTTGACACCATTCTGTCATAAGTTGTTGTATGGCCAATGAGTGTTCATGTTGTCACCACAGTTTATCAGATTCATTGAAGGTCATATCAGAAATGTCTACGTCTGATGCCAGTCGGAATTACTTTCATCTGGTCTCAGACAGCGATGTCCTGAGACGATCCCTAAATCCACGAATTGTAAAGTTATTTTAAGTTGTGGCTGCTGCTAATAAATAAACATGTGATCAATAACTACACTGTGAGATTATGGTCAGCTTCAAAGTGTAAGACACATACTAATGATGTTTATGTGAGCCACATCAGCGGTCAAAGTATGTCTTGTATGCAGCAGTGGAACTACTGTGAAGGTCTACGACTATTACGTAAAGAATAATAGTGTAATTACATAGGGGCTGACATGCAATTATTCCATTGTTTCACACAGCTAATAAAATGTTGTGAGAGGCACTGAGCTTCAGTTATGACGTGATCACTAATAAAGGAGGAAGTTACCGAATGTTCAGAGCATGATAACTGTCAATAAAAATTTATGTTGTTTTAAAGATACCTGCGAAGTGTTTTTATTGCCAGTAAATGTCACGGTCGTGTGGCCTTGGCTGGTTTAAACAGCAGAATAGAGACGCAAATTCTGGCTTGATCTACACATTAACTGTCATGCAGATTAGCTCATAAAATCAGGTAGTGACAGCTGTTGGAAAAAGATACGGCACATGTCTATTAATAGAATAATTTTGATGTTCCAAGTACTTTGTGTACTCAGTGTGGCCAGCTAATTCTTCTACAGTGGAACCTCAGTATTAAGGTCATCTTCGGGAATGGCCAAACGTGATCTGACTAATGAGGTGGCAGTATTAGCGGGACTAGCTTTTTTGCTTCCCTCTTATGGAAGAAATTTGGGACTGTTGTAGGGTAACCTTAATTGCAAGGTAGCTGTATTACTGAGGTGACCATAAAGCAAGGTTTGACTGTATTGATGCATTGCCATAATTGTTGTTTGTCACTGCTTTTTACTGACAGCCTTTCCCCTCTGCCTGTCTTACTCCCTTCATGGCACAGTCTTCCCACCTGAATACAGTAGAACCTGTCTTGTGCGACCTCTGTTTTGGGCAATCACCTGCCTTAGATGATCACTCTTGGTTCTCCTTGATCGTGTTTACACATCCTCACAAGCCAAGGGTGGTAGTTGGACTACACTACCCCTGGCAGACATCCTCACAAGTCAAGGGTGGTAGTTGGACTACACTACCCCTGGCAGACATCCTCACAAGCCAAGGGTGGTAGCTTGACTACACTATCCCTGGCAGACATCCTCACAAGCCAGGGGTGGTAGTTGGACTACATTACCCCTGGCAGACATCCTCACAAGCCAGGGGTGGTAGTTGGACTACACTATCCCTGGCAGACATCCTCACAAGCCAGAAGTGGTAGTTGGACTACACTATCCCTGGCAGACATCCTCACAAGCCAGTTGTGGTAGCTTGACTACACTATCCCTGGCAGACATCCTCACAAGCCAGGGGTGGTAGCTTGACTACACTATGCCTGGCACACATCCTCACAAGCCAGGGGTGGTAGCTTGACTACACTACCCCTGGCACACATCCTCACAAGCCAGGGGTGGTAGCTTGACTACACTACCCCTGGCACACATCCTCACAAGCCAGGGGTGGTAGCTTGACTACACTACCCCTGGCAGACATCTTCACAAGCCAGGGGTGGTAGTTGACTACACTACCCCTGGCAGACATCCTCACAAGCCAAGGGTGGTAGCTTGACTACACTATCCCTGGCAGACATCCTCACAAGCCAGGGGTGGTAGTTGGACTACACTACCCCTGGCAGACATCCTCACAAACCAGGGGTGGTAGCTTGACTACACTACCCCTGGCAGACATCCTCACAAGCCAGGGGTGGTAGCTTGACTACACTACCCCTGGCAGACATCCTCACAAGCCAAGGGTGGTAGTTGAACTACACTACACCTGGCAAACATTCTCACAAGCCAGAGGTGGTAGTTGACTACACTACCCCTGGCAGACATCCTCACAAGCCAAGGGTGGTAGCTTGACTACACTATCCCTGGCAGACATCCTCACAAGCCAAGGGTGGTAGTTGGACTACACTACCCCTGGCAGACATCCTCACAAACCAGGGGTGGTAGTTGACTACACTACCCCTAGCAGACATCCTCACAAGCCAGAAGTGGTAGCTGACTACACTACCCCTGGCAGACATCCTCACAAGCCAGAGGTGACAGTTGACTACACTACCCCTGGCAGACAACCTCACAAGCCAGAGGTGACAGTTGATTACACTATCCCTGGCAGACATCCTCACAAGCCAGGGGTGGTAGCTTGACTACACTACCCCTGGCAGACATCCTCACAAACCAAGGGTGGTAGTTGGACTACACTACCCCTGGCAGACATCCTCACAAGCCAGGGGTGGAGGTTGACTACACTACCCCTGGCAGACATCCTCACAAGCCAAGGGTGGTAGCTTGACTACACTATCCCTGGCAGACATCCTCACAAGCCAGGGGTGGTAGTTGACTACACTACCCCTGGCAGACATCCTCACAAGCCAGGGGTGGTAGTTGACTACACTACCCCTGGCAGACATCCTCACAAGCCAGGGGTGGTAGCTTGACTACACTACCCCTGGCAGACATCCTCACAAGCCAAGGGTGGTAGTTGGACTACACTACCCCTGGCAGACATCCTCACAAGCCAGGGGTGGTAGTTGACAACTCTACCCCTAGCAGACATCCTCACAAGCCAGGGGTGGTAGCTGACTACACTGCCCCTGGCAGACATCCTCACAAGCCAGAGGTGACAGTTGACTACACTACCCCTGGCAGACATCCTCACAAGCCAGAGGTGACAGTTGACTACACTACCCCTGGCAGACATCCTCACAAGCCAGAGGTGACAGCTGACTACACTACCCCAGGCAGACATCCTCACAAGCCAGGGGTGGTAGCTTGACTACACTATCCCTGGCAGACATCCTCACAAGCCAGGGGTGGTAGCTTGACTACACTATGCCTGGCACACATCCTCACAAGCCAGGGGTGGTAGCTTGACTACACTACCCCTAGCACACATCCTCACAAGCCAGGGGTGGTAGCTTGACTACACTACCCCTGGCACACATCCTCACAAGCCAGGGGTGGTAGCTTGACTACACTACCCCTGGCAGACATCTTCACAAGCCAGGGGTGGTAGTTGACTACACTACCCCTGGCAGACATCCTCACAAGCCAAGGGTGGTAGCTTGACTACACTATCCCTGGCAGACATCCTCACAAGCCAGGGGTGGTAGTTGGACTACACTACCCCTGGCAGACATCCTCACAAACCAGGGGTGGTAGCTTGACTACACTACCCCTGGCAGACATCCTCACAAGCCAGGGGTGGTAGCTTGACTACACTACCCCTGGCAGACATCCTCACAAGCCAAGGGTGGTAGTTGAACTACACTACACCTGGCAAACATTCTCACAAGCCAGAGGTGGTAGTTGACTACACTACCCCTGGCAGACATCCTCACAAGCCAAGGGTGGTAGCTTGACTACACTATCCCTGGCAGACATCCTCACAAGCCAAGGGTGGTAGTTGGACTACACTACCCCTGGCAGACATCCTCACAAACCAGGGGTGGTAGTTGACTACACTACCCCTAGCAGACATCCTCACAAGCCAGAAGTGGTAGCTGACTACACTACCCCTGGCAGACATCCTCACAAGCCAGAGGTGACAGTTGACTACACTACCCCTGGCAGACAACCTCACAAGCCAGAGGTGACAGTTGATTACACTATCCCTGGCAGACATCCTCACAAGCCAGGGGTGGTAGCTTGACTACACTACCCCTGGCAGACATCCTCACAAACCAAGGGTGGTAGTTGGACTACACTACCCCTGGCAGACATCCTCACAAGTCAAGGGTGGTAGTTGGACTACACTACCCCTGGCAGACATCCTCACAAGACAAGGGTGGTAGCTTGACTACACTATCCCTGGCAGACATCCTCACAAGCCAGGGGTGGTAGTTGGACTACATTACCCCTGGCAGACATCCTCACAAGCCAGGGGTGGTAGCTTGACTACACTATGCCTGGCACACATCCTCACAAGCCAGGGGTGGTAGCTTGACTACACTACCCCTGGCACACATCCTCACAAGCCAGGGGTGGTAGCTTGACTACACTACCCCTGGCACACATCCTCACAAGCCAGGGGTGGTAGCTTGACTACACTACCCCTGGCAGACATCTTCACAAGCCAGGGGTGGTAGTTGACTACACTACCCCTGGCAGACATCCTCACAAGCCAAGGGTGGTAGCTTGACTACACTATCCCTGGCAGACATCCTCACAAGCCAGGGGTGGTAGTTGGACTACACTACCCCTGGCAGACATCCTCACAAACCAGGGGTGGTAGCTTGACTACACTACCCCTGGCAGACATCCTCACAAGCCAGGGGTGGTAGCTTGACTACACTACCCCTGGCAGACATCCTCACAAGCCAAGGGTGGTAGTTGAACTACACTACACCTGGCAAACATTCTCACAAGCCAGAGGTGGTAGTTGACTACACTACCCCTGGCAGACATCCTCACAAGCCAAGGGTGGTAGCTTGACTACACTATCCCTGGCAGACATCCTCACAAGCCAGGGGTGGTAGTTGACTACACTACCCCTGGCAGACATCCTCACAAGCCAGGGGTGGTAGTTGACTACACTACCCCTGGCAGACATCCTCACAAGCCAGGGGTGGTAGCTTGACTACACTACCCCTGGCAGACATCCTCACAAGCCAAGGGTGGTAGTTGGACTACACTACCCCTGGCAGACATCCTCACAAGCCAGGGGTGGTAGTTGACAACTCTACCCCTAGCAGACATCCTCACAAGCCAGGGGTGGTAGCTGACTACACTGCCCCTGGCAGACATCCTCACAAGCCAGAGGTGACAGTTGACTACACTACCCCTGGCAGACATCCTCACAAGCCAGAGGTGACAGTTGACTACACTACCCCTGGCAGACATCCTCACAAGCCAGAGGTGACAGCTGACTACACTACCCCAGGCAGACATCCTCACAAGCCAGGGGTTGTAGCTTGACTACACTATCCCTGGTACACATCGTCACAAGCCTGGGTTGGTAGCTTGACTACACTGTCCCTGGCAGACATCCTCACAAGCCAGGGGTGGTAGTTGACTACACTACCCCTGGCAGACATCCTCACAAGCCAGGGGTGGTAGCTTGACTACACTATCGCTGGCAAACATCCTCACAAGCCAGGGGTGGTAGCTTGACTACACTGCCTCTGGCACACATCCTCACTTTTACAAAAATGCATTTTATGCTCACTATTGTCCAATTTCAATCTTCAGGACTTCAGTGTGCTTTACGTTACACCCTCTGGCTGACATATTCATTCGAACATCATTAGAATTTCTCTGGGAAACATTCAGCCACACTGCAATTAATGCACAAAGACTGTTCATGCGCAAATATCAAGTCATGGTACTCATTTATACAGGTGAGTGAACTGGAGCAGTGTGGAGTGAACGAACTTGCCAAAGGTTAAAAATGGCGGCAGGATTAACAGTGTTAAGACGATCAGATTTGCTGCAGTGGCATAATTCTACTGTTTTGTTGCATGCCATCTTTTATGTGCCTCCGAATGGATTTATTTAGATTGATTGTGCTATATAAGTGTTCATGTTATATTATGTTTTCAGAGACCCTTGTACCCAGCACTTGGAGACATCATGCTGCAGGTTCCTAACTGCTCTCAACAGGCTTTGAAGGTATTGAATGGCTTACAGAATACTGTCAAAGTTTCATATCTTGGAGCTTGTAAATGTAACAATACATCAATGTTTCACAGAACACTTGTACTTTCAATGTGTGACAGTTACCTATTAGTTGGGACATTTTGTTTACGTTTTATTAATTATATGTTACACCTTAGGGGTATAGGGCAAACATACAGTGTTCTATATTAATTCCTTACCTGTAACACATCTGTCGGTTTAATAACATAGCCCGTAGTCATGCCTATTAAAAGGAAACGTGTAATTATTTGTAATTACCTTCAATTCATATTATACATGTTCATATTATTTTATTAAAAGTACAAATTTTTATAGTTTTTATAAAAAGCCCCGTTATATAATATAAAAAGCATTACAACTTAAACATATTGACTCTGCACATATGTTAGTGAACCGTGTGGACAGTTATCTCTTAATGGATATCAACCTTGTCTTTCACCATGAAATATAAACATGATATTTGGGGTAAAACTTTAAAATAAAAAAGACGACAGTCAGGTACTGTTTGTTATCATAAATTAATGTTTACAAAAGTGATAAGACCTTATACCTTTAAATGTGAAACGCTATGTGTTGCTTGGCAGGCGTTTGAGGAGAGACTGTTTGCGACAACACCACAGAAACAGTTGCCGGACAAGAAAAAGAAAGAACAGTTCAAGAGATTGGTGCATACAATCATTGGAGTAAGGAGCAGTACATTACGGTCAAGTTAGGATTCCACGTGTACGGATACGGCATGCAGATGCGACAAGCAGCAAAACAACAAATACCATGCCCAGTGGAAATTAATATAAGTACACCTGTCTTAGCGGCCACCTGTCCATAATGATAACCTGGATATAACGGTCACTTTTGAAAGTCCCGAATGACTTCCTATTAGTTTGCACTGCCCACTACGTGTCCATAACGGTAACCTGTCTATCGCATATAACAGTCAGTTAATTTGGACTGAACCATTCATAGTCAACCTGCTGTTTGCGGGCAGGTCAAAGGGAATCCATAATTTCCCTGAATAAAACGTCATCCCGCCGGTGTCATTGCGTGTACGCGGGGCTATCAAATTGCAATCAAGTCACACCTGGCGTCATCAGCTTGTTGCAGCCACTATGTGGCTCCTTTACTCCAGCAAAGAGGAGTAGAATCAGCTTTGATCTCCAAAGTGAGCTCAGAGAAGCCATAAGCATGTAGCCACAGATGGAAGCGGGCCATTGTAATATTTATCTAGGTGGCTTGGCATAGCTGGAGAGCAAATCTGAGCCAATGGTTGCCTTCCACTCGTTCACACCTTCATGATTCCTTTTGGACATCAACGTTTTTTCTTTTTGCCTTTACTTGGAGGGTGTGATTGATTTCACCATGGCCCAAAAGAAAAAAGAACATCAATTAAATATAGGAAGTTGTGTAGTGTAGTGTATTATTTAATATTATTGTTAACTCTAGGTTTGTATTGTTCACGAGAGTACCAACTAGTGAACGTCAATGTAACCATTCATAATAATGTGGCTCCACCTAGTAAGTATCCAAGTCATGAAACTCCATAAGGGCAACCTTCCCTTAACTGTAATTTTGCGCAGTCCCGACGATGACTGTTATGGACAGGTTTTACTGTAGTTCCGTACATACATAGGTGGATGAGTTTTTTCGTGCGGATGAGGCTTGGTGTGACAAGTTGAATCAGTCTGTGTAGCAATTTGAATCGTACATATATACATACACACAGGAATCGGATATCAATTAAAATAGCCAATGGTCACCCACCCAAAATATGCCACTATTAGAATGTTGTGATATGAGATGGAAGCTGCGCTTAATGATATCCTACATCTGATTGGTCGCTCTGTGTGTTACTAAGGAACCGGGGCCGGTTTCATGAAGCGTGCTTAAAGTTACGCAATTACTTAGCGTCTTGTGTTCGCTTATATTAAAAAAATCATGTCATTTATTAAGACAACCATCTTAGCGTTAAGAACGTTCTTAGCCACTTCATGAAACCGGCCCCAGGTTTCGGGCAAAGGATGCCCTCCAGTTTCTTTAAACAAGTAACTTGTCAAAAGTGCAGTATTTAGAAGCATCAACAGTATGCACTATATAAAAGGGAATAATCTATTGTCTAGTTTACAGCATCACATAAACCACTCTAATTGTTTACTCAGCAGAGTCATATAATACTGTTGTAATCTCACTGCTTTGTTACTGGAAATTTTGATTGTGAATCTCCAATGTTTTGGTTTCCAGAAAAACGTCAGCGAAGCATTCCAGAAGAAAGTGCAGATAAAGAACTTGCCACCGATGTATCGAACAAACCGACCAAAGATGCCATCTGTTTTTGATATGGGCACATCCAATATTGGATTGTGCAGTTTGTTTAGCCCAAAAGCAGAAAACGAAGACTGAAATCGAGGGTCTCAAACAGATCCATTGCCATCTCACTTGTGACCACAGATAGTGAACGTCTTGACACCATTCTGTCATAAGTTGTTGTATGGCCAACGAGTGTTCATGTTGTCACCACAGTTTATCAGATTCATTGAAGGTCATATCAGAAATGTCTACGTCTGATGCCAGTCGGAATTACTTTCATCTGGTCTCAGACAGCGATGTCCTGAGACGATCCCTAAATCCACGAATTGTAAAGTTATTTTAAGTTGTGGCTGCTGCTAATAAATAAACATGTGATCAATAACTACACACCAACTGTGAGATTGTGGTCAGCTTCAAAGTGTAAGACACATACTAATGATGTTTATGTGAGCCACATCAGCGGTCAAAGTATGTCTTGTATGCAGCAGTGGAACTACTGTGAAGGTCTACGACTATTACGTAAAGAATAATAGTGTAATTACATAGGGGCTGACATGCAATTATTCCATTGTTTCATACAGCTAATAAAATGTTGTGAGAGGCACTGAGCTTCAGTTATGACGTGATCACTAATAAAGGAGGAACTCACCGAATGTTCAGAGCATGATAACTGTCAATAAAAATTTATGTTGTTTTAAAGATACCTGCGAAGTGTTTTTATTGCCAGTAAATGTCACGGTCGTGTGGCCTTGGCTGGTTTAAACAGCAGAATAGAGACACACATTCTGGCTTGATCTACACATTAACTGTCATGCAGATTAGCTCATAAAATCAGGTAGTGACAGCTGTTGGAAAAAGATACGGCACATGTCTATTAATAGAATTATTTTGATGTTCCAAGTACTTTGTGTACTCAGTGTGGCCAGCTAATTCTTCTACAGTGGAACCTCAGTATTAAGGTCACCTTCGGGAATGGCCAAACGTGATCTGACTAATGAGGTGGCAGTATTAGCGGGACTAGCTTTTTTGCTTCCCTCTTATGGAAGAAATTTGGGACTGTTGTAGGGTAACCTTAATTGCAAGGTAGCTGTATTACTGAGGTGACAATAAAGCAAGGTTTGACTGTATTGATGCATTGCCATAATTGTTGTTTGTCACTGCTTTTTACTGACAGCCTTTCCCCTCTGCCTGTCTTACTCCCTTCATGGCACAGTCTTCCCACCTTAATACAGTAGAACCTGTCTTGTGCGACTTCTGTTTTGGGCAATCACCTGCCTTAGATGATCACTCTCTTGGTTCTCCTTGATCGTGTTTACACATCCTCACAAGCCAAGGGTGGTAGTTGGAATACACTACCCCTGGCAGACATCCTCACAAGTCAAGGGTGGTAGTTGGACTACACTACCCCTGGCAGACATCCTCACAAGCCAGGAGTGGTAGCTTGACTACACTACCCCTGGCAGACATCCTCACAAGCCAAGGGTGGTAGTTGGACTACACTACCCCTGGCAGACATCCTCACAAGCCAGGGGTGGTAGTTGACTACACTACCCCTGGCAGACATCCTCACAAGCCAAGGGTGGTAGCTTGACTACACTATCCCTGGCAGACATCCTCACAAGCCAGGGGTGGTAGCTTGACTACACTATCCCTGGCACACATCCTCACAAGCTAGGGGTGGTAGCTTGACTACACTACCCCTGGCACACATCCTCACAAGCCAGGGGTGGTAGCTTGACTACACTACCCCTGGCAGACATCCTCACAAGCCAGGGGTGGTAGCTTGACTACACTACCCCTGGCACACATCCTCATAAGCCACGGGTGGTAGCTTGACTACACTACCCCTGGCAGACATCCTCACAAGCCAGGGGTGGTAGCTTGATTACACTATCCCTGGCAGACATCCTCACAAGCCAGGGGTGGTAGCTTGACTACACTATCCCTGGCAGACATCCCCACAAGCCAGGGGTGGTAGCTTGACTACACTATCCCTGGCAAACATCCTCACAAGCCAGGGGTGGTAGCTTGACTACACTATCCCTGGCAGACATCCTCACAAGCCAGGGGTGGTAGTTGGACTACATTACCCCTGGCAGACATCCTCACAAGCCAGGGGTGGTAGTTGGACTACACTATCCCTGGCAGACATCCTCACAAGCCAGAGGTGGTAGTTGGACTACACTATCCTTGGCAGACATCCTCACAAGCCAGGGGTGGTAGCTTGACTACACTATCCCTGGCAGACATCCTCACAAGCCAGGGGTGGTAGCTTGACTACACTATGCCTGGCACACATCCTCACAAGCCAGGGGTGGTAGCTTGACTACACTACCCCTGGCACACATCCTCACAAGCCAGGGGTGGTAGCTTGACTACACTACCCCTGGCACACATCCTCACAAGCCAGGGGTGGTAGCTTGACTACACTACCCCTGGCAGACATCTTCACAAGCCAGGGGTGGTAGTTGACTACACTACCCCTGGCAGACATCCTCACAAGCCAAGGGTGGGAGCTTGACTACACTATCGCTGGCAGACATCCTCACAAGCCAGGGGTGGTAGTTGGACTACACTACCCCTGGCAGACATCCTCACAAACCAGGAGTGGTAGCTTGACTACACTACCCCTGGCAGACATCCTCACAAGCCAGGGGTGGTAGCTTGACTACACTACCCCTGGCAGACATCCTCACAAGCCAAGGGGGGTAATTGGACTACACTACACCTGGCAGACATTCTCACAAGCCAGAGGTGGTAGTTGACTACACTACCCCTGACAGACATCCTCACAAGCCAAGGGTGGTAGCTTGACTACACTATCCCTGGCAGACATCCTCACAAGCCAAGGGTGGTAGTTGGACTACACTCCCCCTGGCAGACATCCTCACAAGCCAGGGGTGGTAGTTGACTACACTACCCCTAGCAGACATCCTCACAAGCCAGAAGTGGTAGCTGACTACACTACCCCTGGCAGACATCCGCACAAGCCAGAGGTGACAGTTGACTACACTACCCCTGGCAGACAACCTCACAAGCCAGGGGTGACAGTTGACTACACTATCCCTGGCAGACATACTCACAATCCAGAGGTGACAGCTGACTACACTACCCCAGGCAGACATCCTCACAAGCCAGGGGTGGTAGCTTGACTACCCTACCCCTGGCAAACATCCTCACAAACCAAGGGTGGTAGTTGGACTACACTACCCCTGGCAGACATCCGCACAAGCCAGGGGTGGAGGTTGACTCCACTACCCCTGGCAGACATCCTCACAAGCCAAGGGTGGTAGCTTGACTACACTATCCCTGGCAGACATCCTCACAAGCCAGGGGTGGTAGTTGACTACACTACCCCTGGCAGACATCCTCACAAGCCAGGGGTGGTAGTTGACTACACTACCCCTGGCAGACATCCTCACAAGCCAGGGGTGGTAGCTTGACTACACTACCCCTGGCAGACATCCTCACAAGCCAAGGGTGGTAGTTGGACTACACTACCCCTGGCAGACATCCTCACAAGCCAGGGGTGGTAGTTGACAACTCTACCCCTAGCAGACATCCTCACAAGCCAGGGGTGGTAGCTGACTACACTGCCCCTGGCAGACATCCTCACAAGCCAGAGGTGACAGTTGACTACACTACCCCTGGCAGACATCCTCACAAGCCAGAGGTGACAGTTGACTACACTACCCCTGGCAGACATCCTCACAAGCCAGAGGTGACAGCTGACTACACTACCCCAGGCAGACATCCTCACAAGCCAGGGGTTGTAGCTTGACTACACTATCCCTGGTACACATCGTCACAAGCCTGGGTTGGTAGCTTGACTACACTGTCCCTGGCAGACATCCTCACAAGCCAGGGGTGGTAGTTGACTACACTACCCCTGGCAGACATCCTCACAAGCCAGGGGTGGTAGCTTGACTACACTATCGCTGGCAAACATCCTCACAAGCCAGGGGTGGTAGCTTGACTACACTGCCTCTGGCACACATCCTCACTTTTACAAAAATGCATTTTATGCTCACTATTGTCCAATTTCAATCTTCAGGACTTCAGTGTGCTTTACGTTACACCCTCTGGCTGACATATTCATTCGAACATCATTAGAATTTCTCTGGGAAACATTCAGCCACACTGCAATTAATGCACAAAGACTGTTCATGCGCAAATATCAAGTCATGGTACTCATTTATACAGGTGAGTGAACTGGAGCAGTGTGGAGTGAACGAACTTGCCAAAGGTTAAAAATGGCGGCAGGATTAACAGTGTTAAGACGATCAGATTTGCTGCAGTGGCATAATTCTACTGTTTTGTTGCATGCCATCTTTTATGTGCCTCCGAATGGATTTATTTAGATTGATTGTGCTATATAAGTGTTCATGTTATATTATGTTTTCAGAGACCCTTGTACCCAGCACTTGGAGACATCATGCTGCAGGTTCCTAACTGCTCTCAACAGGCTTTGAAGGTATTGAATGGCTTACAGAATACTGTCAAAGTTTCATATCTTGGAGCTTGTAAATGTAACAATACATCAATGTTTCACAGAACACTTGTACTTTCAATGTGTGACAGTTACCTATTAGTTGGGACATTTTGTTTACGTTTTATTAATTATATGTTACACCTTAGGGGTATAGGGCAAACATACAGTGTTCTATATTAATTCCTTACCTGTAACACATCTGTCGGTTTAATAACATAGCCCGTAGTCATGCCTATTAAAAGGAAACGTGTAATTATTTGTAATTACCTTCAATTCATATTATACATGTTCATATTATTTTATTAAAAGTACAAATTTTTATAGTTTTTATAAAAAGCCCCGTTATATAATATAAAAAGCATTACAACTTAAACATATTGACTCTGCACATATGTTAGTGAACCGTGTGGACAGTTATCTCTTAATGGATATCAACCTTGTCTTTCACCATGAAATATAAACATGATATTTGGGGTAAAACTTTAAAATAAAAAAGACGACAGTCAGGTACTGTTTGTTATCATAAATTAATGTTTACAAAAGTGATAAGACCTTATACCTTTAAATGTGAAACGCTATGTGTTGCTTGGCAGGCGTTTGAGGAGAGACTGTTTGCGACAACACCACAGAAACAGTTGCCGGACAAGAAAAAGAAAGAACAGTTCAAGAGATTGGTGCATACAATCATTGGAGTAAGGAGCAGTACATTACGGTCAAGTTAGGATTCCACGTGTACGGATACGGCATGCAGATGCGACAAGCAGCAAAACAACAAATACCATGCCCAGTGGAAATTAATATAAGTACACCTGTCTTAGCGGCCACCTGTCCATAATGATAACCTGGATATAACGGTCACTTTTGAAAGTCCCGAATGACTTCCTATTAGTTTGCACTGCCCACTACGTGTCCATAACGGTAACCTGTCTATCGCATATAACAGTCAGTTAATTTGGACTGAACCATTCATAGTCAACCTGCTGTTTGCGGGCAGGTCAAAGGGAATCCATAATTTCCCTGAATAAAACGTCATCCCGCCGGTGTCATTGCGTGTACGCGGGGCTATCAAATTGCAATCAAGTCACACCTGGCGTCATCAGCTTGTTGCAGCCACTATGTGGCTCCTTTACTCCAGCAAAGAGGAGTAGAATCAGCTTTGATCTCCAAAGTGAGCTCAGAGAAGCCATAAGCATGTAGCCACAGATGGAAGCGGGCCATTGTAATATTTATCTAGGTGGCTTGGCATAGCTGGAGAGCAAATCTGAGCCAATGGTTGCCTTCCACTCGTTCACACCTTCATGATTCCTTTTGGACATCAACGTTTTTTCTTTTTGCCTTTACTTGGAGGGTGTGATTGATTTCACCATGGCCCAAAAGAAAAAAGAACATCAATTAAATATAGGAAGTTGTGTAGTGTAGTGTATTATTTAATATTATTGTTAACTCTAGGTTTGTATTGTTCACGAGAGTACCAACTAGTGAACGTCAATGTAACCATTCATAATAATGTGGCTCCACCTAGTAAGTATCCAAGTCATGAAACTCCATAAGGGCAACCTTCCCTTAACTGTAATTTTGCGCAGTCCCGACGATGACTGTTATGGACAGGTTTTACTGTAGTTCCGTACATACATAGGTGGATGAGTTTTTTCGTGCGGATGAGGCTTGGTGTGACAAGTTGAATCAGTCTGTGTAGCAATTTGAATCGTACATATATACATACACACAGGAATCGGATATCAATTAAAATAGCCAATGGTCACCCACCCAAAATATGCCACTATTAGAATGTTGTGATATGAGATGGAAGCTGCGCTTAATGATATCCTACATCTGATTGGTCGCTCTGTGTGTTACTAAGGAACCGGGGCCGGTTTCATGAAGCGTGCTTAAAGTTACGCAATTACTTAGCGTCTTGTGTTCGCTTATATTAAAAAAATCATGTCATTTATTAAGACAACCATCTTAGCGTTAAGAACGTTCTTAGCCACTTCATGAAACCGGCCCCAGGTTTCGGGCAAAGGATGCCCTCCAGTTTCTTTAAACAAGTAACTTGTCAAAAGTGCAGTATTTAGAAGCATCAACAGTATGCACTATATAAAAGGGAATAATCTATTGTCTAGTTTACAGCATCACATAAACCACTCTAATTGTTTACTCAGCAGAGTCATATAATACTGTTGTAATCTCACTGCTTTGTTACTGGAAATTTTGATTGTGAATCTCCAATGTTTTGGTTTCCAGAAAAACGTCAGCGAAGCATTCCAGAAGAAAGTGCAGATAAAGAACTTGCCACCGATGTATCGAACAAACCGACCAAAGATGCCATCTGTTTTTGATATGGGCACATCCAATATTGGATTGTGCAGTTTGTTTAGCCCAAAAGCAGAAAACGAAGACTGAAATCGAGGGTCTCAAACAGATCCATTGCCATCTCACTTGTGACCACAGATAGTGAACGTCTTGACACCATTCTGTCATAAGTTGTTGTATGGCCAACGAGTGTTCATGTTGTCACCACAGTTTATCAGATTCATTGAAGGTCATATCAGAAATGTCTACGTCTGATGCCAGTCGGAATTACTTTCATCTGGTCTCAGACAGCGATGTCCTGAGACGATCCCTAAATCCACGAATTGTAAAGTTATTTTAAGTTGTGGCTGCTGCTAATAAATAAACATGTGATCAATAACTACACACCAACTGTGAGATTGTGGTCAGCTTCAAAGTGTAAGACACATACTAATGATGTTTATGTGAGCCACATCAGCGGTCAAAGTATGTCTTGTATGCAGCAGTGGAACTACTGTGAAGGTCTACGACTATTACGTAAAGAATAATAGTGTAATTACATAGGGGCTGACATGCAATTATTCCATTGTTTCATACAGCTAATAAAATGTTGTGAGAGGCACTGAGCTTCAGTTATGACGTGATCACTAATAAAGGAGGAACTCACCGAATGTTCAGAGCATGATAACTGTCAATAAAAATTTATGTTGTTTTAAAGATACCTGCGAAGTGTTTTTATTGCCAGTAAATGTCACGGTCGTGTGGCCTTGGCTGGTTTAAACAGCAGAATAGAGACACACATTCTGGCTTGATCTACACATTAACTGTCATGCAGATTAGCTCATAAAATCAGGTAGTGACAGCTGTTGGAAAAAGATACGGCACATGTCTATTAATAGAATTATTTTGATGTTCCAAGTACTTTGTGTACTCAGTGTGGCCAGCTAATTCTTCTACAGTGGAACCTCAGTATTAAGGTCACCTTCGGGAATGGCCAAACGTGATCTGACTAATGAGGTGGCAGTATTAGCGGGACTAGCTTTTTTGCTTCCCTCTTATGGAAGAAATTTGGGACTGTTGTAGGGTAACCTTAATTGCAAGGTAGCTGTATTACTGAGGTGACAATAAAGCAAGGTTTGACTGTATTGATGCATTGCCATAATTGTTGTTTGTCACTGCTTTTTACTGACAGCCTTTCCCCTCTGCCTGTCTTACTCCCTTCATGGCACAGTCTTCCCACCTTAATACAGTAGAACCTGTCTTGTGCGACTTCTGTTTTGGGCAATCACCTGCCTTAGATGATCACTCTCTTGGTTCTCCTTGATCGTGTTTACACATCCTCACAAGCCAAGGGTGGTAGTTGGAATACACTACCCCTGGCAGACATCCTCACAAGTCAAGGGTGGTAGTTGGACTACACTACCCCTGGCAGACATCCTCACAAGCCAGGAGTGGTAGCTTGACTACACTACCCCTGGCAGACATCCTCACAAGCCAAGGGTGGTAGTTGGACTACACTACCCCTGGCAGACATCCTCACAAGCCAGGGGTGGTAGTTGACTACACTACCCCTGGCAGACATCCTCACAAGCCAAGGGTGGTAGCTTGACTACACTATCCCTGGCAGACATCCTCACAAGCCAGGGGTGGTAGCTTGACTACACTATCCCTGGCACACGTCCTCACAAGCTAGGGGTGGTAGCTTGACTACACTACCCCTGGCACACATCCTCACAAGCCAGGGGTGGTAGCTTGACTACACTACCCCTGGCAGACATCCTCACAAGCCAGGGGTGGTAGCTTGACTACACTACCCCTGGCACACATCCTCATAAGCCACGGGTGGTAGCTTGACTACACTACACCTGGCAGACATCCTCACAAGCCAGGGGTGGTAGCTTGATTACACTATCCCTGGCAGACATCCTCACAAGCCAGGGGTGGTAGCTTGACTACACTATCCCTGGCAGACATCCCCACAAGCCAGGGGTGGTAGCTTGACTACACTATCCCTGGCAAACATCCTCACAAGCCAGGGGTGGTAGCCTGACTACACTATCCCTGGCAGACATCCTCACAAGCCAGGGGTGGTACCTTGACTACACTATCCCTGGCAAACATCCTCACAAGCCAGTGGTGGTAGCTTGACTACACTACCCCTGGCTGACATCCTCACAAGCCAGGGGTGGTAGTTGACTACACTACCCCTGGCAGACACCCTCACATGCCAGAGGTGACAGTTGACTACACTACCCCTGGCACACATCCTCACAAGCCAGGGGTGGTAGCCTGACTACACTACCCCTGGCTGACATCCTCACAAGCCAGGTGTGGTAGTTGACTACACTACTCCTGGCAGACATCCTCACAAGCCAGGGGTGGTAGCTGACTACACTATCCCTGGCAGACATCCTCACATGCCAGAGGTGACAGTTGACTACACTACCCCTGGCAGACATCCTCACAAGCCAGAGGTGACAGTTGACTACACTATCCCTGGCAGACATCCCCACAAGCCAGGGGTGGTAGCTTGACTACACTATCCCTGGCAGACATCCTCACAAGCCAGGGGTGGTAGCTTGACTACACTACCCCTGGCAGACATCCCCACAAGCCAGGGGTGGTAGCTTGACTACACTATCCCTGGCAGACATCCGCACAAGCCAAGGGTGGTAGCTTGACTACACTATCCCTGGCGGACATCCTCATAAGCCACGGGTGGTAGCTTGACTACACTACCCCTGGCAGACATCCTCACAAGCCAGGGGTGGTAGCCTGACAACACTATCCCTGGCAGACATCCTCACAAGCCAGGGGTGGTAGCTTGACTACACTATCCCTGGCAAACATCCTCACAAGCCAGTGGTGGTAGCTTGACTACACTACCCCTGCCTGACATCCTCACAAGCCAGGGGTGGTAGTTGACTACACTACCCCTGGCAGACATCCTCACATGCCAGAGGTGACAGTTGACTACACTACCCCTGGCAGACATCCTCACATGCCAGAGGTGACAGTTGACTACACTACCCCTGGCACACATCCTCACAAGCCAGGGGTGGTAGCTGACTACACTATCCCTGGCAGACATCCTCACAAGCCAGGGGTGGTAGCTTGACTACACTATCCCTGGCAAACATCCTCACAAGCCAGTGGTGGTAGCTTGACTACACTACCCCTGGCTGACATCCTCACAAGCCAGGGGTGGTAGTTGACTACACTACCCCTGGCAGACATCCTCACATGCCAGAGGTGACAGTTGACTACACAACCCCTGGCAGACATCCTCACATGCCAGAGGTGACAGTTGACTACACTACCCCTGGCACACATCCTCACAAGCCAGGGGTGGTAGCCTGACTACACTACCCCTGGCTGACATCCTCACAAGCCAGGGGTGGTAGTTGACTACACTACTCCTGGCAGACATCCTCACAAGCCAGGGGTGGTAGCTGACTACACTACCCCTGGCAGACATCCTCACATGCCAGAGGTGACAGTTGACTACACTACCCCTGGCAGACATCCTCACAAGCCAGAGGTGACAGTTGACTACACTATCCCTGGCAGACATCCTCACAAGCCAGGGGTGGTAGCTTGACTACACTATCCCTGGCAGACATCCTCACAAGCCAGGGGTGGTAGCTTGACTACACTATCCCAGGCAGACATCCTCACAAGCCAGAGGTGACAGTTGACTACACTATCCCTGGCAGACATCCTCACAAGCCAGGGGTGGTAGCTTGACTACACTACCCCTGGCAGACATCTTCACAAGCCAGGGGTGGTAGTTGACTACACTACCCCTGGCAGACATCCTCACAAGCCAAGGGTGGTAGTTGGACTACACTACCCCTGGCAGACATCCTCACAAGCCAGGGGTGGTAGTTGACTACACTACCCCTGGCAGACATCCTCACAAGCCAAGGGTGGTAGCTTGACTACACTATCCCTGGCAGACATCCTCACAAGCCAGGGGTGGTAGTTGGACTACACTACCCCTGGCAGACATCCTCACAAGCCAGGGGTGGTAGCTTGACTACACTACCCCTGGCAGACATCCTCACAAGCCAGGGGTGGTAGCTTGACTACACTACCCCTGGCACACATCCTCATAAGCCACGGGTGGTAGCTTGACTACACTACCCCTGGCAGACATCCTCACAAGCCAGGGGTGGTAGCTTGATTACACTATCCCTGGCAGACATCCTCACAAGCCAGGGGTGGTAGCTTGACTACACTATCCCTGGCAGACATCCCCACATGCCAGGGGTGGTAGCTTGACTACACTATCCCTGGCAAACATCCTCACAAGCCAGGGGTGGTAGCTTGACTACACTACCCATGGCACACATCCTCACAAGCCAGGGGTGGTAGCCTGACTACACTATCCCTGGCAGACATCCTCACAAGCCAGGGGTGGTAGCTTGACTACACTATCCCTGGCAAACATCCTCACAAGCCAGTGGTGGTAGCTTGACTACACTACCCCTGGCTGACATCCTCACAAGCCAGGGGTGGTAGTTGACTACACTACCCCTGGCAGACACCCTCACATGCCAGAGGTGACAGTTGACTACACTACCCCTGGCACACATCCTCACAAGCCAGGGGTGGTAGCCTGACTACATTACCCCTGGCTGACATCCTCACAAGCCAGGGGTGGTAGTTGACTACACTACTCCTGGCAGACATCCTCACAAGCCAGGGGTGGTAGCTGACTACACTACCCCTGGCAGACATCCTCACATGCCAGAGGTGACAGTTGACTACACTACCCCTGGCAGACATCCTCACAAGCCAGAGGTGACAGTTGACTACACTATCCCTGGCAGACATCCTCACAAGCCAGGGGTGGTAGTTTGACTACACTATCCCTGGCAGACATCCTCACAAGCCAGGGGTGGTAGCTTGACTACACTACCCCTGGCAGACATCCCCACAAGCCAGGGGTGGTAGCTTGACTACACTATCCCTGGCAGACATCCCCACAAGCCAAGGGTGGTAGCTTGACTACACTATCCCTGGCAGACATCCTCATAAGCCACGGGTGGTAGCTTGACTACACTACCCCTGGCAGACATCCTCACAAGACAGGGGTGGTAGCCTGACTACACTATCCCTGGCAGACATCCTCACAAGCCAGAGGTGGTAGCTTGACTACACTATCCCTGGCAAACATCCTCACAAGCCAGTGGTGGTAGCTTGACTACACTACCCCTGCCTGACATCCTCACAAGCCAGGGGTGGTAGTTGACTACACTACCCCTGGCAGACATCCTCACATGCCAGAGGTGACAGTTGACTACACTACCCCTGGCAGACATCCTCACATGCCAGAGGTGACAGTTGACTACACTACCCCTGGCACACATCCTCACAAGCCAAGGGTGGTAGCCTGACTACACTATCCCTGGCAGACATCCTCACAAGCCAGGGGTGGTAGCTTGACTACACTATCCCTGGCAAACATCCTCACAAGCCAGTGGTGGTAGCTTGACTACACTACCCCTGGCTGACATCCTCACAAGCCAGGGGTGGTAGTTGACTACACTACCCCTGGCAGACATCCTCACATGCCAGAGGTGACAGTTGACTACACTACCCCTGGCAGACATCCTCACACAGCCAGGGGTGGTAGCTGACTACACTATCCCTGGCAGACATCCTCACAAGCCAGGGGTGGTAGCTTGACTAGGCAGGCAGGCTGACATCCTCACAAGCCAGGGGTGGTAGTTGACTACACTACCCCTGGCAGACATCCTCACATGCCAGAGGTGACAGTTGACTACACAACCCCTGGCAGACATCCTCACATGCCAGAGGTGACAGTTGACTACACTACCCCTGGCACACATCCTCACAAGCCAGGGGTGGTAGCTGACTACACTACCCCTGGCTGACATCCTCACAAGCCAGGGGTGGTAGTTGACTACACTACTCCTGGCAGACATCCTCACAAGCCAGGGGTGGTAGCTGACTACACTACCCCTGGCAGACATCCTCACATGCCAGAGGTGACAGTTGACTACACTACCCCTGGCAGACATCCTCACAAGCCAGAGGTGACAGTTGACTACACTATCCCTGGCAGACATCCTCACAAGCCAGGGGTGGTAGCTTGACTACACTATCCCTGGCAGACATCCCACAAGCCAGGGGTGGTAGCTTGACTACACTATCCCTGGCAGACATCCTCACAAGCCAGAGGTGACAGTTGACTACACTATCCCTGGCAGACATCCTCACAAGCCAGGGGTGGTAGCTTGACTACACTATCCCTGGCAGACATCCCCACAAGCCAGGGGTGGTAGCTTGACTACACTACCCCTGGCCCCTGCCAGGGGTGGTAGCTTGACTACACTACCCCTGGCAGACATCCTCACAAGCCAGGGGTGGTAGCTTGACTACACTATCCCTGGCAGACATCCTCACAAGCCAAGGGTGGTAGCTTGACTACACTATCCCTGGCAGACATCCCCACAAGCCAGGGGTGGTAGCTTGACTACACTACCCCTGGCACACATCCTCACAAGCCAGGGGTGGTAGCTTGACTACACTACCCCTGGCACACATCCTCACAAGCCGGGGGTGGTATCCTGACTACACTATCCCTGGCAGACATCCTCACAAGCCAGGGGTGGTAGCTTGACTACACTATCCCTGGCAGACATCCTCACAAGCCAGGGGTGGTAGCTTGACTACACTACCCCTGGCAGACATCCTCACAAGCCAGGGGTGGTAGCTTGACTACACTATCACTGGCAGACATCCTCACAAGCCAGGGTTGGTAGCTTGACTACACTACCCCTGGCACACATCCTCACAAGCCAGGGATGGTAGCTTGACTACACTATCCCTGGCAGACATCCTCACAAGCCAGGGGTGGTAGCTTGACTACACTACCCCTGGCAGACATCCTCACAAGCCAGGGGTGGTAGCTTGACTACACTATCCCTGGCAGACATCCTGACAAGCCAGGGGTGGTAGCTTGACTACACTACCCCTGGCAGACATCCTCACAAGCGAGGGGTGGTAGTTGGACTATACTACCCCTGGCACACATCCTCACAAGCCAGGGGTGGTAGTTGGACTATACTATCCCTGGCAGACATCCTCACAAGCCAGGGGTGGTAGTCGGACTACACTACCCCTGGCATACATCCTCACAAGTCAGGGGTTGTAGTTGGACTACACTATCCCTGGCAGACATCCTCACAAGCCAGGGGTGGTAGTCGGACTACACTATCCCTGGCAGACATCCTCACAAGCCAGGGGTGGTAGTTGGACTACACTATCCCTGGCAGACATCCTCACAAGCCAGGGGTGGTAGTTGGACTACACTACCCCTGGCACACATCCTCACAAGTCAGGGGTGGTAGTTGGACTACACTACCCCTGGCACACATCCTCACAAGCCAGGGGTGGTAGTTGGACTACACTACCCCTGGCAGACACCCCACACAATGTATGGCAATTAGCTGAATCACTTGTAGGTTGTCCCTTGAGACTCGCCAAAACTCCCCACCTTCTGGTTCTCCAAAAACATCTCCAGTTGCACCCCTGCTCCCGAGACTCGCCAAAATACCCACATTCAGGCTCCCCTTGAGGCTTGCCAAGAAACCCAACTTCAAGCTCCCAAAAACCTCACATTGCACCCAAATTTAAGCCCTCCTTCATGTTCTGTAACATTTGACCTTGAAATTCAAGGTTAAGGACACATAATCTGACGTGGAGCCCTCTCTATTTGTATCCGCCATGAAATTTTACATATATGGTCCAAGTTTCATGCTTTTATCCGACAAGTAACGATTCGGCCAAAAAGTGGCCGTAACAAACCAGACTAGCATGCTTTGTATCATTGGGTGTCCTCAGAAAGCTGTCTTGAGGCAAGTGGCGCCATCTAACGACTAACGTGTCGGCCAGGCAAAGGCCGAATTAACCTACTCCGGAGATTTCTAATTTAGGTCACTACTCGGGAATGACAACTTAATGGTCCCGTATGCAGCGTGTTCTTATTGCCACTGCCCGTTGTTAAGCCTTCGGGAGTAGATGACATAGATGGATACGCCGTTACACCACAACAGGTATGTTTGATGTCCTATAACAGAAGCTTTTTGGCAACTATAAAAACACGGTAAAACTAAAAGAAGAGCTGCTTGTGATTGTGAATGTGGTCAATCGATACTCGACGATAGACAGCTTAGCCTTAAGTTAGGCTTAGCCGTAGTCGTGGAAAGATCGACCTCTTCCCAGGTACCCCACCTGCGGCATTCGCTGTCACAGCCTCGGACAATCGGACGAAATTAGGAACGATCCACTGTCATTGTTGCGACAATAAATGCTAAGTGTGCGTGGTTTTATCACTGGGTGGTGTTACACTGTTACAACAGTGTTTGCTAAATGGACACTTCACTTGTGGTTGCCGTCAACGATGACCTGATGGGGCCATTCGGCGGTAGTTAGACGTCATTAGAAGTGCGTCGTCTGGGCGTAGCGTGTCACTGATGCAGTGATTGGACGTTGACCTCGGCCGAACACCGTTAACAACGTGGGCATATTTGGGGGGGCTGATCGTGGCTTGTTGCCAGTCGTCTTGGAATAGCCTAAGTCAACAGTCTTAATCACCGGTACACGCAGGTATGTCTCTGAAAAAAGCATGGCAAAACATTGTGTAGTATTATTTTTTAAATTTTCAGTTGTGAAAATATACTTCTTCCGTGCGTCCGCCTACCCTCAACATGGAAGCCGAAGAGGTAAACATATTTGTATTTATTTAGGTTTTTAATTTAAAATAGCTAAATAAATAGAGCAAGAAATCTTGCAAATTCAAAGGTACCAATTTTTAGTGTCTGCCGACATTGAGTATAATTTTATTCAGTCTGTTGACCATAATCAATAACGTGTATACAATAATCTATCATTATTAAAAAAATTCTTATTTTTTTATTCCAATTGACGCATATTTGTTGGCAATTTTCTGTGAACTAATAGAAATATGAAAAATGTTTTTTAAAATGATGGATTGATAGACAGTTGGTGTCATGTCATTGATAGAATTTGACCACAAACACATGATGATGCTAGTGTTAGGATGAGGACAGTGTCCCAAAAAGCTGTGTTTTTAAATTGTTTTGTCTTTACTTGTTAGTATGCATAGTTTAGTAAGTTAGTACATTGCTGAAGATGTCTGTTTTGAGTCTCTGTAAGTAATGTATCATACTAATGAACAGTTACTTCACTGAATATCAGGCCAAATTAGTGATTAATCACTTAATTTTTTGATTGGTGTCCTGTGCATGTGTGCATAGGTGTGTGTATGTATGTGCGTGTATGTGTGTATGTAATATATATGTATGTGTGTGCATGTGTGTATGTATTGTAATAATAACATGAATTCCCCACAGTTTACATTTCTGCTGTCATTGGTTGGGGGGGTCATTTTATTTTGTTAGATGATTGATGTGTCCTGCACACGGTAGTGGTGAAATCTTATTTTTACCAAGATACAAAGAATACAAGTCTGTCTACGACTACTAGGGTAGTCACAATGTAAATACACCATAAGTTTCTGTGTATAATACACATTTTCCCTTTGTTTTCTACAAGATCTGGGTGCGTATTATCACTAGGGATGAGTGCATAATCATTGGAACCAATCAGATGATCAGATTAAATGGTTAGTGTCAGTTTCATTAGAGTTGAGGTTATCAGTATACATGCTTAAGGTTGGTTTGGGTTAGGGTCAGTAGTAGAAAATAGTTAGGTTAGTTATGGTAATTAATATAATAGTTAAATGGTTATGGTTAGGCTTCCACTGATTATACAATCGACCACCCTCTTATATATAGTGATAATGAGCCTGTATTAATGTGGAAAAATACACGTGCTGCTAGGACACATCAGAAAAAGAAGACCTTTTGAAAATGTCAAAGTGCTACTGACTTCTCAATGTAGGCGATCGTGAGCGAACTACATATGCATAATTCAAATTTCTTCATATAAAAAGACATTTTAAATTAACAAATGAGTCCAGTTTTTTTGCCTTTGACATTTCCTAGCTTAGGGACTGACTAATTAATAACACGTTTCTCTGGGTACAGCTGTACCTGGGCTGACACAGTTAACTGGCAATGCAATTTTTTTACAATAGCTCAGATCGATGGCTGCTAGCTGAATATATATAGAAACATGTGGTTATATGAAAGCGAACTGTAAAATTATAATGAGCCCTATCGCAGTCCCACAGACTGTTTCTGGACATCTATAATTTAGATATTGATGCACTCTCTACCAGGGTGGACCTCATTAAGTCCTTTCATCTGTTGATCTTTGAAACTTTTGCACCAGTGTCCCTTGAGCAGATTTGACAATTGACCAGCTACACGTATCCACACGCATGCACACACCCACACGTACATATCATAGAAATGATATATTGAGACACATGCACACGCTCATGCACACACACACACCACACGCACATTGCCACACATGCATGCACATCATACACACGCCCACGCACGCACGCACAAACGCACCCATGCACACACGCACATTGCCACACATGCACGTGCGCACGCACGCACATACACACACACGCATGCACATTTATACTAGAAGCCTGTAAGATTTTAGGTAGGTTTAATTGCATCGTTGTCATGGAAATAGGTAGGTTAGCAAATTAGCAGTCAGTGATGTTTAAAAACTGGTTGAAAATGAAAAGGCCGTATCATAAATACCAGTGCCATGCATTCATATGCACAGATAAATGTGCACGCCACATGTACACAGCCATATGCGCACACATGCACGCACACACTGCACAGGTGGTAGATGAACATAGGTGACGGTCTATCTTATTCAATTTTCACATAAATCCATAATTTTCACAAGTATTTTTGCCGGGAAATCAATCTGTTGCTCTGATTGCAGGTGTAATGTCAGTCTGGTGTTTCTGTCGGTGACGTTGCATTTTCATGTCTAGTCACTCAGGTGTAATAATACCGTGTACAAAGATTACACAATTATATTATTCATTGTGTGTGTTGCGTGCATGCGTGCCATTTACACCATTTACACCATTTACACCATTTACACCATTTACACCATTTTAAGGTCATGATCACAATGTTCTTCATATTTTCATTAACAAAAATTAAGATCATACAATATATTCCATGGTTGCACCATTTGCAGGGTTTACCCATATAACTTAAGGCTCTAAATATTAATTTACAGAACATAAAAACAAACTTTTGAATGCCAGTGTTCAATTTGAACATACACGTTTTCCACAAAAACTGGTTGAACAATTCGTTTTTTGAGATGGCATATTTACATTTTCTGTAGCCATGTTTTGACATTTCAACAGGTAGGAACTAGTCTAAATAAATTACATGAGCCACAGTTTTGTACTAGGTGTAATTTAAACTGTCAGCATTGAGACAAAATGACATTTAAACTGTAAAATGCTTGGATATTTCTTGGAGAACTCAGGCAGCATTGTTGGTTTTGATGAGCCCAGCGTGGCTACGGTAGACTGTAGTACTCTAGATGCTGTATAAAGAGAGCGGCTCTGTTCGCGTGGGCCAGACTTGATGTATGGTTTGTGATTGTGACCTATTTGGAAGATACTGCCTGGGGAGAGCAGCCACCTCCACTGTTTGACCTGCCCACTGTAGCTGTTGTGTAGCGGATGTAGCCATGTCTTGCAGCTGCCTGGTCTGGCATGTGTGGCACTATTGTGCACTTTGGGCTGCCTGGGAGGTTAGACCACAATACTGCATGGACCAGGGCTACTCGGGTTAGTCATTAATCTTGAATGTCCCGTGTGGATTAACAGCTCCTGTGCAGTTCATTGATTTGAAGACTCAATAACTGACTGTCTCAGATGGTGGTGGCCATTGTCTGTGCTTGGTTAATATACTGTGGCTGACAACTTAATTTGTATGTCTGCAAATAGATTCAGTATTTCAAAAAAAATTGTCATGATATTAATTATTAATTAACAGTCAGTAACCTTTTGTAATTGGTATTAATACATGTGTACTTCACTGTATTAATACATGCTTAACTGTATGCAATGCAAGAATTCTAACGTAGATTGTTTTTATTTATAAAAATATATATATATATACTTATGTTCTAATATCTCATTTATTTATAATAATTAATGTACTGCAATTTTCCTTTCTTGCACTTTTGAACTAAGTCTATATCTGTCTGTAGATTAGGATTTTAAGGTAAAAATGTTGTGTTAACTGTTCACTCTGCAGCCAATTACAAATACGTTTTAATAGATCTAGGTAATCATTTTGATAGAGATGTTTCAAGAAACATGTTTCGGAACAAATTAAAATTGTCCATCTGTGAACGCATGCAAGCATGTGCACACACATATGTACTAACAATTTCAAACGAAACGTTAATTTGAAGTTGATCCATAAATATATACATGTACGTGGTCTTCCTTGTGACTCCATTTAGTTTGGTTGTTTTATTATTATTACTCAAATTTGGAAAGCACTAGAAATATTTAGGATCAGCCCTTTTATAAATGTGCATGTATACAGTTTAAGCCAGTTGTGAGGCCATGTTGGTACATAGCGATAACACTAAACAGAATTGATAATGGAAAAAATAGTAGTCTGGCCTATTCAGTTAGCTGACAAACATCGTATCACACAAGTGGCTGGCAGTTGTGTAATGCACAAGCGTGATCGTTTTCTTGATAACATAACTGGAATGCATCTTTCTTACTTAGTTCTAACGTATACTGCGGTAGAATTGGTTGTTTCTGAACATGTGTAACTGACAGTTCTGGTAAAACATTCATCTCTAACGCAGGCACAGTGTGTCATTTCGAATTATTTCAGTTGATGATATAAATGGATTTCCCAAAGTATCATTCCTTGAATTGTGCTGAGCAGGGTTATTTATCAAGTGCTATTCGTACCGTATTGCAAGTATAGTGCTCACCAAATTACATTTGAAACATAGTGATTGCCTGTCGAGATTACGTAGTGCTATTTCCTGTTTGGTTGACATATTTTCTGGATGTATATACAAATGTTCCGGAATGATTACCGGTACAAGAAAATAAAACAAAATTTACACTTGCTGTTTCATTTATTTGTTTCATTAGTATGATGCGTTTTCTGAGAAAACGTGCCTTGTTTTACTCTTAGTTGCCTTCTTGTTTAAAATGATCATGAATATTTTAACATGCATTTTGTGTTCCTTGTATTTTATGTTCGTGGTCAAATTTGTGTTCAGCAAGCTAGTGTTACAAAGGTTAAATCACAATTATCACGGTAATACAATTATTAGATTATGACATACAGCATTGAATAAACATGTGATTATAATTGACATTTAATTATCACATTGTGATTATCATTGATAACCTAGTTTGTGATACACAGTGCACACGCATGCACTCACAAACACACACACACACATACACACACACATACACACACAAACACACGCATACACACACACCACACAGACACACACACATACACACAGACACACACACACACACACACACACATGCACGCACACACACTCACACACAGACACATACACATACACATGCATACACTCACACACACACACACATTTATTTATAGAGTGCTATGTAAATAACAGGCCCTTTGCCGTGTAACTTACCCCTTTATAAATGTCACATCTCCAGCAATAGTTGTTATTTTTACACCCACAAGCAATATGCTCTAGTCCAATACATGGAAACAGTCATTGCACTGGAAGTATTCGTTTACAATTTGACATGGTCATTGCATACAAAATGCTAAATGAACGTTTGAGGATGTTCGTTGCTTCAAAAATCTCATCAGATATCTACTACAAACACTGAGTGTTTTAATTACTTGGCAAACCGATCACGCGTCGAAAGTATCTCATCAGATCCGACTCCGATTTTTAGGCAAATGTATACATATATGTGTGTGTGCAAGAGCAGTGAACAATATGACCTGTTCCTTTGTCCTTGTGACCCCAACAATGCGATCTGTTCCTTTGACCTTGTGACCCCATCATTTGTGCTTCCATGCCAGAATTAAATAGCCACGTTTTAATTTCTGTGATTTCTTCTCCTTGTTTTTATAGATTTTTCCTGCAAATAATTAAACAAGTTTTATATCTATGCTTATACAGATTTACGCATATATATATTCTAACAGTTAAAATGTTAAACTAATATATGTATTATTAGGGTTACCTTAGTAGCAACACATGCTTGTGGCATGTTCCTGGCATAAGGCACTGCTCTTGGCCCATTGCAAGGGGAAGACTGGCAAGAAATGGTGGAAACAGAAGTAAACCAATCAGCATGTTTTAACAGCAGCAGTTTGGCAGGTCTTAATCTTGTTAACGCACTGTCAGTTTCAAGCGTTGCACTTCCCACTGTAATATCTTTATTGGGATCGTATTCAATGCACTCTCTATTCGAGTGGTGTCAGGACTTGGGGTAGAGGCAGTAAATGGAACAGTGGCCACAGTGTAAATAATTGGTTGACAACAGCCATAAAGAACATATTCAACATCTTTTAATTTTTTTCAAAACTCAATTAAGTGAGTGTAATAGGTAAAAATGGAAAATGTGTGATCTACACCAGTCATCCTCAAGGGCTGGCAAAATGGCACACATAATCAGCTGCAGCATTGTCTGATTATTTGCGCTACTCTGCCATGCTTCTCATCTTATTTAAATATGATGCATTTCAAATATATGGGAACCAACAAAAATAGTGTAACTGTAAAACTATGTCCTGAAATGTATGCATTTCGTTTCAAAGGAAGTTTAACTAGTACTTAGAGAATTACTATGTAATTTCATAATGATTATGTGTTTAGAATAACTTTATGAAAAATAATTCAGGGTTGTGTTTTGGATTAAACAGATGTATGGCGAACTTGTGAAATACTGTTACCCTTTCTGTACTACTACAAAAGCAGACTTTGTTATTGATCAGGGTCGTACACGTGTGTGGGAATTGGGAAAAACACTGAAACCAAAGGTTAAGCTTTGTAGATAGAAGTGAACAAATGGTGTATTCTGCATTTAACAGTACACTAGGTCATCGATTACTAAGTACAATTACTTAATTTCTAGCGTATAGGATGACAGTTGAGCAGATAGTATTTTCAAACCAGCCCATTTCTGAGAAAACATTAGGTTTCGTAGAATGCTTCTTTAACTGTCCGTCCGATACCTGTCAGTGCTGTTGAAGTATAAATACACCATTGAGGGGTGATGCTATTTTTGATTCTGTTCAGGGTAATCACCCTGATGGTATATCTGTGTCAGATCTAGTTATTTCTATTAATACACTGGTTCAGTGGGTAGACTGGCCCAGGTGTCTCATTCAGCAAGTACAGTATAGTAACTGAACCTGACTCACTGCCAAAGGCTATGGCCACATTGTCTGTTGGCCAAATGTAATACTGCCTTATCATAATGTGAGCACACTTCCAAGTTAGCACAAACAAATAGTGGCAGACACCCCCCCACACACACCCCCCACACCCCCACCCCTGCACATTGGAGCTTGTGGCGGGAGTATTTTCAAGGAGGTTCTGCAAAGCATTTTTCCTAGTGTCTTACCAGAATTACACACGTGCTACATCCGACTGGCCAAAGAACAAATTTGAACATTTGCAATTGACATGATTTTGAGGTTGGTGACTTAAGTATCAAGTTTGTTTACAACTTTACATCCATAACAACATATATAGTAGTTTTACAATAACTTATTAGCTAACAAAAACCCGAAAAAGACAGAAAATTATAAAATAAAATGTGACAAACGCAGGAGCTTTTTATTTGACATCGGGAGATTAAGAAGATGTTTGGAAATTGACCAGCAATCGGGAGAACTCCCCCCCTCCCCCATGGGTGGGAGACTTGTGGAAAATCAAGGGATGGTTCGCTAACATTCCTATGAGCTCCAGATCCAAACTATTGACTAATGACTGTCCACAAAATAAATATCTGCATGCTGTGATTATCTTTTGTTACCTGGGTGAATGTTGCTAAAAAAATCACTCAGCAAAATAAATGTTAATTTACAACAGAAAGAGCTACAATTTGAAGTAATTAATTCCGGTTTTTTTTCTTCAGATTTAATGTGGCTTGGTACAGAGAGGCTAACAATACACTTAACTTTTTGTACCATAAAACAGCAGTAACAGCATCTATCATTTTTATTTGATAGGCTAATGACAGGACAATGATCTTATTCACAGGTGACTGTTATTATAAGAGTACAGCCGTGGTTACATAAAGTACTGTACAGCACAGAGACAGGACCATTCAAAGGGATCATTCATTTCCTTTCTCACTGGTGACGTACAAATTAAATACCAGTGATTTTCACACATTACTTCCCTGTAAGGATTTTTTTGCACCCTGAAAGAAATCATTTTCAGTGAAAGTAGATATATTTGAGGACTTCATTGGTTATCGGTGGTATTCATGTTTAGTTTCTCAGGAAATATTATGTAGGATTTGACAAAAACTCCAGCAGGTCAGTGCAACAACATGTGCTGTTGTGATAAAAACTTATCTGCTATTGTGCATACAAAACTAAAAACTATTAACAGGGTCTCCTATAGGAAACAAATAATGATCAATCCCTGGTACTCTTAAATTCACTTTGAGAGGTTCTTCAGGAGTTCCTGCCCCTACCTAACCCCAGATGGTGTCTGTGTCTACCTATTTATAGGAGCAATACCTTCTGCCATTGCCTCGAGACACATGTACAAGTCTATTCAACAAAGAACAACACTTCATAGGACAGTATTGTGACCCGGGTTCCCTGTCTGTCTGCCCCCTCTCCATAGATCTGTCATAACGACCATGGGGGATTGATTAAGAACAAGCTATAAATTACACGAAAGTTAAGTCCTTATATAGCCCAGTATCCAGTCTCCTCAAACTTTTACTCCCTGGCAGACCTGTTCAATCGAACAACATCTCGACTTCCCTGGAAAACATTCAGCCATGCTGAAATTAATGCGCGAAGACTGCTCATACACAAATATCCACCACTGTCTATAGCCAGGTACTCATTCATACAGCTGAGTGAACTGGAGCAATGCAAAGTAAACGAATTTGCCCAAGGTTCGACACCGCAGTACAGAACCTGCGTTCTCTCGGTTGAGAGACCGAAGCTCCAACCACTGTGGTTAGGCATGCAGTTTAGTTCAATGATAGTAACTTTGGGACTGGGTAGAATTTACCTGAGTGGCAAGGTGACCATATTAGCGAGACTAATTTCCTATCCTTTACTGTTACAGAAATAATTGGAACTCCTAGTTTGACCTTAATTGCGAGGTGGCTGTGTTATCAAGGTGACCAGAACGTGAGGTTTGACTGTATTTTATTGTTGTAACCTCACACGTAAAACACTACAACAGATCAATTTTAGTGGAAATTATTATCATGCATTTTCCGTTGGCTAAAAAACAATGGTGGGAATGTAGTACCCTAACTTACATTGTAGATTGTTCACACAACCTTTGCCCTCCTCTTCCAATGATCCTAAAGTGTGTTTACGTGGCTACTAGACTCCACAGGAGATTGATGGAGACTATAAAGAAGACAGGAAAACTGATTAAACGCACAATGAGAGGAGGTCAGCTGGACTATAACTAAGTGACAGTTGCGTAGAAAAAGTATATAATATACCTAAATGCTGCACATGCTAGAATACACAGTATATATCCAGAAGTATAATAATATAAAAATGTAAACAAATAATTTTTGGTGATTTCCAACAGTTGTATATGCTGCCTCATGTAATGGAGAAGTCTGCCGCAAGTGGCAGTATATATGTATAACTGGTCTGCTCATGCAACAACTAGGAATATATATATATTATATATATTATTTATATATATTTTTAAGTATTCCTGCGTACGTCGACCAGTATACAGTATCAGAGATGAGCCGTGACCATTTGATTTGTACAGCAACAAATTGTTTTCCTCCCACAGTTCATCACAATCCAGAGTTCCACAACTGACAACAAGTGGTAGACCAACAAACAGCCCATTCCTTATCGATGTTTTCTTTGATCTTCGTGTAGATATGAAACCATAAATATACCACATTAGATACACCATAACATAGAGTTGTCAATTGTTGTGATACTAAGTTTATATTATTTTGACAACCATCATATGTTGTCATTTGAGGAGAAAATGTACCGTCTCAAGGGCGGGCACTTTTTTAAGATGGCGGCACGAGCCAAGAATGGTCTGGCTCAGTCTTCCGGGAGTCCAGGCCAGTTGAATACAGTCTGTAGCAGATGTTTTTTCTGTGTGTAATGCCCCTGTATAATCAACAACCACAAGGTGCAGTGTGCCAATTCTAAAACAATTGCTTAGATGAGTAAACATGTTTGTCTTCTGATTGTTTATTGTTTGCACCTTCATGAAAGCAGTCCCTGGATCTAACATGTATACACCAGACTCCGGCTGCAAAAGCTGAGCATGTTTGTGAAACCACGAGTCAGTTGACTAGTTCCAAGCTAAATTGGCCATGGATCTAACATGTATTCACCAGACTCCAGCTGCAAAAGCCGAGCATGTTTGTGAAACCACGAGTCAGTTGACTAGTTCCAAGCTAAATTGGCCATGTATCTAACATGTATTCACCAGACTCCGGCTGCAAAAGCAGAGCATGTTTGTGAAACCACGAGTCAGTTGACTAGTTCCAAGCTAAATTGGCCATGGATCTAACATGTATTCACCAGACTCCAGCTGCAAAAGCTGAGCATGTTTGTGAAACCACGAGTCAGTTGACTAGTTCCAAGCTAAATTGGCCATGTATCTAACATGTATTCACCAGACTCCGGCTGCAAAAGCAGAGCATGTTTGTGAAACCACGAGTCAGTTGACTAGTTCCAAGCTAAATTGGCCATGGATCTAACATGTATTCACCAGACTCCAGCTGCAAAAGCTGAGCATGTTTGTGAAACCACGAGTCAGTTGACTAGTTCCAAGCTAAATTGGCCATGGATCTAACATGTATTCATCAGACTCCGGCTGCAAAAGCAGAGCATGTTTGTGAAACCACGAGTCAGTTGACTGTAGTTCCAAGCTAAATTGGCCATGGTGCAATGTGTGATCATATTAACCCAGATTCATTAGGACAATGGAACATGGGTATCTCCCTGGTTGTGATATCAGGGTAATCACCCCTGTTGTAGGCAACAGGTACATGTATGTTAACCAGCTTAGTGAAGTAAGGTTGTGATGATTTGAGTAGCCAGATTGTGTGCCCAGTTACCACTGCCTCACAAGTGTGGCTCGGTCACGCGTGACCGCACACACACTGTCCTGCAGTAAGGGTGTCTATCATATATATATATATATATATATATATAGCACAGATTTCACAGGACTGTTTTATCTCTTTAGCTCATCATGTCCCAGGCCATTATACATGTCACCAAGTACAAACTGGCTAACTGATCTTACCCATTTCATGTTCAAATGTATGTATGCAAATACTATGCATGCATAAAGGGTGTAAAAATATAGTTTCTTGTCAATACCTGGCTTTGACTTCGTGAAACAAACATACAAGAACTTCTGTTGCGTCTACTTAAAATGGAACAACGAAGTACTTAGTGTTTTTTCATGGGCACCATGAACTTGTGGAATATAATTACACCATATTTGTAAAAAATACTATCTGATTCAGATTACTTAACATTCTTCAGGATAGTTCATCTTTAAAATATGATTTCTTTTTGAAGTATCCAAGACTTTAGTTGCCATGTAGACGCTTTTGTCTGCAACCACACAAAGTTCATCAGTACATGCGAGATCTAATGACGTCACCGTACACGTGAGAATCCTCACAGATTACACAATAACAGGAAACCACGTCATAGACTGGGAGGGAGGGAAGGAACATAGTACACTGTAGACAGTGAGTGTAAATTATGTACCACTTACTGCTGTCTGCAGACAGCTTTCTTTGTGAGGTGATTGTTTCTAAGAAAGTCCTGTTTCAGGCTGCAGCAATGATGTATTTTCTCTTATGTTATCTACCTAAAAAGATTTCTTCTTTTATATTGCAGCAAACGTACATCATGAGTATTGCGAGAAGTGAGTTGATTAATGTCGCATGGGTGATACCAGCCAGTAGTGAACTGAAAGAGTCATCACGGTCTACATAACACTGTACCAAATGTGGCACCAAAGGCAATCATATCATTTAAGGTAAGTACCTTTATGTCAACTTTAAATTCTGAAATTGTTTGGCCAATTTATGATCAGATGAAATTACTAATTTTGCAGTTGCCTTTACTTGTAAGCGTTATCAGATGACCCAGAGTTCTAGGGGTGCAGATTATTATTTATTTTGTTATTAATAAAATTTCTTTGTCCTGTATATATATATATATATATATATATATATAGGCAATCAGCTACATAAATAGTCCAAATGAACTCGTGTTAACTGATCGCCTTTCGCCAATGTCAAAACGAACCCATATTTGGCGAAATCAACTTGACAGACTAATTAGTGTTGTGCACAGTATCAGTATTCACTTTTTTATTTTAAAACTTGTAAATCCAGGCAGAACCATCACTATGACGTGATCGTGCACGTTGCGAGTAAACATCTATAGCTGTCATGCATTATACAATCTCTGTAGTACATCATGTTCCCGCTCTGGATGCAGATTTGTAGTCCCCACCAAGTGCTTCATCTGCTGAGCACACTGTTCTCATTCAGGGAAACAGCACAACCAGGAATCAGTGATTGAGGCTATTGTTTGGTCCTGTGCAGTCCGTAGTTGAAATGTCAAATCTGTCATGCAGTGGCCGACATTCAGTCTGTGTTCATGTAACTATTCGCGGATCATATTTGCTGCATTCGTGTAAAGTTCGACGTGTGGATCATGTTTGATGAACATTAGATACGATAGATCATATTTTATGGACTTTACGTATAGTAGACTAGCATACAAAAATGTCTTATTGGAATAATTAGTATGCTGTAGTTTAAACAGGTATTAATTGATACAGACTTATAAAAGTTGACGATCATTTCTTGATGAGTACCATCTCTGATGACAAATTGGCACTGACAGCCCACATATTAATGTTACATGAATTAAATTTAAGACCATAAGTTTAAGTAGCTGCAAATGGTGCCATGCCTGCAATTTATTGTAATATTATATATTTAATATTGTAAACAGTCCACATGATGGAAGTGTATCAAATCTTTGTTTTTATATCAAATCTTATTTCTTTAGAAGTTCAGTGTGTATGTGAGTATCATCATCATGTAACAACAGTATTGAGGTAAGTAAAATGGATATTACAGACTAAGCCACATAGAATGTGTAGCCAAACTAGCTAATTCAAATGTGATTTGGATAAAGCAAATTTGTATCTTTTGTCTAATTGGTGAAAGTATTTTGAGATTTATAGTGAGTCCAGCACTAAGTTACTAACATGCAAGTGTTTTTTCATTTTCTGTAAAAAACTTTATGGAAGGTACACGCTATCATCAGGTTACTTTTTGTTTCCATCATGTGATCCAATACATTTTTGTACATTCGTATACAACCATCAAGCAATGACAAGTAACTCTAGACATCACTGCAGGGGGACTCTCAATCGTAGTCTTCAAGTATGCTTATTTCCTGTTTAAAAACAGGTCTTTAATGCTTACAAACAATTCTCAAGAGAAAAAATTGACAAAAATTGAAAAAAGTTAATTTGGCTGCCTTGAACATGGAAGTGGTCTGTCCCCTGTGGCTTAAACACAAAAGTAAATAGTGATCTGTCCACTGTGGCTTCAACACAGAAGTAAATAGTGATCTGTCCTCTGTGGCTTCAGTATAGAAGTAAATAGTGATCTGTCCCCTGTGCCTTCAATATAGAAGTAAATAGTGATCTGTCGCCTGTGCTGTCAACACAGAAGTAAATAGTGATCTGTCCCTTGTGCCTTCAATATAGAAGTAAATAGTGATCTGTCCCCTGTGCCTTCAAATTCAATATAGAAGTAAATAGTGATCTGTCCTATGTGCCTTCAATATAGAAGTAGACAGTGAACTGTCCTGTGTGCCTTCAATATAGACGTAGATAGTGGTCTGTCCTCTGTGCCTTCAATATAGAAGTAAATAGTGATCTGTCCTCTGTGCCTTCAATATAGAAGTAAATAGTGATCTGTCCTCTGTGCCTTCAATATAGAAGTAGACAGTGATCTGTCCTGTGTGCCTTCAATATAGAAGTAAATAGTGATCTGTCCTCTGTGCCTTCAATATAGAAGTATACAGTGATCTGTCCTCTGTGCCTTCAATAAAGAAGTAAATAGTGATCTGTCCTCTGTGTCTTCAATATAGAAGTAGACAGTGATCTGTTCTCTGTGCCTTCAATATAGAAGTAAATAGTGATCTGTCCTCTGTGCCTTCAATATAGAGTAGATAGTGATCTGTCCTCTGTGCCTTCAGTGTAGACGTAAATAGTGATCTGTCCTGTGTGCCTGCAATATAGAAGTAGATAGTGATCTGTCCTCTGTGCCTTCAATATAGAAGTAGATAGTGATCTTTCCTCTGTGCCTTCAATATAGAAGTAAATTGTGATCTGTCCTCTGTGCCTTCAATATAGAAGTAGACAGTGATCTGTCCTGTGTGCCTTCAATATAGAAGTAAATAGTGATCTGTCCTCTGTGCCTTCAATATAGAAGTATACAGTGATCTGTCCTCTGTGCCTTCAATAAAGAAGTAAATAGTGATCTGTCCTCTGTGTCTTCAATATAGAAGTAGACAGTGATCTGTTCTCTGTGCCTTCAATATAGAAGTAAATAGTGATCTGTCCTCTGTGCCTTCAGTGTAGACGTAAATAGTGATCTGTCCTGTGTGCCTGCAATATAGAGTGATCTGTCCTCTGTGCCTTCAATATAGAAGTAGATAGTGATCTGTCCTCTGTGCCTTCAATATAGAAGTAGATAGTGATCTGTCCTCTGTGCCTTCAATATACAGTAGATAGTGATCTGTCCTCTGTGCCTTTAATATAGAAGTAGATAGTGATCTGTCCTCTGTGCCTTCAATATAGAAGTAGATAGTGATCTGTCCTCTGTGCCTTCAATATACAGTAGATAGTGATCTGTCCTCTGTGCCTTTAATATAGAAGTAGATAGTGATCTGTCCTCTGTGCCTTCAATATAGAAGTAGATAGTGATCTGTCCTCTGTGCCTTCAATAAAGAAGTAAATAGTGATCTGTCCTCTGTGTCTTCAATATAGAAGTAGACAGTGATCTGTTCTCTGTGCCTTCAATATAAACGTAAATAGTGATCTGTCCTGTGTGCCTGCAGTATAGAAGTAGATAGTGATCTGTCCTCTGTGCCTTCAATATAGAAGTAGATAGTGATGTCCTCTGTGCCTTCAATATAGAAGTAGATAGTGATCTGTCCTCTGTGTCTTCAATATAGAAGTAGATAGTGATCTGTCCTCTGTGCCTTCAGTATAGAAGTAGATAGTGATCTGTCCTCTGTGCCTTCAGTATAGAAGTAAATAGTGATCTGTCCTCTGTGCCTTCAATATAGAAGTAGATAGTGACCTGTCCTCTGTGCCTTCTATATAGAAGTAGATAGTGATGTGTCCTCTGTGCCTTCAATATAGAGTAGATAGTGATCTGTTTTATGTGCCTTCAATATAGAAGTAGATAGTGATCTGTCCCCTGTGCCTTCAGTATAGAAGTAGATAGTGATCTGTCCTCTGTGCCTTCAATATAGAAGTAGATAGTGATCTGTCCCCTGTGCCTTCAGTATAGAAGTAGATAGTGATCTGTCCCCTGTGCCTTCAGTATAGAAGTAGATAGTGATCTGTCCTCTGTGCCTTCAATATAGAAGTAGATAGTGATCTGTCCCCTGTGCCTTCAGTATAGAAGTAGATAGTGATCTGTCCTCTGTGCCTTCAATATAGAAGTAGATAGTGATCTGTCCCCTGTGACTTCAGTATAGAAGTAGATAGTGATCTGTCCCCTGTGCCTTCAGTATAGAAGTAGATAGTGATCTGTCCCCTGTGCCTTCAGTATAGAAGTAGATAGTGATCTGTCCTCTGTGCCTTCAGTATAGAAGTAGATAGTGATCTGTCCTCTGTGCCTTCAGTATAGAAGTAGATAATGATCTGTCCTCTGTGCCTTCAATATAGAAGTAGATAGTGATCTTTCCTCTGTGCCTTCAATATAGAAGTAGACAGTGATCTGTCCTCTGTGCCTTCAATATAGAAGTAAATAGTGATCTGTCCTCTGTGCCTTCAATATAGAAGTATACAGTGATCTGTCCTCTGTGCCTTCAATAAAGAAGTAAATAGTGATCTGTCCTCTGTGTCTTCAATATCGAAGTAGACAGTGATCTGTTCTCTGTGCCTTCAATATAGAAGTAAATAGTGATCTGTCCTCTGTGCCTTCAGTGTAGACGTAAATAGTGATCTGTCCTCTGTGCCTTCAATATAGAAGTAGATAGTGATCTGTCCTCTGTGCCTTCAGTATGAAAGTAGATAGTGATCTGTCCTCTGTGCCTTCAATATAGAAGTAGATAGTGATCTGTCCCCTGTGCCTTCAGTATAGAAGTAGACAGTGATCTGTCCTCTGTGCCTTCAATATAGAAGTAGATAGTGATCTGTCCCCTGTGCTTTCAGTATAGAAGTAGATAGTGATCTGTCCCCTGTGCCTTCAGTATAGAAGTAGATAGTGATCTGTCCTCTGTGCCTTCAATATAGAAGTAGATAGTGATCTGTCCCCTGTGCCTTCAGTATAGAAGTAGATAGTGATCTGTCCCCTGTGCCTTCAGTATAGAAATAGATAGTGATCTGTCCTCTGTGCCTTCAGTATAGAAGTAGATAGTGATCTGTCCTCTGTGCCTTCAGTATAGAAGTAGATAGTGATCTTTCCTCTGTGCCTTCAATATAGAAGTAAATAGTGATCTGTCCTCTGTGCCTTCAATATAGAAGTAGACAGTGATCTGTCCTGTGTGCCTTCAATATAGAAGTGAATAGTGATCTGTCCTCTGTGCCTTCAATATAGAAGTATACCGTGATCTGTCCTCTGTGCCTTCAATAAAGAAGTAAATAGTGATCTGTCCTCTGTGTCTTCAATATAGAAGTAGACAGTGATCTGTTCTCTGTGCCTTCAATATAGAAGTAAATAGTGATCTGTCCTCTGTGCCTTCAATATAGAGTAGATAGTGATCTGTCCTCTGTGCCTTCAGTGTAGACGTAAATAGTGATCTGTCCTGTGTGCCTGCAATATAGAAGTAGATAGTGATCTGTCCTCTGTGCCTTCAATATAGAAGTAGATAGTGATCTTTCCTCTGTGCCTTCAATATAGAAGTAAATTGTGATCTGTCCTCTGTGCCTTCAATATAGAAGTAGACAGTGATCTGTCCTGTGTGCCTTCAATATAGAAGTAAATAGTGATCTGTCCTCTGTGCCTTCAATATAGAAGTATACAGTGATCTGTCCTCTGTGCCTTCAATAAAGAAGTAAATAGTGATCTGTCCTCTGTGTCTTCAATATAGAAGTAGACAGTGATCTGTTCTCTGTGCCTTCAATATAGAAGTAAATAGTGATCTGTCCTCTGTGCCTTCAGTGTAGACGTAAATAGTGATCTGTCCTGTGTGCCTGCAATATAGAGTGATCTGTCCTCTGTGCCTTCAATATAGAAGTAGATAGTGATCTGTCCTCTGTGCCTTCAATATAGAAGTAGATAGTGATCTGTCCTCTGTGCCTTCAATATACAGTAGATAGTGATCTGTCCTCTGTGCCTTTAATATAGAAGTAGATAGTGATCTGTCCTCTGTGCCTTCAATATAGAAGTAGATAGTGATCTGTCCTCTGTGCCTTCAATATACAGTAGATAGTGATCTGTCCTCTGTGCCTTTAATATAGAAGTAGATAGTGATCTGTCCTCTGTGCCTTCAATATAGAAGTAGATAGTGATCTGTCCTCTGTGCCTTCAATAAAGAAGTAAATAGTGATCTGTCCTCTGTGTCTTCAATATAGAAGTAGACAGTGATCTGTTCTCTGTGCCTTCAATATAAACGTAAATAGTGATCTGTCCTGTGTGCCTGCAGTATAGAAGTAGATAGTGATCTGTCCTCTGTGCCTTCAATATAGAAGTAGATAGTGATGTCCTCTGTGCCTTCAATATAGAAGTAGATAGTGATCTGTCCTCTGTGTCTTCAATATAGAAGTAGATAGTGATCTGTCCTCTGTGCCTTCAGTATAGAAGTAGATAGTGATCTGTCCTCTGTGCCTTCAGTATAGAAGTAAATAGTGATCTGTCCTCTGTGCCTTCAATATAGAAGTAGATAGTGACCTGTCCTCTGTGCCTTCTATATAGAAGTAGATAGTGATGTGTCCTCTGTGCCTTCAATATAGAGTAGATAGTGATCTGTCTTATGTGCCTTCAATATAGAAGTAGATAGTGATCTGTCCCCTGTGCCTTCAGTATAGAAGTAGATAGTGATCTGTCCTCTGTGCCTTCAATATAGAAGTAGATAGTGATCTGTCCCCTGTGCCTTCAGTATAGAAGTAGATAGTGATCTGTCCCCTGTGCCTTCAGTATAGAAGTAGATAGTGATCTGTCCTCTGTGCCTTCAATATAGAAGTAGATAGTGATCTGTCCCCTGTGCCTTCAGTATAGAAGTAGATAGTGATCTGTCCTCTGTGCCTTCAATATAGAAGTAGATAGTGATCTGTCCCCTGTGACTTCAGTATAGAAGTAGATAGTGATCTGTCCCCTGTGCCTTCAGTATAGAAGTAGATAGTGATCTGTCCCCTGTGCCTTCAGTATAGAAGTAGATAGTGATCTGTCCTCTGTGCCTTCAGTATAGAAGTAGATAGTGATCTGTCCTCTGTGCCTTCAGTATAGAAGTAGATAATGATCTGTCCTCTGTGCCTTCAATATAGAAGTAGATAGTGATCTTTCCTCTGTGCCTTCAATATAGAAGTAGACAGTGATCTGTCCTCTGTGCCTTCAATATAGAAGTAAATAGTGATCTGTCCTCTGTGCCTTCAATATAGAAGTATACAGTGATCTGTCCTCTGTGCCTTCAATAAAGAAGTAAATAGTGATCTGTCCTCTGTGTCTTCAATATCGAAGTAGACAGTGATCTGTTCTCTGTGCCTTCAATATAGAAGTAAATAGTGATCTGTCCTCTGTGCCTTCAGTGTAGACGTAAATAGTGATCTGTCCTCTGTGCCTTCAATATAGAAGTAGATAGTGATCTGTCCTCTGTGCCTTCAGTATGAAAGTAGATAGTGATCTGTCCTCTGTGCCTTCAATATAGAAGTAGATAGTGATCTGTCCCCTGTGCCTTCAGTATAGAAGTAGATAGTGATCTGTCCTCTGTGCCTTCAATATAGAAGTAGATAGTGATCTGTCCCCTGTGCTTTCAGTATAGAAGTAGATAGTGATCTGTCCCCTGTGCCTTCAGTATAGAAGTAGATAGTGATCTGTCCTCTGTGCCTTCAATATAGAAGTAGATAGTGATCTGTCCCCTGTGCCTTCAGTATAGAAGTAGATAGTGATCTGTCCCCTGTGCCTTCAGTATAGAAATAGATAGTGATCTGTCCTCTGTGCCTTCAGTATAGAAGTAGATAGTGATCTGTCCTCTGTGCCTTCAGTATAGAAGTAGATAGTGATCTTTCCTCTGTGCCTTCAATATAGAAGTAAATAGTGATCTGTCCTCTGTGCCTTCAATATAGAAGTAGACAGTGATCTGTCCTGTGTGCCTTCAATATAGAAGTAAATAGTGATCTGTCCTCTGTGCCTTCAATATAGAAGTATACAGTGATCTGTCCTCTGTGCCTTCAATAAAGAAGTAAATAGTGATCTGTCCTCTGTGTCTTCAATATAGAAGTAGACAGTGATCTGTTCTCTGTGCCTTCAATATAGAAGTAAATAGTGATCTGTCCTCTGTGCCTTCAATATAGAAGTAAATAGTGATCTGTCCTCTGTGCCTTCAGTGTAGACGTAAATAGTGATCTGTCCTGTGTGCCTGCAATATAGAAGTAGATAGTGATCTGTCCTCTGTGCCTTCAATATAGAAGTAGATAGTGATCTGTCCTCTGTGCCTTCAATATAGAAGTAGATAGTGATCTGTCCTCTGTGCCTTCAATATAGAAGTAGATAGTGATCTGTCCTCTGTGCCTTCAATATACAGTAGATAGTGATCTGTCCTCTGTGCCTTTAATATAGAAGTAGATAGTGATCTGTCCTCTGTGCCTTCAATATAGAAGTAGATAGTGATCTGTCCTCTTCGCCTTCAATATAGAAGTATACAGTGATCTGTCCTCTGTGCCTTCAATAAAGAAGTAAACGGTGATCTGTCCTCTGTGTCTTCAATATAGAAGTAGACAGTGATCTGTTATATGTGCCTTCAATATAGACGTAAATAGTGATCTGTCCTGTGTGCCTGCAATATAGAAGTAGATAGTGATCTGTCTTCTGTGCCTTCAATATAGAAGTAGATAGTGATCTGTCCTCTGTGTCTTCAATATAGAAGTAGATAGTGATCTGTCTTCTGTGCCTTCAGTATAGAAGTAGATAGTGATCTGTCTTCTGTGCCTTCAATATAGAAGTAGATAGTGATCTGTCCTCTGTGCCTTCAGTATAGAAGTAGATAGTGATCTGTCCTCTGTGCCTTCAGTATAGAAGTAGATAGTGATCTGTCCTCTGTGCCTTCAGTATAGAAGTAAATAGTGATATGTCCTCTGTGCCTTCAATATAGAAGTAGATAGTGACCTGTCCGCTGTGCCTTCAATATAGAAGTAGATAGTGATCTGTCCTCTGTGCCTTCAATATAGAGTAGATAGTGATCTGTCTTATGTGCCTTCAATATAGAAGTAGATAGTGATCTGTCCTCTGTGCCTTCAATATAGAAGTAGATAGTGATCTGTCCTCTGTGCCTTCAATATAGAAGTAGATAGTGACCTGTCCTCTGTGCCTTCAATATAGAAGTAGATAGTGATCTGTCCTCTGTGCCTTCAATATAGAGTAGATAGTGATCTGTCTTATGTGCCTTCAATATAGAAGTAGATAGTGATCTGTCATCTGTGCCTTCAATATAGAAGTAGATAGTGATCTGTCCCCTGTGTCTTCAGTATAGAAGTAGATAGTGATCTGTCCCCTGTGCCTTCAGTATAGAAGTAGATAGTGATATGTCCCCTGTGCCTTCAATATAGAAGTAGATAGTGATCTGTCCCCTGTGCCTTCAGTATAGAAGTAGATAGTGATCTGTCCTCTGTGCCTTCAATATAGAAGTAGATAGTGATCTGTCCCCTGTGCCTTCAGTTTAGAAGTAGATAGTGATCTGTCTTATGTGCCTTCAATATAGAAATAGATAGTGATCTGTCCCCTGTGCCTTCAGTATAGAAGTAGATAGCGATCTGTCCCCTGTGCCTTCAATATAGAAGTAGATAGTGATCTGTCCCCTGTGCCTTCAGTATAGAAGTAGATAGTGATCTGTCCTCTGTGCCTTCAATATAGAAGTAGATAGTGATCTGTCCCCTGTGCCTTCAGTATAGAAGTAGATAGTAATCTGTCCCCTGTGCCTTCAGTATAGAAGTAGATAGTGATCTGTCCTCTGTGCCTTTAATATAGAAGTAGATAGTGATCTGTCCCCTGTGCCTTCAGTATAGAAGTAGATAGTGATCTGTCCCCTGTGCCTTCAGTATAGAAGTAGATAGTGATCGATCCTCTGTGCCTTCAATATAGAAGTAGATAGTGATCTGTCCCCTGTGCCTTCAGTATAGAAGTAGATAGTGATCTGTCCCCTGTGCCTTCAGTATAGAAGTAGATAGTGATCTGTCCTCTGTGCCTTCAGTATAGAAGTAGATAGTGATCTGTCCCCTGTGCCTTCAGTATAGAAGTAGATAGTGATCTGTCATCTGTGCCTTCAGTATAGAAGTAGATAGTGATCTGTCCCCTGTGCCTTCAATATAGAAGTAGATAGTGATCTGTCCCCTGTGCCTTCAGTTTAGAAGTAGATAGTGATCTGTCTTATGTGCCTTCAATATAGAAGTAGATAGTGATCTGTCCCCTGTGCCTTCAGTATAGAAGTAGATAGTGATCTGTCCCCTGTGCCTTCAATATAGAAGTAGATAGTGATCTGTTCCCTGTGCCTTCAGTATAGAAGTAGATAGTGATCTGTTCTCTGTGCCTTCAATATAGAAGTAGATAGTGATCTGTCCCCTGTGCCTTCATTATAGAAGTAGATAGTGATCTGTCCCCTGTGCCTTCAGTATAGAAGTAGATAGTGATCTGTCCTCTGTGCCTTTAATATAGAAGTAGATAGTGACCTGTCCCCTGTGCCTTCAGTATAGAAGTAGATAGTGATCTGTCCCCTGTGCCTTCAGTATAGAAGTAGATAGTGATCGATCCTATGTGCCTTCAATATAGAAGTAGATAGTGATCTGTCCCCTGTGCCTTCAGTACAAAAGTAGATAGTGATCTGTCCCCTGTGCCTTCAGTATAGAAGTAGATAGTGATCTGTCCTCTGTGCCTTCAATATAGAAGTAGATAGTGATCTGTCCCCTGTGCCTTTAGTATAGAAGTAGATAGTGATCTGTCCTCTGTGCCTTCAGTATAGAAGTAGATAGTGATCTGTCCTCTGGGCCTTCAATATAGAAGTAGATAGTGATCTGTCCTCTGTGCCTTCAGTATAGAAGTAGATAGTGATCTGTCCTCTGTGCCTTCAGTATAGAAGTAGATAGTGATCTGTCCTCTGTGCCTTCAGTATAGAAGTAGATAGTGATCTGTCCTCTGTACGTGCTACCAAAGTGGCATTCCTTGCAGACATGAAATAATGAATATGACTAACTTTTTGCCGTCACTCTCAAATTAGATCTAGTGAGAAAACCTGCTTCTCTTATTATATATAATTATATATTATTAATGTGCAACTCGGTGACAACTCTGTTTCTGTTTTTGCAATTATAAATCCTGTTGCCGTTTCAATACGGTGTTGTACACGTCACATTGATGTTTATAATTTGCATTTCTTGTAGTTGATTTATTTGTACTAATTGCATTCAATAACATCGTTGACAGTTTTTCGCCTCCAAAGTGTGACATGGTAGTGGTGCTGACATATTGTAATTGGAAGTAAAATTATATTGTTAATTTGTGACTAGTCTAATTATAAAAGTCGTAACGCAAATCAGTATGCATCCATAGTAACACAAACAGACAGACAATGAGACATTGTGCATTTAAATGAAAGAACGTGGCATAATCATCTCTTATTCAGCTATCAAGAAATATTCTGCATTTATTATCAGAGTGGTGCCAGAAAATGGAAAAAATTCAAATATTTGACATACGATCATAGTTGTATTATACAGTAGATATTGTCAGGTTTTAGGCATTGCAAAACCTATTTTGGACAGGACAATATCCCAAACAGTGCAGATGTCGACTTTGCCACTGAAATACCTGTACAGTTCCAGGGGACTGTCTCACTAAGATTACAAACCCATCAGGAAAATCGGTCATGAAACTGAATCCAATGTTAAATTTAGGAAGCTTTTTTCAAAATAAAAATAATAAGCTACCACAATATCACTATTCTATAGGACACTATTTCCATGACACAGCAACAAAGGTGTCCTGGTGACACATCCTGGTGCTGACAGTTTTCAGTACAAACAAGATTACTGTGAAATAAATTTTTTGAGCAAAACCAGGCTTATGAGCCCGTAAGACTGTACGTAAGACTGTACGTGAAGTGGTCCCTGATCCTGGTCCTTGTACGCTAAGCACTGAAAGGGGGTGAACCAAAATAGATCACAAATTGTGTAACTTTACGTCAATCATTTCAATTGCTGTGCTCTGGTGAGTACAGTAAATAAATCTGAAAATCCAGGTCTTTGCTGGAACATTCTACACAGGGCCAGGACTCAGGAGCAATGACTGTTGCAATTTTATGGTTTAATTTGGAAGTCACCCTAAGAAAATGGTGATGTTTTTGTGGTCTTCCCCCTGGAACAATTCTCTGATTGAAAGTTTGTGATTTGTAGATCTATTTAGAGAGGAGTAAATAATTTAAAAAATGCATGATTCATTGTATGTCTGATCTTTTTCTGCCCCGATGTATGGCTACAATGAAGCTAGTATTCGCCTGTTGTGATCGTCAGCATACACATCAGAGAGGTGGCCATTTTACATACATGTGTTGATTACGTTGTAAGATGTCTGGTGAAGTATTTGTTTTGACTGGCTGCTACTATCAAGGTATTTTTAACCTCATGACATGGCCAATAAACCTCTACAGCTCCATATTCTATTAATTCAGGTTTGAGCGGCAGTTATCGTGTCAGTTGATTTCATAATTTTTTTCTTCATAGAACATTAGTAGGTGTTGGTATGAAGTACCGGGGGGTACTATGAACATATGTACTACAAAAGAAAACGTGGCATTAATGAATTCCCATTCAAATTCTTGGAAGCTATATGTATAACAACATTTCCGTAGAAACGATGACATCAGTTTCATGCCAGTGCAGATGTCCGCATGTATAAAATTTGCTTGCTGTGAACGGATATCATATAGTGCGGTTATTCTGATACCAGTATCTTGTTTTATTAACTTTACGTAATTGCTTTGCGATGTTAAATAACCAATGCTGGCAGTAATCTTCTTGTTTTGCGACTGAACACGGTTCCATGCTCGACAACTCCGCCATTTGTTAGTAACCCGGGGTTGACCCCTGACCAATCAGGTGCCACCAAAACACAGACTAGCATGTGGGGCTGTAGGCCAGTCATAAACATGAAGTTGTTTGATATTTAGTCATTACAAATACAGATTGCAAGGCCAAGTTGGGGATATCTAAAAAAACAGATGTCTCCATCAATTTGTATTAAAAATAAACTGCTTGCCAATGAAAAAAGTCACATTTTATGCAAAACCCGCCTATCTGGTGACATGTCTGTTATCAATGACAACCAGGAAGCATTACTTAATGTAATATTTTTTTAAACTGCAACACTTTGAAGCTATAACTTGGCATGCAAGCTGGCCTTACATGTGCTACAAATTGCTCGTGATTGATTTACGATTGGTGAAGGGGTTGTGCCAAAAATACACTTCAAATTTTGGCAGTCTTTCAACATTGTTGTAACATTTTCTTGTTCACAAAACAAACCCATGTGTATGTGAATAATATATTTGTGCTTACAAACATGCAAATTCTTCTTTCAGAGTATTTCTCAAAATGAAATAAAATGCAATTTTGAGGTGATTTTGGACATATTTTTAATTGTCTTTAAAAGCATGGAAATGTCACTAAACAGACTTTGGGCTACAATATTGCTGGGTGTCTTAAGCATAGTCTGAGAACAAATTGTTAGTCTATCTTCAAAATTTTTGTTAGAAATGATTAATTAAAAACAAGCATATCTTTGCCACCAGAGCCACCTTAACTCCAATGACTTGTTTGAAATATGTTATTTCTTATGTCAGAACTAGCCCCCAGTATGTGATTGTACTTGTCAGTCCATTGTATGGAGAAAAAGTCTCTTTTCTGACTATGGCATTTTTGGGTGGACAGATTGTGATTTGCATGTTGTTTTAACACCATAAAGTATACTTCTAAAAAAAATTTCAAAAGCAAATTTGTGTAGGTTAGGGTAAACAATTTTTTCAAACAAAACACTGTTTTTTAGTGGCAAAAGTGATATAATACTATTGATTTTGGCTGTCTTGTATCGTAATTCAAGTGATAGCTTCTGATTTGGCCTCAACTGACAGAGTGATGTCTTTCGCAGCTGTGAGTCAAAGCAACACTCCCTAGAGCTCGTCAAAGGAAATGTGCAAATAATTTTGTTGATCAACCACAGTTTATGACTGTTGTTTTGACATTATGACATTATACATGTATGTACTGGTATTGTTAAGATCTCAGTAGAACAAAAACAACATCCACAAAACCATGTCATTGTCATTACATATCTAGATAAGTATTTTTAAATACACAATTTGGCAATGAATTGTGGAATAAAATATTGTTCACAACATATACATATTTCATTTTATGACATTGCAACCAATAAATCTTAACATTTAAAGGTGAAGTGTAACATTTTGGAGAAGATTTATTGGTCTATCAATTTCAAGTTTTATACAATGTCTGATGGTAAATAAACTGTAGAAATTAAGAATCAGACATGAAGTATAACTTTTTTAATTGACATATATTGATGTATAACATTCTATTCAATTTGTTTCACTACAAGTTGTACCAATGACTGTCATCAATGTGGGCACATAGATTTGGAACTATTAGTTAATTTAGTGGCCAGCTGGCCCCCTCTAAATTTCACTCATCTTATCAGTTGTAATTACCCAGACAGTCTCTCCCTGTTTCCCTCAGTCCATCTCTAGCCCTGTTACCTTCAGTCCCTGCCTATCAGTATTTTTTTTAATCTGTCTATCCCTATTTCGTTCAGTCCCTGTCTATCCTTGTTTCCTTCAGTCTATCCCTATTTCCTTCAGTCCCTGCCTATCCCTGTTTCCTTCAGTCCCTGCCTATCCATGTTTCCTTCAGTCCCTGTGTATCCCTATTTCATTCAGTCCCTGTCTATCCATGTTTCCTTCAGTCCCTACCTATCTCTATTTCCTTCAGTCCCTGTGTATTTCTATTTCCTTCAGTCCCTGTCTATCCCTGTTTCCTTCAGTCCCTGTTTATCCCTGTTTCTTCAAGTTCCACTGTATCCCTGTTTCCTTCAGTCCCTGTCTATCTCTGTTTCCTTCAGGCCCTGTCTATCCCTGTTTCCTTCAGTCCCTGTCTATCCCTGTTTCCTTCAGTCCATGCCTATCCCTGTTTCCTTCAGTCCCTGTCTTTCCCAGTTTCCTTCAGTCCCTGCCTATCCCTGTTTCCTTCAGTCCCTGTCTATCCCTGTTTCTTTCAGTCCATGTCTATCCCTGTTTTCTTTTGTCCCTGCCTATCCCTGTTTACTTCAGCCCCTTTTGTCTCTATTTCCTCCAGTCCATGTCTATCCCCACTTTCTTCTGTTTCTGTCTGTCTATATTTCATTCAGTCCCTGTCTATCCCTGTTTCCTTCAGTCCCTGTCTATCCCTGTTTCCTTCAGTTCATGCCTATCCCTGTTTCCTTCAGTCCCTACCTATCACTGTTTCCTTCAGGCCCTGTTTCCTTCAGTCCCTGTCTATCCCTGTTTCCTTCAGTCCCTGTCTATCCCTGTTTCCTTCAGTCCATGCCTATCCCTGTTTCCTTCAGTCCCTGTCTTTCCCAGTTTCCTTCAGTCCCTGCCTATCCCTGTTTCCTTCAGTCCCTGTCTATCCCTGTTTCTTTCAGTCCATGTCTATCCCTGTTTCCTTTTGTCCCTGCCTATCCCTGTTTCCTTCAGCCCCTTTTGTCTCTATTTCCTCCAGTCCCTGTCTATCCCCACTTTCTTCTGTTTCTGTCTGTCTATATTTCATTCAGTCCCTGTCTATCCCTGTTTCCTTCAGTCCCTGTCTATCCCTGTTTCCTTCAGTTCATGCCTATCCCTGTTTCCTTCAGTCCCTACCTATCACTGTTTCCTTCAGTCCCTGCCTATCCCTGTTTCCTTCAGTCCATGCCTATCCCTGTTTCCTTTAGTCCCTGCCTATCCCTGTTTCCTTCAGTCCCTGTCTATCCCTGTTTCCTTCAGTCCATGCATATCCCTGTTTCCTTTAGTCCATGCCTATCCCTGTTTCCTTCAGCCCCTTTTGTCTCTATTTCCTCCAGTCCCTGTCTATCCCCACTTTCTTCTGTTTCTGTCTGTCCATATTTCATTCAGTCCCTGTCTATTCCTGTTTCCTTCAGTCCTGCTTATCCCTATTTCCCTCCCTCCTCACTTCACTCTCACTCTGTGATTGATGAGTCCATCAATAATTCATTCATGTTCACAGCAGTTCATAAAGATCATTGACGCATGTAAGCGGCATTTTACATATAAATGAGACCAATGTTTTACATCCATTAAATATCTCCATCCGTGGTAGTAGACTTGAGTAGGCAATATGTATCCACTGATCACTCATGTCCACTCACCAAATTATGTAATTGCAAACAACATTAATAGGTTTCTCTGTCCAGCTTGGGAAAAAACACAGAAATCATTATTATTGATTGAACCACCTTTGATACCAGGAAAGATGTAAGCTGATGGCAGTGCACTTGTTTAAACTGACCTAAATGACCTAGACTTAGGTTGAACTAGATAGCCTGACACACACACAATGGATGGCACACTGTCCTCTTAGTCATTAATACTCTTCACTGTGTCTTTAGTGACAGCGGACTTGTAAGGTAGCATTGAAGGGACACTAGAATAGAAAAGACAATAGTGTAGAAGGGACACAAGTGGGGAAGGGATACCAGCATAGACGGGACACAAGCATAGATGGGACACTAGTGTGGAAGGGACACTAGTGTAGCAGCAACACTAGCATGGAAGGGACACTAGCATACATTAGACACTAACATACAATGGACACTAGTATAGATGGACACTAGTGTATAAGGGACACTAACATACATTGGACACTAGCATAGAGGGACACTAGTATGGAATGTATACTTATTTAACAGGGACACTAGTGTAGAAGGGATACTAGCATAACAGGGACACTAGTGTGATAGGGACATTTCTTTTGCAGGGGCATTAGAGTACAAGGGATACAAGTGTTGGAGGGACACTAGTGTGAAAGTGACATTAATTTAGCAGGGACACTAGAATACAATGGGCACTAGCATATAATGCTAGGCACACACCAGCCGACTAATGCCGACTTGGGTTGCCAGTCGGCGCAAAAAGCAGTCGGCGCTAAACGTCAATTAGTTCCGCCGACTAATGCCAACTTCTGCTCGCACATACCAGCCAGCACACACCAACCGAATTGCGCCGACCGTCAGCGCTCGGCGTGATCCTTGTGGAAAATAAATCCACTTTAAATACCCTTTGGTGTTTACTCGAGATGGCGATACGCCTACAATAAACACATGAAACATTTGTAAAAGTAGGCCAAAACGGCTATCAAAAAACGAAACTTGTTACATAGTAAGTCGGAGCTTCGCCGTCAGCCTTCACGACGATATGGCTTGAGCATTTAGCATACCCTCCAGCAAAGAAACGCATAGCGTTGAGCTATGTTTTATATCAGTACGCAGAACGTTATATTTAGCCGTTTCAGTTTATAGTTATGTTGAAGTGTAATCAATCAGTCGCACCCGATGAATCCCTCAAAAATGTTTTCCACCGCTAGCACCGCTTTGCGGATTTTTAAGGCTTACTATATATGCGCCCGGTAGCTGCGCCACCAGAGGTAGCGTTTTTCACAAGACAAACTGGTGATTCCTGTCGGAAGTGGGAAACAAAGTCAGGTGGAAATTAGTTTATTTGTGGCGCCTGTTTTACGAACAAGCGATAGAAAATGATGATGGTCAATGGCAATAGGATAAAGAATAATCTACCACTTTCTGAAACGTTGGTTACCCGCCAGGTCAGGAAAATATGAAAGTAAAAAATGAAAACTTGTGGCCCGAATTGGCTTGAAAACTCAAAAAAGACGCTGGGCTTAGCCTTGTATCGAGGCCTATCACATGATCGCGCTATGATTTCTTATTGGCCGAGTTACCGCTGACCGTCGTGTTATGACAACAAACCTGCACACACCAGCTGACTCGTCATCGGATATGCGCCGACTTGTCACCGGATACCTCCTTATCTAACGCTGACTGCCGATTAATGAAGACTGCCGATTCAACATTCGAATCGGCGTTAGTCGGCGCTGTAAGGCCGACCGTCGGGCTTAAATTCGGCACACACCAACCGACTGCCGTCGGCCGACGGATTTTACGCTGACTAGTCGGTTGGTGTGTGCCGAAAATCGGCTGGTGTGTGGCTAGCATTAGGGACACTAATATAGAAGAGACACTAGCATATAAGGTACTTTAACATACAAGGGACACTCGCATACAAGGGACAGTAGCATGCAAAGGGACACTAGCACACAAATGGACACTAGCATAGAAGGGACACTAGCATAGAAGGTACTTTAGCATACAAGGGACACTAGCATAAAAGGTACTTTAGCATACGAGGGACACTAGTGTAGAAGGTATTTTAGCATACAAGGGTAATTGGATAGAAGGTACTTCAGTGTACAAGGGACACTACCGTAGAATGTACTTTAGCATACAAGTGACACTAGCGTAGAAGGTACTTTAGCGTACAAGGGACACAATGGAAGCTAGCACAGAAAGGATACAATAGCTGCCATGTTGACATTTCGTCAGATCTAATATCGATGTAGGAATGAGTAATTGAGTCTAGGGTATGTGACATGCAACTTCCTGTCTCACAAACACTCGTATGATAACAATGAATTACTACACACATAGATTTGTTGTCAGTGGATAACCTACATATTGGACTCAACCTAGGGACAAGAGAATAATTCAGTCATATCGTTGTCGACCTTACTGTATACTCCATGACCATTTTATATCACTGTGGTCACCTTATGTCACTGCTTGTATTCTGTAGCCACCATTGGTCACTCTGATCACATTATGACATTGGTCACCTTATGTCAGTCCGTCAATGGTTCTTGTAAATTATGTGACCATCTCACACCACCAAGATTACCTTGTGTCACCTTAGTCACCTTGTGTCACTTACTGTGGTCATATTGTGTCACATCATTAGTAAACCCAGTTACCTAGGTAAGCACATATATGCTGATGTAAGTGCTGAATGTACGCGCAAGGTTCTTGAGTGCTGTGTCATAGCTTTTACAGACCAACCAGGAGTAAACTCCAGATTTGCCGTTTCACCTTCCATTTGTATGCAAAAAATGACTATTCAGCGTAAGCAGTATTACATGATTTTATACATAGGTATACTAATTGATAAATAACTATGCAGTGAACTCTTGACCTCATAGGAACACACATTTACACAAGTTGAATTTGAAATATACACCCGGTTGTTTGGCAACTTTTTAAAAGACCATGGGCACCATCTGGCAGAGGATTGCGCAAGACAGGCAGATTTGGAAACGACATGCAGAGGCCCAAGCACGGGACACTACGGCTGCACAATGATGATTAGAAAATCATACTACACATGATTAAGTTAGTTTCAGCATGGCAAGACATATGACAGATTGTACAATGAAAAAAGGGTAATTGAAAGTGAGAATGCTAGATTATTATTCCTGTCATAGTTTCTTCTAAGCTGGATGATTAATGAGCTAATACCATGTCTGCATTACATACCGTCTTCTCTCCAGAGTTGCTTACGAAACAAATCCAAGTTCTGACTGTGTTTGTTTGTCCTGGGACTATATGCGTGACAGAAGTAACCTTTTCAGTATGCCGGACCGCTACACCGGTCACATGGTCTGTGATGCTACAGTACAAAGTGTTGACGATGTCTATTATTCAAATCGTTATTACTTACAATTATTCACTGTGAGCACATGTTATATATCACATGTTATATATCACATGTTATATATCACATGTTATATATCATCTTTAATGCCTTAGCAGTTCTACAGCAGTAATCCTGTATTATCACTCAGTATACTTTTTTCGAGAATTGTGCAGTTTTTGTGACTGCAAAAATCCTTGATAGCGGTAATGGCCTATGATGTTACTTATGATGGCAGAGGTGATTTACCAAGTAATAGCTTACTTGTAGGGATTGTTTTGTAGTTTTAGTGATGTCTTTTGTTGGATATTGCTGGAATAAGGCTGATCTTTATAGTAATGTAGAAGTTAGCGATGGAAGCAAACCTTTAACTGATAATAATAACATTTATTTTATATAGCGTCACATCCAATGTAGTTTACACCAGTTTACAGAAAAAATAAAATTATTTAAAAACTAACAATGCCTGCAGCATCCTCGCAAGCCAGGAGTGTGACTACCGGTACGTACACTACCCCTGGCAGATCCCCTATGCATTGTATGGAGCTGAATCAAACTCAGTTGACTTCCCTGTACCACCCGTGAGAACAGTGTAGACTCTCGTCCAACTTGCGCCCAATTTCGCTGACCGGTATTGTGTATTCAAATAATTACGTCTACTGCCCAAACAGTCCACGAAGACCAGCCAGAAGACCACTGGAATTGTATGGCAAGCGATATTATTGGCTGAGTTTATCTTCAGAGTTTCGGCAAGCGATCTGCTATGGGGTACTGAGACATGTAATCAGCAGCGCCCCCTGGCGTGCGAGGATGGCCTGCAGTAATTTCAATCATTCTGCTAATGATGAAGTAACATAATTATCAAATTTCCAGTAATCACGAAAACAAAATTGAAATGTGTCTGACTTATTTTACTTGTCAATTATTATATTTTCAGAATATATATCCATGACATATCCACACTGTACAAATGCTTTGGTTGTATAGACAATTGACTTTATGTACATAAATTGTTGAAGAAAACATAGTTTCATCAATATAATCAGAGAAAATTGATGAAATGTCAGTCAGTCAAAATGTCACGGTCATGAATTTTGACATGCAAAATGCAATACAATTTCTGATAACAACAGACTAATCCATACATTTGATCTTTTTTTTACAAAATTACTCCATAACGAATTGATTTAATATGTGTAAGCAATATTTAAGATATTTTACTGAATTTACAGAACGTTTTAATGGTAATCACAGTCGTGATTTTTACCCAATAAATCGTAGTGTCAAACATCACAACTGTACAGTGTCAATAAAATCCAGCGCATGAAGACACAGCGAAATATTGAGAGAAATGACATGGCAAGATTTATATTACACATGCCGAGATCCTACTGATAATGGGCCTTCAATTTAGTTATATTTGCACGGTCGTGACGATTGTATCTCCTTCATCGGAAAACGGCAGCAGCGTCGAATTACATGACCATTTGTACGCCATGACATGATATCCGCTTGGTTTTCCTTCGCACAGTTTTGGAAGTAGTCCGATTTCTTGGTGGGATGAACGGTTGTCATTTACTGACGGAAAATAATTTCCTCTTGTTTCGGATGGTATAAAATACATGATTATGCCACAAAATAGTTGGAAATGTAGTGAATTGTTTTCACATCTATCGGAGAGTAACTTACAAGGCAAAACGCTGGTTGGAATAAAACGTTTTTAATCGGTACTAATATGCTATGACCGCCATTAACGGGACGTATCAAGACCATGACAGTGACAGAAATTGTGTGTCACTGACACACAATTTCTAGACAAAAAATATGTTTTCCTTCATAAGACAAAGAACAAAACACATAGTCACGAAGAATAGTATGTATTTTATTTATTTCAGATTCAAATTTAAAACAATCAAAATTGGCACTTTTTATGTCAGCCTTTCAAAAGTTTTTAAAACCGCATTTTCGTTCTAGCACACATTCTTTACTTTTTTATTTGTTTTATATCTTTATGATGGCTATGACTGATGTATCAAAAAATGGAACATAACTGTTTGTTTTGCCATCCAAATCAGCATTTTAAAATGTTCCTTATAATACCCAGTGAGTCACAGTACAGTGTGTAATATATATATATATATAATGTATGTATGATGTTCCTGTTAGTTAAAAGTTTGCCTACATCGTTAACTTCTATATTACTATAAAGATCAGCATTATTCTGATCATCGCTGGCAATATCTATTGTATTATTGCTCCTAAAATCTTGATTTTCTTATAAAGTCACTGGGAATGACGTATTCAATGATCACAGCATCTGGGAGCTATAAATAGTACAGAAATGTTATTATGCTTTGAAAATACGACGAGGATTTCAAATCACAAATACCTACGTTATTACTAGTAACGATTGGCCAGAATGGTCCAAATGCCTATATTTATAAGGTGTTCTGATATGGCATCTGTGGGCACTTAGATGTTACTCATTTCCTGCAGGTCTACACCTTGATGCATTTTGACAGTTAATCTGACATTTACACAGTTAGTAGAGTTGATTCCATTCACATATTGATGTAGTTGTTTGTATTTGACTTCTTCTGGTACATGGAACCATCATTCATGGTGTCACAAAGAAAACTTATTAAAACTGCAATGTGACCGTGGTGGAAATGTACAGTTATTCATGGGACATGTCCACGGCAGGTGTGGCATGCCTATTCCAGCTGTATGGTGGGTTCTCGTCCAAATTAAGCTGTAAATTAGTTTTTCAGTGAGCTGCCAAAGGCTTCCAAGATGAGAATTCATGTAAGATAAAAAAAGGCTCTGAGCAGTGTGGCTTGCATGGACAATACTACTTGATTATCAATAACTGGAAGTCTGGTGTTGCTAGTATCTAGTACACTTCCTGCATACTATTGAGTCTGTGCCTCTAATCTAGAGAGAGGAACCTCAGATTCACATTCAACATGAACATCTACCAGAACATCTACCAGAACATGTAATCATGCTCAATTTAGTCAGTTTCATAAAATCAAAGAGCTTTTGGAGATAACCAGAAGTAAGAGGTAAAAAGATGTCTTACGTCAATCCTGTCACAGATGATCCATTTCCATTATAGCTTTTATTGTTACATTAATCCTAATCTATTACCAGCATCAGATCAGACTGGTTATTCACATGACACATAATGGAGACTGCCATTCAAAGATCAGCTTTTTTAGTCACATCAGATGCTGCAGGGAACATTAATTGTCACCCAGGATACAGCCCACTATCGTTCGAAATGGATGGATATCAATGATTACCAAGATATCCATTACTATTACTTGGGCCGTATTACTATTGCTCAAAGGCAATTAAATATATTTATCTGATGTATCTATAAATGGAATACAAGTTGTCTGTGTCGCCAACAAACGTGAAAGCTAATTACTTTGTGATCGTAGAGGTTGTTGATCCTGTCACTGCAGGAAGGGACTGAGGTGGAACAACAGCCAGGACTGTGCTGATTCTACACAGTACTGGATGGACCGTCTAAGAGGGCAGCTCATCAATTACTAGGCATGTCTCTGTCCATTGTCACAGTACATGAGGGAGTGGTCCATTGTCACAGTACATGAGGGAGTTTTGATACACGGAAACTGAGAGAGATTGGCCAAGGAGAGGAATGGACTGGAGAACATGCCTGAGGCCACTGCAGAGTATATATGTGCAACATGACTGACAGAAAGTGACAATATTTCAAACAATGTGAAGACTTACTGTGCCAAAAGCTCAGATGAGAGGCACGTCAAAACCAAAGGGTTAGGTAGTTTAGTATATCGGTTTACAGTGGCAATGATAGCAACAAATGGAAGGATTTGCTGCATAGCTATTGAAGGAGGAAGGTTGAAAACATAGGTCTTTATATACAGATCTCCATTTGATGTGTCAGTTTTCAAGACACACTTAGTCATAAAGTTCGGTGTGGGTCTACAGTTAAAGGAAATAAAAACAAGGCATTAGCTAAAATCTTTTTCCATGTGTACATAAAGTTTAACATTGTATGTAACATTCAAGAACATTAAAAAATACAGAAAAATACATTTGTAACATAAATTCGATTTTAAACCCGTCTGTGTAGCGATTCCCACGGAAAATAAAAATTTAATGAGCTAGGTGATCACGTGGTATCGTAACGTCACATATGACCCACACTCGCAGCAGGCCGACCCTTTCTATGTATTCAGAGCATGTTTACAAGGATATTTTTTGGGTTGAAACGAGCGTCAGAATGAGTTATTGTGCAATATTCCGATGTAATACAAACACTAGTCATCATAGAGGAACAAGCAGTTATCTTACAGTTCCACATGAATCCAATTTTATTCAAAACAATGAATGCGAATGAGCCTACAAGTCGACTAGGTATCGCCGAGCTTGGGCTCGTTTTCAGAATAATTATCGAATGCAACCAACGGGAGATAATCTACACCAATATACATACATAGCAAACATATATCGTATCCAGCTACAGAAAGTAACGTGTATAATCTCATAATATCACTAGAATATTGATGTGTGAAGGAGGAGTTGTACAATTTATCATAACAACTTAAATCAGTCAGCGATTTTCTGTCGGTCCTGCTAGCTCAGTTGGTAAACGCGTTGGTTCATTGGCATTTATTTTGCAATCGGGCGACGCCGGTTCAATCCCGACACCAAACCATTGATTTTCTTTACACTGTTTTGTTTATGTTTTCACGAAGTAATATATACCAAATCATTTTGTATACTATGATGCACTGTTTGTAAATATTTTTGTAGTAATGATTTATTTGCCACAAAAATGAAAAGCTATCTTTGTAAACATGCTCTGAATGTATGGAAAGGGTCGGCCTGATGCGAGTATGGGTCATATGTGACGTCACATCTCGGCATCCCGAAAAGCGCACCAAAAATATGCATATTCGAAAATGTCCGGATGCACAGCATAAGATGTGGAATTTCTAATTCATTGTTTTTTTTAGCTTGGTGGACATGGAAATAGATAGCAGGATGTAATATAATATGAATTCAAGCAATAGATGTTTTTATTCCCTTTAATCTGCATGTCTTGTCGGGCCACGACTTGATGTTGAAACAGTTGTTGATCTCTGACTCTCAGGTCATGGGAGATATGCAAATAGGATTGTCATAGATTTTGATTCAGTCTTGCAGGTGGACGTTCTCTCCCTGTCCTGCCCACACAGCAGTAACACTTGCAGTAAACCAAACTAGTACTGAACTAAAACCTTATATTACAAGCCGTACAACACCAGAGCACTTGATGAGTCATTGCAGACGTCTCCATTCGTGTCGTCAGCAGACTGTTGTCTTCAGACTGTAACAGGGTCTGTTCAGGTAAAAGCACTCCGTTTACCTGAACCTGTGTTATGTCCAGGGAAGGAATTTTTTGCAGTTCTTCCTTTCAGTTCCGTGGAATCCATCGTTTTTGCAGAGAAGATCAGTGTTTATTCCCATGGGGCCTTGGCATCAGCCATTGATCTGATGAGTGTTTACAGCTACATTCCCACCCCTCGGAAAGACAGCAAGTATCCAGTGAGGTAGGATATTAAGCTGATCAGACCTGAGTCATTCCCACAGGAATCACTTCTGCTAGCTGGACTTTTACCAGTGACATATCGCAAAATAAATATTATATGAACAAGATGGGCATTCAGCTTTCGCTGTACATTGATGACTGGCTGATGAAGACACCATATCATGTGACCAGTGGGTGTCCCAAACAACAATTTATAACCCTGTGTCAGCAGATGGGACATGCAGCATCTTCTGTTTCTGGTACAGATTCTAGTGGTATGGCAGCAGTGGCATTGGATTCTTCTTTAGACAAGTGCCTTCCTATCATTGGCACCTCTCAAAGCAAACAGAGGACCAGTAAAGAAGAAAACAGCAACAACAAATAGCAACTTCACAGACGGCAACTTATATGTTATGGCATAAACCCAACATTTTTAATACCTAGATATATATTAAAATATACTACTAAATACCAATACCATGCATGCATTACGTCATAAGCACAGGGTATGATGGTGAGCCCAACTGCAGTTGTTCTGGAAGGTGGTCTCTTGAGAGTGATGGGGTCACATCTAATGAGCTTGGAGTAACATTTATTTAGATATTAAATAGTATGTCACGGACATAAATCAGGTGTATATATAACAGCAGCCAAAGACCGGCCTAGGTAGAAGAACAATAATGCAGCGCTGCTATTCTTGTGTGCCAAAGCATCTCTGAAATGTGTTGTGATTACTCATTGCTGTCTTACAGCAAACCAATAATTTAAAACCATACATTATTGGAGTGTGTAGTTAATAAACCATGCACACAAGGCAGGAGCCACTGGCTACATCAGTACGCCTGGATGCCATTGATTTATTGGTTGAGGGGGTACCCAGTCATACAGTAACCTTCCAGATTTAGGCGTTTTGGGTTTGGGCCAATTGTAATGACACTGCTGGCTTGTGAGGGTGGTAAGAAGGGTAGTTATGGGGACTTGAAGACTGACAGAGACAGCAAGTGGTATAAAATACAGCAGATTCAGCAAACATTGTAAAGGATATGTGTAATGTAGTATTTGGTTGCTAGAGTCCGAGAGAGCGAGATAGAGGGAGAGAGAGAGGGAGCAAATAAAAGTAAGAGGAACGGAAACCAAGACAAAGGGATAAGAACAGGGAGAGAGGAAGACCAGTGAACTAAAGATATGTGGTTGAGCGGTAAAGTAACTTCCACTCCCATGTCGGGTCTTTTACTTCCCCTGGCGTAGACACCAGCTAGAAGGGACCAGTGTTTTATCCGAAAGACACAATTCCAGCTTCCATCTCGTGTATCAGATGTTAGTGCAGTCTATGAAGCAGGTGGGAGAGCACTGGCCTGAGGGTCCCTCGTGGTCACAAGACATGCACCAAGACATTGAGTTGCCCTGCCTCGTTGTAGACGTCTAATGACTAGTGACAACCCGTGACATTTGTTTTTCTACACCCATATCATTGCCTTCTGATTGTGAACTCGGGCTGTGTTGGCTGCGCTTGAAGTGACCTTCCCAGATGGTGAGTTATCATGCAGCCAGCTCGCTGGGCGATCTCACTGCATCAAGCTGCTCATGTTGTCTGTGTTACCTGTAGATAAGTCTACTGGATGCGCTGCTGGGTGCGAGATAAACACGCAGGAGATGTTGTGGGTATCTGTAGTGTTGTGTAATTTGGTGTAACTGTAAGTGCTCTGGCAGTGATGGAAATGGAAGCTGACATTCCTCCATGCCAGTACTCTTATGGATAATATGCTCTCTCATGCATTATTCAAAGACTTATTTTTCTTGTTTTTGTGGAATTATGTTTTCAAATTCTATATTATATGGCTATGTATAATGTTTAGTGGAATTTCAGCACAGAATACACCACAGCCTTATTTATGTTGTCTGCTTCCTAAAGTACTAAAAACCACCAAGCGTGTGTGCTATATTTCTTAGAGTACCTGAACCTCAAAGCCAATCTACTACAACTCTGTAGAGTACCTGTACCTCAAGGCCAGTGTACAACTTTTTAGGGTACCTGTACCTCAAGGCCTGTCTATTACAACTATGTAGGGTACCTGTACCTCAAGGCCTGTCTATTACAACTCTGTATGGTACCTGTGCCTCAAGGTCTGTCTACTACAACTCTGTAGGGTACCTGTGCCTCAACGCCTGTCTACAACAACTCTGTAGGGTACCTGTACCTCAATAGCATTTGATGGTATTAAATTCATTGTACTCTCATCACTCTGACATTTTATCATGATGAAACTTGAGTACCAGCTGCAGAATAGTATTTCTCATTAATAGACAAGGATATTTGATATGCCATGCAGCATTACAAAATAAACATTTCCTTTCGATATTATCTTCTCCAATAAATTTGTTTTGACATTTTGCTCTATATTAAAATGAAATATTTTGTCATTGTTGCCTTTAGGTACTGTGTATGTCACTACCAAAGAAATAATGTTTATTGTTGTTTCAGTCGTAAGGAGAGTTACGTCATCCATTTTCATTAAGATGTCCTAAGGTCTAGGGTCATACATAGTGAACAGAACCGAGTCTCATGTAACTGTTAAAGTTGACAGTTGTTTTTCTCTGGGTCATACAGTATGTTTGTGTACACTGAAATGAGTTACAACGCAAAGAGCTAAATCGGGAAACACCAAGCAGTCCCGACGAATAACTTTATTACGGGCCCTCTCGTGTTACGGCCGTGATGTGAAGTGTGGGGTTTTTGCAAATGCCGTTCGTATGTGAATCATGCTACTGTTGTGAAAATGTTTCTTTCTTTCTGATTTTAATTGAGTTGATTGTAAATGGCAGCCAGTGATGACTAGTAATGACACTCCGTCACTGTTAGTCTCATGCCATACAGTTTATTTGTTATTCCGTAAACAGTCCCCTGTGATTAAACATTGAAATGTCCTCACTGGTTGTGTGGGGATGTTTTCCGCCATCCATTGAATTAAACACGATTTCTTTCTGCGCGACCCGTTGTTCGACATCGCTGCTTCATGTTGGCTGGACATCATTTGTGTAATGGCGTTTGACAGGTGCACTATTTTCGGCTTCTTAGAAGTCTGCTTGCATGCATTGTGAATGTTGGTCTGATAGCAGCAGGCTGGGATGGTGTGATGGTGCAGCGGTGCAGCGGTGCAGTGGTGCAACGCTGGTGGGACGGTGCAGCAGTAATAATAATAGATTTATTTGTCGCGCAGTGTCATTGATTTATGTGGAACTATAGAAAATAAAATGGACAAACTTTGTTGAAAATAATAGCATTTACTTAAATGTAAATAATTAATTAAATGTATGTAATTAAGAATTGCAAATAAATCTCAACTGATGTAAGTGCAATTATTATTACCTAAATGTTATAATTAATTTAATTAAAAGGAATTTCAGCAAACATAATTCTGTGAGTTAAAATGAAAATTTTGTAGAGCTGTAGCACAGTGCAATGGTAGCACATGCAACAATAGCACTGTGCAAATGTGCACAATGCAGTGATGGCACAGTGCAACATTGGCACGGTGCAGTAGTGGCACAGAGCAGTAGTGGCACTGTGCTGTGGTGGCACCATGCAACAGCAGTGCCACTGAAATGCCGAGGGTGTTGAGGCATTAACTGATCCAGAAGACCCTCGCAGTGCCGGTATCTGCCCCGCCTCTGTGTGAGGCCAGCGATGGGAGCCTACACAAGGCCTCCAGCTGCTGTACCGTATGCTACTCAATGCCACTGATGCAGTCACTTTTACTGCGTCTGCTCATTCCACAGACTTGTCATCATCTGTTCTGATGCACTGTATCATCAGCTGACCATTGCTGCACTGTGGCCTGTGTCCAGACTCTATGTACTTGTTCCATGTACTTGTTGGATTAGGTGAAGTTGACATTGGTGTAGTGTGCTAGTGTTGTGATGTAGTCTAAAGCCACCAGTAGCCTGGAGACGTACTGATGATATTATATTACATATGGACAGTATCATTGTTCTGGCAAACGTAATTTAAAAAACACAGTTCAGTAATTGTTATCTACGGGTAAGGTTGTGTGCCACTTGAGATTTAAAAAATGTATGTAACATTTGTAAATACTGTGCAATGCATTGGTTGCAACCCTAGGAGTGGACTTAGTCCCTCGTTGTATGTATACAAACTGTAAACAAGACCTCTATTAAGAAACAACACTCTTCATTGAATAGCACTGCCATCTTTTGTTCATATTCAGGAGATTATGTTACCCTCTTTTGTTCATATTTAGGAGATTATTTTAGCATCTTGCGTCCGTACCGTAACAATTAAGTTATAAGTTTGTTAGCATGAGATCCACTGCATGATTTATAAAAGGAATTTTCCTCTTTGTTTTGACTTATAGAATGTTTGTAAATCCTATGGTAGCCTTACCTATCTTCTGGGTTTATTGGCCCATAAGGAAACAGTGCATTTCATCCAGCTTCCATTGTCTTTAGCCATATGTTTGGTTTTGTCCCAAGACGTTGGTTTCATTTTATCTAGTTCTTGTTTTGTTTCAATTCACTGTTTTTGATCATCATTGGGCGACCCACCACCCAACTGCCTCAGACATCCACCCATCTTCTCATCGAGGTTTCTCTTACTTTTTTTAATTAGAATATCTTCAGTATCTACGTCCATGTAATCTTAATAATAGTAATAATAACCATTTATTTCAGGTGTAAAGATACAAAAAATATATATTAAGACCACCGTAAAATTAAAAGTAGACGTAATTGTGGATAAACAATATTGACTGAGTTATTCACAATGACAGTGTATTGAATACTGCACCCATCTGTATAGGGTGCAAAGCACAAGTGATGTGTGTACATACTATATACATCACTGTTAAGTGATGTGTGTACATCCTATCTACATCACTGTTAAGTGATGTGTGTACATACTATAAACATCACTGTTAAGTGATGTGTGTACATACTATAAACATCACTGTTAAGTGATGTGTGTACATACTATATACATCACTGTTAAGTGATGTGTGTACATACTATATACATCACTGTTAAGTGATGTGTGTACATCCTATCTACATCACTGTTAAGTGATGTGTGTACATACTATAAACATCACTGTTAAGTGATGTGTGTACATACTATAAACATCACTGTTAAGTGATGTGTGTACATACTATATACATCACTGTTAAGTGATGTGTGTACATACTATATACATCACTGTTAAGTGATGTGTGTACATACTATAAACATCACTGTTAAGTGATGTGTGTACATACTATAAACATCACTGTTAAGTGATGTGTGTACATACTATATACATCACTGTTAAGTGATGTGTGTACATACTATATACATCACTGTTAAGTGATGTGTGTACATACTATAAACATCACTGTTAAGTGATGTGTGTACATACTATAAACATCACTGTTAAGTGATGTGTGTACATACTATATACATCACTGTTAAGTGATGTGTGTACATAATATCTACATCACTGTTAAGTGATGTGTGTACATACTATATACATCACTGTTAAGTGATGTGTGTACATACTATAAACATCACTGTTAAGAGAATACTGTACACTTTGGTTTAATTATAATATCCTCAATATATATGGCCATCTAATCTTTATAATAATAATAATAATAACCATTTAAATTGTTAAACTGTAAATACATACAAGCGTTGCAATGTTATGTCAACAACCGCACCACTTAGCAAACATAAAACGTGCACTGCATTCCACAGACAGCCTTCTACATTTAACCTATGAAGAACATAAACACACACTGCACTGTGTACCACAATAGCAGGTGAATAATTTATTCTTCACATGTTCAGTGCAGAAGTAAAATGTCTAAGTAAAATATTGCACCACCCTTTTGTTTAGCTTTCATACGTCAGCTTCATCACACATTATTGCCTTAAGTATCCTCCATAAACATTTCAATAGGAATCTATCCAGGTTTTGGTTGTCACTTTTATGAAGCCATGTTGTGTTCCTGCCTGCTATTAATAGTTTTGCAGTACTGTCGTTAATAGTTCTGTCTATGAACACTCCCTGGACAATTAATTGTGAACAGGTGTTATTTATCCACTTTCTGCTCTCTGCGAGGCCTTTCATTGGTATTTTATCACTTCCAGCATCCTAGTGTTTGGTTCTTTCTCTTGTTCCCAAATTGTTCTGAGTAAGCTTACAAGCCAGTCATCAGTTGTATTCGTGTCTGCTGACAACTGTATTGCTGTATTGAACTGGGCCCTCCGCAGTAGGTTTAGTTTTGTTTTTCTTTCCCTCAGGCAGAGCCTTGTTAGCCCACAACCACCAGGTAGTTGTGCCCAGGGGTAGCCAGGGAGTAGTGAGGTTGACTTGGATGGTTTAACAGTGGCTGTAGCAGATATTTCACACACGGTGGTCTAGCTGGCTGTGGTGTCAAGAGTGATCACGTCTTTCCCCACAAAAAATGCTAAAATCTAGGGTTGTTTTTTTTAACTGTCATGAAATAAATGTAAATTGATGCTACATAACAGCAACACTACTTCAGTATTGTTCATTTTTATCCATTCTATTCCTAATAGACAGTTAATGTTCATCTTTCAAGCATCCAGTGACATGCAAGTTCCCCAAGATAAGGAAAATGCAATACTATTTTTCATCATTTGATGTTTAAAGAACTGTTCATGTTTTGTAGTTCCTCTCATGTAGTGAGTTTGAATAAGTAAAAATATAATTTTTAAACATATTGTTCTTATCTATGTATTTTTATATTATTTACATACTTTTATTGATGTATTTGTATATATGGACATCATGATTGTCTGAAATAAATACATTATTATTATTATTATTATAATCAAACGTACGATGCCACAAGGTTAGTTTTCACAGTGATTTATGTATTAGTCATAAATTCATGTATTAATAATTATCATAAATGCCATTGCACTTTTATGGGCAGATGTAAGCATAATATTATATTGCTTAATTATGTTGACATGTGGCCTCCCACTTTAGTTCGTCATTGTGTCTTAATTAAATCATTTCTCAGTAGTGTTCTTCCCAGCACACCTGACCCACCCTCCAGGGGTAAGACCACATTTAAATTTTACATAGGCGGCCATTATAACGTTTCCTTCATTTCCTGCTAAATTAGATGAACAATTTTCTTGAAAATTTCACAGCATATTTAACCTCCATTGACACAAGTGCTGTGGAAAACTCGTAAAATTCTCATACCTCAGTTTTCAGAAAAATCCACCCAAACCAGACACCCCTCAATTTTGCCCCAATCTGGTGACGGATTTTGAAATATTGGTGCGTTCTGCAAAATAGCCACTGTGCAAATACGCGTGCGACTAGCGTATGTTTATTGCTACCTCGTGAAAGATCTAATGTAGTAGTACATTCAGTATTCACTGGACAGAAATGTGCCATGCCAAAGTGCTCGAAAAAAATTCACACATGACATGGTATTTTCAAGGGCACTCTTTCGGTGGGTAATGGCGGACGAATCCTTAATGTGGTCTTACCCCTCCATTCACCTTGCACAACATGTGGCACTTCTCACTGAACATCACACGACCAGTGGTGCCACCTGCTGGATTGTTGTTACATCCCATTACAGCGCCATCTGGTGTATGTATGTATGTATGTACTGCAGACAGAAAGGCATGAATATTTTACAACAAAACCTGAGCATGTATAATTTATGATGGTGGCTTGTGTACTTTAGCCGTTGCAAGTGGCCTTAATTGTACTATTGAAATATTTACTAGCTTGATATGGGAGTAACACTTGTCTGCATGTTCAGGACAAGTGGCTATGAATGTAGGACAAGGACATTGCTCCAGTGACATGTTCAATAGGACAAGTGTTGTAGGACTTCACAATATATGAACATGTCATTTGAAAGTTAATTTGAATGTAAAAAAATTGGGACCACAAGATAGACTTTGCATCACACGGTGCATCACTGGTTTACAATGCCGCCATCACTTTTGCGATGCTGTCTCTGCTGGCACAGTCTCTGTGATATTGGGCATACATTGGTGGCTCATTCACCAGAATAACAACATCAATGTAATCAGCTCTCCGCGCTTGGGTGAGGCCGTTCTTTCGAGTACACGCTGTACAGAGGGTACTACCAGTCTTCACCCTTCCTCTGCTGCATTTCACGCACGTGCGATTGTTACTCGCCATAACAACGTGCGTCTGTTAGGCAGTGTACGGTAGTTATTTACATGCCCGTGGAAATGGTGGAAGTTCAAACAAAGGTTTGCTAAAGTATTTTATCCATCTACCGTGTAAGATGTGAATCTGTGACAAACCGTGTGGTCTTCCGTCAGTGGTGTTGGGGACCTCAGTCCACTGGGTGGTATACTTGAACCACAGTAGAAAGTACAACACGTATCAAAAAATAGGAAATTGCAGCGACATCTTGTATTGTCAAACTGTCAGTGAGCATCGCCATCTTCTCAGCTGACTATAACTATACATGTGCATACAATAATACTATGTTTAATGAAGTATTGTCATGTGTTGCAGGCTGCCACTAGAGATGTGAGCAAGCAGTAAGTCATGGCTGAGGGACAGTTGCAGAAGCCCCCCCACGTGAACCAGGCCCCGAAAAAGGTGTACATTAACTGGATGCGCCAGCAGCAGCAGCAATCCCAGGGCAACTCTACAGTGTCCACCTCCAGTTCATCGTGCACTCTCAGCAATGAAACCACAGATAACAAAACAGCCTCGTCATCTGCCCAGAGTCCAGGCTCAGCCAGCTCGGGAAAGATCGACTTTGACCTGACGAACCTGAGCACGCCGGGCACGCCAGGCACACCGGGCACACCGTTCAGTCTCCGGAGCCTGCTGTCCCCTCACATGCCCAACAGTATTGACCACAACGATCTGGACGACAACTGGCTGGACCTGTCATGGCCGGAATCGGACAGAGGCAGTGTCGGATCAAACAGTCAGAGCCCGACGACGGAATCACATCAGACGTCTTCACCGACCAAGCATTACCCACAGCCAGTGTCATCCACAGAACCACCAGCTGTGGAAGAGGAGGTGGATATCAGTCAACACAGACGTAGTAACATTGACATGGACATCACCATGGACACGCATGGCACGTATCTGTCCAAGAATAGTCAAGTGCCGGCTGTTTCAGAGTCGTCTTATCATGTTCCAAACCACGAGGCTCTGAGACCGATGAAATGGCACAACGTCACAAGCAACAACGCAATACGACACGCAGCGATGCACCACCAAACAGCTGACCCATATGGATCCGAACTTCACCGTAAACTGGAGCGTATGGAGTTGCTACCCGAGGGGTATTCGGGTAAGTTGAAGGCCCATCAGGCAGCTGCTGGTATTGCAGCCAATCATGGATCAATTATCAACTCTGTGCCATTTGTCTTCAAGAGGGACTGCGAGAATGAATGTTACCCACAATCCACCACGACAGGATATGGCGAGCCAAGCAACAAGAGCCAGCACCAGATGCCGATGCAGGTATTCTGCAACCCCTCTAGTCACGCGAGCCCGATGGAGCAGGCCAAGAACATCTTCAGCAGGAGTCCGTGGCTATCAGGGACCTTCAGACAAGTGGCACCCTCTGGAGGCAGCGTTATGATGGACGGTGTCCATGTATCGCCACCTACAGCCAATCTGCCTCAACTCGGAGTTTCGCCACAGATGCACAGTTTCATGCATGCCGGTTTGCCGGATAGTCACATGATGGCAGCACCGAAGCTCGGTGGCAGGTCAGCCAATCGGGTGCCATTCAATAATGGCGCGATATACGACACCGACATGCCACTTGATACATATCGCCAGTTCCATTATCACCTGCATGGTGGCACCACCAATGAGCAGCACATGCACATGGCGTTTGCTTCACAGCCACCAAACTACACAGAGAACTGTGACGCCCCTCAAATGCGCCGAGCTAGCGAGGGTAACGTAGCACTAAACACCCCTGTGTGTCACTCATGGCAAGACGCCGCGCCTTTGCCCCGTAGCTCCACGTTACATTTACCCGATTCACGGTCAATCAATGGCAGGTCAAGGTCATCGAGTGACCTATTGGAGCCGAATATGACCCCACAAGACATGTCGGTGGACCAACAGACGTGCTCCCAGGACGTTGTGTCGAAGTGGAACAAACCCGTGTCGTCAACGGTGATATCGCAGTCGTCGTCAGCACGGGGTGATACTGCCTCGCACCGCTCACTAGAACGCGTGTATCCAGGCGAGACGAAAGTAGGTAAATATAGCGATAACGCGATGCAGAGCTGCACTCTGACCTCGACCCAGCCGGACCTGTCAGTGGCAACCAAGGTGGAGGACTCGCACATCTGTCAGGTGTGCAACGACATTGCCGCCGGCTTCCACTGCGGGGCCTATGTGTGTGAGGCCTGCAAGGTAAGGCGCCTCATTCGGGACATTGCCCTCTCTCAGTGTACCTCGTCATTCCATTACAGTCCATGCCACTGACCCATAAGTGACCAGCCACAGCAAAATGAGTATTAAGTTGCAAAATTATGAAATGGATTTTTCTACCCTTTCAGGTTCCGCAGATCATGTGTTTCAAATATAGTACCTCATTTGTTGAAATAGCATCAGTCATTTTTTATTTTTAAAACACTCATAATGTATTCCAGTCATCTAGTGTCATTTGAGTCATTGTGAAAATGAGTATTTTCTCATATCCAACCTGCACTGTCCTTTATCTAATGCCACAATGTGCCCTGTAGTTCTACTTCCATCTGTAATTCTGAAAAAAACAACCTTTATTAATATTTTCATAACCATCCCATATTTTTAAACACACGCACATACGCTCATACACACACCCACAAACACATACACAAACACATACACACAAACACATACACACGTACACAAAATGCGTTAGACGTAGCGATCACCCCTCTTTGAATCCACAAGTTTTGTATTTCCTTCATGGTATCTTTTACCGCAAATTATTTTAAACTTTTTTCATCTCTCAAATAAGTACAGTTCTTAAGCACAAACCTTTGTATGACAGCCTGGCGGTTTGATACAATACATCAAGTAAACATCTGACAGAGACTGTAGTATCGAGACAGGAGCATTGTGTACACATCGGCTGTGTCGTGGTCTGTTGCAGAAGTTCTTTGTGCGTTGTCTGAAGCAGGACACGGCTGCTAAGTTCATGTGTCCCCGCAAGAGGGACTGTGAGATCACGAAGGAGACCCGCACGCAGTGCCAGTACTGTCGCTACCAGAAATGCCTTGCCATTGGCATGTACAAGCCAGGTCAGCACCAAAATTCTCTCTCACCCACACAAACATACCAGATCTTCTCTACAATATACATCAACTTTGGCACATTATCATAGTAACTCCCAGACACTAAAGTCCATCTCCCTCTCTCTACTTTCAGTTGCCTCCTTGAACCAATGGCCTCTCATTTACCATTCTATGTTGCATTTAAAAAATAACTAGTTATTTAGAGTAATTTAATTATGCATTTCATATTTTATTATGCTTTTGTACAGAGCCCTTCCCCTACCTGAAACAATTGAGTGGTGCTCAATTCTCCATATGGCATGACTGTAAATGAGTGAATTGTTGGTCCATAGGTGGGGGTAAGCAGTTGATTTATATTAAAAAAACACTCCAAATGTTCTCTTTATTGCAATATATATATATATGTTAATTTGTTTAGTTGTGTCTTTTGAGAACACTTTAAATATACTTCATTTTCAAGAATTTAGAAGTGTAACAAAAACATTGTTTGCCCTTGTGGAAATAATCCACTGCAAGCGCATGTGTACATTTTGTTTAAAATTTAATTAATTTAATTTTTAGTCAAAATTCTATGTGTGAGTAAAAGAATAGCATTTTAACCAACACAAATCCAATGTAGTTTGAGAATTGAAATTGGCCAAAGGATGACGTTTTTTGGAAAGTGGATTGCTTCTAACGCAGCCACTTTTGGGCATAAAGATAGTAGGAATGTGATGTCTAACATGCAAATCAGATGGGAAACTGAACCCTTGTACAGCCCCATCAAAGTTTCTCAAGACGACATGACGACAGTTTTACAGACATACACTATTTGTCGCTATAGAGGTATAAAACCACTACGAATATAAACCTAAGCAAACAAAACAAACATTCCACCACCAATAGACACATGCAATTACAAAAAGGTGGGGCCATTCCTCCACAAGGTCACCAAGAGGAACCTGTGTCCACCCCATCCGACATCCATCTGCCTGCTGCCCTGATTTGTGCATCAGATTCCTCTTGCAAGGCTGTTGCTGTAGCTGCACCAATGTGAAAACTGTGACCTTTAATTAAATGAACTAGTTTGGTACCCACAAAAGCTAAGGAGCCATTTATGGGACATGTCAAATTCACTCCGCAGCATAGGCGAACCATCCGGGTAGGCAAACAGGATACCCTGTACTGGGCCCCTGGCATAAATGAATTCCCTTAACACTGCTGCTGGATTGATGCCAGAACCTTGTAAGCAGTCACCCCTTACCTGCCGGGATTGTGGGCCTTGTCATGCACTGTGCTTAAAACGACCAAAGGACACTGTAATGAGGTCACCAGATAGCATAACATCTCCCAAATGTAAACAGCCTTGTACTGTGTGCCTTGCTCTCGGTACCATTTCTCCTATTCGCTCTAAATGCAAGGACCATCACGGCCCGTAGCATAGTACATTTGTACTGTACAGAGAACACAGTTGGGAGAGCTTGGACTAAGCGAGTGAGGATGGGTAGTGTGAGAGGCAGGCGGACATCATGCAAAGACCACAAATGCCGTGCACTAACTAATAACTTGTGCATGATAAAACTAGTAGTTGGATCAGGAAACCGATTAATCTTGTGAAAATATGCCACTGCTGAAATGATAGAAACAATAGATGCTGGGGCTAACCCTCCAGCATGCATGTGTGTCATGAAAAGCATGATCATTTCCACCGAGATTGGCAGACAAGGATACATGCTCAGTGACTGAAAAAACACTACCAACTTACCCCATGCCCGCTCATAGTGGGGTCACTTTGATGGAACCAATGAAGCCTGTAACAAATGACTTATTCAGTGTCTCCCCAAGGCGACTGGGGAGACACTGAAGGGAACTTCCTGTTGGTTGGCATCTGCCCATGGTGTCACTGCACAGGACTCCTGTGCCTGTGAACGTGACAGTTTGTTAACCAAAATGTTGTTTCTATCCGGTATGTGACATGCACTGAAATTTATATTAAAATGCAAGCATGCTAACACTAATGGACAAATTAAGGCCGTAATGCTGGGATCACAGGCAGTTTGCTTGTTAGTAGCTGGTACAAGCAATTCGTTGTCTGTATAAAAACAGACACTTCTGTTTGACCACCTGCTTCCCCATACTGCCACTGCAGCCATAATAGGATACAGCTCCAGTACAGAGATATTGTACAAACGCCACGCTACTGGCCACTGCCCATAAAACCACTCGGTGACATACAGTGCTCCAAAGCCCCTGCAGTGGCCGGAGCACCTGCAGTGGCCGGAGCAACAGTCGCAGGAAGCATGCCGGTCAGATGAAGCAGCAAGAGTATGACATTGATGGCAGGCTACAAACTACCCACCATGTCATGGACCTCCCGCAGAAGCTTATCTGAAGCCTCCATGCAATGTTCCACGTGGTGCAACCACCTTTCCAGACCCTGCGCCCCCAGGCCAGCAGTCTCCTGGACATCCAGACGGAGTCCTGGTACATCACCAACCTGTTGTTGGACGAGATACGGGCAGCAAAGGAACAGTTAGCCGGTATGCGCTCTGCTGCTGAACGAGAATGTGTAACTGCTGGACTGGAAAGCTGTCCTCGCTCGACCTGATCCCTTGACGGGTGGCATCCTGCAATAAAAAATACCGGAAAGCAAAAATGTTGTTAAATTTTCTGCGTATTAATTAATTAATTATTATAATTTATTACTAATTTATCATTATTAACTATTATCACTATTAATTGTTACCAATAATAACCATGAGTAAAAATTATTATCATTGATAATAATTATTATTATCAACAATTATTATTATTAATGGCGCATGGCCAAGAGACATTAATTTTAGCAAGATGGCCATGATATATTATTTGTGGCGAACAGCCGTGAACAGTCAATACTTGGCAAACAGCCATTACAAGTATTTTTTATTATTGGCAAATGGCCAAGAGACGTTAATTTGGCAAATGGCCATGATATGTTATCTTCAGTGAATAGCCATGAACTTGGCAACCGGCGGTGATAAGTGTTTTATTAGTATTAATGGTGAACGGCCAAGATGTATTAATTTGGCAAGCAACCATGATATCTATTAATTAATTATTTATTGTTATTTAATTTATTTATTTATTTTTAATTCCTAATCATTGATATGTTATTAATGGCGAACGGCCTAGAAGTTAATTTTGATGCAAGGCCATGATAAATAATATTTACAGCCAACAGGCGAGCAATTAATAATAACATGCTATGCCCGGGGACAAAGAAAAACAGTTAACCATCAACTACCCGGCTTACGGCTTTAAAAATTGCCCCACAGATGCTACGATATAAACAAAGATTCCCGATGTCAGTAAAGTGAACACCATCAGATCAAAAAATATTTGCTTGGCTGTTCCAGATATACTTATGTTGCTAGTAAAACAGGTTCCAGCTCCTGTTACATTCCGTTTCAAGCAGAGAATTTACCATTGCCACTCTAGTGGACCCATTTTTGAAATCAAAATGGCGCCATCTTCGCCGGCACTCGATTTGGCACAGATATACTTGCTTAACTCCTCTTGCCAACAATTCGTCGGCAGCGACACAAAGCTGTGATCCAACGGACTGCGGATTAGGAGAACATTTTCTGTTTAAATCATTGCCAACCAGCAAAACAATTACAATGTCGGATTGTATTGCCGAAATCTGCGCCATTACGTTTGGTTGCCGAAAAGTAGCTACAGTCCCGGCGCGGTGACCCATAAAAGTAGCTACAGTCCCGGCGCGGTGACCCATAAAAGTAGCTACAGTCCTGGCGCAGTGACCCATAAAAGTAGCTACAGTCCCGGTGCGGTGACCCATAAAAGTAGCTACAGTCCCGGCGCGGTGACCCATAAAAGTAGCTACAGTCCCGCCGCGGTGACCCATAAAAGTAGCTACAGTCCCGCAGCGGTGACCCATAAAATTAGCTACAGTCCCGCCGCGGTGACCCATAAAAGTAGCTACAGTCCCGGCACGGTGACCCATAAAAGTAGCTACAGTCCCGGCGCGGTGACCCATAAAAGTAGCTACAGTCCCGTCACAGTGACCCATAAAAGTAGCTACAGTCCCGTCGCGGTGACCCATAAAAGTAGCTACAGTCCCGTTGCGGTGACCCATAAAAGTAGCTACAGTCCCACCACGGTGACCCATAAAAGAAATGTTGCATCTACGGCCCTGCTTTTTGAAATTAGTAAATAACCCAGGGGAACCAGGGGACTCGACAAACTCGCCCAACCAATATGCATGAGAATGTCCGAAAAAAAGCATTTCTAGATCAGAAACCGCAGCCGACATGATTACGGCCGATGCCATTTCTGATCATCACAAGACTTCAGGACAGGAAAAACCACGAAGGCGAATATTAAACGAACGATAATCAGCTGTAATCGGCTCTCGAACGGTCTTCCTTCTGCGTTTGGATAGACGTCGACAAAGTGTAACTGTATATGCGTTTAAACTTAATCTAATTGATCTATAGGGTATACAAACATAAATCAAAATTTAGAAGTATGAGGACATGCATGACATGACACAGATAACCAATGCAGAAGTGGCAGCTTAACCGCTAATCCAATTCAAAGGCTGGGGCCTAATCCTGCCATGTCGTGATTGGCTGAAGGCATGATTGGCTGAAGGCGCTGGGCGGTTTCATTAAGCCAAACAGCTGGAAGTAATTATCACCTCAGCCACTTACCTCAATACCCACACTAGTCCTGTCCTGGCCATTGCACAAAATACAATCTGCACTGCGTTCATACCTTCATATATGTGGTTGTGTTCTCTATACCACAGCGTAAAAGTATTCACACTTTCATAAGTTGCTTCATCAAATGATCACAGTCAATTGGTTCAGTTCGTCTTACAAGAGTACACACAGTTATATTAAACTGACTGCATATATATATAGTTATATATATATATATACATTAAACCATTCACACGTTACAGAACTGGTACATCAAAGAAACAGATACTTGGTAGGCTAAATGAATCGTGGAGATATTTTAGCTGTTGCTCTTATTGGGCAGTGAATGTGTCTGCCTATAGTGATTATTACAGACAAGTAGAGCAGTTACCTGGTATCATGCAATGTACTTCCCGCATAAATTACAGAGTATGTGAATAACCTAGTGTGTGTACATTCTTTCCACCAGGGGGAACTAGTGTGTCATCACAGATCGGTCATATCCCCTGCAAGGTGTGTGGAGCGCCATCTTCTGGCTACCACTTCGGTGCCATCACCTGCGAAGGCTGCAAGGTTGGTGGACGATTTGTTTGTCACTTGGCAGGGTCTAATTGATGATTTCAGACTTCACCATCCTTATTATAAGTGTGGCCTCCATCAATCTATGCCTTAGCAACTAGGTTTACCTATGTTGCATTATAATGATGGCATGCATTTGCCAGAATAATACTTTCTGCATATTGTTCTCGCTTAAACAACTGCCCTTTGTTTCTATAACAAACAAAACACACACACATATATATATATATATGTGATAGTCTCTCTGACCTCAGCATATTTACAACAGCTAATTTAGCAAGCTTATAGGATTTGGTTGGTAAACAAAACTATCCATCAACTGATCAATCAATTCAATCCATGTAAATCACCCTGCAAAGTCACTCTATATAGCGGACATCATCAACATGATGTCATAAATCATATTCTTTGACAACAACGTAGACTAAGTCTACCATAATGTTGCTATGTATTCAGACACTATGTTTTCAGACCATACGAAACGTACAAAAATAATTATTTTATGTATTGTATGTTTTTGGACACCAAAAATAAATATTTTTTGTACTGTAATTGTTTTTCTTTTTTTCAGGTGTCTGAATTATGAATACCTAGTCATTACAGTGACATGATTGTAAATACCTAGTCATTACAGTGACATGACTGTGAATACATAGTCATTACACTGACATGACTGAATACCTAGCCATTACAGTGACATGACTGTGAATACAAAATATTTACAGTGACATGATTGTGAATGTGAATACCTAGTCATTACATTGACATGACTGAGAATACCTAGTCATTACAGTGACATGACTGTGAATACCTAGTCATTACAGTGACATGATTGTGAATGAAATAATGGCGCCATCATGTGGGTGAACTTCACATGTTCTGTCCAGGGTTTCTTCCGTCGGACCGTGAAGGAGCGAGATAGTCTGAAGTACCAGTGCAGTCACTTCGGCAACTGTCAGATCACAACTCAAACACGCAATGTCTGCAAATTCTGCAGATACCAGAAGTGTCTCGATGTTGGAATGACGCCAGATGGTACGTCATGTTGTTGTGCTGTGTTGAAATATTGTCTGATGAGTTGTCATGTTGTCGTGCTCTGTTGTAATTGTGCCAGTTGCATGGTATGTACTTTGGTGGTGATCAGTGTTATTTTGTCGTGTTGAAATGGTGTACATGATGAACACTGTCTGTTTGATATATAAACAGTATTAATTTTCACAGAATTAATTAAACAAATTATCTACATATTGTTGTAAGTGCTAGCAATGTAAATATGTTTGAAGACAAACTTGACAGATATATCCAATTACTGGACTATATAAAATAGTATATTATAGGTGACAAATCATTGGACTCGCGATAAGCCAAAGGATTCCATGTCCACTGTTCTGAGGCTGTTTCAGATGGCAAAACCTTATTAAAGGGAATAAAAAATTCAATGAATTAGAAATTCCACATTTTATGGTGTGCATCCGGACATTTTCGAATATGCATATTTTTGGTGCGCTTTTCGGGATGCCGAGATGTGACGTCACTTATGACTCAAACTCGTATCAGGCCGACCCTTTCCATGCATTCAGAGCATGTTTACAAGGATAGCTTTTGGGTCGAAACGAGCGTCAGAATGAGTTATTGTGCAATATTCCGACGTAAAAAACACTAGTTATCATAGAGGAACAAGCAGTTATTTTATGGTTCCACATGAATCGAATTTTATTCAAAACAACGAATGCGAATGGGCCTACAAGTCGACTAGGTTTCGCCGAGCTTGGGCTCGTTTTTAGAATAATTATATCGAATGCAACCAACGGGAGATAATCTACACCAATAAACATACATAGCAAACATTTATTGTATCCAGCTACATAAAGTAACGTGTATAATCTCATAATATCACTAGAATATCGATATATGATGGAGTTGTACAATTTATCATAACAATTTAAATCAGTCAGACACTTCCCGTTGGTCCCGCTAACTCAGTGGGTAGGCGCGTTGGTTACTTGTCGTTTATTTTACAATCGGGCGACGCCGGTTCAATCCTGACAGCATGCAAATCTTTGATTTTCTATTAACTTTTTTTGTTTATGTTTTCACGAAGTAATATAAACAAAATCATTTTATACTATAATGCACTGTTTGTAAATAATTTTTATTTTTGCAGTAACTATTCGCCACAAAAATGAAAATATAGAAATTATATAACAATGTTTCTAAATTTTATTTATCCAAACAAATATAATGTAATGGGTATATAATTTATTAATTGTAAATATGTTGTACAGTAATATATTGTAATTATATATGTGAAAACATATTGATATCTGTCTGTATAAATACAATTTAGAAACATCGTTATATATAATGACCATATTTTCATTTTTGTGGCGAATAAATAATTACTACAAAAATAAAAAAATATTTACAAACAGTGCATTATAGTATAAAATGATTTTTTTTATATTACTTCGTGAAAACATAAACAAAAAAAGTGTAAAGAAAATAAAAGGTTTGCATGCTGTGAGGATTGAACCGGCATCGCCCGATTGTAAAATAAACGACAAGTAACCAGCGCGCCTACCCACTGAGCTAGCGGGACCAACGGAAACTGTCTGACTGATTTAAGTTGTTATGATAAATTGTACAACTCCTTCATATATCGATATTCTAGTGCTATTATGAGATTATACACGTTACTTTATGTAGCTGGATACAGTATATGTTTGCTATGTATGTTTATTGGTGTTGATTATCTCCCGTTGGTTGCATTCGATATAATTATTCTGAAAACGAGCCCAAGCTCGGCGAAACCTAGTCGACTTGTTGTAGGCCCATTCGCATTCGTTGTTTTGAATAAAATTCGATTTATGTGGAACCGTAAGATAAATGTTTGTTCCTCTATGATGACTAGTGTTTGTATTACGTCGGAATATTGCATAATAACTCGTTCTGACGTTCGTTTCGACCCAAAAGCTATCCTTGTAAACATGCACTGAATGCATGGAAAGGATCGGCCTGATGCGAGCGTGTGTCATAAGTGACGTCACGATACCACGTGATCGCCTAGCTCATTAAAATTTCATTTTCCGCGGGAATCGCTTCACAGCCGGGCTTAAAATCGAATTTATGCTACAAATGTATTTTTTTGTATTTTTTTAATGTTGTCAAATGTTACATACAATGTTAAACTTTGTGTACACATGGAAAAAGGATTTTAGGTAATGCCTTATTTTTATTTCCTTTAAATCTAAATAGGATTGTCATGAAAATTTGAAATATACTAAGTTAACAATAAATGTTAATTTATGAAAAACATGCACTTAATTATTTAAAGTAATCCTTAACAGACCTTAACCTCATTAGCAGAACGTGAACTTGGCCTGAAAATATGACGTGTTTCATCAACCTGGACTGGACTAATGCTAGTTAATGAACTGAAGATTAATTAGTGCTTAATGCAGTGAAGCAAAAGTGAAGCCGAGATTGCTAGATGGAATATTGCTGAGATGTTGTTGGAGTGAAGTGAACCGGTGCTAAGAATATGGCCAACCAACTAGCCATGACCCAGTACCGAGACGTGAATTGTGCAGTGAACCAGTCACTGACTGAAGGTGACATGTCGTCCAGTCACGGACATGAACAGTTGTGATGACATGGCAGTAGTATGAGTCTGGTTGGTTGGTGTAATTATAAAACTGTAGTGTTTTACAGTCGTATTCTGCACAAGCACCGATTGGCAGTTAGTGTAACAAGTATGGTAATGACTTACAGTGTGTGTGCCGCATGTCTGTATGACTTGTGATGTTGAGAATCAAACAAAGGCCAACTATTTGTATTTTACGATGTGGCCAAAACGGTTACCTGAATGTCACCCATGTGTGACCCAACATAGAAACAATTTACAGACAATGTACATAAAGCTCACAAGCAACTTACAGACAACTTACACACAACATATTTACACACAGCTTTTTACAAACAACTCTTTACAAACAATGTACAACAAATTTGACCTGCCACATTGAAATGGTTATTAAGTTGCAAAGTTGTTAAATAGAGTTTTGTACCTGTTTGATTCCACAGATCATGGGCTTTAAAGTTATACCTCATCTGTTGAAATCTCTTCAGTAATGTTTCATTTATCACAAAAATGGAAGCAAACTTTAAAAAAATGACATTTAAAAAAATTAATTATTTTTTACTTATAATGTCTAATGTTTCTTAATCTCTTGGATTATAAATGCAATTAGAATAGTTAATTAGTTTTTTTAATAAACTGCACTTTGAAAGAGAATATTATAAGTTAAGTATTTCTGCTAAAATAACAAAATTGATGGGACATGGCCTTGACAGCTTTTGACTGGTGTGCAGAATATGTCTATAAACGTAAACATGAGTTCTTATATAGCGCAGTATCCAGTCCTCAGGACTGCTCAAAATGCTTTACGCTTTACTCTTGGCAGACCTGTTCAGTTGAACACCAGCCACGCTGCAATTAATTTGCCATTCTGTGCAACTTAATACCCTATTCGCTGTGGCTGGTTACAAATAAACGTTGATTTAAACACAACTTCCATGTTCCCCCTGACACCAGTGCCATGGACTGTTGTTTCTACCTCCAGGGAGTCGCATTGGCCGTCAGCCCAACTCGGTGAAACACGCCACGCTGATGGAGTTACAACAGATCAAGAAGGCGAAGGCGACGTCAGAGCTGGTTGTACCGAAGCAGGAACCAGTCAGCGACTATCCCGAGAGCGGCTCCAGCTCCATTGGCTCCATCAAGTCAAACGAGACCTCCTCCCAGCCACCTCCCACACAACCCCCCTCAGACGAACCGCCCCCTCTTGAGGACCCCCCTGATGTCATGGCTGTCACGAACACGGTGGAACCTGTCATTAGCTCTGAGGCGAAGCCGGCCACAACTGACAGTGCTGCCCCTAGTGTGAAGGAGCCGAAGGAGGTAGAGCAGACTCTGGACGAGTTACTGGTGGATGTTGATTGGGTGATTGGGGTGATGGAGAGCGCGGCCAAGGACCTCGCGGTGATCAGAGTCAAGGTGAGGGAGGCATGTTTATGAATGAATCAAATTTTATTCAGCACTCCACCAAAATGCGTGGCATTACATATACGCAGACGCAGAAGATGGTTTCCCGTAGTATATATGAATGACGCTTGTTATGACATCAGTTTGAAACAGTATACATATAAAACATCCTTTGCGCTACTTGGATCAGATCAGTAGTACTGCTAATAATAGAAAATATGTATAACATTATGAGCAATCAATTTACATCCGTCACTTGGATTGTTTAAACTTAGCAATCATTTAGATTTGTTAAAAGAATACATTTACATATTTGTAATGACTTCAACACTGCGTCTCCAATGTTCTTGTAACTGTGTTTGTGTTACCCATCGGTTATTGTTCGTCGTAATTTGAGCTGTGTCTCATTAAGAGGTGCAATGTAAAACATACATACATACAAACCTCCTGCCATTGTGTAAATTATTAAATATATATGATTTCACATTACTAAAAGTCAGTTTTTAAATAAATATCCATTATGTACTGTATAAAATAAATCAGTCCTATTGGGAAATATATAGATACTGTTTTTAATGTTAAACGTGCAGTGCGTTCCTCTGCTTAGTTTTATGGTTTCCTGTTCCAGATATTGTACGAATAAAATAGTATTTTTCAGCTGTTGTGTGATATATTTCAGAACCCGAATAAGAAAGTGACCATCATGGCCCCCATGGCCCCGCATCAAGTGTGGGACTCCATTATGGAGCAGTTTCAGTGGAACGCTCGCGCAGTGCTCAGGTTCACCAAGAAGGTTCCAGGTAAGTCCGTGCTTCAGATGGCTGGATTTGTGCTGTAAATGTCAACATGATCAAACCCCTATTATAGACGACTGCTGTTTCGCTGTCTCTTTGATGTCACATGGTCTTCAATGAATGGGACTGCTGTACCAGGAAAGAGTGTTATATGTCTGGACTGACTCATAATTAGGATACACTTCAAAACTGGACGTTTAACAAGAACTAGCCAAAAGACTTGAAGCCTAGTGGGGGAATGCACAGCTCTGACCTCTGCTAGAAGACTTCAAGCCTAGAGTGAAGCTTGGTGGCACAGTGGTTAAAGCACTGGACTCTCAATCGAGAAATTCCGGGTTTTAATCCTCTAGTTGCTGTGTCGGACATTGGGCCAGTTTCTTCCTCCACATTGCTCCAGTTCACTCAGTTTTTGATCAAAAAAATTCTTCTAATATCACAATTTTTGTAGCAAATCTGCAGTAAACATTTCAGGCTTTGTTATCGGATTCTTAACATATACAAATATCATGTACATGTTGTCATTTAAACATTGAGGATGAAATCTAAAAACCCACAAAATAGATACATTGCATTTTGCCTCGAAACCCCTCCCATGAGACCATCCCTGAGTTTGTCCTTGTTGTCTATCCAGATACTTTAACATGGTGACATTGTTTGGCCACTGACCCAGTGCTGATGTGTTGTGCAGGAATGCGCCAGCTGCCCATCGACTCCCAGATCATGATGGTGCAACAAGCGATGTATCCCATAGTGCTCCTCACTTACAGCCTTGAGTACGACGTGGACACCCACAACTACAACTACTTCAGTCTGTCCCACGAGGAGGAGGCCTACATCCGTTCCTTGTTCTCCCCTTTCAACATGCTCATCCAGACCTTCCACATGCTCGGCCACATTGTACAGAGGCTGAAGGTCGACGAGATGGAGAGTGCCTTCCTCTGTGGACTCTGCCTGCTCGCTCAGCGTGATGGTAGGTACTCTGTGTGCAAGGGTCTGTCTGCTCTCTCAGTCTGATGGTAGGTTCTCTTTATAGAAGGGTCTGTCTGCTCTCTCAGTCTGATGGTAGGTTCTCTTTGTACAAGGGTCTGTCTGCTCTCTCAGTCTGATGGTAGGTTGTCTTTGTACAAAGGTCTGTCTGCTCGCTCAGCGTGATGGTAGGTTCTTTTTGTACAAGGGTCTGTCTGCTCTCTCAGCGTGATGGTAGGTTCTCTTTGTACAAGGGTCTGTCTGCTCGCTCAGCATGATGGTAGGTTCTCTTTGTACAAGGGTCTGTCTGCTCGCTCAGTGTGATGGTAGGTTCTCTTTGTACAAGGGTCTGTCTACTCACTCAGCATGATAGTAGGTTCTCTTTGTACAAAGGTGTGTCTGCTCACTCAACGTGATGGTAGGTTCTCTTTGTACAAGGGTCTGTCTGCTCGCTCAACATGATGGTAAGTTCTCTTTTACAAGGGTCTGTCTGCTCTCTCAGTCTGATGGTAGGTTCTCTTTGTACAAGGGTCTGTCTGCTCTCTCAGTGTGATGGTAGGTTCTCTTTGTACAAGGCTCTGTCTGCTCTGACAGTCTGATGGTAGGTTCTCTTTGTACAAGGGTCTGTCTGCTCTCTCAGTGTGATGGTAGGTTCTCTTTGTACAAGGGTATGTCTGCTCGCTCAGTGTGATGGTAGGTTCTCTTTGTACAAGGGTCTATCTGCTCTCTCTCAGTCTGATGGTAGGTTCTCTTTGTACAAGGGTCTGTCTGCTCTCTCAGTGTGATGGCAGGTTCTCTTTGCACAAGGGTCTGTCTGCTCTCTCAGTGTGATGGTAGGTTCTCTTTTTACAAGGGTCTGTCTGCTTTCTTTCAGTCTGATGGTAGGTTCTCTTTGTACAAGGGTATGTCTGCTATCTCAGTGTGATGGTAGGTTCTCTTTATATAAGGGTTTGTCTGCTTTCTCATTTGTACAAGGCTCTGTCTGCTCTGCCAGTGTGATGGTAGGTTCTCTTTGTACAAGGGTCTGTCTGCTCTCTCAGTGTGATGGTATGTTCTCTTTATACAAGGGTATGTCTGCTCTCTCAGTGTGATGGTAGGTTCTCTTTGTACAAGGGTCTGTCTGCTCTCTCAGTGTGATGGTAGGTTCTCTTTATATAAGGGTCTGTCTGCTCTCTCAGTATGACAATAGGTTCTTGGAATATTGGACAGGATAGTTCATTTTCATAACACTGTTCTCATTAATGTATCCAACAGTTTAAATGATGACATCATCCTAACAGGATGTATGTCATACTGAAGAAGCCATCCTGGAGAGATGTGTAAGTCTCCCCAGGTATTAACTGTTACACTGTATTCAGTATAATGCAATCTCATACTGTATCTAGAGCCCTCAAAGTGTCTGTTGCCAATGTAGAATTGTAGACGATACTAAGAAATGACGTTCTATCCTATAGATAAGCTACGGTGGATTTCGCTCTGGCTTAATCCTTGTGTTATTTTGATTACAGACACAGACACATACCAAGAGGCGCTAGTGGCTGCAATGGCTGTGTACTGTGAACGTAAGTCACAACCTTTTCAGTTAATTCAGTGGCAGAATAGTCACCATGTGAGATACATTAGCCACGCCAACAAGCCGTTATATAATTACCTTGAAGCAATGCACGATGCAGTATTGGAACATACATTTGCCTAAAGTAGTGCTGCTGGCTTTGTTGACATGAAACACAACCATAACCTATTCTACAGTCATTTTCAGTAGTAGACACTAATGTATGTGGCAGACACTTGTGCAAATACTATACACAGCTTATACACGAGGAGGATGGCATACATTGGTCAAATAGAGCCATACGACGGCAGTAGTGACTTGGAAGCGTATTTGGAGCAGCTAGAACTGTACTTCGTTGCAAACAATGTTGGTGCAGTGGGCAGCGGCGTGGACGAATCTGTGAGAGAGGCCACCGACAGGAAGAAAGTGGCTACACTACTCACACTGGTAGGCCCGGAAACCTATCTTCTTCTTAAAAGTCTCGTCAGTCCTCAAAGACCGTCAGAGTTGTCGTTTGAGCAAATAACTGAGAAACTAAAAAGCCATCTGAAGCCACGTCGGCTTACAGTGGCGGAAAGATTCAAATTCCACCAACGCAACCAGAAAGAGGGCGAGGGGGTCGCCACATTTGCGGCAGAACTCCGGAGGCTCGCATCCACTTGCAACTTCGGGGAATTTCTGGCCGAGGCATTGTGAGACCAGCTCGTGTGCGGCATCAAAAGCGGCAGCACTCAGCGCAAACTACTCGGCGAAGATAGATCGTTCGAGCAGGCAATGCAGATGGCACTGGCGGACGAAGTGGCGGACACCGAGGCTAAACAGATAGCCCCCCGACACAGCTTCGACTGCACTAAAAGTACGGTGAGTGTAGTGTCAAACCGGAAAAACAGAGAGAAAAGGCCAGTTCCGACCACCGCTAGGTCTACGACACACAAGCGTTGCTACGACAAGACAACTCAGAAATTGTGCTACCGTTGCAACGGCAACCACACGCATCAAGAGTGCAAGTTTAAAGATGCAACTTGTCATTTCTGTCAAAAGAGAGGTCACATCATGGCGGCATGTCGCAAGAAACGCAGCGAAACTCATCTCGTGAACACCACTCAGGACAGAGCTGAGTACTGTCTGTACAACGTCAAGGGGGATCACACGTCACAGCAGCCTATTGAGATAGGAGTGCACATGGACGGTAAAGCAGTGAGAATGTTGGTTGACACAGGGGCAGGAGTCTCCATAATTAATGAGGCGACATATCACGGGCTGCGGTCGCCACCCCCAAAGCTACAAACAGTGGACATCAACTTGACCGCTTATACGGGTCAGTCTATTCCGGTGTTGGGACAAATAGAGGTCGTCACCGAATACAAACAGCAGTCGGCACATGTGCCAATTGTGGTGGTGTCTGGCGCTCGGCAGAATCTCTTGGGCAGAAATCTACTGTCGCAGTTGAAGATGGACTGGGGCGAGATCATGCTCGTTCGCGACCTTGACCCGGTGCATGCCGGACTGATGGCGGAAGTGCCAGACGTGTTCGCTGAGGGGCTGGGCAAGCTGAAAGAAATGCAGGTGAAGATCAACGTGAAAAGCGATGCGATTCCACGTTTCTTCATGGCCAGACCTATTCCTTATGCCTTGAAGGAGAGAGTCGAACATGAAATAGACCGACTGTAACAGGAGGGCATCATCGAGCCAGTCCAGTTCTCAGAATGGGCGGCACTGATCGTTCCGGTCCCCAAGTCCAACGGGCAGATAAGGATCTGCGGTGATTACAAGGTCACGATCAACAAAAGTGTGGTAGAAGACAAATATCCGCTACCACGGGTTAACGATCTCTACGCCAGTCTGGAAGGAGGAGAGACGTTCACAAAGTTGGACTTGAGCCATGCGTATCTTCAACTTCAGCTCGACGAAGGGTCACATGACTACGTTACGATCAACACGCACAAGGGACTCTTTAGATACACTCTCTTACCGTACGGCATATCGGTAGCGCCATCGATATTCCAGGGAGCTCTCGAGTGTGTGCTTGCTGGCATACCACGGGTATGCATCTTCCTGGACGACATCCTCGTCACGGGGAAAACTCGAGATGAACACGTGGCGAATCTCCGGCTGGTCTTGAACCGGCTGGACCAAGCAGGGTTGAAGCTAAACAATAAAAAGTGCGAGTTCTTCAACGAGGCAGTCGTATACCTGGGCCACAAGATTGATCGAAATGGCCTGCATCCCACAGACGAAAAGGTCACGGCGATTCAAGATGCGCCTAGCCCAACGAACGTGAAAGAACTACGTTCGTGGCTTGGCCTGCTCAACTACTATGGACGATTCCTGCGCAACTTGTCGACAACGCTAGCACCTCTGCACATTCTACTCAGAAAAGAGACGAAATGGCGATGGGAGAAGGAGCAAGTCAGAGCGTTTCAAGCGGCGAAGGACCTGCTGCAGTCGGAGTACCTACTGGTGCACTTCGACCCCGACAAACCTCTTCTGCTCGCATGTGATGCGTCGCCGTACGGGGTGGGCGCAGTCCTGTCGCATCAGATGACGGACGGTTCGGAGCGACCAATCGCGTTCGCATCTAGGAGCTTGTCGCCTGCGGAAACCAACTACTCGCAACTCGACAAGGAAGGTCTCAGTTTGGTGTTCGGGGTGACAAAGTTCCACCAATACCTATACGGTATGACCTTCGTTCTCATCACCGATCACCGACCTCTGGTGGGGCTGTTCAAGACGCCTGCTCCTGTGGAGTACATACAGCTCATAGAGCAGCTGGACGACTCGCCGGTGACGTCAACGCACATTCGAAACTGGACACGACGTGACCCAGTATTGTCGCGAGTTCAACGCTACGTGTTAACAGGCTGGCCTGAGGGCGACCTAACAACACAGCAATACCACAGAGTGCGTGATGAGCTGAGCACGCACGATGGATGTGTGATGCGGGGCACCCGAATAATTGTGCCAGAGCCTGGGCAAGCCACGATGCTCCAACTCTTGCACAGCAGCCACAGCGGCGTGGTGAAGATGAAGGCGTTAGCGCGGTCATACATCTGGTGGCCAGGCATCGATCTTCAGATTGAACGTATCGCGCAGCACTGTGGTCAGTGCGAGGAAAACATGCGTCAACCGACCAGAGCGCCACTTCGACCATGGTTGTTCCCACAGGAACCGTGGTCACGTGTGCGTCTAGACTACGCTGGCCCCACCGAGAACAGGATGATCCTCGTGGCAGTAGACGCCTACTCGAAATGGATCTCCGCGATGGTCGTACGCTCATCGACATCGGAAGTGACAATCGAACAATTGCGGATGTTATTCGCAGAACATGGACTGCCAGAAACTATCGTTACTGACAATGGCATGTGCTTCACTAGTGCTGAGTTCAGGCAGTTTATGAAAAAGAACTGCATTCAGCACATCACCTCGCCAGCCTATCACCCATCCTCGAACGGGCTCGCTGAACGGGCAGTACAGCTCGTGAAACAAGGATTGATGAAAATGAAGGACGGTTCGATGGAGACAAGGTTGGCTCGTTACTTGCTGACCTACCGAGTGACCCCTCACAGCACTACCGGAAGCTCCCCGAGTAAACTGCTAAAGGGGCGGCAGCTGCGAACGCTTCTAGACGCGGTGCAACCGAGCGTCGGCAGAAAAGTGCACCAATCGCAGGAGAAGATGACTGATTATTACAACCAGAAATCGAACGAGCGATGCTTCAGTCCAGGCGATGCGGTTTACGTAAAGAACCACGCTGATCATTCACCCAAGTGGATTCCTGCAGTTCTGAAAGAGCTACACAACGACGTGCTGATACTTGAAAAGTTTAAAAGAACTGACATTACAAACGTGAACATTATTAATTGTTACTGTAAACAGATTATTTGTTTTTCAGTGAAATACTTTCGATAAAACATACTACAACAATAGGTTTCACTAGTCTGGTTTTTATTCATTAGAAAGTATTAACTATGTTGCGTTTAACTTTGCACGTTTCTTGAAAAATAGTTTTTTAAATGATCAAGCAAAATTGCAAACAGCATCAATAATTGTTATCTGTTGTGTGTCACCAAGTAGTGTGTGCAGATAAAACGTTATATTATGTGATTTATCCAAAGTCAAACGTCTTGTGTGGTAGTTTCTTGTACTGACTGTGAGCTCTGTGTCGCAGGCAAATCGTTGGTCGGCACCGAGCGGGTGGGGTTGCTGCTGCTACGACTGTGTGAGATGCTGCGGTGTAACCAGATCCACCTGAAGGCCATCATCAACATACAGATGAACTCGAGAAAGTATTACAATGTGCAGATGCCTCAGCTATTCCAGGAGACCTTCTTCAATATCTGAGACAACTTCTAGAGACAGTCGAAGCACTGCCCATGATGCATAATATACACAACTCATCTGTGGCGCATATCTGTGCTGTCTAAAGCAGAGAGAACATGTCAAAGTCTGCAATCAGCAGAACCAAGTATACAGCCTACCTCCAATGCATAGGTTACGCCATCATCTGTGTTCAACCATGTACCTCTGGCACTAGTGTATCATGCAAAACCGCGGGGACATTACCAAACTCTCGGGCACAGCATATACCTTGTGGACCTTCAATGAACAGCAGACCTTTAGAAATTACAACCCTTCTTAAAGGAACAGTTCTCACATTCAAAGAAGAATGTCCCACGTCTGACAGACGGATCCGTTATGTCATGTTATGCCTAGCAACTAGGTCTGATAAGCTTACTAAAATGTCCGCCGCTGATATGAAACTGTTTGGACATTCTGTCGTATTTTTTTATCAGAATTCTAGCCCAGTTTTTTCTTGGTGACAAAAAGAAAGGGCAAAGTTGTTTAGACAAGAACATTATGTTGATGTGGTGTATCGTGTATGTATGCTACCATAGTAATGTAAATAGGGTCAACATGGTAGCTATGGTGACACTTGACAGAGGTCACACTTATAATTTGAATTACAACATCAGATTCTACCTCCGTCAATGAGAAACTCGTGTAGAGTCTACGAAACAGTTGAGAGCTGTATTAATTCCTGCGGTGTTACTTGTAACTACCCCCTGCAACACCAGTCTTGGCTGAACATCCTCATTTGAACAAATGAAATGGCCTAAACTTACAGGAAAAACATACAAGGATATGGTTATTAGTTAAATAACTCTGTGCTCTATTTGTTCAACAAGTGGGCTGGTAGTATATATGGTTATTAGTTAAATAACTTTCTGTACTACACTTGCTCTATCTGTTCAACAAGTGGGCTGGTAGTATATATGGTTATTAGTTAAACAACTTTGTGTACTACACTTGCTCTATTTGTTCAACAAGTGGCCTGGTAGTATATATGGTTATTAGTTAAACAACTTTGTGTACTACACTTGCTCTATTTGTTCAACAAGTGGCCTGGTAGTGTATATATGGTTATTAGTTAAATAACTTTCTGTACTACACTTGCTTTATCTGTTCAACAAGTGGACTGGTAGTATATATGGTTATTAGTTAAATAACTTTCTTTACTACACTTGTTCTATTTGTTCAACAAGTGGACTGGTAGTATATATGGTTATTAGTTAAATAACTTTCTTTACTACACTTGTTCTATTTGTTCAACAAGTGGGCTGGTAGTATATATGGTTATTAGTTAAACAACTTTGTGTACTACACTTGCTCTATTTGTTCAACAAGTGGCCTGGTAGTATATATGGTTATTAGTTAAATAACTTTCTGTAATACACTTGCTCTATTTGTTCAACAAGTGGGCTGGTAGTGTATATGGTTATTAGTTAAATAACTTTATGTAATACACTTGCTCTATTTGTTTAACAAGTGGGCTGGTAGTATATATGGTTATTAGTTAAATAACTTTCTGTAATACACTTGCTCTATTTGTTTAACAAGTGGGCTGGTAGTATATATGGTTATTAGTTAAATAACTTTCTTTACTACACTTGCTCTATTTATTCAACAAGTGGGCTGGTAGTATATATGGTTATTAGTTAAACAACTTTGTGTACTACACTTGCTCTATTTGTTCAACAAGTGGCCTGGTAGTATGTATGGTTATTAGTTAAACAACTTTGTGTACTACACTTGCTCTATTTGTTCAACAAGTGGCCTGGTAGTATGTATGGTTATTAGTTAAACAACTTTGTGTACTACATTTGCTCTATCTGTTCAACAAGTGGGCTGGTAGTATATATGGTTATTAGTTAAACAACTTTGTGTACTACACTTGCTCTATTTGTTCAACAAGTGGCCTGGTAGTATATATGGTTATTAGTTAAATAACTTTGTGTACTACACTTGCTCTATTTGTTCAACAAGTGGCCTGGTAGTATATATGGTTATTAGTTAAATAACTTTGTGTACTACACTTGCTTTATCTGTTCAACAAGTGGACTGGTAGTATATATGGTTATTAGTTAAATAACTTTCTGTAATACACTTGCTCTATTTGTTCAACAAGTGGGCTGGTAGTATATATGGTTATTAGTTAAATAACTTTCTGTAATACACTTGCTCTATTTGTTTAACAAGTGGGCTGGTAGTATATATGGTTATTAGTTAAATAACTTTCTTTACTACACTTGCTCTATTTGTTCAACAAGTGGGCTGGTAGTATATATGGTTATTAGTTAAACAACTTTGTGTACACTTGCTCTATTTGTTCAACAAGTGGCCTGGTAGTATATATGGTTATTAGTTAAACAACTTTGTGTACTACACTTGCTCTATTTGTTCAACAAGTGGCCTGGTAGTATATATGGTTATTAGTTAAACAACTTTGTGTGCTACACTTGCTCTATTTGTTCAACAAGTGGCCTGGTAGTATATATGGTTATTAGTTAAACAACTTTGTGTGCTACACTTGCTCTATTTGTTCAACAAATGGCCTGGTAGTATATATGGTTATTAGTTAAACAACTTTGTGTGCTACACTTGCTCTATTTGTTCAACAAGTGGCCTGGTAGTATATATGGTTATTAGTTAAACAACTTTGTGTGCTACACTTGCTCTATTTGTTCAACAAGTGGCCTGGTAGTATATATGGTTATTAGTTAAACAACTTTGTGTGCTACACTTGCTCTATTTGTTCAACAAGTGGCCTGGTAGTATATATGGTTATTAGTTAAACAACTTTGTGTGCTACACTTGCTCTATTTGTTCAACAAATGGCCTGGTAGTATATATGGTTATTAGTTAAACAACTTTGTGTGCTACACTTGCTCTATTTGTTCAACAAGTGGCCTGGTAGTATATATGGTTATTAGTTAAACAACTTTGTGTGCTACACTTGCTCTATTTGTTCAACAAGTGGCCTGGTAGTATATATGGTTATTAGTTAAGCAACTTTGTGTGCTACACTTGCTCTATTTGTTCAACAAGTGGCCTGGTAGTATATATGGTTATTAGTTAAACAACTTTGTGTGCTACACTTGCTCTATTTGTTCAACAAGTGGGCTGGTAGTATATATGGTTATTAGTTAAATAACTTAGTATACTACACTTGCTCTATTTGTTCAACAAGTGGCCTGGTAGTATATATGGTTATTAGTTAAATAACTGTGTGTACTACACTTGCTCTATTTGTTCAACAAGTGGGCTGGTAGTATATATGGTTATTAGTTAAATAACTGTGTGTACTACACTTGCTCTATTTGTTGAACAAGTGGCCTGGTAGTATATATGGTTATTAGTTAAATAACTTTCTGTACTACACTTGCTCTATTTGTTCAACAAGTGGGCTGGTAGTATATATGGTTATTAGTTAAATAACTGTGTACTACACTTGCTCTATTTGTTCAACAAGTGGCCCGGTAGTATATATGGTTATTAGTTAAATAACTTTCTGTACTACACTTGCTCTATTTGTTCAACAAGTGGGCTGGTAGTATATATGGTTATTAGTTAAATAACTATGTGTACTACACTTGCTCTATTTGTTCAACAAGTGGGCTGGTAGTATATATGGTTCTTTTTCGATCTATTAGACTCTTAGAGACTGCTATTGCAGTTTACTGGGCAGCTTTTGTTTGTTGCACTATCTGTGTATTTTATATGGTAAACCATTTCTTGACACATCTATTCAACAGACACACAGATCGAGCTGGTTTTGTTTTTTATAGATGTTTTATTAACATCAATCTTGGACATACAAAAGGTAAGCTCTAAACTTTTGTTATAATCTACACTGCCCGACAGTTTATAAGCGTGCTATTGCGACATCCAAAGTGCAGGAATTGTGGTAGTGTTGAATGTGTTTGTATACAGCTGTTTTGGAATCTCAGACCCTATCGAGCCTTGTTATTATGTTAGGTGCCATACCAGTAGAAAGGGAATGTGATTGTATAAAAGTGATGTGTACCGGTAGTCACCTATGCGTGTATGCTGTAATTATCGCCTGTGCCATATCCTACTGTTTGTTTGGTTGTAGACTTGTAGGCTTATCACTGTTTTGTGTATTTGTTACACGTCCTCTTTCAAAGGCTGCATAATCCCAGAAACGGAATGCAACGTTGACCCGACATCAGTCATGAAAAGAATCATGTACGTTGAAATGTTTGTCCATAGTAAATGAATCGTGTGTAATGTTCTTGTGAATATGGTGTTTATAGTTGTAAAGATCTAATTGTGTTTAGCTAAGCAATTGTACGTTAAGACTGCTCCGTATGTGCTGTTTGTAAACAATACCATGGGCTGTTAGTTTCAGTCTATTTATAGGAAACTGCTGCAACATGAAATTCTGAAACCCGGTGGTGCATTTAATGTATGATTTTATCAGTTTACCTGACTGACATGTCTTTTACATATATATTTATTGCTTGTTTTCAAGTCTTTGGACAGTACAAGCTATCCATATATGTGTAATGCATGTCTTTGGAGACATTCAATACTATGGACTATGGTCCTCCATGATTGACAAATGTTTGATTCACAGGTGAACAAAATACGGTTCAGTGCTATAACTAATATCAGCAATCAGGTAATTCTCAATCGTGTAAGATGTTCATGGTAATGTTGATGTAAGTAGCAACGCTAGTGGTTAATGATCATTGGCAACTCGGATTTAACCCCAGATGATTTAATAAATGCTACAAGCTTTTAACAATTTATTATCATACTTCAGCCTATATGAAATGAAACATTGTCAGTATAACAATGATTAATATTACATTTTATGAAATGCTCGGTGTAACAATTATTAATATTTTACGTTTTATGAAACACTCGGTAAGTGATGTAGTGTAGCAATAACTGATACGCTTTAAAGGATTGTCAGATGTATTAAGTAATTTTTTGACGGGGTAAAGTTTATTTGACAGGATGTTGTCAATAACATTAGGGTGCAGTAGCACTTTTTGAAACATCGGACTCGGTCAAGAAGTTCACGGCTTGAATCCTTTTGCTGCACATTTCATTCATGCCACGCCACATTGCCTGTTTAGGAATGACTACCCGGTTATAGTAGTGGATGTGAACGTGGCGTCTTTGTTTAGCAATTGCAGCATGGCTGAATTCATTATACAGAAGTTGAGTCGGTGTCGAAACAGTTCTACCAGGAAATGAAGTGTAAAGCACTTTTAGTGTCCTAAGGACTGGATATTGCGCTATGAAAGAACTACTGGTTTGAAAGAGACCTTCAGTGCTGGTATTATTGTCTTAGTCACATGTAATGTCACTAGTGTCATGTCACTAGTACTGTGCCATATGAGCTTCTTAGTGGCCATCTACAGAGGTCACTATGTCTGTTAATAAATGTTGTGATATTTTATCGTAGTGTGTTCATCTTTCATTAAGTGGTGCCGAAAGTCAGACAGTGTAATTAAAAACTCAGACACACTTTTTCAATGTAATTAAAAAGTCAGATATACTTTGTCAATGTAATTTATTCATTTTGTGTTTGAAAAAATACTGTAGATGACAAAGCATTCTAATTCAAATCTTCAGTTAACACGTTATAGTTTTAAATTTCGATCTTGTTACCTTCATCAGTACATAACATAATAAAAATCAATTAAAACGTAAACACTACCACACATTTGATGTGTTAGTTGAGAACATTGTATCGCAGTAGCATGGACCTAAGTAAATACAGGGTCCATCTATCGGACGGTTTGGAAAAAATATCACAGATTTGTCAATCTTTCTCCTGCCAGTGCCTGTAACGAGCACGACATGATGTCTACCTCGGTGTGGTCACCTTGGTGAAGACACCTTGTTGGAGTCACCCTGGTGGAATCATCTTGCTGGAATCACCCTGGTAGAATGACCATGGGATCACATCAGTGGAATCATCTTGTTAGAATCACCCTGGTGGAATCACATGGGGGGTCACCTCAGTGGAATCACCTTGTTGTAGTCACCTAGGTGGGGGTCACCTTGTTGAGTCTAGTCAATGGTTTTGTTAATGACAAGTAGCGTTGACTAGTAAATCATGTCAGTCGTTTTGGAGTTGCACTAGCGTCACGGTTTTTTAAAGGGCGGCTTTATTTTGTCTTGATTTGTCCTCATCGTTTGTCCTTGTCCCTTTGACGTCCTGGCAAACGCTGGCTTTGGGTGAGAAGTACCTCAAGATGGAGACAGGAGGGGAGCCCTGAAAATGTAGAAAACTTGTTCAATAAACCTGTTAAAACACATCTTACCTAAAGAATATATACCATATTCGTTCTGTGAAAAACACAGTACACTTAAAACAATTTCTTATGGTTACATCAGTGTGAACAAAACAAACCGATGGGTGCAGTGACACCATATTGAGGTAACTGTGTGTAGCTGTACTGTTTTAGTTGTAAAAAGAAACACAATATGTTGACTGGAAATGATTTATGCATCCACGTAAAGGTGATTTTGTCGTCAAAGGAACACTGCAAATGCTACAGATGCTGGTGGAACTATCTGGTGCTGTAATTGGTTGACAAGGAATTAATTACAATAAATGATGGATCCGGTGATCAGTTTTAGTCACACATCAATGCCAGATGCTGCTGAAAAAGGTGAGTATAGGCTAATTCGGGCATACAGCAGTAGCTTCCATATCGTATTGTATCACGCATTCACTGACAATGGTCATGTATTGTCTGACAAGATAACGTTATCTGAATGTCTGTAATTAGTCCTTTGGGCCGAAGGTCCAAAGGACTTTGATTGAATCATTCTATTTGATTGAATCATTCTAAGGGCCTCCCAGGCCCCAGAAACTGGTAAATTTTCATATTTTGCCTATTTTTTCAAAAACTCTTCAGTAACTTTTTCTCTAAATTTGCATACACGTATCTTAGGGTAGTGCCACTATACACAAGAAATCTGTAATTGGTTTAATCATTCTCAGGGCCCCCCAAATGCAAAATTTGTCTACTTTCTTACTATTGTGGCAGAACCTGGCCAGCTCCCAAGTTCTGTGTATTGGTCACTGCCAGAGAACCTTTTTTGTCTCATTAGTTTTGCAGCTGTATGAGTTTGTAGTTTGTTATGTTAATGAAACAAATTATGTATTATACATGCTAAGAGTCACTCTTCATCAAAATACAGCTGTATTAACCATTTCATCAACGGTTTCTCTAAATAATTGTTTATTTTAAAATAAAAAGCTTAGTGTTTAACTGTACGTAAGACAATAACAGTAACAATAGAAGAGTTGTTTAAATTTTAATCAGCGATTGTTAATTTGTTACAACTTATAGCTGGCGGCGAGTCTTGTGAGTGGCAAATAATATATATTTAAAAAAAAACAAATTTACTGGTTTTAAATGTAGTTTGATTACACCGAGAATATTTTGCTTGAATTCTGAATGCTAAATGATATGCCCAGCATTAGCCCTGTACTTTAGCAGTCCTTAAATCTCCACCGATACCATTTTGCACCACACCAGGATGTCATATAGTGTTTAACTTGTACAAAGAAAATAAAGGAATTACTGTTTTGACAAGTTTCCAAAAATTTTATATTTTTGTTCAGTACTCACTTATTGGTTGCTTAGACTATGCAACTCTGCATTTGGTGAAACAACGTGACTGTTGAATGCCAGCAGACTTTTGATCATCCAGAATTCTGACAAGTATTAGGAAATATATATATAAATCTTTATATATATCTATATATAATTATATATTTATGTACTTTTAATGTACTGTACAACTTACGTTAATAGTTTATAGCTCTTTTGTTATAACTTTATTCGTACAGTCTATTAATCCACCAATGAAATTCATAATTATATTATTTATACCATTTAAGGCAAACAAGAAACATTCTACCCCTCCCCCTGACTGACCTGATTGAGTTGGGGCGAGCCTTCAAGCCCTGGGGTCGTCAGTCGTGGGGGCGTCGCGCACTGCAGTCTCCGCCCCACCATCCTCGGGGTACCTCCCACCCCCTTCCTCCTCGATCCCCTCTCCCCTCGCCTTCCCCCGCCAGATGTTCTCGGCGTCACGGCCTTGTCCTCACCGCCAGATGGCGGCACTGGTGACAAATGTTTCGAGCCTCGTTGACTTGGGGAGAGACCTTTAGCTCTAAGGGGTGACGATTTGTCACCTGCCAACTTGGTCAGCCATGTCGGTGTCTGGCTCAGTTTCGGGGGTAGTTTCCCGACAGGGGTTCGTGGCTCGGGGTTAAGAACATAGTTCGGCAGCCCTTGTGTCAGCGACTGGTGATTGGTTGCACGGAATCGAGGCCGGAGTCCCCCCGACACCAAAGGACTCTGGGGAGATGACATGGGTGGTAGGAGTCTGGATGTCACACCCGTGGAGTCATGTGACCCCTCGACCAATGGGAATAACGCCTTTCGAGCAGAGTCGTCGTGAACCACAGGCGCCCCTTGGTGTGTCCCCACACACAACTGGGCGTCGTTCTTTAACGGAGTTGACATCGGCTGATTGTTTTTGTTCAGGCTGCTGTTAATAGGCAAGTTACGGTTTCTCCCATTTTCATCTTCAGAGTATTTAAGTTTTTTGTTTGGCGTCTGACTCCCGTTGTTCATAGTAACTGCTCCACTGCTGGTGACGACATCGTCACAAAGTTTCCGTTTTACTCTTTCCTTCATACTGCGCTCCTCTGATGACTGAATCATGTGACCCGCTGTTGTCGATGCTGGGCATTTTTTTGGCGTCACTTGTAGTTTCCGTGGCGACCGCCCTGTCTTACTTGCGGCCGCGGACACCCACTTAGAGATGGATGACGGAATCAGTGGGCTACCACCTGCTGAGTTTGTGGAGGTTGCCATGGCGATAAGATTTCTCCGAACCGTGGACGACACTTTTGCAGGACTCTGCGGCAACGTTGTCCCTTTCATTGGCGACTTAAGAAGGCCACAGACAGCGGAGTGAGGTGACGTCACGGATATACCTGCGAAGGAAATGTCAATGTTAGTGCTTGAATGTTACTCTGTAGATGTTTTGAGACTTGAAACGAATTACTATATGCAAATAAACTCTGAAGATCATGGCCTTGGTTCACTGTCAGATACAAGCAAAAGAAGTAGTGGACCTTGGTATGAATAAAAGATAATAAAATCCACCAGCAATTCCATGCAAACATTCTGAAATAAATGGCTAGATATAGTCTTAAATTAGCTACAGTGGAACCTCCTAATTAAAGTGACTACTGAAAGTGACATGTTCCGACTCACAGGTGAATGATCCATGCATAGGGTGAAAAGGTTTGTTTTGTGGTATACTTTAAACCAATCTCGGTCAACTCTCTCCGACACTGATGAAAAAAGTATGGGGCTGCAACAGCCATGCGCCCCACACCACCCTCAGGCGCCTTTTGGTACACACAAAGAACAAACTGGAGCCAGAAGAACAGGGCGAACTGACATATCAAATACCATGCAAGAACTGTGGTGCTGAATATATTGGCGAGATGGGAAGACTGTTCAAAACAGAACTTGAAGAACTATGAAAGGATGTTGACAACACACAAAAGGGAAAGTACATGAGAAGTAAGACAAAATGAGCCATTTACCATCAACAAATCCACCCTCACAGACACACAACAACAGCAAGTGACATCAGGGAGCAAACATAGTAAACAGGAAGACAGAAGGATACAACAAAAGAAACAACGTAGATACACAATATGAAAACAGTGGTCACTGGAGACATGGGCAACTACAAACTATCACGTGTGTACGGTGTTGTTATTCAACCAGGTTGTCACATGTACGGACGAAGCTAGATGATATGCAGACAAAAGCCTTTACAAAGGTAATTAAAGCTTTGGATATGTTAAAAAGAAATTGATTCAACGAAACTGAATGTTCGAGATATCACCATTTGAAAACGCATCTCGTTGAATGTAAATGACCGCTGTGGCCAATCAAGTGTATTTGTATTTTCATTAAAATGTCATAGGCTTCAAGAAAGTAAAGACTGCATCACCTATCTCACGGTGCGTCCTCTCTGTCCAGCCAATCAGCTCCGGTAGTTTGGGCAGCAGTCCAGATCGTCGCGTGAGGCGCCAGAAACTCATTGAGTTGTCATCGCCCAGCGTCACCAGCTTGGTGAAGTCTGCCGGACACCACGCGACCCCCGACACCTCCCCTGTGTGACCTTTCAAGGCCAGGGGTGAGGTGACAGGTAGGTCAATGGGCCAGATGTATGCGTTGCCATCGGAGGAACCACTCAGGAGATAGCGGTCATCAGGACTCAGTGCTGTCTTCACGTAGAATGTTGAGTTGATGTGGCCACGATAGCAGCCCACTGAAACATGCAATGGTGGTCGGTGCATATACTATCTAGTATAGTAAAATATTAATTCATTAGTACGCTTTCATACACTGCAATTTGTTGCAGGTTTGACGCATGTTTGTTTAATGATGATAATAATACTTGTTTTGACAGAATTCGTGAATCTAAGCATATAAAAAACTGCATCAAAAATATTTTCCGCAAACTTAAATTGTATAGCCACGTAAAAAAAGCTGAGAAACGCCTAATCAAATGTATCATTCTTAACTGTAATCCCTGTTATGTCTTCATAGATTGAAAATACAACAGAATGACTCAATCATCTTTACCCATAATTTTCTGTTAGGTAAAAATGCAAAGTGTACACATAAAAGTTTGAAACAAATTAGGTAGTTATAATTTAGCAGAACAATTATACTTCTCTGATATTTCTGAATGGAAGAATGACAATACTGAGTCAGACTGTGACTAAGCTGCGTTTGAAAATGTTAATATGTCAAAGAATTGCAACGATGTCAGACTGTGACAGAGCTTTGCTGACTATATCTGTTCTGTAATAAACTACAGCTATACTTGATCATGTTGCGTTAGAATGGCAGAAAATTAGTTTACCGTCAGCTTATGAGTGTATTGTCATCTGGCAGACTATGACAATGTACTGTAAGATCATGAAAGTGTACTGTTAGACTGTGACATTACTGCATCAGCTTGTGGCTGTTGTGTCAGACTACTTGTGTCAAGACAACCACATGTGTGTCAGTAGTGTGTCACAATGTGTCAAACTAAACCAATGTCACACAGTGGCAGTGACTAACTTTCTGTACCTACCTGGCTTTGGCTTTAGCGCGGCGCAGTCAAACTGATAGATGACGTTGTCTATGCAGCTCGCAAACAGACGGGTCCTGCTTGAGTCCAGCACTAGACTCGAGAACCCTGCAAACCACATACAGGGTGAACACCCTCCAACTGTGTCTCAACTGTAGTGCACATGGCAAACGCTGTCACAATTTGTTGAACAAAAACTAGTCCATGTTAGAACACTACAGTCGAACCTTGGTTTACGGTTAGCCTGGTAATACAGGCACCGTGCCATTAAGGTCACCCTGGGACAGTCCCAAATGACTTCCATAGTAAAGTATAGGACGATAATCCTACTAATACGGTCATCTCGCTATTCAGGAATACCCAGTGCAAAATAACCAGATTGCCCGTAAATCCCCCCGGCAATTACGGTCAGACACTGATGAGAAGCCATGTTCAGTGGCTGACACGATCAAGCAGTCATGAGCAGCCGGGCGCCCGCCCATCAAAGATGAGGTCGACAATGCAGCTTGGAAACAATATAAAGAAGCACGACCGCAGTTATCTTTAGCCTTTATGTAACACTTGAAAGTCACATAAACGGGAATTTAAAAACGCAGGAACAAGAACAAAAATCCATTGTGCCTAGTCAATGATTTAACCTACCGTGAGCACGGATGCTGGTTCCAGCGTAGTCAAAGCTGTATTTAGGAACTGGTCCAGACTTTTTTGTACTGTGAGTTCGTCTCAAATCCCACATCTTTATAGACCTAAAGACATTGTCAAACACATCAGACATTATTCCTGATATCTTCCAGAAAGTAAAAAGGGAGTGGAAACAACCATGCATCATATTTTATGTTAACATTAGATGAGTTGCCTGGCTTTGCTCAGGAAAATATATTTTCCAGATAAATCCACATATATGCCAATGGATATCTAAAAATGATTAATCTTAGGTTACGCTCCTGAAGTTTATTGCACTGGCATGTGACCCTCTAATCATTTGTACTGAAATTTAATCCCCATTTTGTACACAAAAATTATTGCTGGCATAATTGTGAACACTGAACATTTACCCAATCCCAGGAGTTTATTAAATCTTAAATCCGATCCATTCTCAAAATGCACTGCATTTAAGACGAGGGGAATACTACAGTACAGATCAGCCAGCGTATATTAATTTTTGTATATAAAGTTCCCTCATCATACACTGCATTGAAAGCATAACTTAATACATAACACTGATTTGTAAACTTTATTGATACTTATATATGACACCCCACCATGAAATTAATCTCATTGCACAAACACTCATTTTGAGATACCGGCCAAAAAAGATGCTGAGTGGTCAACCGGTTGATTTGGCAATTTTAACTTGCTGTTAAGAAATATTTATTTACACTATCGATTGTGTAAATATATTTCACTGAGAATTGTTTATAAGTACTCTACACATGCTTTTGAAGCAGATTATCCTTCAGGCGAACATTTGAATTCCCTTTAGAGTAAGATTTCTCAGAACTGCTTACTTTCTAAGTACCAAATTAAAAACCATATGACACTTGAGTAATTAAAAAACATTTGATCTCCTCCTTCATATGGTACTAATTATTAGAAAACAGATAATCTGACTTATTCAATGATGGATGCCATGAGATCATTTATATGTGCAAACCAACAGTGTGTAATAGAACATAATAGAACGCACCCATCAACGGAGCCCGCCGACAGAAGGGTGTGATCATCCTGGAAAACCACTGCAGTCACGCTCTGATGAGTTTCCTGGAACAAACATAAACCACTCAGGTCACCAAACATACAACTGTCTGTAACAACAGTGTGACCTAGAGTGTTGATATTCTGTGGTTTGATGGTCATATTGTACATCCATTTGGCATGACAAAAGAGGGTCACTGACCTCTTTTGTGGTTACATATGACTCACTTCAAGTGTCAGTCAGCTGATAACAAGGAAGATAAATGTCTAAAGTAGAGTTAACGGTAACTGAATTTCAAATAGTTTGAAAATGAACATAATGGCCATGTGATGTCCTTACAGTGGACTTGGATAGTCCACTGCTCATCCAAAACCACCTCTACTTCACCCCAGTAAACCTGCTCAGTCTGGTGCCTGCCCCCTGGTCTTGACCGCCCCAGTATGACCAGCAAGCAGTGCTTCTCCTGGGTGACATAGTGTGTGAGTTACTGATGTAGACAAGGCAAGCACCAAAGTGCATCCAGGGGGTCTGGGAGATACAAATACAATGGTAAGATCAGTTTCAACCCCAGGCTCACCCAGACACTGATATGGCATGTCACTCACTCCCGTAAATAACCCTGGCTCGGGTGAGTTTAAAGAACTTAAACACCAAAAGCACACCAGAAGATTAATGATTTCAATGCGACATAACAGACAATTTTGGGTGAGAAAGAGATAGCGAAAACATGGCAATTTCTGCAACCATCTAGAAGAAAGGTGGGTGTAAAATAGCCCACCTCACTTGTTACATACCAGGGAAACACTGAGCTTGAGTTATCTAGTGTCCTCCCTACCTGTTTCTTTCGGCCTGTCTTCTGCAGGCGACATTTGTGACCATTGTGGAGAATGTTCACCGGCTGTATGGCTCCGTCTAGAATCAAACACAAGTTTCTCAAACAACCAGTTCCAACTACAATAGGAAATACCGTATTCGTTCTATTAAGCGTACATGCTCTAATTAGCGTACACCCCCTTTTTAGCAGCATCCGACTCCATGACAGTGATCTCCATGCCAACCTTCACTGTTGAATCTATCATTGTTTTATTTTCTACCAATATCACACTAGATTAAAAGTTTGGTTATGAAACAACATCGAAAGGTCCACCTAAATTATCATATTTTTACAGTTTACAATTTGACATATTTCCATGTCTCAAATATTTGCGAAACATACTGTATGCTTAATAGAACAAATACGATCTGCTCATTTGGCTTTATTATTTGAAACATCTGAACATTTCAATTGTTGTCATATACAGATCGACAAGAACTCTTTATTTTCTCTCTTCATGTACTTATCTTTCAGAGGTTTTGTGTTAAATGTGAAAAAAACAAAAACACAGAGCACTTATTTTCCTGTGTAATCTGCTCCAGCCCTACCTCTATAAAACAAATAAAATTGTCCATTTCACAAAAAAGCAAGTATCTGAAAATTCCCTCTTAGTGCTTCGCTGCAGTAAAGCACATTTGAAGGTTGTGTGAAAGACTGAAAGTTGTACCTTTTGACTTCATTCTTCTATCCCATATCATGATGTGTCCATCTCTGGATCCAGTCGCAAACACAACTGAATCAAACACACTTTGTTGAATTACAGTCAGCCAGCCACTAGGCATCCACCGCCATAAAACATCCCCAAGAAATCTTGCATGATCTCACCACTGGATACGATGCTGTCTGTTTTTGACTTCCAAGATTGAGCATAACTGCCAAGCGAATGTGACAATCTTAATAACTGTTGTTTATTAGTTAATATTGCTAAACACTGCAGTATTGTTTATGTAGGATAGTGATTTTCCATACAACAATTGTGTTTTTCACTAAAAACAACTTTTTAAAACAATTTCTTTGCATAACATGAATGATAGAGAAATGCTGGCAAATTTCTATTAAGAGGGACGTTCATTAGGCGAACCATTACATCGTTTTGATTGTAGATTAATAACAATCTTTATACACATTCTTTATCTAAACAGCAATAATCAATATACATTATTAAAGAACATCACTTGTTAATTTAGCCAAATATTTCACGAGACACAAGTGGATAAAATATCTTGAGGGATGAATCAAGGTACTGCAGAAGGGATCATTAATAAGGTTCACCCACAATAAATTGTTGGAGGTTAATATCAGTGGTTTCTACATCCGAAAATTGTCCACAGAGTGCAAGTGTAAGATTTAAATTTATTTATTGTTACTTTTATAACAACAAAATATTTCACAAGGTGGGTGTTCTTTAAAAGTAGTTTGACATGCAGTAGAAGACTAGAAGTTAGTCACAATGATGGCAGTGGGAGGAGACATACACTTGTCTGTGTGTCTGTATTGCACTGTCTTCACGCTACTCGTGTGACCTCTGAAGGTTGCCAACTTCTCCTCTTCCTCCACATCCCACAGTACGACGGTCTGGTCACCGCTCGCAGTCAGTAGAGAGTGCTCAGACGGCGTCCACTCAAGGTCAAACACAGCATTTGTGTGGGTTAACCAGTCTGACAAACAGCAATAGTAAAGTAAAGGTCAGTTCTGATATAGCACAGTATCTAATCCTCAGGACTCTGAAAGCAGTTTACATTTTTACTCCCTGGCAGACCTGTTCAATTGAACACCATTTCGACTTCTCTGGGAAGCATTCAGCAATGTTGCAATTAATGCGCAAAGACTATTCAAACATAATTATCCATCACTGTCTATAGCCAGCATTCTGAAGGTATCGGCTTTTATAAAATCTCTTCATCACATATCGGCATATTCGGAACAAAATACTAAATGGTAATATAATTTTAAAAGAAATCATGAATGTTCGGAATGTCCAATATTACTATTGAACATCTCAACCACACGAAATTTCAATTTGACTAGCCCATGTTAGGTACAATAACTAAGCTAAAGCGAAACTGTTTGTTATTGTTTATTTATAATTATTAATTAATCTACTGATCTATTAGAAATGAAGAGGTTACACATTGCAGTCTGCAGACTTGCCAATATCAAACTAGAATAGTTTCAATGAAAACTGATCCCACGCCTGATGAATACAACGAGTTAGCCACATTGTCTCCCACATACCATGTTTGACAGCGCGCGGACCAACTTTCTCCGTGTCGTAGATGACCAAACCACCATCTTCATCCACAACAGCCAGAATGTGTGGGTCAACTGAAATATAACAAAACACACCATAGCAAAACAAAAACAAAAACTTCATGTCATACTATAGTAGTGACAGGATTATATAACAAACAAAATTTCTTGGAGTTAACTTTATCATATTTAGGTCAAAATATTTTTAATTAGTTGTCTGGACATGAACATGTGTTATTTGTTCTCTAAGAGTATTTCTTTATTATTTGATTCAACTACATGATGTTAGGTCATTTCTTGAATCAACTTACAAAAAACTGTTCATTAAAATAAACCACTTGAAATCCACTAAACACAATGCTTTAAAATGATGACTTTTCTTGAAAATATTATTTGGTAAAAACAATGCTTTAGCAAATTATAAATGTAAATAATCTGAGCAATGCATTCAACCAAATGGCTTTCACTTACCTTTAGAAAAGCTGCATGCCAAAGGCGGGATGAGATCCTACAATAACATAATTACATCCACAATTATGCAGTGATTATTTGATGTAACATACACTATTTTTATTTATTTTATATTGCTCCCAAAAAACATTACTTAGTACAGTACAGTACAATCTGCAACAGAGAATCAAACTGTGACATCACATTATTATTATTATTATGCAAGCGTCCACACTGATTCCAACAGAGTATTTTATTCACACAAAAGTGCATGTAAAAGTTGTTTTGTGTTTTGTTCCTAACTATAATCATAATTCTGAGCTTCAGACTTGCTGCTTTTATCGATTTTCAAAGGTTGCAAACCTTTGTAAAGCAACTGTGGATTATGCTAATAAAAAAAACAAGTCTAGATACTACAAATCAATTTACACTCCTGTAGAATAATAAAAAAAATCTGCATTGATCAAGTCCCAGGTTCAACGTAGGCATTTTGGAGGATTATTTCACTGAAATTATACCTCCTTTGGGGACATAATTTCCCAGGAAGTACACTCATTGTGAATGTCCCATTTGATAATACTGATTAATTTAAATAGTTTAATTTATAATCCATGCATTCTCCTACTTTGTTAATCTGTATAATCTTGGGTGAAACAAACAAACTTTATACACACTTCTGTATCAAACTCAGGGGACTGCAAGTGAAACAGAACCAGTGAGGCCGGTTGAGGGGCAATGTGACGTCATCACTTTGAATATTTATTAAACTGCAACTACATCACATTGGACAATTATATTTTTTTTTAATCTCTAAAGAGTATTAACTTTGAGTGAACCTAGAAGATCAACGCTTAAATCAGTCACTCATGTCTCACCCCATATTCTTGTCCTTCTACACAATGGTTGTCAAGTCGGATGCAGCGAAATTCTTCGACAATCTCATTTAGGTTCAATTTAACTGAAAACACAATAAGAGAGGAAGACAATATTATATGAATGAAGTATGGGCCATGGCAACATGGAAATAAACAAAACACTGGAATTAAAGTTTCTAAATACCAGAGTCAACTAACTTTACTTCAATGTCAGTTTCCAAGTGTTCAATATATGGTAGGCTTTCAAAGTGCAGTAGCGCAGCAGAAAGTGCTTCAGACTCTCGACTGAGAGAATCCGGGTTCGAATTCTGTGCGGCGGTTTCGAGCCTTGGGCAAGTTCGTTTACCCTACATTGCTTCAGTTCACGCAGCTATATAAATGAGTACCTGGCTATAGACAGTGGTGGATAGTTGTGTACGAATAGTCTTCGCGCATTAATTGCAGCATGGCTGGGTGCTTTCCAGAAAAGGCGAGATCGTGTTCGATTGAACAGGTCTGTCAGGGAATAAAATGCAAACTGCTTTGAGCAGTCCTGAGGTCTGGATACTGCGCTATACACACGTGTAAGAACTTACCTTTTTAACTACTAATAAAAATGCACTCGTCCTTGTTCTGTCCTGCACCAGAGACAATGCTGATGGGACCAGTGTAATGGTTTGACATTGTACCTGGTTTGAGAATGTCTTTTTCACATTGAGCATGTGTCAAAATCAAAAGACAATTTCAAACCACAACATACAAGTGACATGAATTCATTAAATGTAGAATTCTAGAACAGGGTTAGGGTTAAACAAAACTGGTAAACAATACTGATACATGTGCAATGCAAAAAGACAATCTGAAACTGATGTCATGGTTAGAGATTGTGATACCATAGACCTGTACAGCCAAACAAATGTTCAACAAGTATCTTATAAAACTTATATATATATATATATATACATATATATGCCTCGACTTAACTAACTTCTGCCTGGTCTCTGGGGGAATAGTTAGGTATTGGACTATACATACGCCCCTGATGATGCAGTTCAGAGACCAAGCCAAAGGCAGTGCTAGGCACAGAACCCAGATTAATCTCGCTTAACCGACTCTAGCTGCGCGACTTCCCCAGGAGAGGACTGGCATAGAATGTGTATTTTAAATGTCATCCACCAGATAGCAAGTCTAATAATAATTTTAATAATAATAATTTATTTATAAAGCAGTGTATATCCGGAATGTAATTCTGCTCAGAGGTGCATAAAAACACAACATTGTTAAAATTGTTCGAGCTTACACCGTAAACATATTACATAAGATACATAAAATACGTAAACAATGTAAGTTTTCTAAAATTGTTAATGTGTAAGCCTAACTTATCCATAATGAACTAATGGTAAAGTAAAATAATAAATTAATAATAAAATGTATAAGCCTAACTTATCCATAATAAATTAATGTAAAGTAAAATAATAAATTAATAATAAAATAGGATAAGTCAATAATTAATAATAAAATAAGATAATAAATTAATAGTGAAAAAACTATAATTCTGACTAAGATAAATTCAAAACAGTACATACTACAAGTAGTCGACAAATGCGTCTTTAAAAAAATTTGTTTTTAAAAGTCTATTTTTGATAAAATATAGAAATTAATGAAATTGTATCATACAAAACTAGAAGTATCTTAAACGAAAAGAACATAATAAAATTCAAGTACTATGAAGGGGTTTGAACCCGAACTGAAAACACAGCAGTCTGACACCTAACCACTTGCACAAACAGACCAAATGGACTTTGGTGTATTTTGGCAGCTACCCCCGGTACATAATATTGAATGTCAACTCGACCATCGCACATGCCATCGATTGAACGTTTGTTGTTTAAATTAGGTCTTATTGGTATTTATATTCCATTTATTTATGTCCAGTCTTTTGTTTCTGCTTGCGTACAAGCAAGACAACGCAGATATGAAATCTTTGACCAAGAATTAAAAGGGTCCATGTGATGTGCCACCTAGTAACGAAGCAGCTGACATCAGGCAGCCTACAGATGGGGTTTGACTAAAAGGCGCATGACCACGCACGACCACGAAGTTAACGAACGACCACGCACGACCATGTAGTATAATATGTTGGTAGATAGTTTGGCCGTTGATGGTATATATATGGTTTGTGTGTGCATTATTAAAAATTTGGAGTCTATATTTCACCCAGGAGTTGCACTATTTAGGCATTTTATCCGATCTTCCAGACGAGTATTTAGTCTTGGCACGGTAGCGCCACCTGGCGAATCGAACCGGCAAGTTACCACAAGCAATAATAAAAGTTGCGAATTTTTTTACTCCAATTTGAAGAACGTTGTCGCGCTTACATTTATCCGGGCATTAAATTTTAGCCGGGTGATGTCTATGTGCATATGTAAGGCATAATATTTAGCACCAGTAGATCACGTAGTGATAAATAATATCCAGTAGTTAAATATGTTTCGTTTGTTGTCGTAATATGAGCGTTATAGTTAGAGTACATAATTATAATTTGCTGTTTCAGATTTGTGACCAAGTATAAGAGTAAGTCACGTGACGTGTGCGTGGAGATGAAACTGTTTACGACATAAATTGTTTATGCCAGTGGGAAGCAAACATTTTATAATGTATGTATATATATAGACATATATGTAAATATATATATATATAAACATACATAACGCCCGGATAAATGAAAACGCGACAGTCGTAGCTGGTGCTCAATGCATTCCCCTAGATACGCGCACGCGCAGAAACGTCACCCGGATATTATTTAACGCCCGAATAAATGTAAGCCCGACAACGTATCTGAAATTTGGCGAGCTGCACACACATACCTCCTACGTGCCACCAATAACCCACTTGGCTACCAACACTACATACATTTTGGTCATGCGTGGTCGTTCATGGTCATGCGTGGTCGTGCGCCTTTTAGTCATATCGTACAGATGTGGTAGAAAAGTAACAATGCAAAATTTTAATTTCGATTTATTTGGTGCGTGACTTGTTTCGATATTATAAGTTTAATTTTGAATAGTTTTTAAAGCGTAGAATAAACGGACATAAATTATTCTTATTAATTTTGTATTTTATAAAGTTAGCCTGAGAGCCAATCATCATCTTTACCCGGCTTCAGGGTAAACCGGGACTACTGATGAACAGTTCAAACTCGCGTTTTTGTCCAGGCCATCGGCGTAAAGAGGGAGCGGTACAGTGCTCCCACCTCACGGCGCCTGGATATTGATAATCGAGGTTAAAGGAAATAAAAACAAGGCATTAGCTAAAATCCGTTTTCCATGTGTACAGAAAGTTTAATATTGCATGTAACATTCGAGAACATTAAAAAAATACAGAAAAATACATTTGTAGCATTAATTCGATTTTAAACCCGTGTCTGTAGCGATGCCCGCGGAAAATAAAATTTTAATGAGCTAGGCGATCACGTGGTATCTTAACGTCACACATGACTCACACTCGCAGCAGGCCGACCCTTTCTATGCATTCAGAGCATGTTTACATGGATAATGTTGGGGTCGAAACGAGCGTCAGAATGAGTTGTTATGCAATAATCCGATGTAATACAAACACTAGTCATCATAGAGGAACAAGCAGTTATCTTACAGTTCCACATGAATTCAATTTTATTCAAAACAATGAATGCGAATGAGCCTACAACTTGTAGTACAAGTCGACTAGGTTTCGCCGAGCTTGGGCTCGTTTTCCGAATAATTATATCGAATGCAACCAACGGGAGATAATGTACACCAATATACATACATAGCAAACATATATCGTATCCAGCTACAGAAAGTAACGTGTAAAATCTCATAATATCACTAGAATATCGATGTATGAAGGAGGAGTTGTACAATTTATCATAACAACTGAAATCAGTCAGCGAATTTCTGCTGGCCCCGATGGCTCACTTGGTAAATGTGTTGGTTCATTGGCGTTTGTTTTACAATCGGGCGACGCCGGTTCAATCCTGACATCATGCAAACTATTGATTTTCTTTACACTTTTTTTGTTTATGTTTTCACGAAGTAATATAAACCAAATCATTTAGTATACTATGATGCACTGTTTGTAAATATTTTTTTTATTTTTGTAGTAATTATTTATTCGCCACAAATGAAAATATGGTCATTATATATAACGGTGTTTCTAAATTGTATTTATCCAGACAGATCACAATCTTTTTCACATATATAATTATAATATATTACTGTACAATATATTTACAATTAATAAATTATATATCCATTCATTATATTTGTTTGGATAAATAAAATTTTGAAACATCGTTATATAATGACCATATTTTCATTTTAGTGACGAATAAATAATTACTACAAAAATAAAATAATTTACAAACAGTGCATCATAGTATACTAAATGATTTGGTTTATATTACTTCGTGAAAACATAAAAAAAAAAAGTGTAAAGAAAATCAATAGTTTGCATGCTGTCAGGATTGAACCGGCGTCGCCCGATTGTAAAATAAACGACAAATAACCAACGCACCTACCCACTGAGCTATCGGGACCAGCAGAAACTTTATGTAGCTGGATACACTATATGTTTGCTATGTATGTTTATTGGTGTAGATTATCTCCCGTTGGTTGCATTCGATATAATTATTCGGAAAACGAGCCCAAGCTCGGCGAAACCTAGTCGACTTGTAAGCCCATTCGCATACGTTGTTTTGAATAAAATTGGATTCATGTGGAACCGTAAGATAACTGCTTGTTCCTCTATGACTATGATGACTAGTGTTTGTATTAGGTCGGAAAATTGCACAATAACTCATTCTGACGCTCGTTTCGACCCAAAAACTATACTTGTAAACATGCTCTGAATGCATGGAAAGGGTCGGCCTGATGCGAGTTTGAGTCATAAGTGACGTTACATCTCGGCATCTCGAAAAGCGCGCCAAAAATATGCATATTCGAAAATGTCCGGATGTACAGCATAAAATGTGGAATTTCTAATTCACTGAATTTTTTTGATTTTTGTTGCTTGGTGGACGTGGAAATAGATAGCAGGATGTAATGTAACATGAATTCAAGCAATATATGTTTTTATTCCCTTTAAGTCCAGATGCATGGCAATGGCATGATGTTTGTTTATTGTCTGTGACTTTATGTTCTATACCTACATTTGTATCCGCACTCTCTGCCAACGACAGCTTTGAACAACATTGTCACGGGGCGTTGTTCTCAACCTTTCCAAGGATTGTTTAAAATTGCGCAACTTAAAAAATGTAATAAATGTGCATGTACTCGTTCTTCGACTCGTGTTGTAAAATAAACCCCCGCCAAAATGACGTCATATGTTTTTCAATTATTATTTTATCAGAGTTACTTTTTGTAAATTACTTATAGTTTCCCATAGTTAGATTTATTTAGCAACAAATATTGAGTATTAGAAAGAAGTAAAATCCTGAAAATTTTATTCATAATAATTTTCTCGGTGACGCGATTCTTTAACGAGACTTCGTTATAGTTGTTTCTAGAAACGCGAATGTGCTGTAACGTGTTTACAGAAGGCTATCCACGTTCATCTGGACAACTATAATCTGCAGAGGGCTATTTTTTCGCATTTTATTAGATATTAACATAATTGTTACAAATATGCCACAAGAGGCAAAATCGTTTGGTAATAAAAGGGGCGCTGTATATAAAGATAAAGATCATCCTGATGCTATTCGTGAAAGCAATATTACGGCTGCAAAAGGTACGTATTTAACATTTCGATTTTAACAGGTCACAGTAAACAGTTAAAAAGAGAATGTCAGTTATGTTGCGAGTTTGGAATTACTATAATAACGATTAAATACCACTGTTGGACCGGTTGTTTAGTGGGCGATAATCGGGGGTTCAATGTCATGTTGGTGTTTTTCTGCCTGTCATAATTTGAAAATACAATGGACCAAGGTCTCAAGCTTTGCAAAACAAAATCATAATTATTGAGTATTGCTATGTAAACAAACGTGTAAATAAAACTACAGTCCTAAAGTATAAAGAAATGAACTCGATATAAGACCTATTTTATGATGTTGATTACTTTATTATTTATACGAGGCCTACTTTATATGAGAAGGTTGGAATGAAAAATCTACCCACTCAAGTCGATATATGCTGGGCCGGGAAACCTTATTTTAAGGCAAAACCAGGTTTTACTAAATAGTAGAAATGTTTAGTTGGAAAATAGAGACAATTTTACACAATTCCATGGCATGAATGATGCAGGTGGTCTGTTGGACTAGTATAATGTGAAAACTGGTGACCCGATGGCCTTAAAAGGGTGCCAAGTCAGCACGTAGTGCTTATATCAAAGTGTGAATAAATTACTAAATAAGAATACAATCACTGTTTCCACTTTTCATACTCATCCAGCTTTCGAGTTGTCCTCAGAAAACAGTCCTAGCGTCATGAACAATCAAATTACAGCCTACTAGCATCCATACAAATAATAAAATGTAATAATCCTTATCCCATGGCCAACAGGAATTTTTGAAAATATTACTGAAAGTTTGGCATCAACAATGCAAACCGTCTAGAAAGAAAACATTAGCAAGCCCGCCAGCCCGATTGTAACTAGTGCGGTTACTCATGAATTAATTGCTTCTTTACAGCCATTGCTGATGCCATCCGAACAAGTCTTGGACCAAGAGGCATGGATAAAATGGTAACTATGCCTTTACTCTGTACAGGTAGTCGCATACAACAATATGTATAGACAGATCCTAGGATACCACTGATGGGACAGTACGAATAATATAATTGTAAATAATGCTATTGACTCATTTGATGCCCTATTGTACACAAATGTTTATGGTTTCAGAAAACGAGTTCTTAATATTGATAATAATATAAAATATATGTGTAACTGTTGAGAAATTGTTAATTGGCTCATATGGTCCTGCTGGTCAAAATCTCTATATAGTAATTATATTATAGATATTTTTACATTTTTTATTACTTTTTTATCTCACCTTATTAGTTTGGTTTACTCATTTATATATTTAACTTATTATTTGTTAATGGTGAACCTTTTATTCCTATGTGTATGTACTACTTAATTGTACATGTACTGTGGGTTCTTGTACCTCAAATAATAAGCATTCAGAACTGATGATTATGGTCAGTTGAATACATAGTATGTATGTACCAGAACAAGTAGTTATACATATTTGGCTGGTTGATTTGCATACGTGTGAATGGATGTATAAAACATAATTTTTATAACTGTCCAATTACAAGTGTTAAATATGTGTAGGCGTACTGTACTGTACTGTACTGTACTGTACTGTACTGTAGTAACACATTTCATATGATGAGTTGTAATGAATGTTATACATGTGTGAGCTTCTTGATGCTTTGGTTGTGTTGCCAACAGATTCAGTCCGGTGGCGGTGATGTGACAATTACCAATGATGGAGCGACCATTCTGAAGCAGATGCAGGTTCTTCACCCAGCTGCAAAAATGGTATGTCTACTGCAGGTTTCATTTCCTCATCAGAAATTATAGCGTGCTAAAATGATAGTGGAGAAGTGGTAGTTAGAGCCGTGGCGTAGTTGTCAGTGAGGTAGTCTATTGGTATGCACTCACCACTTGAGTCATGGGTCATAAATGTGGTAGAAATGTTTGAGCAATTAGGCAGGGCTCATAATTTGTATAGCCTTTTGACAAATTATTGCTTTTCTTAGCCAAATGTGATGTTTGGCCATTGCCTAATGGTTAGTAGCATGGGCCTAGTTAGTAGCATGGGCCTAGTTAGTAGCATGGGCCTAGTTAGTAGCATGGGCCTAGTTAGTTAAGGATAGTGTCTTTGTTTATTTCTTTTAGGTTTACCATTTCAAAAATGTTCTAACTGTGGTGTTAATTTGTATTGACCTGCCAGAAAGTCGGAAGAACAGTTGTGAAATAAGTGAGTATTAGTGAACATGAATGGGCAGGGATGTGGTCAATTCCATTCTGGAATTGACTTTCGATTGATATTAATTTCTTTGAATTGATAAAACAGAATTGATATTAATTTCTTTGAATTGATAAAACAGAATTGACATCATGCTTGTGAATGGGCGGCATGTAAATAGCATTATTTTCCTGCATAGCTGATGACTCGTAACTTTTTCAGTTGGTGGAGCTGTCGAAGGCCCAGGACGTGGAGGCTGGAGATGGTACCACCACAGTCGTCATCATTGCTGGCAGTCTGCTCAATGCAGCACAGAACCTTCTCGTTAAAGGTATTGCATTCATGGCTATAGTGCTACGAGACCGAGTTTGAGCAGTGCTGTGCATATTGGAAATATCAGTACTGTATCAAATGTGTGTTATTACATGCCAGATAAATTAACAGGCAATATATTTTAAATTATGTTCATGAAGCAGCATTTCAGTACTGGAAATAATAAAGTTGTCTTGTAATGCCTGTGTCAGCCTAGATAAGGCACTCGCAACGCTTGCTTCATTACCACAGCAAGTGTTGGTTGGCAGCAGTGCCCATATTTTGTAGATCGACACCATTGGCTCTGTAAATCCACAACAGGTTTCATTTCATGCTCATACATACCAGGTTAGAAAGTACCAACAGTTTTTGTGTCTTCAGAAAGACACTGCAAAAGTGAGTTAAATAATATTGTCCTTGGAAGGTTAGAAAAGACAGGTTGACTTGAACGCCGGTCCTCTTGCTTGATGGTCTGACGCACTAACTGCCAACATACCTGCAAAATGCAATAAATGCCAATTCGAATAACATTTCTGACTGGGTGAAATTTCGGAAACATTTTTAAGGCCAGACATCGCAGGTGAAATGGTGTTTTTTACCAAAAAATACTGAAAATGGTTTTCTGTCAGATTATTATACCTTTGTATGCATACTATCAATAAAGTTCACTTCTATGACAATTACGTTCCTCTAAGTGAGTTTTAATCATGGATCAAGCATGTCGATATCATATAATGAAATCCATTATGCAATCTTTGACAGCCATTTTCTCAAAAACATTTTTCTTCAAATTTCTGCATTTGGAAACGGGATATCTCTTGAAATAATTATGCTATATAAATAATGTTTTCAGTGTTGCATTCAGCATATTCTACTGTGTGCAATGATCAAACACTTTTTTAAATAATGAATAGTTTGAAAGATATAACCATATTTGTTGCCAAAAAACAAAAAAATTTGCGTGTTTTACCAAAAAATTATTTATAAAATAAAAACAACATTTCAAAAAATGCTCTGATCATTGCACAATAGAATCTACAGAGAACATGGATTTGCAAGAATTATAACTATATATGGATTCAATAAAAAACGGCAGTGTTTCCAAATTTGCCAATATTTGCTCAAAATGGCGGCCATTTTGTTTGTTACCATGGAAACGGGGGGGTCTGGCTGAAAAAAGTTCAATATATATTTTATTCAGTAAGACCCAGTTCATGCATTGGGCAGAACAAATTGAACTGTGCACAAATTAAAAAATAATCCTATACCTGCCGTGTCTGGCCTTAAATGTACAAAAACGATTTCAACTCTTACTATCTGTTGCTATGATACTGTATTCGTAAGATATTCCAGTGTCATGTACAGTCTTTCAGTTACACTCTGGGGATGGAGCACTAAATGAGTTTATGTCTCCAACAAATGTTTTGCACTGAAACACTCCAAAGTGTTTTGCACTGAAACACCCCAAAGTATTTGCACTGAAACCCTTTGCATGGAAGCTGATGTTGACTCTACGTGTTGCTTGCAGGGATACACCCAACAATCATCTCTGAGTCGTTCCAGCGTGTAGCGTCGAAGGCGGTTGAGATTCTGGAGGAGATGGCTACACCGCTGCAGCTGAGTGACAGGGACTCACTGCTCAAGAGTGCCACCACCTCTCTCAACTCTAAGGTCACTGCAGCCAGTCTTCTCCATGCTTGCTCTTCTTTGCTTGTGTCTAGTGTGTGTCTAGGACATAGTCTGGCAGTGCAATTTCTCAGTAAAGCTGTAAACATTACCAGAATTGTTGTTACATTGCCATTTTGTAGTATGGACAGCGGCGTGTAACAAAATGTCTTTATATGTTTATCTTGATATATTTTCAAGCATGAAATGATTTTAGCATTGTTCATGAGCTGATTCTAGCACTGTTCATGAGGTGATTCTAGCACTGTTCATGAGGTGATTCTAGCACTGTTCATGGGGTGATTCTAGCACTGTTCATGGGGTGATTCTAGCACTGTTCATGGGGTTATTTTAACACTGATCATCAGGTGATTCTAGCACTGATCATCAGGTGATTCTAGCACTGTTCATGGGGTGATTCTAGCACTGTTCATCGGGTGATTCTAGCACTGTTCATGGGGTGATTCTAGCACTATGTTAATATTGACTGATAAGGAAATAGTTGTTATAACATATGCTAGTCCAGCCAGTTTTCCAGTACTGATTATACAGGTGAATAGTGAACAGATTGTGATATGAATGTCCTGGAATACTTGTCTCTTACTGGTTGTGTGTGTGAGGAAATCTTGGTGTACTGGTCATGTCTGCCATGTTCTTGAAAAAGTGCTGCTTTTTTCCTCAAATGTTCTTTAATTTGACTTTTCTCATTCTATATGAACCCTGGTTGAACAATGGAACGACTGACGGCAACAAACCCTGTGCTTTCCCTTGCAGGTGGTGTCACAGTACTCCAACATACTGTCCCCGCTGTGTGTTGACGCTGTCCTCAAGGTGATAGACCCCAAGAAAGACACAAATGTAGATCTGCATGATATAAAAGTCATCCAGAAGTTGGGGTGAGTCACGTGTACTCGTGCAAATATCTGTTGTCTTATTCTGGAATAAATGACTTGTTTGTGTTATGGTTTGTGATAATTTTTTCAAATAAAAACACTGCCTCGTGGCATAAACAAAAGCAGGGCCACATACATGTTTCTACATGCTTCTTAGTTGTAGTTAGTTTGATTTCCTAAAGAATGTACAGTACCGTTGTTTTTTGTTTTACGTTTGGGACGTAATTGTGAAAAATTAACAAGTAAAATATATCTTCTGGAAACTGTACACTGCACCTGGGATTTCCTTCATGTGTGACTGTCCTGCAAACATGTTGATGGATCTGTTCAAATATGTCAAGGCATCTATTGTTCAGTCCCATTGGTGAGTGTTTGTAGTAGATTGCTTTCCAGTGCAGTACTGTGCTGTGCCTGGTCTGATGGTATGTTGTGGTGTCAGGGGAACTGTGGAGGACACGGAGCTCATTGACGGCATGGTGTTCAACCAGAAGACAGCTGGAACAGGCGGACCACACAAGATTGAGAAGGCCAAGATTGGGCTTATCCAATTCTGCATTTCACCACCAAAGACTGACGTGAGTTGTCTCTTTCCTCTCACTTTTCTGTGACTTCATATTCTTGGGATAGTATTTTGCAAATGGTGTTCGTTTTTCTAAAATTTGTGTGAGAAATTCATTTAGTTGGTTTATTCCCAATTTCTGCTTTGCTGTGTCAGTGTGGTTTTGTGCAGATGTGGGTTGTATTATAGATTACAAATGTGACCCTAACTGTGTCATACATTGCTTACATATTACAGAATTATATTAATTTTATATTAACTGTAATCTACTGCTACTACTTTATTATTTTTATCACAGCTGTATCTCTTTACTTATGGATTTGTAAATGGAATACAGTTTTTTCTCTATAAGTGATGCTATTTTAATGGTTCATTTAATTTACCCACCCACACAGGTGAGTGGGTGGGTGGTTGGGTGCATGCTGCAGTTGCATTATGGTGTCATTATGATGCATCCCTGGTAGCTGATTCCCACGAGAGTGGTGTTTGTGTTTGTTTTCAGATGGACAATCAGGTGGTAGTGTCTGACTACGCTCAGATGGACCGAGTGTTGCGGGAAGAGCGTCAGTACATCCTGAACATTGTAAAACAGATCAAGAAGGCCGGCTGCACGGTGCTTCTCATCCAGAAGTCTATTCTCAGGTGAGTTCTTGCAGCTGGGACCCCTATGTGCCGTTGATGTCTCAGTAATTGTTTTGAGTAGGTCTTGAGTCGCCTTGACAAAATATCTTGATCTCGGCATTTGTTTTTATCTTCAGTGCTATCCAATTGTACTTTGATGATTGGTTGTGATGTCATTTTTCAATAATCTTTCCTGTTATATGTTTTCTATCATTACTATGCCAATTCTGCTCTGAACCAGGGGCCATTTTCATGAAGCGGCTAAGAACGTTCTTAGCGCTAAGGTGATTGTTTTAGTAAATGACGCAATTTTTTTATATAAGCAAACATGAGTTTACATAAATATGTGACACTAAGGAATTGCTTAATCTTAAGAACACTTCATGAAACCGGCCCCTGGAATTTATTTCATATACATTTTCCTTACTACGTCACTGATCCTTGTCTAGCCTGTATGGGTTTCGTAAATGGTCTTCTCTTTACGCCTGTAGAGATGCTGTGAATGACCTTGCGCTACACTTCCTCGCCAAGATGAAGATTATGGTGATCAAGGACATCGAGCGGGAAGATATCGAGTTTGTCTGCAAGGTGGGTTTACGTGGCACACCTTCACACATATCAAACAGTAGACGCGTGTCTACTTGTACACTTCGCTTAAACGTTTCCCGTTGAAAATGTGTAATGTAAAATGCAGGAAACAAGCCAAATACACTGGTTGGCAAGATATGTAATAGGTAAGTCTAAGTACAGTTAGTGATATAAAACAACATGCTTCGAGTAGAACCTCACCAAGACAATGTATACATTGAAATTTATGCATATTCTAATTGGTAAGGACTTGTGTTGTTATAGGGATTTGCCTTTCGTTCAGTGGCCAGTGTTGACTTGTGTATTCTTCTACAGGGTACTGTCATTGTTCTACAGTGTACTGTCATTCTTCTAGAGGGTACTGTCATTCTTCTACAGTGTAGTGTCATTCTTCTACAGTCTACTGTCATTCTTCTACAGTGTACTGTCATTCTTCTACAGTGTACTGTCATTCTTCTACAGTCTACTGTCATTCTTCTACAGTCTACTGTCATTCTTCTAGAGGGTAATGTCATTCTTCTACAGTGTATTGTCATTCTTCTACAGTGTACTGTCATTATTCTACAGTCTACTGTCATTCTTCTACAGTGTACTGTCATTCTTCTACTGTCATTCTTCTACAGTCTACTGTCATTCTTCTACAGGGCACTCTCATTCTTCTAAAGTGTACTGTCATTCTTCTACAGTCTACTGTCATTCCCTGCAGTGTACTCTCATCCTTCTACAGTCTACTGTCATTCTTCTACAGTCTACTGTCATTCTTCTACAGTCTACTATCATTCTTCTACAGTCTACTGTCATTCTTCTACAGTCTACTGTCATACTTCTACAGGGCACTGTCATTCTTCTACAGTCTACTGTCATACTTCTACAGGGTACTGTCATTCTTCTACAGGGCACTGTCATTCTTCTACAGTCTACTGTCATTCTTCTACAGTGTACTGTCATTCTTCTACAGGGCACTGTCATTCTTCTACAGTCTACTGTCATTCTTCTACAGTCTACTGTCATTCTTCTACAGGGCACTGTCATTCTTCTACAGGGCACTGTCATTCTTCTACAGTGTACTGTCATTCTTCTACAGGGCACTGTCATTCTTCTACAGTCTACTGTCATTCTTCTACAGGGCACTGTCATTCTTCTACAGGGCACTGTCATTCTTCTACAGGGCACTGTCATTCTTCTACAGGGCACTGTCATTCTTCTACAGTCTACTGTCATTCTTCTACAGTGTACTGTCATTCTTCTACAGTGTACTGTCATTCTTCTGCAGTCTACTGTCATTCTTCTGCAGTCTACTGTCATTCTTCTACAGTGTACTGTCATTCTTCTACAGTCTACTGTCATTCTTCTACAGTCTACTGTCATTCTTCTACAGTCTACTGTCATTCTTCTACAGTCTACTGTCATTCTTCTACAGTCTACTGTCATTCTTCTACAGTGTACTGTCATTCTTCTGCAGTCTACTGTCATTCTTCTACAGTGTACTGTCATTCTTCTACAGTCTACTGTCATTCTTCTACAGTCTACTGTCATTCTTCTGCAGTCTACTGTCATTCTTCTGCAGTCTACTGTCATTCTTCTACAGTGTACTGTCATTCTTCTACAGTGTACTGTCATTCTTCAACAGTGTACTGTCATTCTTCTACAGTCTACTGTCATTCTTCTACAGTCTACTGTCATTCTTCTACAGGGCACTGTCATTCTTCTACAGTCTACTGTCATTCTTCTACAGTACTGTCATTCTTCTACAGTCTACTGTCATTCTTCTACAGTCTGCCAATCATTTCTTCTACAGTGTGTACTGTCATTCTTCTACAAGAGTGCTGTCATGCTTCACAGTCTACTGTCAAACAGCTTCTACAGTCTACTATCATTCTTCTACAGTCTACATGTCGCTGCTTCTACAGGGCACTGTCATGCTTCTACTGATCTACTGTCATTCTTCTACAGTCTACTGTCATTTCTTCTGATCTACTGTCTTCATTCTTCTACAGAGGGCACTGTCATGCTTCTACAGTCTACTGTCATGCTTCTACAGTCTACTGTCATTTCTTCTACAGTCTACTGTCATGCTTCTACAAGGGCTTTGTCATACTTCTACAGTCTACTGTCATTCTTCTACAGTCTACTGTCATTCTTCTACAGTCTACTGTCATACTTCTACAGGGCACTGTCATACTTCTACAGTCTACTGTCATTCTTCTACAGTCTACTGTCATTCTTCTACAGGGCACTGTCATACTTCTACAGTCTACTGTCATTCTTCTACAGTCTACTGTCATACTTCTACAGGGCACTGTCATACTTCTACAGTCTACTGTCATTCTTCTACAGTCTACTGTCATTCTTCTACAGTCTACTGTCATTCTTCTACAGTGTACTGTCATTCTTCTACAGTCTACTGTCATACTTCTACAGGGCACTGTCATTCTTCTACAGTCTACTGTCATACTTCTACAGGGCACTGTCATTCTTCTACAGTCTACTGTCATTCTTCTACAGTGTACTGTCATTCTTCTGCAGTCTACTGTCATTCTTCAACAGTCTACTGTCATTCTTCAACAGTGTACTGTCATTCTTCTACAGTCTACTGTCATTCTTCTACAGTCTACTGTCATTCTTCAACAGTGTACTGTCATTCTTCTGCAGTCTACTGTCATTCTTCTACAGTGTACTGTCATTCTTCAACAGTGTACTGTCATTCTTCTACAGTCTACTGTCATTCTTCAACAGTGTACTGTCATTCTTCTACAGTCTACTGTCATTCTTCTACAGTGTACTGTCATTCTTCTGCAGGGCACTGTCATTCTTCTACAGTCTACTGTTATTCTTCTACAGTCTACTGTTATTCTTCTACAGTCTACTGTCATTCTTCAACAGTGTACTGTCATTCTTCTGCAGTCTACTGTCATTCTTCTACAGTGTACTGTCATTCTTCAACAGTGTACTGTCATTCTTCTACAGTCTACTGTCATTCTTCAACAGTGTACTGTCATTCTTCTACAGTCTACTGTCATTCTTCTACAGTCTACTGTCATTCTTCAACAGTGTACTGTCATTCTTCTACAGTCTACTGTCATTCTTCTACAGTGTACTGTCATTCTTCTACAGTCTACTGTCATTCTTCTACAGTCTACTGTTATTCTTCTACAGTCTACTGTCATTCTTCTACAGGGCACTGTCATTCTTCTACAGTCTACTGTCATTCTTCTACAGTCTACTGTCATTCTTCAACAGTGTACTGTCATTCTTCTGCAGTCTACTGTCATTCTTCTACAGTGTACTGTCATTCTTCAACAGTGTACTGTCATTCTTCAACAGTGTACTGTCATTCTTCTACAGTCTACTGTCATTCTTCAACAGTGTACTGTCATTCTTCTACAGTCTACTGTCATTCTTCTACAGTGTACTGTCATTCTTCTACAGTGTACTGTCATTCTTCTACAGTGTACTGTCATTCTTCTACAGTCTACTGTCATTCTTCTACAGTGTACTGTCATTCTTCTACAGTGTACTGTCATTCTTCAACAGTCTACTGTCATTCTTCAACAGTGTACTGTCATTCTTCTACAGTCTACTGTCATTCTTCTACAGTGTACTGTCATTCTTCTGCAGTCTACTGTCATTCTTCAACAGTGTACTGTCATTCTTCTACAGTCTACTGTCATACTTCTACAGGGCACTGTCATACTTCTACAGTCTACTGTCATTCTTCTACAGTCTACTGTCATTCTTCTACAGTCTACTGTCATTCTTCTACAGGGCACTGTCATACTTCTACAGTCTACTGTCATTCTTCTACAGTCTACTGTCATACTTCTACAGGGCACTGTCATACTTCTACAGTCTACTGTCATTCTTCTACAGTCTACTGTCATTCTTCTACAGGGCACTGTCATACTTCTACAGTCTACTGTCATTCTTCTACAGTCTACTGTCATACTTCTACAGGGCACTGTCATACTTCTACAGTCTACTGTCATTCTTCTACAGTCTACTGTCATTCTTCTACAGTCTACTGTCATTCTTCTACAGGGCACTGTCATACTTCTACAGTCTACTGTCATTCTTCTACAGTCTACTGTCATTCTTCTACAGTCTACTGTCATTCTTCTACAGTCTACTGTCATACTTCTACAGTCTACTGTCATTCTTCTACAGTCTACTGTCATTCTTCTACAGTCTACTGTCATTCTTCTACAGTCTACTGTCATTCTTCTACAGTCTATTGTCATTCTTCTACAGTGTACTGTCATTCTTCTACAGTCTACTGTCATACTTCTACAGGGCACTGTCATTCTTCTACAGTCTACTGTCATACTTCTACAGGGCACTGTCATTCTTCTACAGTCTACTGTCATTCTTCTACAGTGTACTGTCATTCTTCTGCAGTCTACTGTCATTCTTCTACAGTCTACTGTCATTCTTCTACAGTCTACTGTCATTCTTCTACAGTCTACTGTCATTCTTCTACAGTCTACTGTCATTCTTCTGCAGTCTACTGTCATTCTTCTACAGTCTACTGTCATTCTTCTACAGTCTACTGTCATTCTTCTACAGTCTACTGTCATTCTTCTACAGTGTACTGTCATTCTTCTGCAGTCTACTGTCATTCTTCTACAGTGTACTGTCATTCTTCTGCAGTCTACTGTCATTCTTCTACAGTGTACTGTCATTCTTCTGCAGTCTACTGTCATTCTTCTACAGTGTACTGTCATTCTTCTACAGTCTACTGTCATTCTTCTACAGTGTACTGTCATTCTTCAACAGTCTACTGTCATTCTTCAACAGTGTACTGTCATTCTTCTACAGTCTACTGTCATTCTTCTACAGTCTACTGTCATTCTTCTACAGTGTACTGTCATTCTTCAACAGTGTACTGTCATTCTTCTACAGTCTACTGTCATTCTTCAACAGTGTACTGTCATTCTTCTACAGTCTACTGTCATTCTTCTACAGTGTACTGTCATTCTTCTGCAGGGCACTGTCATTCTTCTACAGTCTACTGTTATTCTTCTACAGTCTACTGTTATTCTTCTACAGTCTACTGTCATTCTTCTACAGTCTACTGTCATTCTTCTACAGGGCACTGTCATTCTTCTACAGTCTACTGTCATTCTTCAACAGTGTACTGTCATTCTTCTACAGTCTACTGTCATTCTTCTACAGTGTACTGTCATTCTTCTACAGTCTACTGTCATTCTTCTGCAGGGCACTGTCATTCTTCTACAGTCTACTGTTATTCTTCTACAGTCTACTGTTATTCTTCTACAGTCTACTGTCATTCTTCTACAGGGCACTGTCATTCTTCTACAGTCTACTGTCATTCTTCAACAGTGTACTGTCATTCTTCTGCAGTCTACTGTCATTCTTCTACAGTGTACTGTCATTCTTCAACAGTGTACTGTCATTCTTCTACAGTCTACTGTCATTCTTCAACAGTGTACTGTCATTCTTCTACAGTCTACTGTCATTCTTCTACAGTGTACTGTCATTCTTCTGCAGTCTACTGTCATTCTTCTACAGTCTACTGTCATTCTTCTACAGTCTACTGTCATTCTTCTACAGTCTACTGTCATTCTTCTACAGTCTACTGTCATTCTTCTACAGTCTACTGTCATTCTTCTACAGTGTACTGTCATTCTTCTACAGTGTACTGTCATTCTTCAACAGTCTACTGTCATTCTTCAACAGTGTACTGTCATTCTTCTACAGTCTACTGTCATTCTTCTACAGTGTACTGTCATTCTTCTGCAGTCTACTGTCATTCTTCAACAGTGTACTGTCATTCTTCTACAGTCTACTGTCATTCTTCTACAGTGTACTGTCATTCTTCTACAGTCTACTGTCATTCTTCAACAGTGTACTGTCATTCTTCTACAGTCTACTGTCATTCTTCTGCAGTCTACTGTCATTCTTCAACAGTGTACTGTCATTCTTCTACAGTCTACTGTCATTCTTCTACAGTCTACTGTCATTCTTCTACAGTCTGCTGTCATTCTTCTGCAGGGCACTGTCATTCTTCTACAGTCTACTGTTATTCTTCTACAGTGTACTGTCATTCTTCTATAGTGTACTGTCATTCTTCTACAGTGTACTGTCATTCTTCTATAGTGTACTGTCATTCTTCTACAGTGTAATGTCATTCTTCTACAGTGTAATGTCATTCTTCTTCAGTGTACTGTCATTCTTCTACAAAGTACTGTTGCTGTTGTAGGGACTTAGCTGTCGTCCAGTCGCCAGCTTGGACCACTTCACCCCAGAGACTCTTGGCACAGCCGAGCTTGTTGAAATCGTGCAGACAGGCAGCAGTAAGATTGTCAAGGTATGCTCACTCACTGACAGACATGTAGTCCCGCTGATTATCCTTTTAGCCAGTTTTGATGTTGTGTCAATCCTTGGTAGGCCGACCCCTACAAACTTTGATTTGAACTTTATCCCTGTAGCTGCATCAATTAATCAGATGCACATCAACGTTCGACATATTAGAATAATTGATGCCCGGTGTATCTGGTTAACTAACTAACTAACTATCCTTGGTGTTTTGAACAGGAATATATCTTCTTGCAATTTGTGTATATTGGTGAATTGTAGTTTAATGATGTCAAATTAAAATCTTCTCGATTAGTTAAAATAATAATAAAAACGTCTGTGATGCCTGTATCGTCAAGAACCTGAGCTTAGAGGTGCCATGTACAAAACATTCATTAGGCAACACCTTGAACAGAGACACACAAGAGTCATCATTAGAGCAAGGGAAGGTTTAGGGTGATTGCAAACAAAGTCTTTATCTTTTTACAAAATGTGGCAGTAGTTTCAGATGATTATAATGTAATGTGGAGTTGATTCTAGATTTTGTTCTTGTGCCTGTAGCTATGGGGACTTGTCATTTTTAATACAACTGATGTCCAATTTAGGAAAACTGAACAACTCAAAGATACATGGAAAGGAAAATGGTGTTACACCAAGAGACCAAAGACTGGCGTATGACATTTCTCATACTAACAATTGTTTTGAAAGGCGGAACCCCTGCAAAATCACTGCCATTATCTAATGGTACCCCAGAAAGCTTGGTTATACTTGACAATCATGTTGCACTTGCAGGTAACAGGGATTGCGAACCCCGGCAAGACGGTGTCGATCGTAGTGCGTGGCTCCAACAAGCTGGTCCTTGAGGAGGCTGACCGGTCCATCCATGATGCCCTCTGTGTCATCCGCTGTCTCGTCAAGAAACGGTGAGCGCCACCTGGTGACAGATCTTGGTACTTGTTCAAACACGATCACAAGTTGAATGGCAAAAATATACATTCTCATAAAAATACACTTTTATTGTTCCAAAGCTTTTTAGTCCTTTGGCCGAAGGTCCAAGGGACTATTGCCATCACTTTACGTCTGCCGTTAGCTGCCGTATCTCAGAAACCGTTCAGCAACTTTTTCTCTAATTTTGCATAGACATCTTAGGGCACTGCCACTATGCACGAGAAATCTGTATTTCATTGAATCATTTTAAGGGCTCCCTAGGGCCTCCAAGGACTCCAAAACTGGTAAAAATGTAACACTGCCTATTTTTTCAAAAACTGTTCAGCAACTTTTTTTCTTCTAATTTTGCATAGATGTATCTTAGGGTGCTGCTATATACAAGACATCTATTTGATTGAATCATTCTAAGGGCACCTAAGGGGCCCCCAAAGTGCAAAAGTTTACATTATCTAGTGATGTGGTTTTGAGAAGGGCCCTTGAGACCACCCCAACAGTAGATTTTGTTTAATGTGCCAGAAAGCCAGCAGCATGACTAAACTCTGCAGCCTAGTGCTATTCTTCCATTGAGACCTTGACTAATCTTTAATTGGTCACGGGGCCCAGGCAGAGTAGACACACTTGATCCCTGTTAGACTGAACAGTTACCTAAAACTTTTAAACTGTATCTTCAAAACTATTGATTTTCTATAATTGCAAGTTGTGTTTATTTTGATGTTCATTTAATTATTATAAAATGGTGTGACTGTGGTGTCTATTGGTTAAAGATGTATTGTCTGTAGAAACCTGTAGGTGACAAACATAGAAAATTAATATTCTGTCACCTGTAGGTGACAAATATAGAAAATTAATATTCTGGACAACTATAGAGTGAAATATCCTACACTTTATTGATATCAAATGCATTCTACTGTTCTGTATATGCTTGCCATGCCTTGTGTAGACATGGTACTGTGTAAATCATTTGTATCAATATAGACTAATAATTACAGATTCACAATATAGTTGACACCTGAAACAACCAAATGTCAACCATTAGAACAGTTGACATAGTTCCACTATACACAAGCAAGAAATCTGTATTTTATTGAATCATTCTAGTGTCATCAGCATATAGTAGAACATACATTTTCTACATCATCATCCCTAAGGTTGTAAATTTCACCAGCTGCCATGTCAAGTCCGTTATAATTGTGACTAACAGTGTTCAAAATTATTCAGGTAAATAGCAAATAACAAAGCGACACAAGTTTTCTCCTTGCCATACCTATACATCACATGAGAAGAAGGCTGACACAGCCTGGCCCTCATTTATACATGATTTAGCATTTTTGTACATGTATACAACTTTCAACACAATACCATTAATACCACATGGAATTATCTTCGACCACAGGGAGGACCGGTCTACTAAATCAAATGCTTTCTTATAATCGATGAAGGCACAATAAAGCCTTTTGCATCGAGACAAATACAATTCAACCAATACCCCTATTTGAACACTGCCTGTTCTTCACCTGTTACATTCGCTTTGTTTAGGTATGTGTTCAGTCTGGTGTTCTGAACAATCACTAAGGATTAATGAACACTTGTACAGAATGTCACCCACTTGGCAAGTTTAATTGATCTATTCAGCAATGGGGACACTGCTTAGGCCTCACTCTGGACACTGTCACTCACAGTGTTGTGTATTGTCTTAGTTGGTGCATTGAGCAAATCTACTTGACCATGAATCAGTGGTGGCTCTGGTTGTGTATTACACCCGGCTGTGGAGCTAAGATTCTCTGCCTGCTATTGTTTGATGGAAACTGTGACTAATCTGTAATTGGTCACTGGCAGTAGCTTGTGTCAACAGACAGCATTAAGCCACTAGACACCTGTTAAACTGGACAGTTGTCTGTAGGTTTTAAACTGTGTCAAACAGTGAGTCTACCTTTTGCTCTCAAATAATCTGTCCTCTTAGTTTTACACATGAAGACATAATCTGGCATAACTTGATAAGTCTTTATAGCAGCACATTTGTACTTCCAGTGTATCATTGCAACATAACATACATATTACATACTGTGTGCCACATTTGAATGTTGTGCATGTAATATTTCCATGCAATCCATTTGCATATATAATGTAAAACTTCAACAGCCGTTTTCTTCATTTTCACTTTTTGATCCCTACCATGTTCAATGCTCTATAACTTTGCCAATTTTTGTAGCAGTCATAATTTTTGAAACCGTGTAAAGCACCCTACCAAACCTTTATAAAGATGTAAGAAAACATTCTTACAATTTTTCCGACTTATCACTCATTTGGTCAGCCGGGGTCACATATAGACGTATTAGTCCAAAGGAGTTCAGGGCCTCTTGGCCCATTTTTTAATCATCCTGTTACTTTGTTGTACTTCTGTTGTGATGCCTCGATGATATCAAAAACTATAACACTTGCACGGTTCCAGTTTTGTTCAGGAAGTGGTGAGTTACTGTGCACACTGTTTTCTGAGACTGTGTTTCTAGGGCTCTGATTGCGGGCGGAGGGGCGCCAGAGATAGAACTCTCCATCCAACTGATGGAGTATGCCCAGACACTGGCTGGGGTGGAGCAGTACTGCGTCCGAGCCTTCGCCGATGCCCTCGAGATCATCCCATTCACACTGGCAGAAAATGCCGGTCTGAACCCAATCGCCACGGTGACTGAGCTGCGCAACCGACATTCTCAGGGAGAAAAGACGTCTGGTATCAACGTGAGAAAGGTGAGCTGTGGTGTTCTTCTCATCCACTGGCATACCTAGGATCTAGGAAGGGGCGGGTGCTATTCTTCGCTTATCTATTCTCTTTCCCCCCGTAATTCTCCTGACCCAGTTGTTTTCACAAACATGTACCCGCTCCTGTTGTTTATATCATTGCTATAGTTTCTAGGCCATACAGGTAGGCTGGTGTCACACATGTGCATAGTACCTTTCCCTTGAGTTTTCACGATATGTGCCTGTCTCCCATCACACCTACTTGCATTCGACCCTGCTTGTATTCTCCTTTGAATTTCTGTCTCTGAGGAGCCATCCCCACATACCGCTCCACCCAGGTATACAAAACTGTCTCTTTGTTTTAGTTTCTTCCCCTCCAGGTGTATTTCCAGTTCTTTCCTTTGTTCCCCAACCCACAGCACCTCTGTCTTCTCCAGATTCATTTTCAGTCCATATTTGCTGAAGATATCCTTCCACTCTACCAGTTGTTCCTGTAAATCTGCTTCCCCGTCCGCTACCACCACTAGATCGTCAGTGTTTACCGTGACCGTCTTCAGCTTTCGTCATAATGGCAAACCCATCAGGTCATTACTCTGACTTATGGTTGCAATTTGGCATCTCTGCTCATAAGACCTTAACATTGTAACCACAATGAATACAGACTAACTAGTCAGTAAATAGAACATTGTAGAGCACTGGAGACAATAACTGGAAGAATGTAACCTGTTAAGATATTACACTGGAACTTGACTGCACGTGGTTCTGTTTGGTGACATGTGACATTGTGTTTGGTCCAGGGAGCCATCACCAACATCCTGGAGGAGAATGTCGTCCAGCCCCTGCTGGTGTCCACTAGCGCTGTACAACTGGCCGCAGAGACAGTCCGTAGCATCCTCAAGATTGATGACATTGTGAGTACGCAACAAAACCACTCAAAACATTCCGGTAACAATTACTCACGTTCACGGTGCAGGATACATAGTTGAAACTAACCGAAATATTTTTCACCCTTTCTAATAAATTTGTTTGTCATCTTATTTCAGATGGAAGGCATTATGCAATATGTAAACACCCCGGTTACGTAAAGAAAGTTATTGGTGTTGAAACTGCCCAAGATGTATCGACTCCCTTATCATAGTGTTTGTCATTGACACTTATAATTATTAATTAGATGGGAGATGTTCTGGAATATTTATATTGAAATCCTGGTTATCAGGCTGCGAAATAGGCACGTCCGATTGTCCCGGACGAGTAGTTTCAGTTGTATACAGGCTAGTTGGGTGTTGTGATGGAATAAAACAAAAATAAGACAATTTTATCATACGCAGCTAAATATTCCATACGACCATTGAATGGGAAACGTGCTGAACACGGTGAATGTAAATGGCGGCTGTTTATATCCGGTTAGGATAGGTAGTGCCACCTAGCGACCATGAGTGACGAGCGACACGGACAAACATACATGCGCTGGTTACAGACAACATTACGTGCTATCCCATCGTGGATTACGTACCAAACGCTAGCAATGTTACTGATTGTTCAGTCGGCTTCGGGAAAGGAAATGCTAATGAAAAGTTTTGGCCAAATGATGCAACTTAGCCTGACAATGTCGGTCCTTCGTCGCTGTCAGGCTTCAAGTTCTGCTGGCATCGCCTTGTCCACCACTGCTGTTTGCTGCCTCTGATTAAACAAGTCATTTCTTCTGATGACTTTGCAAATGGATGTACGAAATTATATGAATTTGTTTCTATTAATGACACATTTACTTAAACATTTAATTGAAATGAGAAACGGCTTGTTTTCCTTATGAAATAAAAGCCACTTTTACTATGTGCCATAACTGTCACACATATATGATACAACCGTATGATTATGGTACGTGGCACATTTATTTTTAAGGACTAGTAGAACAATATCAGGACTAGTTGTTTCCGAGTCAGCTAGTCCAATCTAAAGCCATCGTGCACCCTGGGTTATATAAAGGAAATTGTTGTTGAATTTACTGTTATGCTCGTCGAATGTAAATAGTTAATTAGTTTTACATTTTAGATCTGCTTCAGTGTAACTCTGTATAATAGAATATTAGTATGTCCTTAAACATATGGATCTGCCTCATTTCGATTACTGTTTTGTTTCAGGTTATTTGTCTAAGAACGTGATGTCTCGAAGGGCTACATACTGCAGATGCTGTTCGGACTTAGGCATGCTCGTAATACTATCAAACATAAGACTCGCTACTGCTCTAGAACATTACTGCCATTGGTTGTGCTAACAGCTGATTGTTGCGCAAGACAAACTCTGCACTCCAAGGAACACATTAAATACCAAAAAAAACAACTTGGTTCCACCTTTCTGTTCCAGAAAGAGTGTGGAAAGTATATATAGCAGAAGTGAACTTTATTTATTATCAAGTGTTGCCAGCAGTTTGTACTACCGGCATTATGTTTATGTTGACTGCAGATGTTAATTTACAAAATCTCTTTAATATCAGTTTACATAGCCTATGAACACTGCATGAATGTTACATTGATGTTGCTGGAGCCATTGTGTAACAGTGAGAAGTGTCATGGAGTTGCCACAATGTGTGATTTTGTCTTCTTGTTATACCCAAAAAAAGTTTTGTAAGTGCTTTAAGGAATAAAACCACTGTCTAGTGTTATTGTTGGGATTGCTTTATCCATTTACCCAGAGCTAAAAAACTACATCAAAAGATTTATAAATGCAGCATAGTTTTATAATTCTTGCATTTAAAGAACTGCAATTATTTTGACTACACGTGGTACCATTTTGTATGAACGTACGTCTTGATGCTAGGCCAACGTTGAATGTTCTGAACTTGCTATGTAACTGCAGTCCTAATGAGTAAAACTGTTGATATCAATAATACTACCAGTTCACACCTGATCCTGGTGCAACGAACCAAACACAGCCCTTATGACCGTTGCAAATTTGCTTTCCATATGCCTGGTACAGCAGGACAGTTTAAGAAATATTAACTCTATTTTTGGGAGGGTTCTAGGAATCTAATCTCATTCTTGTGTTTACAACATTTGTATTCTACCAATGTCTACACTTGTACTTTAGTTTGTTGAGTTGTGTGGTTGTGAATAGTAGTGAGTATGAGCAGCACATATTCCTCATCTTTAGTTTCCATTATATATTTTGTACTTTATCATTATATTTATCAACACTAATCAAGCAGGAGGGAGTGTTTATTTGTGACCCATCTTAACGAAATGAGTCGGATGTCGGCAAAACTGATTTTCCGTAAATGCCGTTTATGTGAAACAATCGCGAATCCATCGATTTTGAGATTTCCCCGGAAAATTATTCTTTGGTATTCGTTTTATCGATTGCTACTCTAGCTACCCACTAATTAACTCTGTTTTGTGTATTTTAAAGCGATTTTTGTAGAGCTGTACAAAGTGTTCCACTCGCTTTCCTTAAAATAAAGCCGAAAATGCCAGTAATTGCACGCGTTTGCAGCCACTAATTTTGGGACGCTCCTAACATATTGGATATCACCACGAAGCTTGACGTGTCATCTTCCCATATATGGGCATAAATATGCTAATAACTACATTCTGTGACCTCCAGAGTGCTTTGTAGACGCCCCCTGTTTTGGCCAGCTGTGCAAACAATTCGGATCACGTAGCAACGGCAACTGCGTGACCCAGGCAGCTGTTCTCACTGGTTCAGTTATGGGTCATTTACATAATCTGTAAATACACGCATGCGCACCGTGTATTTCCACCGCGTCAGTGCTGACCCATATAGCTATTAGGAAGACGCGAAGACTGGCATTTAACGTGGCGAAGCTGTTAAATTCGGATGGAAGTGATCGCGCACAGATTGACAGTTTATAACATTCTTACTGACCCACCTTTGTTACAGATACTAATGACAACTGTCTCTAAAAATGACGTATACATTGGTGTAATAGTGTTGCCTGTCTTCATTTTTCTTAACAATGGCAATTATTTTCTAACAAAGATCTTGTTTTCCTATTAACAGAATATCATAAGAATGCCACTGTCTTCAAGTTGTCAAAACTTCAGCCAGATATTTCCATGCCATCTAAGGTATAACGGTGGTGCAGGTTTTTGCTTTTGTTAGCAATGGTGGTAATTACATATGCAATTAATGTTATTGCTAATTATTTCAAACAAAGATTTGTTTTCATAGTAATTGAATGTCACAAGAGTGCCATTATCTTCATCTGTTACAAATTTCAGCCAGATATGTCCATGCTAACTAAGGTATAACAGTGCTGCAGGTTTTCGCTTTTCATAACAAAGGTGGTAATTACATAGGCAATTACTTGTATTGCTAAATATTTCTAAAAAAGATTTTTTTTTCATATTAATAAGATATCACAAGAATGTCATTATCTGCGAGTTACCCAAATTTCAGCCAGATGTGCCCTTGCTAACCAAGGTATAATAGATGTGCAGGTTTTCGCTTTTCTTAACAGTGGTGGTACCCCCTGGTAGTTATATTATTAAATTAATATGCTATTTTTTTCTAACAAAGATGTATTCATATTAACAAAATGTCTTGAGAATGATATTATCTTCGAGTATTCCAACTTTTAGCAAGATCTGTACAGGGTAACTAAGGTACATTTAATGAAACAAGGAATATTTTGCATCAACTTTGACGGCTGTTTTTGGGGTTTGAAGGTTTTTACACCACTTCTGTTTGTTAAGCCATAACTTCAGTTAGAATTAAGATATCGTCTTACATGATAGATCACGTGAAAGCAGAGATTCCGATCTTTCCAACGCTACTAATAACTCAATATAACAAATTTCCGACATGCGACTCATTTCGTTAAGATGGGTCACATTTAAGTAATGTTACAAAAGGGGAACCTTACCAAATGGGTTAGTATTTTCCCAATTAATTATCAATTTTCAGGGTTTTTTCTCCAGAGGTGGTATGTTTGAGGGTGTTATCTCCAGAGGGGGGGGTTATAGCCAGGTAAAGATAGCACCTAGACGAACTGTGATATTGATGAATTACCAGCATAGATTGTATGCGGATATCTTCAGTTTGCGAGCTTTATAAAAGCAAGTGAGATTAGGTGAATGGAAACGTCCTACAAATAGACAAACCCGGAAATTGGATATCCTGTAGAAATAGAGTATACTAATGCACACAGTTGGCTATTGATTTAGTATAAAAGATACCATCGACAACTTGTAATAGTAGGTACAGCTGCACTTGCAAAGAAATGTATGTGGTTGCCTTGTTTGTTAATTAAATTGGTGGCTCATTATTAACTTAATACGAGAGGAAACCCAACACCCCCAAATGGTCATACACAAACTTTGCAGAATATAAATTATGTATTTTCAAACGAATCTCATAATTTTAAAATGTGAGCGAATATGCTGCATAACCAATGGATTACACAAACATCTTGGCATGCACGTACTGTAAAACCAGCCTTTAGCAGACACTTGTCTATAACAAAAACCTGTCTATTGTGGACAACAGAGTTATTAATGAATAGCTTGCATTGTCCACTACATGTCCGTACCAGTAATTTGGACACAGTGGACATATGCCATCTCAACTAGACTCGCTGTGAACACATTTCACCGTACATGCGCGCATGCACACACACAATGTTATTGCCCGCTGTGGGACATCACTCGTCAGATGTTACCGACTCATTTTATGGCAACTGCAGCTGATGCTGTCATATATGTTGGTCTACATTCTATTCTGCTCATTTTCTACTTTATTTATTGACATTCCCCGAGACATTCAGCTTTTTAAGTTAAAAATTTAAAACCACCAACTACAACTCTGATTGTAGTTTATTCTTTCTTAAAATCAAGCTTGTTAGCAAATGAACGTCAACACATACGAATGCTAATGCAGATGTTTCAGTTTATGTAAATGCCTTTTGCCAGGATCACATGCAAATGTTTTTGGCGAGATTCGAGGGTGAGGTGCAGTTAACATCTTTGGTGAGATTTGAGGGTGAGGTGCAGTTAACATCTTTGGTGAGATTTGAGGGTGAGGTGCAGTTAACATCTTTGGTGAGATTTGAGGTGCAGTTAACATCTTTGGTGAGATTCGAGGGTGAGGTGCAGTTAACATCTTTGGTGAGATTCGAGGGTGAGGTGCAGTTAACATCTTTGGTGAGATTCAAGGAGTGGGGTGCAGTTGACAATCCAAGCCCTCTGTCATGTCAACGTGGCCACAGGGATGAGTCATTTTTTCCATGTGGTTATTGTGATCCGGGTGTTTCGTGGCAGCACAATAAGCTGTGACAACAGTAGCATCAGGTACCACATTTCATGCATCGAACTTTGCTCAAATGATTACAAACACCTACACCACAGCACCGTTGATTGGGTGTGTGACAAATGCGACTCTCACAACTACACAAACTCTTTATATCATATAAATGACCTAGTCACATCAAATTATTATAATCCGTTATCAGACTTGGATGCATCTAATATGTCGATACCATCAGTGCACTCAACATTCAACATGCAAATAGTAAGGCTTGCAAATGCATTTTAAATCATAGCCTCAATTATGCAGCCACCGTTAGGTGGCAGAATTGGCCCGTCACAGCGGTCTGGATTATTAAGCTCCTGCCATTATTAGCAGTAGGGGGCTTTACCCCAGATTTGAAATTTTTAATGAAACTGCTTTTATTCTTCCACAATGTTCACATGTAAAAAATGGTGTTTGGTCAAACACACAGATTGATCATACTGGCAATGTAAAGTAAAGGTAAATTATAAAATAAAAGGTAAGTTCTTATATAGTGCAGTATCCAGTCCTCAGAACTGCTCAGAGCGCTTCAAAAGAAGACTTCGTACACAAATATCCACCACTGTTTATAGCCAGGTACTCATTCATACAGCTGAGTGAATTGGTGCAATGAACTTGCCCAAGGTTCGACACCGCCGCACAGGATTCGAACCCGTGTCCTCTCACTCAAGAGTCCAATGCTATAGCCACTGCACAACTGCACTCCACGAGAGATTGTGAGATTGCTAAAACATCAAGTAGGCCACAAGAACATGTTAACTTTGTTCAGGTTGGTGTCTACTGAAATCAGAGATATCAAGTAAGCAAAGCAACTAATGTCGTCCCATCAATATTTCTCAGGAAGTGCCTCTTCCACCCATTTTGTCCACGCATCAATCTCCTTCCAGTTCATCTCATGGTCAATAGGGTAAGAGTAGAAGGATGTTTTCACACCAAGCGATGCCAACTTCTCCGATGTTGTTTTACCCCACTGGATGGGTACAAGTCCATCCATCTCCCCGTGGCCCTGATACAATGGGGGTGCCCTTCCTGGATTACTCCGTAGCGTCTACAACAATGAAGTGGTTCAAGATAATCTAATTTACGTTTTCACTCTGAACAGTTGTTAGTACATGTAATGACGAAAGTATTTTCTATATTTCTTCCATGCTATTTAAACGGTCTACCAATCAGATACGAATGGTTTATGCAACTTGGAACATTCGTAATTTGATTCTTTGTAGAAAGGGTAATAGTAAATGTTATGTACACACGCGCACATACAACATTATGTACTCTAACTCAGTTACAGTTAGATGGTCATCCTTTTCGGACCTCAGCTAGGATACTGTCTGCTGCTAGATGGCATTGCTTTAAACTACACAAACACATCACGTATGTACTTTGACATTCACAAAGACAGATGTGCAAACATTACAACATAACAGTAAAGTTGGTTATTTTGGTGTAGGTAAATTCCATCTACAAATTATGTTTTTAACTTAAAAAAAAGGAAGAGTACATGGACAGGACACCCCTCCAAAAGGAAACCTAAAATGTTACAAGACAGATTATATAACGGTATCCACAAGAAAAAAGAAAAACCAGGTAGAACCACAAACAGTTGGAGTAAAACAGTATCCGAAGAAATGAAGACATGAAACCACTGAAGGAATTGCAAAAAGCAGCAACCAACAGAGTGAATTGGAGAAGTGTTCTTTTAGCCTAACACTGTACTTTGAATGAAGAGGAGTAAGGAAATAACTTCAAAAGATTCCAACTAAAATCCAAATTATGAGCTTACATAACAACAATGGGTATGTATAGCAAAACGGACTTATTGAACTGGTAATAATATCAAGGGATTCTTATCAGCTGAATTATGTGTTATCATATGAAAATATTTTACCTCATAAACAGCCGATTCCTTGTTTAGGAATCCAGAGAGTGCGAATATACCAGCTAGTGTTCTCCCGTACTGGTAGCCATAGTACATTGACAGCGCGGCCCCCATCGAAAAACCACCTGCAAATTTAACACAATCTTGCACTGATTACAGCATCAGAACATCACATGTTGCAGAAAGTTGGTAATGGAATATTATAACATTTTGTTATCTAGTATAATTATTCAAGTGAGTTGGTTATTTTTGATGGAAAATGACAATGAATGGAGAGGACTGTCTTCAGTGTTGTCTACCAATTAATGTTGGGTAATGTCATGTTCTAGATAACCCACAGTGCACCTTTAATAACTTATGTTGTTTTTTATATTTTAATATGTGTGGATTTGCAAAGATCCATAGTGAAAACATTTGATTATAGCAATTTTGGCTAACTTGTTTTCCACCTCATAACAAATCTACAGCACATTATTCACGCTGGAAGCACTTACAGTATAATAAGACAATACAAGACAAGTCAACCATATTTATGATTTACTGTGTACAGTAGGCCTATATGTAAGTGTTCAGCAAAATTCTTGTGTTTAATGGATTGACGCACCAAATACAACAAGGTTTCATTAATTATGTAACTAAAAAATGGGCCAACTGGCCCTGAAGTCCTTTGGACTAATACGTCTATATGTGACCCAGGCTGACCAAATGAGTGATAAGTCGGAAAAATTGTAACATTGTTTTCTTACATCCTTGTAAATGTTTGGTAGGGTGCTTTACACAGTTTCAAAAATTATGACTGCTACAAAAATTGGCGAAGTTATGGAGCATTGAACATGGTAGGGATCAAAAAGTGAAAATGAAGAAAACGGCTGTTGAAGTTTTACATTATATATGCAAATGGATTGCATGGAAATATTACATGCACAACATTCAAATGTGGCACACAGTATGTAATATGTATGTTATGTTGCAATGATACACTGGAAGTACAAATGTGCTACTATAAAGACTTATTAAGTTATGCCAGATTATGTCTTCATGTGTAAAACTAAGAGGACAGATTATCTGAGAGCAAAAGGTAGACTCACTGTTTGACACAGTTTAAAACCTACAGGCAACTGTCCAGTTTAACAGGGGTCTAGTGGCTTAATGCTGTCTGTTGACACAAGCTACTGCCAGTGACCAATTACAGATTAGTCACAGTTTCCATCAAACAATAGCAGGCAGAGAATCTTAGCTCCACAGCTGGGTGTAATACACAACCAGAGCCACCACTGATTCATGGTAAAGTAGATTAGCTCAATGCACCAACTAAGACAATACACAACACTGTGAGTGACAGTGTCCAGAGTGAGGCCTAAGCAGTGTCATCATTGCTGAATAGATCAATTAAACCTGCCAAGTGGGTGACATTCTGCACAAGTGTTCATTAATCCTTAGTGATTGTTCAGAACACCAGACTGACCACATACCTAAACAAAGCGAATGTAATAGGTGAAGAACAGGCAGTGTTCAAATAGGGGTATTGGTTGAATTGTATTTGTCTCGACGCAAAAGGCTTTATTGTGCCTTCATCGATTATAAGAAAGCATTTGATTTAGTAGACCGGTCCTCCCTGTGGTCTAAGATAATTTAATGCGGTATTAATGGTATTGTGTTGAAAGTTGTATACAACATGTAAAAAAATGCTAAATCATGTATAAATGAGGGCCAGGCTGTGTCAGCCTTCTTCTCATGTGTAGAGGTATGGCAAGGAGAAAACTTGTGTCCTTTGTTATTTGCTATTTACCTGAATAATTTTGAACACTGTTAGTCACAATTATAACGGACTTGACATGGCAGCTGGTGAAATTTACAACAACCTTAGTGATGATGATGTAGAAGATGTATGTTCTACTATATGCTGATGACACTAGAATGATTCAATAAAATACAGATTTCTTGCTTGTGTATAGCGGAACTATGTAAACTCTTCTAATGGTTGACATTTGGTTGTTTCAGTTGTCAACTACATTTTGAATCTGTAATTATTAGTCTATATTGATACAAATGATTTACACAGTACCATGTCTACACAAGGCATGGCAAGCGTAAACAGAACAGTAGAATGCATTTGATATAAATAAAGTGTAGGATATTTCACTCTATAGTTGTCCAGAATATTAATGTTCTGTGTTTGTCACCTACAGGTGACAGAATATTAATTTTCTATGTTTGTCACCTACAGGTTTCTACAGACAATACATCTTTAACCAATAAACACCACAGTCACACCATCACACCAATAATTAAATGAACATCAAAATAAACACAACTTGCAATTATAGAAAATCAATAGTTTTGAAGATACAGTTTAAAAGTGTTAGGCAACTGTTCAGTCTAACAGGGGTCAAGTGTGTCTACTATGCCTGGGTGCTGTGACCAATTAAAGATTAGTCAAGGTCTCAATGGACTGGGCTGTAGAGATTAGTCACAGCTGTTGACTTTGTGGAACAATACACAACATCTAATGTTGGGGGTGGTCTCAAGGGCCCTTCTCAAAACCACATCACTAGATAATGTAAACCTTTTGCACTTTGGGGGCCCCTTAGGTGCCCTTAGAATGATTCAATCAAATACAGATTTCTTGTATATAGTGGCAGCACCATAAGATACATCTATGCAAAATTAGAAAAAAGTTGCTGAACAGTTTTTGAAAAAATAGGCCAAATGTTACATTTTTACCAGTTTTGGGGTCCTTGGAGGCCCTAGGGAGCCCTTAAAATGATTCAATCAAATACAGATTTCTCGTGCATAGTGGCAGTGCCCCAAGATGTCTATGCAAAATTAGAGAAAAAGTTGCTGAACGGTTTCTGAGATAACGGCAGCTAACGGCGGACGGCGGACGCAGAGTGATGGCAATAGTCCCTTGGACCTTCGGCCAAAGGACTAAAAATTATACATTTCTTTGTTGTTGATACAATGATACTGCTGTCTTGCAGATTCATGCCAGTCAATGTTTTCACTTGTTTTAGATAAATCTTTCAGGAAAATATCACCTATCATCAACTACAACCTGTTTGCTCATTCGTACAACTTTGGTATTCAGTATTGGTGAAAATATTGCATTTGGAAGCTTATATTTTTGACCTAGTCCAATCAAAAGTTGGCACAAAAGGCAATAGTGATCCAGCTCTATGAGACTATTCGTACATTCACTAAGTCTCTAGACTAATGATCAAAGTTACCAGGTACTTCTTTTGATGCACTTAACCCTCTTACCATAGCAGATAGTGGCATATTGGCTGCAAAAATCTCTGATCACATGGCAATATTTGCTGCGCTTAATTTCAGTATCATTAACACATATACTGTAACTAATAAAATTAGTATGAGATCATTCACTAGGAGAAACATTCATGGTTTTACCAACGAATTAGGAAATATAAACTGGCATCAAGTCTTTGATCACAATCTAACAGCAAATCCACTCATATCGTATGATAACAAATTCTCCACCAGGCTAGAGGAGGTAATGAACAATCATTTCCCATTGAAAGATGTTAAGTTTAATAAATACAAACATAAGAAGTCAAAATGGATGACTTATGATCTCCTAACTAACATAAAAAAGTGAGATAAACTGTACATGGAAGTACACATGACAAATCCTAACTCGAGCATAAACAAACTAAAATCAACAGAGTTAGACAATATAACAAAGGAAGTAAGGAGATTAAAACGTAAAGAAAAGGCTACTTATTACAACCTACAATTTAGTAAATATAGGAACGACATAAAAAAAACATGGGAAAACATAGCTGATGTTATCCAAAAATCAAAAATACAGAAACAACTACCGACATATTTCAAGGTAAATGAAACCAAGATAACAGAACAAAATGAAATAGCAACACAATTCAACAATTTCTTCATAAATATCGGACCTCAACTAGCAAACAAATTAAGCATTAATGGAAAACCTGGATTCAAATTGTACCTAGGTAAAAGAACAGAAGATTCTAACTTCCAATTTACACTGGTTGATGAAAATTATACAAAAAATATAATAAATAATCTAAAGCCGAAAACAAGTATGGGAAATGACAACATTTCTTCAATCTTACTTAAAGCTTCCGTTAATGTTATTGCCAAACCCCTTACCAGTATAATTAATAAATCACTACGCAGTGGAAAATTTCCTCAAAAACTAAAAATTGCTAAAGTAATTCCCATCCACAAAAAAGATGATAACCATAATTTCAACAACTACAGGCCAATATCTCTTTTGCCATGCATATCCAAAGTCTTCGAAAAAATAGTTTATTCTCAATTATTCCACTATCTCACTTTTAATAAGCTCTTCCACCCTAATCAGTATGGTTTCAGAGCTGAACACTACTGAACTAGCAATAACTGAATTAGTTGACAGAATATACTTAAATCTTGACAAAAAAAGGCTTCATCTGTCAAAGGCTTTCGACACAATAGATCATAGAATCCTTCTCAACAAACTCGAACATTATGGCATCAAAAATACTGAACTAGAATGGTTTAAAAACTATTTACTGCACAGGCAGTAATATGTAGTATTCAACCACATCAAATCACCTTTAGAAACAATTACTACTGGAGTCCTCCAAGGTTCAATTCTAGGGCCATTGTTATTCCTAATATACATTAATGATCTAGCAACAGTGAGCAAAATCTTTTGTCCAATCATATATGCAGATGATACCACCTTGCTGAGCTCAGTAAATACTTTTACAGATGAACAAACAAATGACTTGGCTACATCCAACAATATAAACTCAGAATTGACTAAAATAACAGAATGGCTAGCAGTAAATAAGCTGTCACTGAATGCCACAAAAACAAAAATGATGATTTTTCACAACAGAGAAAACTAAAGAACCACGAAATACCTAATATTAAAATCAATAACATACCGGTCGAACGAGTGACACAATTTAAATTTCTTGGAGTTATAATAGATTCAAACTTAACATGGTCTCCTCACCAAAACTATATAGCTAACAAATTATCAAGGATATGTGGAATTATCACTAGATTAAAACACTACATACCAATATACATCCTAAAGATAATATATTCTTCACTATTTATGTCACACCTAAGCTATGGTATATTAGCATGGGGTGGCAAAATAAACAAACGAATAAACAAACTTCAAAAACAAGCAATTAGGTCTATATCAAACAGTAAATATAATTCACACAGTACACCATTATTTAAAGAACTAAAACTATTAAAAACAGATGACCTTTATAAACTATCATGCATGACATTTTTCTACAGATATAAAAATAAAATCGTCCCAGTATATTTCCAAGACATGTTCTCTACTAATGAAAATATCTCTAGGCCAGCAAGACAAAGAAAGGCACCTCAACAGTTTACCAATACAATAAATAATTTCCAACAAAACTATAACTGTGATAATTAATTAAACAAACCAATACTATATACTGTCGCTTTTGTGTCAGACATACTATACCACATCTGCTTCAAGAAAACTTTCTTCCACAAATTGCTATGGAAAAAATTAACACCCATTCATATCAAGGCTTCGTAAGTTATTGCAAAACATATATCATAAGTAAAAATGACATGGAATGTTACTCCAATAACTGCTACATCTGCAAACAAAATATACCAGCTGAAGCATAGAAATTATTAATTTTCCTGTCCAAATTTTAATTGTACTATTATTTAGGAGTTTTCTATATTTCATCTACTGTGTAATTATTGCATCATACCAGTGATAATTTGATTTACATTCTAATCACACTCATACACATGTTAGAAAATTAAAATAAGGCATTTACATTGTTGACACTATTATGTAGTATTAGTTTTGTTAGATCTATTAGCATTGTTATATGTGCACTGTTATATGTGTTGTTTGTAAATGGTAGCATTAACTATGACTACTACAGGTAGCATTAACTATGACTAGTACTACTAGACCACAATCACTATGAATTGTATTCATAGAGACATAGGGAGGTCTTTACGATAGCGATCTCTCAGGTCTTAGTACAGACTTCCCTGGATCATCCAAACTGCAAGATATGTACAAACTGTTTCTTTTACTATGTATGTATGATGATCTAACAAAAATAAACTTCATTTCAACATAAGTGTGCACTCTTTCATTCAACAAATTGTGCATATTAAACAATTTCAAATTTTCCATACTATGGAAGTTGCATTGTCAGACACGGCAGGTAGATAGGATTATTTTTTAATTTGTAAAAACAGTTCAATTTTTTCTACCCAATGCATGAAATGGGTCTTACTGAATAAAATATATATTGAACTTTTTTCAATCAGACCCCCTGTTTCCATGGTAACAAACAAAATGGCCACCATTTTGAGCAAATATTGGCAAATTTTTGAAACACTGCCTTTTTTTATTGAATCCATATATAGTTATAATTCTTGCAAATCCATATTCTCTATAGATTATATCATGCAATGATCAGAGCATTTTTTGAAATGTTGTGTTTTTATTTTTTTAATCATTTTTTGGTAAAATACGAAACAAAAATCAATTTTTTTGGCAACAAATATGGCTATATCTTTCAAACTATTCATGATTTAAAAGTGTCTGATCATTGCACACAGTAGAATATGCTTAATGCAACACTGAAAACATTATTTATATAGCATAATTATTCCCAGAGATATCCAGTTTCCAAATGCAGAAATTTGAAGAAAAATGTTTTTAAGAAAATGGCGGTCAAAGATTGCATAATGGATTTCATTACATGATATCGACGTGCTTGATCCATGACTAAAACTCACTTAGAGGTACGTAATTGTCATAGAAGTGAACTTTATTGATAACAAACCTGATTTATTAAATGAAGAAAATCAATTGAGGAGTTGAGGAGAGAAGCTGTTTTCACGTGCGAGTGAGAATATCCAAAATGGCTGCCATTACCTAGAATGATCCTGCTATGAGGTATTCCTCTGAGTTCTTCCTGGTCGATGAGTTCCCCAACAGTTTGACATGAATCTTCCATTGTTTCTGTGTCTTCACGAACATTTGGTGAAATATCCATCCGATCGAACCAAACACAACTGACAGCACCTCCACTTGGGGTATACGGCCTGAAGAATAGTGTCATTCAAGTATTGTATGTCTAATGCGTACCACAATAAGGCTGAAACCAGTCAACTGATTTTTAAAATATCACATATTTTTCACCCTAACACATGAATATTAGAATGGGACCATAATTGGTAAAAGAAAAATGGTTTCTATTTCATTTTTTTTACTTTGTAATATATCATTCCGCATTTAAGTCACAATATAAATCCTATAAATTATGTAAATATATAATATATCTATACATTATAATATCTATAGGCAAAATAAAAGTAATTTATTAAATTGTGAACATTAAAAAAATCCTAGTTGCATGGCGATTGGTGATTTTATAAAGATATTTGTCACTACACGTAATGCTCAACCAGATGATGTAGCAAAGTCAATTCCGCTCCAATTCCGGAATTGGAATTGAAAGATATTGAATGAAAGGAATTGGAATTTATTGAAAGGAGTTGACTCCTAAGAGGTGGCTCCTCAATTAAGTTTTTTGGTTCATCTCATTTCACATTCATTTTGTGAAAAATCAAACCTATCTAGTATCCCTACGACTTGGTAGCTCAGATTTATATAGTTTGGTGATACCCAAAATGTTAACTCATTTTAGGTAACTCTAAAAATAAAAATTTGTTAAACCAACTGCAGTTATTTCTTAAAAAGGTTAGACTAGTCAGTCACGCATTACAGTACAGGGTATCAAAGAATCAGAATCACGATTGGCTAAGTCCGTTGAAGGAGCAACTTTGAATGTACACTCGATGTCAGTTATGTCAATGACCTGAGTGGAGCAGTTGGGTAAATGATGCGAATGTGTCGGAAGTTGAGATCCTTCCCGAGAATTGCCCTCAACCAAGCCTTTATCCCATCTCCTGTGTCACCTGCAATTTCATACCAAATGAAGACATTAGTCATGTTAGGCCTCCTGAACAATGATCCACTGCGTACTAGACAACAAGTGGTAAAAATAATAAATAATCAAAATAATTATATGTCACCCGCCACAGCGAAGCGGGTATTAAGTCGCACGGGTCTATTCTGTACGCGAGGCAAACATAGCCGACTGTCATGTCCCATCAGTTTTGTGCAGAAATGTTTGTACCTTATAATCTTGTCTTTCAATGTGCGGTTACTTCATTTTCCTGTACAAATAATCCAAAACTAATAAAATACTAAACATATGGTTGCTGTGTGCATTGTTTTTGCTCATAGTCCAATTTTGAAAGCTATTTACTTCAAAACATCACTTTTTAGTGGATAGCCCTAAACTGACTATGCACACAGGTTGGCCAGTCGAGAACCAATATATATGCTCAAATGGGGCTACTCCAATAAGTCAGATGACCCGGAGAACTGAACCATGCAATACCTTCTGGTCTGCGAGATGATGGAAAGCCCATGCTCTGCCCAAGACCTGACAATGGCCAATGACATCGCCATCAAATACGCCAAACAGACTGGTGGATGGACACGATTGATAATGATAACTTTTAGTTGCTTAATATTTACAAACAAATAAAAAACTACTGAAGATATTTTAACAAATGAGGTATCATTTTAAAGCTTAAAATATGTGGAATGAAAAAAATAAACAATTATATTTCAAAATAAAATAAAATTGCGACTTAATGCCCAATTTTCTGTAGCAGATCACATATAACCAGTCTTCCTTGAAAATATCGTATATAATTATACAACAGCTGTAACACAAGTGTTGTGGGTCATAATTATGTGACTTGTGACATATCGTCTATAATTCCCAGCATAACTAACTGACCTTTTTACATGTAGTCTTGTAGAAAAAATAAAAATGCAATTTAATAAATGTGACCATTTCTGCCTCCTTGTTCATACCGGTAACTAGTTTTCGTTGTGAATACAAGTCTTAGAGAGAAAATCACTGGCACTTTATCCATATACCCTGGACACATGAATCCAGAAATGGCACTTGTGTAGAATCTGGACTCACCTCGATTTCGCCGGTATAACATTAGTTTTGCCTAAATTTGATATCTCAGAGTGTTAGTTCATTCAACATCATCCCAGGCATATCTATATCACAAAAATATTGTGTCTTAGCCTAAGACTTAGCACACTCTTGAAGTTGAAGTCCAAATGAAATATCAACCCAGTTTGCGCTAGTCTGCACCACTGCGGTCGTGTGTTACTGTATCACGCTCATAAAATGAGCATATAGTGACATATGTTGATGCAAACCGGGGCAGTATCTACGCCTCAAAAATGTGCTAAGACGCAATATTCTTAAACGTAAATATGCCTGGAATAATGTTGAATAATGAAATTAATGCACTGAGGTATCTAAATTACACAAAACTCAAGTTACAACGGTGAAATTGAGGTGGGTCAGGATTCCTAAGGCTGCATAGCATTCATCGTGCATAGGATTCATCGAGCTGTGGGTAGTGTCTACTGTCACTGTGTGTCTGAGACTGAAGGCAGTCATGCCCATGATGTCATACGAGTGAAACAGTCCATTTATCGCCCATGTCACTCCACAGATCTTTCTCTTGCATACGTAGAAGCTTACCAGAGCCATGTAAAAATATAAGCGATGCCGTTTGTCTTTCAGCAGATTGTACCACAATCGGTTTAAGCAGCGCAGTTCTGGAAAATGCCATTTTGGAAAAATTAGACAGTTTACGTTAGGTCGTCGGTCAGGCAAGCGCTTGTAGCGCCACCATGTGGTTATCTCGCACAACAGCGAGGAATAGTACGGTGGCCGTAGTGGAGCAACGGTTTGTTTCCACAAAACTAGGAAATCTATCAAAATGATGGGGAAACATTATACTCATACTTATTATTATTGTTGTTTTTGTTATATATTATTCGAAGTACTAATAATTACAAAACATTATTATACACCGGCAAACATAAATTGCATTAAGATAAGGTGAATCAGAAAAATGTAATTGTCATTGATAACATAATCCCAATTAAGGCAAAATCATTGCTGTAGTCGTAAATACAAAAAGACATCCTAAGAGACCAGTTCTACAAAATCTTCACCAGGAAATATAACCATTGGTAACATGCCCAAGCTTGGTGATAATGTCTACCCTTAACAAACAATATATAGATTGCTACAGAAATGCACAGAAACTGCATGTAGGATAGGTATTGGTGCGGGAACAGACGATGAGGCCTATAATAGGGGAAGCTGACCCATGAATACATCAGAGGGGCACGCATTGTCCCACTCTTTTAGTAAATGCGATTGAAATTAAGTTACATATTACAGTCAAATGACGTTTAACTTAAGAAATATATTCTTTATCATATTTTTATTCTTAACGTAATCTAGATGGCGTAATGTGCATTTGTTTAAGTCTGAAAGTGGGGTTCAGTTTTGTTTGTAAACCCGAAGGAGGTGCAGTTGGACCTTTTTGGTGATATTCAAGGATGAGGTGCAGTTAAACATTTTCGGTGAGATTCGAGGGTGAGGTGCAGTAGGACGTTTTTGGTGAGATTCGAGGGTGAGGTGCAGTACGTAGGACGTTTTTGGTGAGATTTGGAGGTGAGGTGCGCAGTTAACATTGTGGGTGAGGTGCAGTTAAAATGTTTGTGAGATTCAAGGGTTGGGTGCAATAAGACGTTTTTGTTGAGATTCGAGGGTGAGGTGCAGTTAACATGTTTTTGTGAGATTCAAGGGTTGGGTGCAGTTAACATGTTTTTGTGAGATTCAAGGGTGGGGTGCAGTTAACATGTTTTGTGAGATTCAAGGGTGGGGTGCAGTTAACATGTTTTGTGAGATTCAAGAGTGGGGTGCAGTTAACATGTTTTTGTGAGATCCAAGGGTGGGGTGCAGTTAACATGTTTTTGTGAGATCCAAGGGTGGGGTGCAGTTAACATGTTTTTGTGAGATTCAAGGGTGGGGTGCAGTTAACATGTTTTTGTGAGATTCAAGGGTGGGGTGCAGTTAACATGTTTTTTGTGAGATTCAAGGGTTGGGTGCAGTTAACATGTTTTTGTGAGATTCAAGGGTGGGGTGCAGTTAACATGTTTTGTGAGATTCAAGGGTGGGGTGCAGTTAACATGTTTTGTGAGATTCAAGGGTGGGGTGCAGTTAACATGTTTTGTGAGATTCAAGGGTGGGGTGCAGTTAACATGTTTTTGAGATTCAAGGGTGGGGTGCAATTAACATGTTTTTGTGAGATTCAAGGGTTGGGTGCAGTTAACATGTTTTTGTGAGATTCAAGGGTGGGGTGCAGTTAACATGTTTTTTGAGATTCAAAGGTGGGGTGCAATTAACATGTTTTTGTGAGATTCAAGGGTGGGGTGCAGTTAACATGTTTTTGTGAGATTCAAGGGTGGGGTGCAGTTAACATGTTTTTTGAGATTCAAGGGTGGGGTGCAATTAACATGTTTTTGTGAGATTCAAGGGTTGGGTGCAGTTAACATGTTTTTTGTGAGATTCAAGGGTGGGGTGCAGTTAACATGTTTTGTGAGATCCAAGGGTGGGGTGCAGTTAACATGTTTTGTGAGATCCAAGGGTGGGGTGCAGTTAACATATTTTTTGTGAGATCCAAGGGTGGGGTGCAGTTAACATGTTTTTGTGAGATTCAAGGGTGGGGTGCAGTTAACATGTTTTTGTGAGATTCAAGGGTGGGGTGCAGTTAACATGTTTTTGTGAGATTCAAGGTTGGGGTGCAGTTAACATGTTTTGTGAGATTCAAGGGTGGGTGCAGTAAACATGTTTTTGTGAGAATCAAGGGTGTGGTGCAGTTAACATGTTTTTTGTGAGATTCAAGGGTGGGGTGCAGTTAACATGCGTTTTGTGAGATTCAAGGGTGGGGTGCAGTTAACATGTTTTGTGAGATTCAAGGGTGGGGTGCAGTTAACATGTTTTGTGAGATTCAAGGGTGGGGTGCAGTTAACATGTTTTGTGAGATTCAAGGGTGGGGTGCAGTTAACATGTTTTTGTGAGATTCAAGGGTGGGGTGCAGTTAACATATTTTTTGTGAGATTCAAGGGTTGGGTGCAGTTAACATGTTTTGTGAGATTCAAGGGTGGGGTGCAGTTAACATGTTTTGTGAGATTCAAGGGTGGGGTGCAGTTAACATGTTTTTGTGAGATTCAAGGGTGGGGTGCAGTTAACATGTTTTTTGAGATTCAAGGGTGGGGTGCAATTAACATGTTTTTTGTGAGATTCAAGGGTTGGGTGCAGTTAACATGTTTTTGTGAGATTCAAGGGTGGGGTGCAGTTAACATGTTTTGTGAGATCCAAGGGTGGGGTGCAGTTAACATGTTTTGTGAGATCCAAGGGTGGGGTGCAGTTAACATATTTTTTGTGAGATCCAAGGGTGGGGTGCAGTTAACATGTTTTTGTGAGATTCAAGGGTGGGGTGCAGTTAACATGTTTTTGTGAGATTCAAGGGTGGGGTGCAGTTAACATGTTTTTTGTGACATTCAAGGGTGGGGTGCAGTTAACATGGTTTGTGAGATTCAAGGGTGGGTGCAGTAAACATGTTTTTGTGAGAATCAAGGGTGTGGTGCAGTTGACATGTTTTTTGTGAGATTCAAGCGTGGGGTGCAGTTAACATGCGTTTTGTGAGATTCAAGGGTGGGGTGCAGTTAACATGTTTTTTGTGAGATTCAAGGGTTGGGTGCAGTTAACATGTTTTTGTGAGATTCAAGGGTGGGGTGCAGTTAACATGTTTTGTGAGATTCAAGGGTGGGGTGCAGTTAACATGTTTTGTGAGATTCAAGGGTGGGGTGCAGTTAACATGTTTTGTGAGATTCAAGGGTGGGGTGCAGTTAACATGTTTATGTGAGATTCAAGGGTGGGGTGCAGTTAACATGTTTTTTTGAGATTCAAGGGTGGGGTGCAATTAACATGTTTTTGTGAGATTCAAGGGTTGGGTGCAGTTAACATGTTTTTGTGAGATTTGGAGGTGAGGTGCGCAGTTAACATTGTGGGTGAGGTGCAGTTAAAATGTTTGTGAGATTCAAGGGTTGGGTGCAATAAGACGTTTTTGTTGAGATTCGAGGGTGAGGTGCAGTTAACATGTTTTTTGTGAGATTCAAGGGTTGGGTGCAGTTAACATGTTTTTGTGAGATTCAAGGGTGGGGTGCAGTTAACATGTTTTGTGAGATTCAAGGGTGGGGTGCAGTTAACATGTTTTGTGAGATTCAAGAGTGGGGTGCAGTTAACATGTTTTTGTGAGATCCAAGGGTGGGGTGCAGTTAACATGTTTTTGTGAGATCCAAGGGTGGGGTGCAGTTAACATGTTTTTGTGAGATTCAAGGGTGGGGTGCAGTTAACATGTTTTTGTGAGATTCAAGGGTGGGGTGCAGTTAACATGTTTTTTGTGAGATCTGCTGGCTGGGGTGCAAAGCAATACGCTTTGGGTGGAGATCTGTGCGGTGGGGCAGTTAACATAAGCCTTTTAGGAGATCCAAGGGGTGGGTGCAGTTAACTTGTTTTGTGAGATCTTACAGTAAGTGCAGCAATATGTTTTGTGAGATTCAAGGTGGGGTGCGTTGGTCATGTTTTTGTGAGATTCAAGGTGGGGTGCAGTTAACATGTTTTTGAGATCCAAGGGTGGGGTGCAATTCAATTACGTTTTGTGAGATTCAAGGGCTGGGTGCAGCACATGTTTTGGTGGAGATTCAAGGGTGGGTGTAGCACATGTTTTGTGAGATCCAAGCGGCAAGTGCAGTTAACATATTTTTTGTGAGATCCAAGGGTGGGGTGCAGTTAACATGTTTTTGTGAGATTCAAGGGTGGGGTGCAGTTAACATATTTTTGTGAGATTCAAGGGTGGGGTGCAGTTAACATGTTTTTGTGAGATTCAAGGGTGGGGTGCAGTTAACATGTTTTGTGAGATTCAAGGGTGGGTGCAGTAAACATGTTTTTGTGAGAATCAAGGGTGTGGTGCAGTTAACATGTTTTTTTGTGAGATTCAAGGGTGGGGTGCAGTTAACATGCGTTTTGTGAGATTCAAGGGTGGGGTGCAGTTAACATGTTTTTGTGAGATTCAAGGGTGGGGTGCAGTTAACACGTTTTTTGTGAGATTCAAGGGTGGGGTGCAGTTAACATGTTTTTGTGAGATTCAAGGGTGGGGTGCAGTTAACATGTTTTTTGTGAGATTCAAGTGTGGGGTGCAGTTAACATGTTTTTTGTGAGATTCAAGGGTTGGGTGCAGTTAACATGTTTTGTGAGATTCAAGGGTGGGGTGCAGTTAACATGTTTTGTGAGATTCAAGGGTGGGGTGCAGTTAACATGTTTTTGTGAGATTCAAGGGTGGGGTGCAGTTAACATGTTTTTGTGAGATTCAAGGGTGGGGTGCAGTTAACATGTTTTGTGAGATTCAAGGGTGGGTGCAGTAAACATGTTTTTGTGAGAATCAAGGGTGTGGTGCAGTTAACATGTTTTTTGTGAGATTCAAGGGTGGGGTGCAGTTAACATGCGTTTTGTGAGATTCAAGGGTGGGGTGCAGTTAACATGTTTTGTGAGATTCAAGGGTGGGGTGCAGTTAACATGTTTTGTGAGATTCAAGGGTGGGGTGCAGTTAACATGTTTTGTGAGATTCAAGGGTGGGGTGCAGTTAACATGTTTTTGTGAGATTCAAGGGTGGGGTGCAGTTAACATGTTTTTGTGAGATTCAAGGGTGGGGTGCAGTTAACATGTTTTGTGAGATTCAAGGGTGGGTGCAGTAAACATGTTTTTGTGAGAATCAAGGGTGTGGTGCAGTTAACATGTTTTTTTGTGAGATTCAAGGGTGGGGTGCAGTTAACATGTTTTTGTGAGATTCAAGGGTGGGGTGCAGTTAACATGTTTTTGTGAGATTCAAGGGTGGGGTGCAGTTAACATGTTTTTGTGAGATTCAAGGGTGGGGTGCAGTTAACATGTTTTTGTGAGATTCAAGGGTGGGGTGCAGTTAACACGTTTTTTTGTGAGATTCAAGGGTGGGGTGCAGTTAACATGTTTTTGTGAGATTCAAGGTTGGGGTGCAGTTAACATGTTTTTGTGAGATTCAAGGGTGGGGTGCAGTTAACATGTTTTTTGTGAGATTCAAGGGTTGGGTGCAGTTAACATGTTTTGTGAGATTCAAGGGTGGGGTGCAGTTAACATGTTTTTGTGAGATCCAAGGGTGGGGTGCAGTTAACATGTTTTTTTAGATTGAAGGGTGTGGTGCAGTTAACATGTTTTTTGTGAGATTCAAGGGTTGGGTGCAGTTAACATGTTTTTGTGAGATTCAAGGGTGGGGTGCAGTTAACGTGTTTTGTGAGATTCAAGGGTGGGGTGCAGTTAACATGTTTTGTGAGATTCAAGGGTGGGGTGCAGTTAACATGTTTTGTGAGATTCAAGGGTGGGGTGCAGTTAACATGTTTTGTGTTCAAGGGTGGGGTGCAGATTCAAGGGTGGGGTGCAGTTAACATGTTTTTGAGATTCAAGGGTGGGGTGCAATTAACATGTTTTTGTGAGATTCAAGGGTTGGGTGCAGTTAACATGTTTTTGTGAGATTCAAGGGTGGGGTGCAGTTAACATGTTTTGTGAGATCCAAGGGTGGGGTGCAGTTAACATGTTTTTTGTGAGATCCAAGGGTGGGATGCAGTTAACATGTTTTTGTGAGATCCAAGGATGGGGTGCAGTTAACATGTTTTTGTGAGATTCAAGGGTGGGGTGCAGTTAAAAAAAAATTGTGAGATCCAAGGGTGGGGTGCAGTTAACATGTTTTTGTGAGATTCAAGGGTGGGGTGCAGTTAACATCTTTTTGTGAGATTCAAGGGTGGGGTGCAGTTGACGTTTTTGGTGAGATTCAGGGTGAGGTGCAGTTTAAAATGTTTGTGAGATTCAAGGGTTGGGTGCAATAGGACGTTTTTGATGTGCTTCAGCCCCCTCTAATTAATATTTATAACAGCTTCTCTTCTACTAGCAAAATGAAGTGCTTAAATTGCTACTAAACACGGACCAGAAGGAAGTACCAGCATGGGCTAGATAGTATTCCGTGTCGCCTTCTCTACGTAATCTGTTGCCAAAGAGATCGCACCGCTTAGCGTTGTCAACGTTATATACAAAGGCTTACTAATTTTGCCGAAACGGGCATCAAGATCGTCTACTTTTTTGTAGTGTAGCTTTTCTTTAGTGACCACGTTTGGCCCAAGCACCTACATGAGATAGCTATTCTAGAACGCACAAAACAAAGCATAATAATTCAATAATGTTTCCCGGTGCGCGTTGTGAGTTTCCCATTTTCTCGTCTATACACTAATGACAAAGGAATCAAATCTAGTGGCCTATAACTACGCTTCTTCGTTGACGACGCCATGATTTACACCATCCAATACAAAAAATGACTCCACCCAACTATGGATGACACCATAACACTGGAATCCTGGAAAGGAAAGTGATAGATAAACTTCAACACAGAGTAACATCCCCATCTCACTAAAGAAACGAATCCAGATCCCACCAGCCACTTCCTGCACAATCACAACCTTAAAAACTTAAGTCACCAGTGCAGAATATCTATGAGCAGAACTCACTGAAAATTTCAAATAGGGAAAGAAAAAATGCACTCAAAGCCAAAACCAGTAAAGTGAGTGCATTCGCCTACTGAAACATAAAGGGGTGACCGACGGCTGTCCAGTCACATTGCCATACAAAACCTGGTGCGACCGGTCATGAAATATACCTCATTGATTCACCAGCAATATCTGCATGAAATCCTCACTTAAGCTGGTACAACGATGCCGAGCTTGCTGCATCCTCCTACCTATGTGTGTAGTGCCTCTGCATTGGTTAATCAGCTCCAACTTTGAGAACCTGCTTTCAGTACGAAAACATCAGGCTTAGTCAGCATGATGCACAATATCACAAATGGTCTTGTAGATGTTCTCTCTACAGCTGTATAATTGAATGTTTGCTTAAACCCGGCAACCGCGGCTCTTGGAGGCATACAGCTAAGATCCGAATACGTTATTCACGAACCAACAGAGATAACAAATATGTACACTCTTTTCTATTTCCCATAATCAATCCGATTCTGTACCTGTGGATACAACATCAGCTGCACGCCGGCCTACATTCAACCCGGTCGTCACTGACGGGATGGCTGCAGGGACGGATCCAGAGAGGGTTGTCTAAGGGGGCCCAAAAACCTGCACTGGCGGCTGACGCAAATTCATATTCGGTGGTCTGAGGATGATCCAGAGACGTTCAGCACGACTCCGCTGTCGCGATGTCGGTTCATTCATGTCATCCGGAAGACGGGGGGAGGGGAGGGGGGTTCCTGTTGAAAAAAATTCGCAGCCGCGTCGCCGTAACTTCAGCTTAGTGTAATCTAAACGGGGGGGGGGCACATTCCAACACATTTCAAAGGTCTATAGGGGCACTCCGGGGCCCATTCAAAAAGGTCTGGGCCTTCCGGTGGGCACACCAAATTCCAAAAGTCTGGGGGGCATGCACGTGCCCCCAGGCACGCTTGGATCCACTTATGGGCTGTGATACCACATTTCTAAATTTAAAATCATTTATAACTGTTTTAAATTCCATTAAACGTTTTATTTTAATAAAATTATATCTTTTTACATAGGGCTAACTTTGACAGTTGCATTTCGATTTAAATTCTCAGTTGAAACTGTCTTAAGAAATTGTAGGTCTATATAGGTTTCTGTATAGCACGAACAGTATTTATTTATTTATTATGTTATATTCAATAAATTATGCTTTTTGCAAAATGACCGGTCGCCATGCATATCTGGACAGCAGAATAATAAAAGTATAACACACTGATAATATATATTTCTCGTCTTTTGCGCCATTTTAAAAATAAATGCATAGTGTAGTGTGGTGCAAATTAAGTGCTCCCTTTTAAGAACAAACACGTAACCTGTTCAGTTATACACATATATGCGCCTCTTAACTAAAGAACTGTTGAATTACTGAACATCATTTACAAAGAAAGTATTGAATTAGTAACAGTCCTACATGTGTCGCAAATTTCGTCATCCAACCACTGCATGCATCCTTCTCCGCCTGATCGTTATTGTCTTCTTCTTCCTAGTTGTCATCTCCGCGGTTTGACTTTTTCGAGGATCTTCTTTCTCCAATTTTCTAGCGACGGTCCAGCTATAGCAAACGTCTTCTGTACTTCGTTCTGTTTTTAGAAGACTGTCGTCTGTCTTTCTCAGCAATTTTGTTGACGATCATTTGCTTGTATGGTGAGGAGGTTAGAATGTTGGCTATGTTCATTGCCGCCGTCATGTGGGTTTTCTTGACCTGGGGAACACATCCAAAAATATGGCCAAAACTTGAAATTGATATATATATATATATATTACTTGGGGTGCTACGTCATAGACGCGGAACGGGGGGGGGGGATCAGGGGCAGGTGCCCCTGGAATTTCTCCGGGGGGGCAGACATATGGTTCTGCCCTCCATTAAATGTGAGCGTGGATGTTTGTTTTTGTGGCGAGCGTAAATGGCGGGTGGAAATGTAAATTTTATGAGACGATTAATGTGTATGTTTGTCGAATGTGAAAGGTGTGTGCAATTAGAGGGCAGATATATATTGTTTTCTGCCCCGCCCCCAGTAATAGGGGCGCGGCGGCGAATTGTTTTCCATAACACGTATATATATATATATATATACGTACCCCTCCCTCTCCCCTTCCCCCCGTCGTCGAATGTCATCATTTCAGCGGAGACAGTGGAGAGAAGCTGGAGACGGTGACGACGCGACGTAAAAAAATAAATTTATGAACAGCACCCCCCCCCCGTGTTTGTTCGGATGTCATGAGTTTACAGCCGAGACAGCGGAGAAGTTGAAGCGAAACATTTTCAGCAGCACCCCCACCCCGTCTTCCGATGTCACGTCGAGCCAAGCGAGACAGCCAGAAGGTGAAGGAAGATGTGCAAATTTGTGGCGGCGAAAATTTTGCAGTGGTGCTGAAGCTCCGGTAGCCCCCCCCCCCCAATATGAATTTCGTTCCCGCGTCACTGTGCGGGTTTTTTCAGGACACTACTATATATTGCATAAATCCTTTTAAATGTATTTATAAAATATGTATCGCATCGAAAGTTACGCTGACATTCTTGTCACAACATGTTTATGGTTCAAGAAATCTGTCAAGGAAACACAACTGCCACAGGTTGTAAATGAATGCCCGCGTGAATCGCTGCCAACCTTGGTGAGCTGTTATTGGTTAAAAATGACGTCATTTGCAAGCGAGCGTTATAAAGTTCATCATCCGGGGTTTTCCCGCCCGAGTTTGCGTACTAGGCGTTCGCTGCGATGGCTTTCGTCGAATAAATTCAAAACATTGTGGCTTGTTTTCTAAGGAGGATTTCCTCCATGCTGCGTATGCTCTGCGGTATGGGCAAGACGTATTATAATAGGGTGAAAGATTCATAGGATATAATCAGGTAAAGTGTGACATATTTGTTAGACAACCACAATAAATGTTTGATCGCAGATAACGATTTGAAAGCGTTGGCGTGATATTTGGCCAGGCCACGGGAATTGCTGTTCTCGATTAATGTTCGCTTCGTCACCAAAAAGAGGTTATTTACTGGAAACAAATGTTCGAATTTACCATTCGTAATACCGTAGTGCTATCGAGACCTAACGGTAACTCGCAGCTGTTTTGTTTTCCCTGGCCCTAGTGACGGTTTCGTGTGAACTTATCGTTGGTGGAGCTAGTGTCGCGAGATCGACATAAAAACAAGTGTGACATTGAATTAGTTATACGTGATATTTCCTAACATGTGATTGTTTAAGTACAAGGTAGCAATGCTCCTTACACATTTATAAATCATATAATTTAACTCTTGAAATAATTCTTGATCTTTGACAAACATGTTTCAGTCGTTATGCTAAACTTGTTGGGACTTGTGTGGAGTGAAATATTAGGCTAGCGCAGGGTTAAACTTAAACTTAGGGGCTAGCCATTCCAATATGATAGACAATCACAATTCCACATTTCTAGTTCTAGTTGTTTCCAGCACTCGGCAACGTTCCATTAACTGACTAGTCTGTATATTTTGTGGTTACAATGTTATGATCTTATGAGGTCTCATTCAACTAGTCAGCCTTTTCAGAACATTATCGCCAAGCCGACCTTTCTATGCTGGCACTGGGTGCTTGTCGTCCTCGGTCGTTCTTTTACGTCCCAAATTGAGACGGGACCAACATTAACGTGATCTCCGAGTCACGAGGGATACACAGTCCCCAATGTTGACAGCCAGGTTTTACACCAAATATACCATACCTGCCCGGTCCGGGTATTGAACTCCGGGAGCCGGCATGTCAGGCGGATGTGCTAACCACTACACTATCGCGCGCCCCCACATACATAAGCCACCCCACATTTCTGATCGTACCCAAAGCAAGACAAAGAAGACTATACCCATTATAAAAGCTCACCTGAATACCATATTTTTGCAACTTCTTATTCTATATTTTTTTGTGATTTGTAACTTTTTGTGTATTTGTCTCTCGCAGTACTCACACGTCACAATATTAGCAGGGTTACATATTATCCTGTGTTATACAAGTAAATCCAGCATAATCTTTGGCTAATAACGTTAGTAAGAATGGCAATAACTGTCACATGCCATGGTCCTCTAAAGGTTCGCTTAGCTCCCACTGGTTGATCGACTGATGATGTAACCTGATGTCATCTTTCTACGATTTTTTTTGCATTTCATTTTCGAGACAATGGTTGATCATGTTAGATGTTGTGGTCCATATATGTTGGAATCGTTTCGTCCATAGTTTTGGGAATGATGTCAAGTTTGTTCCCACTTCCTACTTATGTCATGTGCATCATATCAACAGCAAGTGCATCATCATGGGCAGTACTGTCATATTCAGAGGCGCTGTTATGCACTTGATGCAGCCCTCATTCCACTCCGAACAACCAGGTCGACAATGCTTTGTTAATCTCGGTTTGTTCAAGCAAGATCTTGGGCTTTGAAACAAATAGTAGGTCATTCTTGTTCTCTCGGTAAAGCACTCAAGTCTGAGTTATCATAAGTGATCGGCTGTAGCTGTACAAGGTCCAGTGCCACAAACACGGGCACAATCTATCACAGAATTCATTCAATAATATATATCCTCTGTGTTGGATTCGCATTTGTTTGGTTCCTGACTGATTCGGGCAGAGATTGTTATCATTGTACAGTAGTTTCTCTGCCTATTGTTCCTTAAGGCCAGACACGGCAGGTAGATATGATATGGGGTGTCTTAAATATATTGACTTAGTTCTCTTTCTCTATCTAAATTAACTAAACCACAGCATACACAATTATGGTATGTGGAAATATTTTGGGACTGTTCTAGTGTGAACATGGTTGTGAGGTGGCTTTATTACCAACATCATCATAAAGTGAGGTTCCACTGTAAATTTACCATATTATGACATACTTCATAATGATTTTTGATGATGTGGACTATTAAGTGGATTAAATTAATGTGTGGTCTCGATCTCTTTTTGGCTTCTTAGCCGCTGACGATGTTGTGATGTCAAAACCACTGACCGGACACTACACTAAAGTCGTTCTACCTTGTTTCCGAATTACCCGTTAGGCGGTACTGACATGCATTAGTCGGAACTAATATATTGTGTTCCATTTTTCACAGTTTGGCCGCTAGGTGGTGGCACACGTTTCGTTGTGGAACGAAAGTGTAGTTGTCGACACACAATTTGGATATCTGTCGTATTTCTTTGTAAGCAACCTGTCTAACGTGGGACTAGAAATAAGTTTGAAGAACCATAGAATTACGTCGAAGGGATGCAGCGAAACGTGAAAAACGGTGTCCGTGGTACGCGGTGAAACTTGAAAAACCGCGTCCCGCCTCGAAATACCACATAATATCGCCCCAAAATGGCATCAGCGCGAACACTGGTTAATATACTAATGTGTGCAGGCTGTTTAACAAAAAACGTTCAATCCATCCGCTTCCCCAACCAACCAAATCCATCCAACAACTTTGACAACACATGGCACAGACGTCATCTTCTGGGTGACTATACATAACATAACACAATAACAACGTTTATTTGACCCCGTGTAGGTACACAATTAATTGGTTTCTGAACATCACTTATGCAGTAACAACAACAAATATAAACATTATGCAGGCATACATATACGTATATCATTATATGTTCAACAAACTATTTGGAAAATACATACAAACGCATGTAAAGCTATTATGGTATTGAGGTACCAAAGACATTAATCATATAGCTTATTCAACCGGGGTCGGTGACTCCTATTAAGACACAATTGTCGCTATCATAGGAGCTACCCTATTTACGTAATAATTTATATGGTCCTTTTACAAGGTGTCTATCTCATGTATGTTTATTGGGAGTGCTTGTTTTATGTGAGAATGTAAGTTTGTTTGTGTGCTGGTTGCCTGAAACTAGCATCAAATGTATTGTATTTAATGGTTTTGTTGACATATTTAGCAATTTGATAGAGTGCATATATCATATTTGTGTAACAACAATATCAGAGCCCTCGATAGGGTTTGTGGAAAGGGGTAATGTACCTCTTGCTGTTGAAAACAAGGGGTAAAAATTGAAAGCAAGGGGTACTTTGTTCAGGTGTTCCAACTGCCAAGGATATGGGAGAGTGCCCATCTGTACATGTGTGAGTGCAGTGCGTGTGTGTTTTTAGTCAGAACAATGATAGCCTGTGATTGTATTAACCACACAGACAATGTTGTCTTCCAATGAAGCTCTGTAAACAGCTGGCATGAGTATTTGGATTGATGAATGATAAGAAAAAAGGTACATTTAGCACATCATCTGCACCTGTCATGCATATATGAGATTTTGTTCAGGTATCAACTTACTTTTGATAAAATAAGACCAGACACGTCAAGTAGATAGGATTATTTTATAATTTATGCAAATAGTCCAATTTATTCTGCCCAAATAAAAAAATTTTGAGGTATGTAATTGTCATACAAGTGAACTTTATTTATAACAAACATACAAAGCTATCATAATCTGGCAGAAAACTATTTTGAGTATTTTTGTCAAAAAACACAATTGTGTCCAATACGTTTAACTTTCTACAGAACTTACTCTTAACATGAGCAGGCACGATTGGCGCCCCGTGAATATCCATGTTTTGTGGGTGTCCAATACATTATTCATGCTACTAATGATATTCTTATTTCATTCCACATAGAAAAACATACTCTTAAAATATTACATTTTATGCGCCTTTGTTGTTAAAATGGCGAGGTTTTGTGATTGCTACAATGATCTACGACTTTTACCAAACTCCCCGGACAAGGCTCACGGCGTAAGCTGTGTTGATTTGTCACGTCTCGTCGCGAACGCTTCCCGTGTAAATCTTCGTAATAACTCGTAATTCGGTTGTTTTCCGACGTTGAAAATTCAGGCCCCGAGTGCGTCATGGTCGTGGGGAATGCACGCACAAGACCCATCAGATCGCTGGTAAAACATCAGTTTCCAGACCGATATCCGTAAGATTTCACCCGCTATTATATTTTTTGCCGACGCAGTTTTCTGGTGCGACGAACCCCGACTGCGTGCACCAGAGCAGGTTAAAAACACATGTAACTGCCGATGCATATATTCACACAATGGTGTCTAAAATAATGTGTGAAGTGCCAAAAATCGTGCGTATATATGCATAATATTACACTAACGGGAGCCCTGAATATGTCATTAGATTCTTTAGTGTATTTGCTGTGCGCCAGGGGTATTTGTTACATGCTTTTATATATTGGAAATTTTTGAATGAGCGTTGTTTGAAAATGTCAACTGACAAAGAAATAAGATTTACATACAGTTATAATTTCTAGGGAAACCTTCCCAGACACATCATGTAATATTTTCCACATTTAATTTAATGTTAATTAGTATATTATATATATATCTTAATTCTTATGCATAACTCGGGTATCTTTAAAATTAGCACAACTAACAATGTTAGTAAACAAAGTACAAAAAAATTAATGTAAAAAACTAGGTGACTTTGTGCAACTGCTGCAGGGACTTGGAGCTCATTTCATTAAAATGACATGAGGTCTAAAGGGTTAATAAATATAGAATTCAGGAGCACACAAGTTCAGATTCAGACTGTTTATTACCAAGTAGCATTTAAAATGTACGAGGAATTCTTGGTGTTGTGGCGTCAACATACATGCACGCTTGTCTCCCCTGCCCCATCATGCACACGCAAAATATACAATCAGAAACATTATGAAACTACGCTAAAACTAGTATAAATTTAAACCAAGGCCAACTGCCAACATATTTTAAAACAGTCGTACATCTATTGACATAAAGTGAACTTGATAACATAATATTAATACCGTCTGAACATTAGTTTGGTTTAATGCTATAAATACTTATTCATTCTAATGATTAATTTTGATAGATATATATCTGATAACGGCTTGTTGACAACTAAATGTTATTCATTGGATTAAATTACAAAAATATGCATGAACCTAAACATGTAGGGCTCCAGATTGGGGATCAGCTGAAGACATGGCTAAGACGGATTTATAATTTTGTTGTTACTGTAATTATACTATGTAATGTAGTGTAAATGTCAGTGTAGCGTGTTACATTTTTGGAATTTGAGTTCCGTCCATTTGGGAAATTATAAATTAAGTCTTAGTGATTTTCAAGAATTATATTTACACCATAGAACTTAGAAGTAATCACATTTGACGACTACATAACTTTAATTGCCATATAATAATTGGACACACTAAAACACAAATATTGAGTAGTGTGTATTAAATTAAATGACATCATTCATTTTCTACTTTGTCAGCAATGGCAGATAAAATAGTAGACTGCACCCAGTTGTGTCCTAATCAGTCGTGGAACTGTGTACAGTATTAGTCATATCAGTCAGAGTGCTTTATTGGGCAGTGACACAGCACAGTGAATGAATTTGCTGTGTGGCTAGATAATTATGCTCCATTGATGTTTCAACAAGATTCAACAGGTTTGCTGGGTATGCAGTGGCACCTTTTCTAACTGGTGTTTCTTTGTGGTTCATGCCAGATTTTTCTCCTCGAAGAAAGACTTCTCAGTTTCTTCCACAAGGAAGTGAAAGTGGAAACCACATTTTCAATTTAAGGGGTTTTCTCATATTAATAATTATCATGACAAAAACTTTTGCAATATAATAATAATTATGTTGGTTTTACCACAGTATTTACACAGTACACTGTAAATTTGGTTAACGTTAAACCCTGATTGGATTTATGTACACATTGCAGATGAACATAGCCGCTTCATATCTTGACTTGTACTAGACAAGACAAAGGAATTTTAACCTGATCAATAACCAATCCAGATTTACACAGCCAACAGGTATTTGCTTTGTTCAAATGTCATCATCACTTAGCCGTTTGCTTCTATGCATGTGCATCTTGTATGAATGTACTAGAAGTGAGAGTGGATCATGTGATGTGGACGAAATGCCAAGTGTTAAATATACAATGTCCCTAATCACCACCAGTCTAACTGTTCATTCTATCATTGCATGAGAGTGGTTGAACATAACAGACGACTAACCTAGCACTGTTTTTGTTTCCGTAAGGTACGCGCATACAAAACGGAACGAGACTGAGAGGAGGGTAGAATCGGCACCAACATGGGGGCGTTTCTGGACAAGCCGAAGACGGAGAAACATAATGAGTCGGGCAGCGGCAATGGACTGCGCTTCGGCCTGAGCAGCATGCAAGGCTGGCGTGTCGAGATGGAGGACGCCCACAGCGCCATCATTGGTCTACCCGCCGACCACCTCAAGGACTGGTCGTTCTTTGCGATCTTCGACGGGCATGCCGGTGCGCGCGTTTCATCGTGTTGTTCCGACCAGCTTCTCGAGGCGATAATGTTGAACGAGTTCTTCAAGTCGGGAATCGCCGGACATAGCGAGTCGGCTGGCGAGGGGCAGAAGCCGTATCTCGAGAACATCAAGAAGGGCATCAAGATGGGCTTCCTCGCACTCGATGACAAGATCCGCGTGATGCCGGAGATCATGAGCGGCGAGGACAAGAGTGGTTCGACGGCAGTGTGTGCCGTCATCTCGCCGACACACATCTTCTTTGGCAACTGTGGCGACTCACGAGCGGTCCTCTCGCGGGATAACCATGTCTCGTTCCGCACGCTCGATCATAAACCTATCAATCCGATTGAGAAGGAGCGCATCCAGAATGCGGGAGGCAGTGTGATGATCCAGCGGGTGAACGGCTCGCTGGCGGTGTCGCGGGCGCTCGGGGACTTTGAGTACAAAAACGTTCAGGGCAAGGGCCCGTGCGAGCAGCTTGTCTCGCCAGAGCCCGAGGTGTTTATGGAGGAACGGGCGGCAGATGACGAGTTCGCCGTGCTTGCATGCGATGGTATCTGGGATGTTATGTCGAACGATGAACTGTGCGACTTTGTGCGCAGTCGGATGAAGCTCACTGACAATTTGCAGCATCTTTGTAACCAGGTCATCGACACCTGTCTCTATAAGGTTAGTAGTGTTGGTTCTTCTACCTTGAAACCTATAAAATATGTAAGTAAAGTTGTGATAATTTTGAATTTTTTGTAATTGCCTTTCTGTTGGCCCAAGGTTTCAAATATGGTACAGTCAATGTTATCAATAACAACAGTACAAGTTATGCATGGTTGACAGTCATGGTTGAATCGATATGTCATGCAGATGAATGAATGACTTCTATAGTTGGCAGCTATCTGTCACTCCATCTTCTCTTACCTCGTAGTAACACTCTATCATTCATTGCAGTATGTACAGCATCAAAAGCTTCAGTATCAGGGGCATAGCTAGCCGTATGCATGCATGCACCTATGCACATGCTTCCATATCAATTTGGCAAACGAAAAATTACACTTCAGCCAGTGGCTGGGCCCTTCGACATGGCAAATGAATTGTCATCATTCACTTGGAACAATTCATCAATATTTTTAATACATGGTCATGGAATAAAGTTACTAGGAGCACACAAGACTGCAAAACCGCGGGTAAGCAGTGACCAGGCAAGGGGTGACCTGCAAAGAAAATGTCATCATTCACTTTCAATTTGTCAATGCTTTGACACATCCAGGGATGGGATTTCCAGAAGCATGCAAGGCTATGAAGTCAGTAAGCTGATGGCATCCTAGATCCCGTGTATGCAAAGTCGACACGCGTAACTATGGAAATTGTTTTGGTTTAAGTAAGCATCCCTAAATGGTAATGTAGCCTCAAAGCAGAAAGGGGGAATGGACATATTGAAAAATCTGTTTTATATTATACCTGTTAAATTGTTAATGATTATCAGATAACTGTTGAAGCAGTTGATGTTTTTGATATTGATGAAACGGTAACCAGTATGGTGGTTCTTAGAAATCAAAACAAAATTGAAATTATATTTCTCATACTCCCAGAATTGTTCCTTATGATAAGAAAGACTCAAGAGACAAAGAGAGAAGACAAAATATTTACATCTAGGGGTAGCTCAAATGCCTCAAAGTTCACAATATTCAGAATTTGAGACAATGTATTCAGTTATGAGCAGTTTGCTAATTTCCAAATAATGACATATTAAAAAATTCAACCAATAAACTAAATTGCATTAATGATACTGTCATGAAATATTGTCATGAATAAGTAATGTCTTAGTGGCATACATTGTTCACATAATAAAACCACAGTTTGTGTTCAGATTCATCCTGTTATTGCCTCAATGTGGGCCAAGTTCAAGCAACAGATTCTATGTGCATGACACTTGTTTGTCCTATTAAGGTCAGTTTCCTGCTGTCTGGGTAGGCATGGCAGTGCTCCTCAACAACTTGCAGCAAGAACTGAAGCTGGGGCTCCCTTTTGGTCATGAGGCCGCTGAATTCTTGAATTAGAGCAACTCCGCATTCAGCATGGTCATTCACGACTTTTATTGTACAAACTGTCTCTCTAGCCTGCTTAACGTCCACTCGTTCCTCCCACATATCTGGATCGACTTGGATAAATCCATCTGGAAGCACCATCAGTTCAAACAATGCAGCAGACTTCAGCGTGACAAAATCTTCCAGCTTCTACTCTCGGAAAGATTTGAGGGTGACAGTAACCTTCTTTATATGAGATGGAGTAGGATCCTGCTCTCTCATAGCGCTAACAATCAGCTTCTTTGTTGATGAACTGACCTGGCTGTCAAAAAAAGCCAACCCAAAAAGTGATTCTGATAGATACCTCAAGTGCTTGGCGAGCTTATCTGATGTCGCTCTTGAGATAGCTGCGTGGATGGTTGAGTAGTCAAGCAGGGACTTCAGCAGCAGAAAGTCATTGTATGGTGCACTTGCTGCTTGTGGAGCAGTATTCCACGCCTTCAGATACTCATGTACAGCAAATATGCACACATCATGCAGCCCTTTTTCCTCTCTTGGGGCGAGTTTGAACTGGGCTCGAAACATCCAGATCTTGAGAGTGTAGATGACCATGGACATCCAGCGGGTGTGATGCATGGCTCCAGGTAACATAAATCGAACTCCTCGGCAAGGAACTGCTCTCAGGAAGATCAACACTAATTCTAGGAACTCCCTACAGTCATCTCTTGGTTGACTCTCTGTAACTCTGTAACACGTCTTCACGTTCAATTCCCGTTTCATATTTGCCTCGGTCGATGAACTCCCAGTATTCCTGAAACTGCTTGAACAGTGGCACCTCTGGAGAAGATGTGGATCTCATACACACTTGAAATACTGCGCCAATGATGAGTTCCATGATGTAATGTCTGCACTCTGTTAACCAAGTCCCAGTCCTCCACGGCTTCGAAGACTGCTGCAGCCTGGACGTCGCCTGTTCCAGATGGAAGTTTAGTGACATTGAGCAACTGAGAAACTCCTTTACTAGAGACGAGTATCGGGAGCCGATCAACCTTTTCTTTGCCTGTCAAATCAGGTAGAAGTTTGCCGTCCCAGTGCATAACCAGGGGCACCTGACCTCGAAACTCTGCCTTGAGACTTGGCTGCTCACTGAACACGATTTTTTATTATCATTCGGCGAATCGATGATCTGTTAAGGGCAAGGCTATCAAGATTTTGACCCATACTCTTGGCTGTTTCAGCAATGACAAATGTCGCTTTGCGGTCTGATACCATGTCCTGTCCAGTGCAGCTGCCAACTGGTGTAATGGCAGTTTTCCGAACTCTCTTTCTCTTCACGGACATCACAAAGCCGCCAACGGCCCCTTCAACCTCCTGCTCAGCTACATCGTGATCGTCGTCATTATCGTCAGCTGATGAGCTGCTGCCAGACGAAACCCGTTCTACTGTGGCACTCTCTCTCTTTAGGGTATCTTCCATACAACAACGTCTAGCAAGCATGCGATCCCGTCTATCTGCCACCTGCTTCTCCTTTGTAAACAATGTATTGTCAGCACCTGCCATGTATGCAAGTCTGATAGTCTGATGTCATCATGTCTGCACTGCAGTCTGTCGGGAGGGGGGGTTGTATTGTCTATTGAGCATATCATGATCAGGAACTGATACATGTAGACATGGTATATTCATTGTTTAGGATAATAGCATGCACAATTATGTTCTGAATCTCAGTTTCATATTATTATAAATGCAACCTGCCCTAATTATATGTTGGCTGCCGCTTAGGAAATATCCTAAATTTCAACATCATTGAGCTACCTCTAAGTATTGTTCAAATGTGCTCATATTTCGTGAGAAATTTTATTTTATATATTGGAACAAAATCAGAGAGTAAGAAGATGACATATCAAAACTTCAGAAATAAGGACCGCCCTAGTAACCAGCTCCTGGGTAAGTGGGAAAAGTTGTCTAGACGTAGCTGTGGACACAGGAAAGCCTGATGCTCATAAACGTGCCATCACGGCCTCACCCAGGATCACATTTTTGCCAGTCCAAATTTTTTCAAACATGCTACGAAGTGCAGTCGGGCACACGATCGAACATAAAGTATAAAAATAAACTAAAAGTACATATTACCATTTATTAAGGCAAGGCAGAGAACATGGCTGAATGTACATCTCAGTCTCATGTGTGATCAGAAATGTAAGTAGCATTTTTCAGGTCAAATGATGCATTTTCTGTTTAAAAGTGAAAAAAGAAGCCCATTTCTGTTCAGAAAAGTAATAATTTATTTCAAAACTTAACTTTGAAAAATAATACATTCTATCAGATATTTAAAATATCACAATGTTATGACCTCTGCATCTAGATTATACTCTTTTACTGTGTGGTTAACTTTTCTAACAACATTTATTTGTGCAATATTTGCAACACAATAACAATCGTACATAATCAATTTAGATAATAAAATAATTCATGTCACGCAATAACATAAATTGATACTCATGCAGCAGTGATTAATATATATATATATATACGTTAATAAATGTAATTTACACAAGCAATCATATTAACAATTATGAATGTTCAAATCACTGATGCTGTTTCATTTTAGCTAGTGCTATATTTGACGCCATCCAACAGAATTTGTTAGAACTACGAAACGCGTTTACGGTGTTGGTGATTCTACTCTAAGCGTTTACTGAGTTTCCGTTCAAAAACACAACACTCATTTCGAAATGTTGATTACATGGAATTCCATCTGTTTTCCAAGAAAGATCGTAATTGGCAAGTGCTTATTGTATCTCCCCGCCCTGATGTTGACCTCACAAGATTATTTGGTCTACATAGACATAGGCACATGTTAGCTGCCTTTCAAGGAACCACTGCTACTGGGTAGGTGACAATTACCCTAGCAGTCACTGCTAGAGGGTAGGTGACAATTATCTTAGCAAGTCAAGGCATGGCTTAATTGGTTTCTGGTGTGTGTCTGGGAGCTGGCCAGGCGATACGGGTAAGTGATTTTTAAAACCAGTCTCTGTAGATTTTGTAATTGGCTTTGTCGCAGTTTCAATGACGTCGCAAAAATGCCATGGATGGACCCGTCCACAATAAATTTGAAACCATCCAAAAACGCAATTTTTGAATATTACCCTTCTACAGGACGGGTCTGGGTAAGGCCCTGCATGCCATTCTCGTAGCTTACTTGGAGAATGCCTTTCCGTCCACTTTTGCTATCAAGATGGACATAAATTATTGAAAGCATGTGTTTTACATTATATTAGAACTAACTTGAGAACTTTCACAGAGTGTCTGCACTGCCTAAGGCATCTTCTTTCATCGTTAGAAGCGGACGCATGACTGCTGAAGCGCTATAGCCACAATGAGTAGGAGCCTATAGCCAAGAAGAGGATGGGATTGATGCACAGTCTGGGATACAGTGGTGTGGCCAACATGCCTGGCATTCTCTGGAAGCTGCTGTACGCAGACGATTTGCCCGTGGTAGCAGATGGGGAAGCAAACCCCCAAGAACAACTGACAAAATGGAAGGATATGTTCAGCAGGCATGAACTGAAAGTAAGTTTGGAGAAGCCAGATACTCTGGGTTGGACAACAAAACAAAGAGTGCTGGAAATACACCTGGAGGGGAAGAAACTAAAACAAAGAGGCAGCTTTGCACACTTGGACAGAGTGCCATGTGGGAACGACAGCTCAGAGAATGAAATTCGGAGGAGAATACAAGCAGGGGTGCTGGCATGGAGGAAAGTGGGGGTGTGATAGAGACAGACACATATTGTGTAAGCTCAGGGGAAGTGTGTGGCCTAGACAAAGAGACTATGGCAGTGACGGAAAAACAACAGAAGAGCTCAGACTGTACAGGTTTGTGAACATAACTGGGTGAGAAGAATTGCGAGAGTGAATAGAATCAAGGCGCTGAGGGAGGAGGTTGGTGTGAGTTTCAAGAAGAAGCTGGCCAGGAGTAGGCTGAAGTGAGCTGGGCAGGTAGAGCGAATGGGAGGAAAACTGCAAAGAAAGCAGATGCTCGGAGAGTGAAAGGGAAAAGGAGACGAGAACGACCAAGCCTGCATTTGGACGATTGTGTAAAGAGAGATTTGGAGGAATTCATTGAGAGAGGAGTGGAGAATGAGAGTAAAAACAGAGGGTTGATGAGACAGCAGTGCAAGAAAAGTGAGGTCGAAGAAATAGAAAAGAAAACATAAATTGAGGGCCAGTTAAGGCCAGCCTCACCCCAAATATAGGGAAAGAAGAAGAGAATAACAACATATGATTTACGATAGGTTCACATCCAACTTTTACTAGTATATTAATACTGGAGTAACTTGTTTCTGGTAGTACGGTACTTTGAAGTGGGGACCGCAAGGTCTTTTCTGTGCCACCGAATACACTCATGAAATTAGATCTACAAATGAAACCGATTGTAAAGCCCTAGACTGTGATTTGTTGATTCCTGTATGCAGCCAAAAGATCTAGGACCAATGTACCTTACAGTAAACACTGCATTTTTTTCATAAAGATAAGTGTTGAGTTGTTTCTTCCTTTACTAAATTTAAGTTGGCATTTCAAGATCTCCACCTACCTCTGTCCGTGTTGCTGGGATACTATATCAACTGGTGAAGTTGTTTTTATCAATTGGTGAAGTTTTTTTCTGCTGCTCCCAACAGACTTCTAACTTCAGTTGGTTCCAGCACAGAAGAAGGTCTGTTTTGATTTTTTTATTAAAAAGTATTTAAAAAATCCTTACAAAAATTTCCATGTTGCGTACTGCCTTTTCATACACTAAGCCTATTCTGTGTGGTGCAGCAGGATATTACATTGCCAGAAATTTTGTTAAGCTATAAGGCTCTTGGGCAGGGTTGGGTTCAATTACCTTGATCAATTACAATTACATGACTGGGTAATTTTCAATTACAGTTACAATTATTTTGCATTTCAAATACAATTACAATTACCATCCCGAAATATATTCAATTACAATTATAATTGTCAATTACAATTATAATTGTCAATTACAATTATAATTGTTAATTACAATGGATTTTTGTTTCGCTCAAAATGTATAAAACAGAACTAATGATGTATCTTAAATCAACCCACATTTATATCATTACCACACAATTGGCTTCTCAGCACCTTGCTGCCCTCAAGCTTACTAGAAAATAATTCCACAGTGAAAGGATAGTGTTAGTGCACAGCCTTATTTAATTAAATAACAATTTGTACAGCTAGCCTGTGTAGCACTGGACCACAGGCCTATCCTTTGTTCTTGGCCTCCTACTTGACACTTGTCAACTGCTGAAGCCTGCTACTGCTAGAGCTAGTGCTTCAATGGATCAGCTCTATATGCCCTCCCCAATGGAAGAGAAGCCATGTTTTTATCTCTCTATCAGTGCTTCCAATGTGCCAAGTCAATAAGGCAAATAAAGACTAGTTGGCACTGTGTCTGTTCATGGGTGACTGATTGTTTGGAAAGACACTGCTAAATGCTTTATGCAACATGACTGTGCCAGGACAGGCAGACAGCTGTTATCTGCCCATGTTCACCAGAAAGAGTCACTGTCTGACTATAACACCCCCAAAAATGGGGAGTATGAGAGGGAAGGTGATTTCAGAGGGAAACAGCCTTAGTTTTCATAATGAAATTAAAAAAACAGTTCTGGGAGTTTCACCCACAATTGGAGAAACTATGGGAAAATAATTGAATTGTAATTGAACAATTAAGGCAATTACAATGGCCAATTACGACACACACACACACACACACACACACACACACACACACACACACACACATACACACACACACACAATCAGTTACAATTACGATACTTTCAAATATTTCAATTACGCCGTAATTGTACTTGATTACACCATTACAATTATAATTGACCCCAACCTTGCTCTTGGGTTACATTACCTTCTAGCTGGTTCCCAACTACCTCTGGTAGTGACCACACACCTAACTTACATTTTTGTCCATGTTACCTACAGCCCACAACCAGTATCGTTACTTAAGAGAACACCAAATTTTAAGGAATAGAACACATTTGCTGCATATCTAATACATGAATCTTGCTGGTTCTCAAGTTAAGTCTAATCAGGATGTCGTGGTCATAATCAGGCCTGGGGTAATAGTAATGTGTAATAGTAATGATTACACATATTGAAGTAATATTAATATGTTGAACCAAGATACAATGTAATAGAGTAATAGTAATTGCTTCAAATGTAATAGTAATAGGAAGGAAACTAAGAAATAGTAATATTACATTGCAATGTAATTGACCCCAAGCCTGGTAATGATGCTGCAAGAAATAAGGTATTTGTTAAAATAAAGGCAGGATTGTGCATTACCTTATTGGGAATACCATTGTGAGTATCAATGATTAGTAAATTAACACTTTAACTAATATATGTTAACAATAATGTAATAAGCAGTAGATGCCTACATAAAACAAACAGTTGATTGAGTAGTGTAATTTAATAGTCTTAAATCAAAAAAGTAAACAAACTCCAAACAAATACTGCTTGAGAAAATGGGATAACGACTAGGGAATGTGTCATCACAGCTGAGGAATATTGCTACATGGCTGGAGGTAACGAAGACCAAGAGCAAAGAGAGTTGGGGTGGTCCAGTGACATACATCCTCAGCGCCCGACATCGGTAGGTAACGTACCAATGGAGTCGGAATGCTGTTCAAATTATATATTATTGAGATAAAATATCACCTACAAGGTGGGGATAATTTCTAATCAGTAATTTAGAATTATTCCTGATAAAAGAAGAAAGGCAAAATAACGAAAATGTCCCAGAACGTCTGATCCAGCAGTTATGCAACACATGAACACGCGGATCATCGGGGCCGAATCACGTCCACAAATTTATATATTTTACAAAGAAATAATGGCTAGATTTTTTCTAAACACAGTGAACAATGTTTTAAACTTCCTGACTGTGTATGTAATGAAACAATTTGGCTGAGGGTGTACGTAAAAAATTTTAAAAATCGGACAGAAAATGAAAAACGTGCCTGCAGGCTTTCCGGCATCCATGTTGTAGTAGATGGGTTCTCGTTGCCATAAATGAGTCCGCGTTACATCCTGGTATCCATGATGTATAATGGTGAAGATTTTCTTTATTGGAACAAATTCCTTGGAGGTTTGTAACTGATAAATGGACACAACAAAAAGTAACTTTCGTTAGGTCTGCGTCACAAACTTGTTATTTATGCTTCTAAATAAATAACTTCCCAAATTAATTAGTGTCAATGAACGATCGTTTCACAACATGTCTGATATGTAATGCATTTTAACTTTGTGGTCGTAATGTTCTGAAGGTGTATGTAATGTAGATGGATGCGGAAAATTATGTACGTCCGCCACCTGATATTTTAGGTTGCTGTTAACAACTTGAGGTATTATAATTATACTTACGTAGTTTAAAATACAGGTGTTTTGGGTTATTTTCCAATTAAGCTGAATCTTTTACAATCTAAAACAGAGCCACAGAGCCGGCTCCAATATACACTGGTTTTTCCATGTCCCAAATATAACTTAAAAAATCAGGTCGATTTCGGGTGGACATCGTTCATACATAAAAATGGGTTGAGCAATGGGATATTTTTTCTGGATGTTATCTCTATGGGACGAATTGTAAATATATAATAAGTCAAAGAAAACTTTTTCTTTTATTGTACAATATTTATTTCACTTATAATTAAGGCAATACAGGTGTGTACCAGTACTGTGTTCTTACCCATATATATATATATATATATCATGTTTCACCACCATTGATTGCAATGATTTCTACAGATAATTCTTGACATTTTGTACATTATAATTTATAGCTGATATAGCGTATGTGACTGGACCATCATGTATTTTAAATCAATAACGTATGTTTATAATTTTAAAATGTAATGTATACTTGTGTAATTGATAAAAAAAACGTATAACATTTGACCCCAAGTCTGCAGTACTTGGTCAGACCGAACAGATATTTAGCCTGGCCATCAATCTAGATAAATAAGCTAGTCAGTGTATTTGTGTGTAAATATGTTTGCGTTGGTTGCCTGGTTAATGAAATGTTTCCAAATATGTGCCATGAGTGATGGGGATATGACCTTTCCTGCTAGTAGGTGCTGACTCATCCCTGCTGGGAGGGGGACCAGTGGGAAGCGGGAATACACTCGGGAGTTCATCCCTATGGCAGAGGCACCAGTTCTCATCGGTGCCAGGGCTCAAATTTGCCACTGTGTTACGGCATACGCAGCATTGACTTTCATTTAGAGTTGGTACTCTAATATAAGCAGTGTGAAAAACGAACCAGCTGCACCTGGGGCCAACTATATAGATCCGTACATACGTGCTAGTAAGGTATATCTGAAAATGATTGATTTTTAATTAAGCCAAAATTGCCTTGAGGAGCGTAATTCAGTGAGTCACGTGCATGGGTGCAGTTTACATGCGGCTGATTCTAGTGCAGGCCAAGCCACAAGTGTGTGGTGTGGTTTGCAGGTTTAATTTGTGGCCCTGCCGCGTGATGGTTTCGCCCACACCTGACGGGTGAACCACACCACGGTGCAGTATGACACAGCCCAGTGCACCTATGATTGCCAGTCTGCTGGGCACTGAAATAAAACCACATCAGTAGTAAACACAGCGTGTGTTTGCTGTGTGACTGCGGGGAACTTTTGAAGGCTGTCAGTGGGACTCTTCCTGTCTGTCCGTGATGGATGCGTGGCAAGGCCTGCAGCTCAGGGTTTCACTGGCCTAGTAAGGAGGTGTTAGTCTAGACCTGCACTTCCCCGTTTGTGCAGCTTTGCCACACCCATGTTTTGGCATGGGATGTGTCCAAGTGCAGAAGTTTCCAGGGAAGTCATAGTCATGGGTAGTGGTATTTTTTAGTTAGATCCTACTAATACTATCTAGAGGCAGAAGAGTCGAGAAGTGCCCCATTCTTTTGACTGTTCAAGTGGTGCATATTTTACGCACCCATGGTATGTCTTATAGTAGGCCTACTTGGGTTGTCATGTACAACCTCGGTACATCGTGTCTACATGTGTAATGGATCACTAGATATGTCAGTTTTCTATTACTGGGTAAGCTGCTTTTTATTGCAAAGTTGTCGCATCTCTTTGGTGAACATTATATTTGCAAAAGTTTAATGTCTTCCAACCGTCCAGTTTCTTAAATTAAAGCTAGGGAATGGAGTTGATATTAAGATGCGGGAAACTATGATGATGAATTAAATTCTGTTTGTTTTAAAAACACATTAGTCTACTTAATGATTTGTCATTTAACATGTAGGCTAGAAGAACAAAATGTGTAATTCTTTTTGGCCATTACTCTGGTGGTTTAAATTAGTAACATCATCCATCATGGTTGGTTGCCATCCGTTATGAATAAATTAATGAGAGGGTTCAATGAATACATTGCAAAGGTCAGTATGTGATAATTAAAATCTGACAATCTGAATGTAATATCTCCGTAGTCTTGCAGTTTTTGAGTCAAATTGAGTTACGTTAGATTTTTAAATTGGTTACAAAATGATTAAGACCTTTTAAATTATCACATGGGCATTTCCATGAAAAAAGGGAATAAAATATTTTTATTGAATTTCTAAAGAATATTTTTTTATGGTGGGACATAACATAAAGTTGTCAGAGAAAAACAAATTTCAAAGTTTGCACACTGCATTATGTGAAAATGCACCATTCAAACATTATGTACAGAATTCAAAAAATTCACTCATCCAAAATATTAATAAGTAGTTGCCCCTTTACAGTCCTATTTTCTAATTCCAACTGGATTGGACTAATTGATATTATTTCATGAGGCCTTAGTCTCATGTATTTAAAAAAATTGCAAGTCTATTCTGTTTTTATTGGGAAAGGCTTCTAAACTTGGATGGTGAAATTGTTGTAACGCGAGTCACAAAATTAGGGATTTTTAATTTTGCACAGAAACTCCTGGTAGCTTAAGACTGCCAATTATAAAGTATCCATCTTTTTGCTGGTCTCCCTCTTTTCCTCTTCCCAGGGACTGCCAGGTCTATTGCTGTTCTCAGATAGTGCTCTTCCTCTCTTCTCTGGACGTGGCCATACCATACTCTTCTTTGTCCTCAACTCCCGCCAGCTGTCGCACCTCCTCATTTGTTTTCTCTTCCCTGAGCGAGATGTTCATTGCCCATCTGATCATCCTCATCTCAGTTCGCATGAGACGGAGCTCTTCTTTTCTCTTCAGGGCCCATGTCTCTGCTCCGTACGTAAGGACTGGCTGAATCACTGCTGTAGATCTTGATCTTTAGCTTGTGTGGTAACTTGAGGTCACAAATAACTCCACTTGTTTCCCTCCACTTCTGCCAGGCTGCCTTGATTCTTGTCTTGACAGCCATTTCACAGCCTGTATCACAGATCATGGTACTTGAATTCGGTTACTTCGTTTAACTTTTTGTTACTTCTCTCCATGGATGTTCACTATCTTGACTCTGCTTTTTGTCTCTCCTCGAACTGACTAAAACTTCCGTCTTTGCTGTGTTGACTTTGAACCCTTTCTTCTCTAGGGTTCCCTGCCACTTATGTACCTTCTCTTCCAGTTTCTTCAAGGACTCCACAGTTAGGGATAGATCATCTGCATACAAGGTCTCCATTGGCAATCTGGTTCTGCAAGTCTCGCTGATCATATCTAGTACGCTGATAAAGAGTAGTGGACTTAGCGCTGAGTCCTGTGGCAATCCCACTCCTATCTCAAAGCTAGCTGTATCGCCATGCAGCGTTCCAACTACAGAGCATGTACGAAGTACATGCACTGTATGATCCGTACCAACTTCTCCGGCACTCCCTTCTGTCTTAGGCACCACCATACACCAGTTCTCTTGGTACTGTATCGTATGCCATCTCAAGGTCTATGAATGTGTGGTAGAGCTTCTTCTGGATTAATCATCATGATCACGAAAACATTTTGGTGCTGAAAAAGGGTACTCATTTTAAAATTATTGTTACTTTTTGTGTAACATTAATTTAGGTTATTTTTAAGAATATTTACCAGTACATGTAATAAAGTGTTAATACAAACTGAAGCCACCCATCACTGTAAACCGCTGTGGCCATCTTGGCTTTCTAAATCAGTAATTCACCACAAATGTATGGTTTCAGAACTTGTTTGGATTTATAAATCTATGCAATATTATACATGAAGGTTACTCTGTATAATTACATTTAGTTAGAAGTGTTCTTGCAAAGGTAATTATAAGGTCATCATTTTTTATGGGAAAAGTGGGCTAGTGTTTTTCAATTATTGTGCATTATACATTTCTTGATTTAAACCACTATATTCAAGTTGGCATTACTTCCTATGTGTAACATGAAAGGGTTAATGCATGTTTTAACTAATATTGTCTCCTTTCTCCATTACATTGTCTTGACAACATAATACAAACAGAAAAATTCATTTCCCTCAAGCTAAAGTGTGCCTGATCAAAAGTTAATACATGATTTCATGTAACGCAAGTCACGGTAATGCAAGTCACACTGATTTTATAATATTTGTGTATGATGATGGTAAAATTTGAAATTTCTAATTGTGTTTTTTTAAACCCTATTTATTTGTGATTCATTCAAGGGTATTCATTGGTTTCTGACATTTATACTTTGAGGAAAATTTGATATAAATTAAGGTAGGTTTTTGTGTTTTCCTTTTGCCGTAAAGCGAGTCGCGCTATAATTATATTTAATTAAAACCATATTATGTAATCATATTATTATTTGTTGATATCATTTAACACACCATGCCAATATGTTCTTATTTTTTAAATGCATATGCCAAAATATAGTTTCTGAAATGGGCAAAACTGTAATGTGAGTACCCACATCCAGATGCCACATAAATTTATGGAACAGCATGTTAATTACTAGATACTAGTATGTAACACCCCTGTATATCAACTTACAACTAGTACAAATGTTCATGTATGATGTATACCAACTAATGTACTGCCATTTTTTTCAATCACATATTCGTGTTGCAATTCATTCAAAATGTGAAGTACTTAGTCTGTGGTCAGACCTATGGTGAAAATTCGTAGGCCGACAGCTGTCATTTGTGCCAGCGGCGGTTGGAACACCTTCTCCCCAACACTAACCAGGTACCCCATCACAGTCACTGCTAACGATGGAGACAGGTGTCAGCCTCTCAGCACGCCATCTCATTAGTGGCCATGACAGTTGTCGAACATATTCTCCCCGACGAGTTGCCACTGTATGACATGAATATGATGACGATGCATTGATTATTGCTGTAACAATTTTCGTATAATTTCTAATAAGACATTTATGCAAGGTACCCATTAAATTCAGTGCACAAGGTTTGGTGGGTTGTAAACGGAAGGATTCTGGATTTGATAGCATAAAATATTCAGGTTTTTTAAATGCAAGAATTTAAAATATTACATTAGTGTCATTATAAAATGGTTGTACCTGTGCATGATGAAGAAAACTGCACCGTTATTAAACATATTATTGTCGCTCCTGGTTTTTATTGATCCCAAACTCAAATCGGGTACAGGTCAATTCCCTGCACGGATGGGACAATCGTGTTTGGTGATATCTCCTTGAAAACTACTTTTAAAGGAACATAGTCCTAATAAGGAGGATACAACTATACCATGATTTACATTGACATTCAATTTGCACAATCAGTTTAATAGTTTTTTCCCGTTTTGCTGAAATTTTAAAAACATTTGACTTTGATTGTTAGATCAGGTAATTTGTGACGATGTAAAACTAATAGCCTTATTCTATCTAAGCTGGACTTATTTTACATTTTTTACATAATATCCATTAATGTGTTCCACTTGGTGGGTGACATCACTGCAGTGATTTATTTCCCTCATGGTCTGTGATGGTGCCCTGGGTTGACGACTAGACCACCACCTCTATGTAATGATATAGTAAATAATATGTTATTGGGACTTAAAAACTTGTGTACCAGTACCACCCCTAAAGGCAAGTGATTTCCTTGTTGATGACTTTGCAGTATGTCCTTAAATTGGACTCCAGCTCGATTGTCAATTGTCACTTATTACGAAAATACATCCTCTAACTTACCTGTGTATTGTGAAGCTGTAGTCTTAATTAATACACATTTTCTTTCTTGAAAACATATACAGTTTCACTGTTATTCATAGTATTAAATAGAATACCAAATCAGTAACCATTGTCAGTTACAAACAGTGGTTACAAATTAGATAAGCGTTTCTGTTGCCGTGCATGGCAGGTTTTGAACATGACACGTTGACTTGAGCGTGATTCTGTTGTGTGTTTCAGGGCAGTCGAGACAACATGAGCATTGTGATCATTGCCTTCGAAGGAGCACCAAAAGTGTCGGAAGAAGCACAGAAGAAAGAAGAAGTGTTGGACGCGAGGCTAGAAGCAAAAGTGAAAGGTGCCGTACTGAGTCATTCCTGCTTTCCACCGTAGACTTTGCCACCAACTTTTACAACAGTTTGGTTAGAATCTGACTTGTTGCCACAGGTTGGGAGCATTTTGCCAGAACTTTATCAACTTCCCAGAACATATGTAAAAGTTGCCTGTGCCTGTTCACTGTAGCCCAAAATTGTTATTGGAAAATTATATTTCACTTTCAGTAAAAATAATATAACTTGAATAATTAGTTAGTTAACTATCCATGTTCTCAATGTTACTGCTAGTACCAGAGACCATGCACAGACCTGCCTACCATTCCGGATTGTCCGGAATCATTCCGGAAACATACCTCAAATTACGGTATTACGGCGAGGGATGAAAATATTACAGATTCTTTCTTTATCACAATGATCGTCAATCACTTCCGTGCTCCTCAAATTTAGCTTCCACTATATTCAACAGGTGGCAGCATATATACGCAGCTTGTTGTGACATGGTTTTTCATTGGCTGCTTCTGGTCGTGATGTGACCAGTAGAAACAGCGTTACGATCAATTCACATTTCCGAGCTCAAACAAAAATAAGTGACGCTGCATGAAATGATGGCGGAGATCGAAATGGTACAACACCACCAGCCAAGAAGAAATGTGTGCTGCAAAAGTTTATAACAGCATACTGACAGCACTCTGAGTCTAACCAGATATGTCTTGTGTGGACAGTGGACACAACTAGTCGCGTGACTTATTCAACATTATACCAGGCATATTTACTTTTAAGAATATTGCATCGTAGAGCACTTTTGAGATATAAATAGTGCCCCATACGCCTCTATATTGCCCATTTACAAGCTTGATGCAGTAACGCACGACCGCAGCAATGCAGACTAGCGCAAACAGGGTCGCTATTTGGGCTTCAAAAAGACAAAAGTGCGCTAAGACACAATATTTTCATAATATAAATATGCCTGGGATGACGTTGAATGAAGGAACTACGCAAGTGCCGTAGTCGCAACAGTGTAAAGTTAGACATGCATTCAACTTGCACCTGTTGATTCTGAACTTAGAATTTGGAGACTACCATGCATTGTGCACCTGATGATCGTGTGTTTCTCTCTAGTAAAGTTTACAATGTCAATCTCTGAGTGGTATTTGTTATTTGCTGTTTATTACATAATCTGGCTGTAATGTGGAATTTTGCTTGAGTCAGCAGCTGTTTTTGAAAGATACATCAAATGAGAATTACAGTGGTTAGTATTAAACAATACAACATTATTGAGGTTCGGTCAGTTGCTTAAATTTTGACTTGAAAAGACAGTAAAACAGTTCTAGTCATTATAAATTAGCTATGCCAATAGTGTATAGATGCATTTACATTAGAATTACGCTACTTCACGTTTGATTTCCACCAATGCTGGTTATGATCATCTACCTTACCTTGTTAACTGGACGCTTCAAAACACCTCACAGTTTATTAGATACAATTATGTTTTGGGTGCAGCTATCATCATAGTCACAGTATAAAAGTATTACTGACAGTGGTGTTCGTTTCCTGACAATATCTGACATGGTTCTGAACTATTACCGACAACAGGCCTATATTCCTGAAAATCAGTGTAAATGGGAAGACGGCTTACTGACAGGAAGTTTTTGGGGTAGGCAGGTTTGCATGCAGAGAAATCACAGATAAGTGTAATTGTTTATACATTTCTCATTTGACAGCCTTGAATTCAACAATTATACAAAATGTGCCATTCAGTGTTTCCCCAGTATGAAATGGTGATAGTTTAATACGTGGCATGATAGAGCAGTGTTGTTGATTGCATCTTCATTCCTTTCTAGAGATTATTGAGCATTCGGAACCACCAGACGGTGGGGTCTTACCATACATCATGCACTTGTTGTCTGTCGAAGAAATTGAAGGCCTGCCCCCTGGTGGTGGCCTCAGTGCCAAGTGAGTGTGGTTCAGTCATTTACATGCATTTTTCTCGTTGTGTTTTTGTCATTTTCATAAATTGTGTAGAACTTTGTTTCTCCATTTCATATTTAACAGAAACAAATGTAAATAGCAACTGAAGTGGCATCATATGTCTATATTCACCCCTACATTAATGTTGCTATGGGCTATTATTCATGTGAATACAGTGGAACCTGATTAACCTGAAAGCCTCGGCGACCGGACATCATTTCACTATTTATTATGAAATCTCAAGAGGTTCCTCTAGAACTGATTATGAGTGTCCCGATTGTTGTAAAGCAGCCCTTGTGAAATGTGGATTGTCGTGTGTGTAGTTTCTCCGATACCTTAGTTCCTGTTTGACATACAAGAGTCTGAAGATCTGAAGATACAATAGTTCAGATATTGCTAGATAAAAGTAGTGCTGCATCTCTGGATGACTTTTGTGTATCATGTTCAAGCAGCCTAACCTAATCACGTTGCTGTTTCCTTTTCAGACGAACCACAATCGAACAAATTGTTAATAGGTTAATCCCTCCGAAAAATGAATCCGTGAGTATCTGCAATGTTTGATTGGCTAACCATTTATTCAACAGATAAAACTTGACCAGTTGCTATACATCATGCATAACATTGAAGGGCAGATTTTTATATAATCAGACGCACAATTTGATTATTATTATTGGGATGATTAGCAATTATGTGACATCCGGTTTCATATCCTAGCAACGGCCTTTGACGGGCTATACACAACAACTGCAAGAAAGTGCGTCAGCATGTATTGCAATCAAATCAGGGAAACAGTCCACTAGTTTTCAGCTGCACATCTTTGGCCGGTCACCTTAAGAACTTGTATACTATTGTCAGGCTTTAGAGGTGGTATCATCCATCAAAATACCTCGCCATCGTTGGGGTGCCATGGCAGACAATGTGCAACATTCGGTTGTGCATAGGCAATATGGCAGATTACATTGACGACCGCACACCAAATAAGGGCAATGACGTTCAACTAATGAATGATCCCAGTTGCAAATAAATAAAACATTGCATGTCGTATTAGACGCCTCAAATTTGCATCTCAATGTTGATGTAAAATGGTAATACAGCATGTCCCAGTAATATGCTCATTGCGTTTTAGCTTTCAGGCAAATCATTGTATCAGTTGATGGATTTACATGCAAACCATTTGAGATTATAGTGATTTTTTTAGCAACACAGAAATACGGCCCGACCATGTTTATTCTTTGTTACAGGACAGTTGTCAGACACAGCAGTTGTTACACAGCTAGGACTTGTGTAAAAGTTGACGCATTTGCTTGTGGGGTGTACAATTTTGAATGCAAAATGTGTGCCAGTAAAACCTGTTAACAACATTCCTACTGTTAGACATAAAATCAACCGTCGAGTTTTCTGTGATTGGCCTGGTAGATTGAATGATTATGTAGGACCTGTATCATTTAAAGAAATATTGTTTTTGTAAACTTGTATTTTATGCTCCTGAAGTTCTGAACATATTCTAGATAAACAATGCGTTATAAATAATATATTTATAAGCTTTGGCCCCTGGGAATGGTAAATGTGTGTGTTATTTGTAACTCTGTTTGGAAGTCCAAACATCACAGAGTTCTGTGCAGAAGACGCATGGCAGGCTAATATTTGGGAAAAACACAATGACATTGTTTTTTACAGTACAACGAGCAGCTGCGTTTATATTAATTACCTGATTTCATTACAGGAATGACACATAAACGGTGGCATGTTTTCTTTGACAAGCCACATTTAGGTGGGTTTTGTATTCCGTACTTTTGCAAGTTTCTCTGTCATGTTGGTAGTATTGTTAGTTACTGCAAATAATTTTTTTATTATTATCGCTGCATTGTTTGAATTTGCTTTGTTATTTTAAGTTAAAATCTGTTCATAAATCAAGTGCCATTAGCGACTGTTTATAAATTGAACGTTCTGTTTATTATTTGAACATTTCACTGGCATAACTTTTTGTTTCAGGCCTATTATACACACTTTGGTTGGCAATAAACCAACATATTTATTCTAGTATTTAAAACAATATATACGTAAATAAATGTTAACAAATGAGGAATGATCAGCGTACATTTAAAGTGACATTCAATGTTTGCGAAATGTTGATTGGTGAAAGTATGACCAGGAACTAATTCTGATCCAGTGTGAATTGCTGCAGTGACATTGTTTGTTTGCAGGAGTAGGACATTCTAGTGACAAGACAACAAGATTGGAGTAAGATTGGGAGGGACAACCGTCATTATCATCTCACTTGGTGTCTGTGTGACCTCATGAGGAGGTCCACAGAGCCTCATGAAGACTTGTAGTCAGCGTTGTTACGTTTATACACAGTCGCTATTTGGACTGCTCCTGCTGCCGATAGCACCAACGTTTCTGGCAGATCGGACGATTAGTATCAGGTAGTGCAAAGACACGCACGCATGCACACACAAACCATGGACGCACACGCCATATACACGCCACACACACCGCACACTCATCACCCCGTACACACACACCACACAGTGCCACGGGAGATCTGGAGATACTCCCCGTGGAATGAGGTCCTATTTTTGTGTTACTCATGATTCAGATTTCGTTTTCGTGCTTGCGAATGGGGCAGTGACCACGCCGTGTTTGGCTGCGCCACTTGCAACACACTTGGAGTTTTCTGCACGTTTGCGAGCGATGAGGCAAAGACGTCTACGTCTTTGTGCTCACACCGATTAACATTACTGTTTCTGTTCTATTGATGTATATACTTTTGCGGTGACCAGCACGTTTTGGTGTACCATGCACAGCTTTCCCACGGTATACCCGCAAGGTTTCCAACCCAAGAAGCCGGGAGTTAGGGCCGTATGAAGGCACGTGGCTTGTCACAGCATATTTGTTCCTTCACCTGTCCGTTCTACTTGCACTCACAGATCTGCCACTGTACGCATACATTATATATAAATATATATATTATACATAAATCTATATATATATGTGTTAGTTGTGCTCATGTTAGATTCGTGTTGTTTAATCGAATGCCACGATGCTGGATTGTTGTTTCGGGCCGACGATATAGTTCTTCCATGTTTGATCATGTCTGTTGTATGCGGGGCTGTCCCTCTCCACTATCGAAACAGTCTCCTGTCGGCTTGCCTCATAGGGCGAGATGCAGGGGCTGCATTTAGCAGACTCCTGTTGACGACTTGTGCATGTTTCGTTGGTTCCCAGGTGAAGGCCTTTGGGGACAGTGGGGGTCAACTAACTACTGCCCCTGTGTAGTGCTGTCTAGAGTTGTTTAACGGATTTCATATTAATAAAATAGCTGAGGACATGAGCAGTAGCAAGACTGGTTTTTGTGTTGTTCATGTGTATATATCAGGGGTCAGCTCCTTATTTGTTTTCCATTGATACCCATTCTAACGGTTTTAGCCCGTACACAAATAACACTTTATGTGCAAAATTACAAAATAACGATTTGGATTATACCTCAATAGCACAAGTTGTTGCAAGTCATGTCACTGATCTGCTCTGGAGTTTTCATCAAATCCTTCAAGTTTTCACTTGAGAAAATCATCTTATGTTAGATGATCTTTTCTACTTATACAGGGATCCTTCACTACATGTCCGCATGCTGCCGACCAGCCACCAAAAATGTAATCCTCCGACTAGTACAACTGGTGTATCCCTCAAATAAGTTCATACCTATTTTTTCAGGGTACATGTACAAAACGAAAGGGGGTACCATCTTAAAATCACTTGTACTTTATTCATCTACCCGGTGCCTGGACCTAAATTAATTATCTGTCCTCTATCGTGGTTTGTGGGTGGGGCAATATTAGTGAGATCTCATATTCATACTCTAAGCTCATATTCATACTCTACAGCTCTAAGTTAGAGCAACTCTTTTAAGGGAACACAGGTGCCAAAATTTAAAATGTTTGATATTCAGTTATATTTGGTTTTCTTTGTATTTCAGTGCAACAAAATCTTTTCCAAATTCTATGCAATAATCTGCAGATGTATTTATCTAACTTTGAATAAATTGTTTTATTTGATCACAAGTCTTGCTACCAATGCAGAAATTATAAACTTAATATGGATCGTGAGAGAAAACCGTTGTAGATATCAACTCCAAATTCCAAGTACAAATACTTCAAGACATGCTCTTCAAACTGTCAAAAGTAAATGGCACATATCTCCATTATACCCCTATACATGCAAGCACCATATTGCATATATTTGGAAATCAAAAGTGAACATTCCTGCTGACTGTAGGTAAATGTAGCCTATCTTGAAAGTTATAGCACCATGTATTATTTTTGAGCATATACCAAAACACAAAATGGCCAATGCACCCATGTTTAGGAAAACAGTTTCCAACTGCAATAATATTTGTATTGATCCAACAATGATGATTTCAGTTAAGTTCTGTGCTATTAAAATTAATTATACAAAAAACAATCCCCTGCAACAGGTGTTCCCTTATCGGAAAAGGCAAACTATCAATTCATTCTTTATTTACTGTTGGGGCCTTTTGTTTTAAGTTGTAAATACAACTTGGAGATATTATCTATATGCATTCAAAATATTTTTGTATTCCAAAACAACACACGCAAAGAACATTGTTTTCCAAATCGACAATGAATATACTTTATTCTTCTGTATACTGTACATGTTACAAAACTGGCGAAATCACGTACGTGACTATATAAAGTACATCGTATATTTAATTGTCCATGTTTAAAGTTGCGCTACATCAGTAGTAATAGCACAGATTGCCATGGATAAATACTATTATTTACATCTTTTTAATTCTCCCACAAAACTCATCAGCTGAAATATTATCAACATTTCCAAATACATGTATACGTTCCAGAAAACTTCAAAACTGCAACATGCCTCAGATATTTATGATTTATTGTTTGATTTTTTTTGGGGGATATATTCCGCACGAGAAAAATGCCTACATCCAGTCACTAGGATTGCCCTCTTTATTCATTGGACCACCAGGTGGCAGTGCAATCAGCACCAAACTATCGGATACTTTAGCTGCTCAGTTCATAGTTTCTCACTCTCATCCAACATTGTCAGGTCTTTATGCACTGCCACCTGGTAGCTAAACTGAAGATTACAAATCTTCATTAATTTGTGAATGTCTAGTTGTGGAAGAAGGGTTGCAGTTTGAATACTTGTGTTTGTAACTTGAGCTTATTCAATATATATAGGTACATCATGACAATACATCATCAAAGTTCAGAAATCAGAGTTACTGCACTTGCATTGATCTTCTACAAATACTTGGAGAACAATCTGAGTGGCCAGTCAACTTTGTGACAAGCCAAATATGTCTTGGAAGTTGGAGCCATGCAGCTCTGCCATAGAAGACTACTTGCAAATATCACACCATTGCTTGTAAAAATTCGCATCAGCACCTGAATGTGGTTCATTTACAAACAGCAATATAGCACTATATAACAAATGTACATGTACATGAAGAACGAATCCTGAATGGGCGTTTCCCAAACTCCAGATATTCACACCATACATATAGCAGTTTTGTTATAATGCTCAGTTGCTGCCACAGAAAATATACTTGATTACAATTTGTCCTCGAATAAGAGCTAGCCTTGTTAAACGCATGGCATTTTAACATTGCTAAAACTTGTGAATAAAGTACATTGCAGCACGTCTCGACATTTAAAAATAAAGGCCCAGGAGACACATTCAACAAATTACACTTTGTACTTTAATATGGTGACAATTAAATAATCAGCAGTCAATTGCCACTTAAATGAGCGAAAAAACAAGACTACAAAGTGACGTGTTCACTTGATAGCACGGACACTGAGCAGGATGCCTACCTGTACCACCGCAACCAGACTCCAGATGACTTGATACACTTGTTTCACGTTTCCAGAGCAACTTATGTACATTTGAGATCAACTCAGGAACATGTTACACTAGCTGAGTTACCCAGCGTTGCCCGGGGAAGAAGGCAGTCGTATACATCCTCAAATCATTTGCACTGAAATCTAAAAAAGTAGTTGACATAATTATGAACACTGAAAATAGACCAAACCTCAAATGCCCAACATTTCGGTTCCAGACACCGGAAACCCATCCCAAATGTTTCCAGCCTACCCGCATTAATAAATTGTAACTGGTCATTGGCCTAGTTGTTTGGACAACCTTTTGCCAGAAATCACACGCGCTCATTCGTGTAACTGACATAATCAGCAACAGGCAGCTGGGTTATGCGACCAGGATTTTGTAATGTTAATAACACAAAAACTAATACATTTGTCTGCAGACACCCAGATACACATTTGTACAGGGAATAATTACCTGTACAATGATATAGAAAAACATTTAAATTCCGTGACTGTAACTCCACGGAATTGTTGCTGTGTGTTGTTTGCCAGAAGTAGCGCGCGCGCACGGGGCTGACGCAGCGAAATGCTTACGTGACCATTAACTATTCAAAATTTCTGCATACATCCAGCGAAGTATTTGTAGATGGCATAATTATCTTTACGATACAGAAAAACATTAAATTCCGCGGCTGGAATTCCATGTCCAGCCTTTTGAAATATTGAGCCCACCAAGTTCTCTACCCCCCCAAACGTATTTCAAAACCATCTCAATGGGCCTGGTAGATCACATGCAAAATTTCAGCCTGATACATGCAAAACTAACAGAGATGTGGGTGCACAAACAAACAGAGAATGAACTGTTTTATAATATTGACGACTGTACACTTGTTCACCAGATGACGCCACTAGATCTCATGCCCGCTTCAGTAATTACATACATAGATACCTAGGGCACTGTCATTTAATTATATTCTTATAGCACGACCTCTAAATAATAACAACCAAACACAAATTCGTCTTACAAAAAAATCGCAGATTTTCCACTTAATGTAATATTCCTGAATAAACATTATGGCAACCATTTTGACTTGCACTTTACAATTCTGGTTTTGTCACCAGCTTCTGTGGTTTCCACTCTTGTCCTTCACCAAGTAACTAATATAGATTATTAAAAAGGTAACATTGACCAACACACATGAACCACTAAAGGATGCACGTACGCATGCCTTCACAAACACTCGCACACCATCATGCAGACAAACATGCATGCACACACACACGCACGCACATTACAATGACCTTCGGTGAATCACTATACATGATACCTCGCATTTCGATATAATTTGCTTAATGAAATGAATCGTCGCAACTTGATAATACATTTTCCATCTATGTACACGTCATAAATTCTCCACTTGACTGTTGATGTGGTAACATGATGAGTAATTTAGATTAATCATAGCTCCCTACACTGCAGGAGCACATTATGAAAAAGATCCACGGCTGAGATGGTCTCTGTCTTATCTCATGCCACCAAAAATGTTTTTTACCTTTCAGAATAATACTTGTATTTCCAGTTATCCGACCGGCCCTGTTAAATACAGCCAGTCCTAGAAGTTCTCACAACATGACAAGGACAATACATAATTTATCTGATACCCTGTGTAAGTCCAAGTATAAAGAAAAACAGAAATCTTTCCTGCTCGACCCAATCTCAAACTGTCAAAATACTGAAAGAAGACCTCAAGAAATTATCAATGATAACTTCACAACAAAAAATACAAAGAACAAAACAACTGCCTACCTATGTTAAAATATTCCTCCCAGAAAAAAAATCTGTCCTACTAACTGTAAAATTTGAAAGCATGTAACCGAAAACATAGATATTATTCTGAAAGGGCCATAAATGGATACACAATTTCCAATTTTCTGTTACCCCTGTCTGGGTAACAAACTGGGGTAGTGAGTTTATAGATCAAGTGGAGACTATTAATATGTGTTCATTATAAATCTTTGAAATGTTACAGCCACACTGCAATTGTCTCGGCAGTGCAGTACACAGTGTTTGTTTCTAACACTAAATTTGTGTCTCGATCTAATACATTATCAAAATCATGATACTTATCACATATCCCTCTGTAAAGAGCACAACAGACACGTTTACAATTACTGAATATGTTTAACAAATGTCTTACATGGAATGCCAACACCATAATGAGAAGGGAACCATTAAGACACTCGGACTGTAAACTGAATACTACTGTGACTGGACGGACAGTGATGCTATAAACTTGTCCACACAGATGCAACAGTTCGCATTAATGCAAACTGCCACACCTCAAGTTGCAGTATTGGAATTCCCTGTACTTTACAGTTCATGAGCCTCGTAGATACATTTCCTAACATGCTCACATTTAATGTAGAATTTCCTCTCGGTGATTTGCTACACCAAGATATAAATCATGATAATTTCACCACTACAGTGTATTTGAAGACAAAATCCCACCTATCCAGATTGCGCAATGGAAAGGATTCTGTAACTTAGAGAAAAATTATCACATTTGAACACGTGTTTTCAACTACCGAAGTGGAAGTCTCTATTCTGTCTGAGAATGTTTTAAATTAAGAGTAGACACCAATGACTTCCTAGCTTAATACAGGTTTGTGAACGCCTTGCTCTCTGACATATCACTGACAATAATTATGGACTATCATGGAGACTACTAGATTGATTGAGATTTTTACACATTGACAAAGTGACACTTTCACACAAGGTGAGGAAAATGACAATTAGCTGTGCCAACAGAATGGGACAACTACAGAAGAAGTCAATATTTATCAGGTATGGGATGGAGGAATTATACCGATTTAAAAACCACCACCCCAAAATTCTGCGTACTGAAATACAACCCACACTGCATGCGCACTGAAATCTGCCTGCGCATTTTGTGTAATGGTAAAAAATATCAGCAAAATCTGTGCACTGAAAATCGACCCACGCCATATGTACAACACTGAAATCGGACCCACCCAAATCCTTGCACCTGAGGTCACCCGATTCGTCTCAATATTTGTGATTCACCACAGCAAAGTACTAAGTCGCAACAACATTGTGAAATAGTGTTTTGTACCTTTTTGGATTGCACACAATGATCTTTAAAATGATACCTCATTTGTTGAAATATCTTCAGTAATTTTTTGATTTATTGGAAAAATTGAAGCAAACTTTTAAAAAGCAACGTTGTGAGAAATAAAGTAATTTTAACTCGCATCTTCTACTGTTTTTCAACCTATGGGTTCCTAAAAGCACAATTTTATTACTTTTGGATTGCTTGTAGAGGAAAATAAAATGGACATTGAAAAATAAAATTACAAGGTATGCAATTGAAAGACAAAATCACATATGTAATGAAACATGTTAGAGAGCTACCTTTGGCTCGTGTCCACTACAGACACATACGACTGAACACCTGGTTCACTGGGGCGGGTCACATTTCACAACTTTGATGACTTCATACTTCAGCGCCTAAGTCAGTGACCCCTGCCTCAGCAATGGGTACATATTTGTCGCCGACTTGCACCAGGAGAATGGTTCGGTCGACGTGAGAGCGGCGGCCTGGCTCACGGTGACACGGCACCCACTGGTGCACCACGCGCCCGTCCATACGTCTCTCCGGGGTCCAGCCGTGCCAGTGACTCTTGCCGCCGTTCAGTCGCCACTCCTCATTTGGCCACTGCACATCGATGCGCCGACCCAGGTTGATATTATCGTATACCATGCTCGGGTCTGTGATCTGCAAGGGACAAGTTGTTTATATAAGTTGGCACTGTTTTTTTACCAATGTCAGTGGAATTAATTATTATGATAAGTCAGTACATTGGATTATGTACTGTAAGCATTAAATTAGCCACATGCTGGCCTTGTATGTACAGTGTACTAACATCATTAATTAATACAACTACCTTGATTGTGTCAATAGACAAACAAACAGTCAAGGAGAAGGAAAAATACAAACAAAAATGTCAAGATACTGTACATGGCATGTATTTAGATAACCATGATCTACACATTGTCATCAAAAATGCACATGTGTATGCACATACTCAAATTGACATAAGAATATAACTGTTCCTTTTGGTACACATTGCACTGTCAATAATAAAGTATTAAAAATTAGTAAAATGCATATTACACAATAATTCATACATCAGCAGCCATTGCACTTCGTTTGTTTTTGCCATTCTCACTAGCTTCTTCCCTTTCGCACTTAGCACACACATGACAACTCATACCATCCCAGTATTACTCAGAAAACATTCACTAAAAGGAGACAGTCTGTTCCTAGTTTTTGATTAATTAATTAACTAACTATATTGAAAGTATACTACTCGCCAAATAATTTGTTGTAATAACGGTCGCAATTTGAAAGTACGAACATGAGAGCATGTTAAAATAGTAAACAAAACATCCAGCTTAAAAACATTTTCCCTGCTACAGCCCAGGGAATGAGATTCACCCTCTCACCTGTACCCTGCGCATGGCAGGTTCCTTCTGCCCGACGTCACTGATCAACCCAGCGAGTCCAACGAACCCACTGCCACGTTTACTCGACCCGAGGGTGGCTAGGGGCAGCCCACTGCGGCGACTCGCGAAGGGCGTATGAGAGGTGGAGTCCGGGGGGTGGGGTAGCGGTGGGGCGTGTCCGGGGGTGGTGATGACCATCTGGAGGGCGGCAGGGGAGGTACTGCAGTGGTAGGCGTCCTCCCCCGCTAGAGAGCTGCCACTGGTACAACTCGCCCCGCACCGTGCTCGCATCCTGGCAGAGAGCAGCAAGCGCAAGTCAAACAATCGATGAAGTTGTAGGAACAGAAAAAATAAACTTTTCTTTACAACACCAACTCAATTTGAGTGAAGAGCTTCATCAGACTGGATGATTCAGAATTAGTAATATTTGTTACTTTTTCACAGTCAGTTTACTTTATATCTCGTGATGTTTTATGACTCATTCTGCGCAGAGATATCACTCCTAAAGCCACCCAGGCCGTGGCTGGGGAACACACATCAAAATGATACCTCTATGCAGAATGACTACTGTGTCGTCATCTAGCAGTAGCCGTGTAATGAAGATTGCCGAGAGCAGTCGAAACGTCACCAGAATAAGGTAAACTGACTGTTAAAAAAGTAAAAATATTACTAAACAACTCAACATCTTTTGGAAGCATTTAATCATGATGATGCAATTACTGCATAAAAACATATCCACCACTGTCTCTATCCAGGTACTCATTTATACATCACTTAACCTCTGTTCAGGGCACTAAACTTCACCCCAAATGTCCTTTTGTTTTGGTTGTGCAACAATAAGTAACCTTTAGTCGTGTGTTATCATCCCTCTGGGAGAAAGTGGTTGACATTTCTGTACGAGTAGTTTTTGCGAAATAAGTGTAGCATGGCTGAATGCTTCCCATAGAAGTTGAGATAATGTTCATTTGAACAGGTCTGTCAGGGAGTAAAGTGCTTTGAGCAGTCCTAAGGACTGGCCACCACGCTGTATAAGAGCAAACCTTTACTTTGTACTTTTAGCCCTATTCCGAACACTTCTATTCTTAGAAGTAGACATCGCTGATGCTAAACTAATAGTTATTGTTTCTAAGATCCATAAAGTGAAAAGAAAAGATATGTGAAAATGGAGGAATGATAAACACCTTAAACGAAAAGTAGTAGGGAGCAGACAACATGACACAGAGATAACGAATGAGGAGAGTTTGACAGATCATGTGATGTGGCCCTCGGCCCACAAGATCAAGACGGAAGTAAAAAACATACACTGGCAATTGCTACATAAACCAGTTTCCATGACAACTGACCTGGTCCAGAGATTACGCAGACCATGTGACACGCCGTGCAGACTGAACTCATGCCCCACGATCGCCCCGTACTGCTCATTTGTGCTCGAGTATGACGTCATCAATGGTGACACGTATATGGGGTAGCCGATCGGCTGGTCACATGACGAGTTGATCATGTTGCGTAGTGCCTGTTTTGCATTCTGAATGCTGCCTCGTTCTGGGTTGCGGTTGCGTAGGAATACAAGCTCCTGTTGTTGGCCTGCCCACAGACCTCTCACACACTCCCGGTTGACCTGCAACGACACAACATAGTCCAGCAAACTGACCCAGGACTTCACAATGCTTCAAGACAAGGTCATAAAAACCAGTTGTTGGATGATAAATTGTCACCGACAATCGGGATAATTAATTGCTTACGAAGAAGTTTACTAAGGATGTATACGAGAAAGGCTATGACACAATTCCAATGGATAAAAGTGATGCACATGTTGTCGTCAGATCTTGCCAGACCGGAAAGTTCAACGAATTAGCATTCAATGCTGGCCAGGCAACTGACTTTCACAAGCTACTAGATGTAACGACCAAAATCATTCTTAAACTGTTAACACACTACACATGTGGACATAACAGAACCAGATTTGTGATGGGCAACGAGCCAAGGAGGCAGCTATAACAAACTAGCCAAGGAGGCAGCTATAACAAACTAGCCAAGGAGGCAGCTATAACAAACTAGCCAAGTTCACCGGTTTAACTAAATTACAGAATAAGATTCCCAAATCTTATAACGATGTTTCATATTAGATCCATTTGACCAGACTTCCTTCCTATACATTGGCTGCCTTGACCACTAACTTCTAGACTGACCTTGTCTCACAAGACCCAGTGGTATATGCCCTACCTTGATGACTCTGAAGCTGAGGAACCTCTTGTTGAGCATGATGATCTTGTACTCGTCAGAACCTTCATCCAACACATGTCTGCAACAAACACCCCGTGTCTTCAACTTGAGCTTTCCTGGTAGCTGCACCAACTCTGTGGAATTCACTTTCCACCATCGTTAAATTAGCAGGAAATGTAGTTTCATTTCGCAGTTATCTAAAAACCTGTCTTTTTAATATTGCCTATGCTCCTTAGCTTCTTAGCAATTCCATCCATCTGTTGACGACTTTCATAATGTATACGATTATGAGACTACTTACTCCTTTGGTTTTGCTGCCCCACTGAGCTCAATTACAAGACTACTTACTCCTTTGGTTTTGCTGCCCCACTGAGCTCAATTACAAGACTGCTTACTCCTTTGGTTTTGCTGCCCCAGTGAGCTCAATTACAAGACTGCTTACTCCTTTGGTTTTGCTGCCCCACTGAGCTCAATTACGAGACTGCTTACTCCTTTGGTTTTGCTGCCCCAGTGAGCTCAATTACAAGACTGCTTACTCCTTTGGTTTTGCTGCCCCACTGAGCTCAATTACGAGACTGCTTACTCCTTTGGTTTGGCTGCCCCACTGAGCTCAATTACGAGACTACTTACTCCTTTGGTTTTGCTGCCCCAATGAGCTCAATTACAAGACTGCTTACTCCTTTGGTTTTGCTGCCCCACTGAGCTCAATTACGAGACTGCTTACTCCTTTGGTTTTGCTGCCCCACTGAGCTCAATTACAAGACTGCTTACTCCTTTGGTTTTGCTGCCCCACTGAGCTCAATTACGAGACTGCTTACTCCTTTGGTTTTGCTGCCCCACTGAGCTCAATTACGAGACTGCTTACTCCTTTGGTTTTGCTGCCCCACTGAGCTCAATTACGAGACTGCTTACTCCTTTGGTTTTGCTGCCCCAGTGAGCTCAATTACAAGACTGCTTACTCCTTTGGTTTTGCTGCCCCACTGAGCTCAATTACGAGACTGCTTACTCCTTTGGTTTTGCTGCCCCATGAGCTCAATTACAAGACTGCTTACTCCTTTGGTTTTGCTGCCCCACTGAGCTCAATTACGAGACTGCTTACTCCTTTGGTTTGGCTGCCCCACTGAGCTCAATTACGAGACTACTTACTCCTTTGGTTTTGCTGCCCCAATGAGCTCAATTACAAGACTGCTTACTCCTTTGGTTTTGCTGCCCCACTGAGCTCAATTACGAGACTGCTTACTCCTTTGGTTTTGCTGCCCCACTGAGCTCAATTACAAGACTGCTTACTCCTTTAGTTTTGCTGCCCCACTGAGCTCAATTACGAGACTGCTTAATCCTTTGGTTTTGCTGCCCCACTGAGCTCAATTACGAGACTGCTTAATCCTTTGGTTTTGCTGCCCCAGTGAGCTCAATTACGAGACTGCTTACTCCTTTGGTTTTGCTGCCCCACTGAGCTCAATTACGAGACTGCTTAATCCTTTGGTTTTGCTGCCCCACTGAGCTCAATTACAATACTGCTTACTCCTTTAGTTTTGCTGCCCCACTGAGCTCAATTACAAGACTGCTTACTCCTTTGGTTTTGCTGCCCCACTGAGCTCAATTACAAGACTGCTTACTCCTTTGGTTTTGCTGCCCCACTGAACTCAATTACGAGACTACTTACTCCTTTGGTTTTGCTGCCCCACTGAGCTCAATTACGAGACTGCTTACTCCTTTGGTTTGGCTGCCCCAATGAGCTCAATTACGAGACTGCTTAATCCTTTGGTTTTGCTGCCCCACTGAGCTCAATTACGAGACTGCTTAATCCTTTGGTTTTGCTGCCCCACTGAGCTCAATTACGAGACTACTTACTCCTTTGGTTTTGCTGCCCCACTGAGCTCAATTACGAGACTATTTACTCCTTTGGTTTTGCTGCCCCACTGAGCTCAATTACAAGACTACTTACTCCTTTGGTTTTGCTGCCCCACTGAGCTCAATTACAAGACTACTTACTCCTTTGGTTTTGCTGCCCCACTGAGCTCAATTACGAGACTATTTACTCCTTTGGTTTGGCTGCCCCACTGAGCTCAATTACGAGACTGCTTAATCCTTTGGTTTTGCTGCCCCACTGAGCTCAATTACGAGACTGCTTACTCCTTTGGTTTTGCTGCCCCAATGAGCTAAATTACGAGACTGCTTAATCCTTTGGTTTTGCTGCCCCACTGAGCTCATTTACGAGACTGCTTAATCCTTTGGTTTTGCTGCCCCACTGAGCTAAATGTTCGAGGATATTTTGTTAGTATTATTCGAGACTGTGGCTTCTGCAGCGAGCCAAACACCAACCACATGTGGAAGACGGATAAACTGATATAGACATACATCAAAAGATTTAGCATATTTAACATGATTGCCATCCAGAGCAAACACCCCAACGGCTAGTGGACAAGGAAGCCTTTGGCTTATCGAAAGCCCAACAATATTTGTATCTGTGTAAGCTGCCCTTCGGAGATAGATATGTGTAAATTTTTATTTTAAACATATTTGCACTGCTGGCATTAAATTTCCATTCATTTATAGTTGTCTGTGCTAATGAGGTTCATGACACAGAAAGAGTCATTTTATTGATGCCATTTATACCATAAAATTATGTTTAAAATAACACAATTTAAATAAACAAATAAGATCTCTCAAACTACTGGGTTTCTTTATAGACCATCAGTACACAACTGCTGGAATTCCCTTTGACAAGAAGTTTAAAATCAACTTATCTGAGAGAGACAGATACAATATTGATACCATACCAACTTACACCCATATGTGGAGATACAGACCAAGAACATAAATTATCATAATTACATTGGTGCCATCTGGAAATATTTGATCACTCAATTCTCTCTGATAAGAGAAAGATTCTCCAGAAAAGATACGAGAGCTAATAGTGAGACAGACCTGAGAGCTAGTAGTGAGAGACGGACCTGAGAGCTAGTAGTGAGAGACAGACCTGAGAGCTAGTAGTGAGAGACGGACCTGGGAGCTAGCATTGAGAGACGGACCTGAGAGCTAGTAGTGAGAGACAGACCTGAGAGCTAGCAGTGAGAGACGGACCTGAGAGCTAGTAGTGAGAGACGGACCTGGGAGCTAGCATTGAGAGACGGACCTGAGAGCTAGTAGTGAGAGACGGACCTGAGAGCTAGTAGTGAGAGACGGACCTGAGAGCTAGTAGTGAGAGACGGACCTGGGAGCTAGTAGTGAGAGACGGACCTGAGAGCTAGTAGTGAGAGACGGACCTGAGAGCTAGTAGTGAGAGATGGACCTGAGAGCTAGTAGTGAGAGACGGACCTGGGAGCTAGCATTGAGAGACAGACCTGAGAGCTAGTAGTGAGAGACGGACCTGAGAGCTAGTAGTGAGAGACGGACCTGAGAGCTAGTAGTGAGAGACAGAGACTAGCTGAGTAGTGAGAGAAAGACCTGAGAGCTAGTAGTGAGAGACAGACCTGAGAGCTAGTAGTGAGACTGAGAACTGAGTAGTAGAGACAGACTAGTAGTAGTGAGATGAGAGCTAGTAGTGAGAGACAGACCTGAGAGCTAGTAGCGTGACTAGTAGTGAGACTGAGAGTCAGAGAGAACAGACGAGAACTAGTAGTGAGACAGACCTTATAGCTAGTAGTGAGACACAGACCTGACAGCTAATAGTGACAGACAAACCTGAGAGGTAGTAGTGAGACAGACCTGAGAGCTAGCAGTGAGAGACAGACATGAGAGCTAGCAGTGAGAGACAGACCAGAGAGCTAGTAGTGAAAGACTGAGAGAGTGAGAGACAGACCTGAGAGATGAGAGCAGTGAGAGACAGACCTAAGGAGAACTGAGTAGTAGTAAAGACCGACCTGAGAGGTGGTAGTGAGAGACAGACCACTGAGGAGCTAGCTAGTGAGAGACGGAGCCTGAGAGCTAGCAGTGAGAGACAGACCTGAGAGCTAGCAGTGAGAGACAGACCTGAGAGCTAGTAGTGAGAGACAGACCTGAGAGCTAGTAGTGAGAGACAGACCTGAGAGCTAGTAGTGAGAGACAGACCTGAGAGCTAGTAGTGAGAGACGGACCTGGGAGCTAGCATTGAGAGACAGACCTGAGAGCTAGTAGTGAGAGACGGACCTGAGAGCTAGTAGTGAGAGACGGACCTGAGAGCTAGTAGTGAGAGACAGAACTGGGAGCTAGTAGTGAGAGAAAGACCTGAGAGCTAGTAGTGAGAGACAGACCTGAGAGCTAGTAGTGAGACCGACCTGAGAACTAGTAGTGAGACAGACCAAGGGCTAGTAGTGAGATAGACCTGAGAGCTAGTAGCGTGACAGATCTGAGAGTCAGAAATGAGACACAGACCTGAGAACTAGTAGTGAGACAGACCTTATAGCTAGTAGTGAGACACAGACCTGACAGCTAATAGTGACAGACAAACCTGAGAGGTAGTAGTGAGACAGACCTGAGAGCTAGCAGTGAGAGACAGACATGAGAGCTAGCAGTGAGAGACAGACCTGAGAGCTAGCTGAGAGCTAGCAGTGAAGACAGACCTGAGAGCCTGAGAGGTGGTAGTGAGAGACAGACCTGAGAGCTAGCAGTGAGTGGGAGCTAGCATTGAGAGACAGACCTGAGAGCTAGTAGTGAGAGACGGACCTGAGAGCTAGTAGTGAGAGACAGACCTGAGAGCTAGCAGTGAGTGAGAGCTAGTCCGACCTGAGAGGTGGTAGTGAGAGACAGACCTGAGAGCTAGCAGTGAGAGACAGACCTGGGAGCTAGCATTGAGAGACAGACCTGAGAGCTAGTAGTGAGAGACGGACCTGAGAGCTAGTAGTGAGAGACTGAGAGCATAGTGAGAGACAGACCTGAGAGCTAGCAGTGAGAGACTGAGAGCTAGTAGTGAAAGACCGACCTGAGACAGACTGAGAGCTAGTAGTGAGAGACAGACCTGAGAGCTAGTAGTGAGAGACTGAGAGCTAGTAGTGAGAGACGGACCTGAGAGCTAGCAGTGAGAGCTAGCAGTGAGAGACAGGAGAGCTAGCTGAGAGCAGACCTGAGAGCTAGTGAGAGACGGACCTGAGCTAGCATTGAGTGAGAGCTGTAGTGAGAGACGGACCTGAGAGCTAGTAGTGAGAGACTGAGAGCTAGTAGTGAGAGACAGACCTGAGAGCTAGCAGTGAGAGACAGACCTGAGAGCTAGTAGTGAGAGACAGACAGACCTGAGAGCTGAGAGACGGACCTGGGAGCTAGCATTGAGAGACAGACCTGAGAGCTAGCAGTGAGAGACGGACCTGAGAGCTAGTAGTGAGAGACGGACCTGAGAGCTAGTAGTGAGAGACAGAACTGGGAGCTAGTAGTGAGAGAAAGACCTGAGAGCTAGTAGTGAGAGACAGACCTGAGAGCTAGTAGTGAGACCGACCTGAGAACTAGTAGTGAGACAGACCAAGGGCTAGTAGTGAGATAGACCTGAGAGCTAGTAGCGTGACAGATCTGAGAGTCAGAAATGAGACACAGACCTGAGAACTAGTAGTGAGACAGACCTTATAGCTAGTAGTGAGACACAGACCTGACAGCTAATAGTGACAGACAAACCTGAGAGGTAGTAGTGAGACAGACCTGAGAGCTAGCAGTGAGAGACAGACCTGAGAGCTAGCAGTGAGAGACAGACCTGAGAGCTAGCAGTGAAAGACAGACCTGAGAGCTAGTAGTGAAAGACAGACCTGAGAGCTAGCAGTGAAAGACAGACCTGAGAGCTAGTAGTGAAAGACCGACCTGAGAGGTAGTAGTGAGAGACAGACCTGAGAGCTAGCAGTGAGAGACAGACCTGAGAGCTAGCAGTGAGAGACAGACCAGAGAGCTAGTAGTGAAAGACCGACCTGAGAGGTGGTAGTGAGAGACAGACCAGAGAGCTAGTAGTGAGAGACAGACCTGAGAGCTAGCAGTGAGAGACAGACCTGAGAGCTAGCAGTGAGAGACAGACCTGAGAGCTAGTAGTGAAAGACCGACCTGAGAGGTGGTAGTGAGAGACAGACCAGAGAGCTAGTAGTGAGAGACAGACCTGGGAGCTAGTAGTGAGACAGACCTGAGAGCTAGTAGTGAGAGACAGACCTGAGAGCTAGCAGTGAGAGACAGACCTGAGAGCTAGCAGTGAGAGACAGACCTGAGAGCTAGTAGTGAGACAGACCTGAGAGGTGGTAGTGAGAGACAGACCAGAGAGCTAGTAGTGAGAGACAGACCTGGGAGCTAGTAGTGAGACAGACCTGAGAACTAGTAGTGAGACAAACATAAGAGCTAATAGTGAGACAGACCTGAGAACTAGTAGAGAGACAGACCTGAGAGCTAGTAGTGAGAGACAGACCTGAGAGCTAGTAGCGAGGGGACGTTGGAGAGGACGGCATTCCTCCAGGCTGGGTCTGCCTCATGAGAGATGACCATGTTCTGTTCATGCTGCGTGATGGCCTGGTACAGAGCCTGGTGGTCGTCATACTCATCCGGCGCAGCGAAGTGGTCCTACAGCACACAAGTGGTCACACAGACTCCTCTCTATGTCATCTACACAGGGCTTGGGCAAATATGTGTTTGTATTTAATGTAGTCAAATCTATTTTTACAGTCACCTTTGTAATACAGCCACCTCACAATTATGGACAGTCCCAAATGATTTATGTAGTGGTAAAGTATAGGAAATAAGTCCCACTAATATAGTCACATTGATATTGATGTGACTGGCTCAGCCCCGAGGGTGGCCTTAATACAGTCACATTGGTATTGAGGTGACTGGCTCAGCCCCGAGGTGGCCTTAATACAGTCACACTGATATTGATGTGACTGGCTTAGCCCCGAGGGTGGCCTTAATACAGTCACACTGATATTGAGGTGACCCGGCTCAGCCCTGAGGGTGGCCATAATACAGTCACACTGATATTGATGTGACTGGCTTAGCCCTGAGGGTGGCCTTAATACAGTCACACTGATATTGATGTGACTGGCTCAGCCCCAAGGGTGCCCTTAATACAGTCACACTGATATTGAGGTGACTGGCTTAGCCCCGAGGGTGGCCTTAATACAGTCACACTGATATTGATGTGACTGGCTCAGCCTCCAGAGTGGCCTTAATACAGTCACACTGATATTGATGTGACAGGCTTAGCCCCGAGGGTGGCCTTAATACAGTCACACTGATATTGATGTGACTGGCTCAGCCTCCAGAGTGGCCTTAACCCATTAGACCTCAAATCGGCCAAACCCGCCCGAGTTCCGACTCCTCAAGTCGGCCAAACCCGCCCGAAAAGATTAGCTTCATAGTTTCATCTATTCCAGAGGCGCACTCTGGAGGATACTTTTGAAACACATTCAAAATGTCTCATTAACATATTGGCAATGAATTGTGGGTATTTCTGGTGTATGTTGCTATTTGACTTATCAAAGTTTTATGCGTTTTTCCAAGCTGCTCCAGTTTTTGAGAGAACAAAATGGCGTCTGTTGGTCCTAGTCGTTTGTCTGCAGAAGTTGTGTGTCTGTGATGACAGTGATATCGAAGAAAGTGATTCAGACATCGATGTTCATGTAATTATATGCGACTTTGTTCGATACTTCGACTGGACGATTGTTGTTGTTGTCAGGGAAGCTGGTCGTTCACGCCCATTTTGTAAACACTACGAAACCAGTCCCGCATTCTGTATTTCTTATTTTTGCACGAAGTCAATACGCTATTTATATTTCGATTTGTATTATTTCATGATTGCTAAGTGTTGTAACTTGCGGGACTGTCCTGTTGTTCACTTGTTGTTTTGACCGAGGCTGCCCGGGGTGGTAGTGCTGACACTTGACAGCTACATGTGCCTGTGACCAGACACTCCCATTCCACATTAATGAAGTATATATTATTCTAGCCATCAGAATTTAACAATGCAGGTATCATTGTGTAGGCATTTATCTGCTCTTTATAATAAAATAAAGTTGTAGCAGTACAATATTGATCATAAAAAAGTTACACAGCAGTCAATCATTATGTTCGGTGTAGAAATTATTGTCCGACAGGGTTTTGTTTTACCACATATTGTTTGGGCAAAATACTTATGATACAATAACATATGTTGTACCAAAATAGTGTTTTAATTACATTTTAGGATCATATAAATTACAGCACTGCAACATGGTGTGCATTTAAGGTAGACTCCATACAGTGACGTACCTCATATTTAATTTCAGCTTTGCAAATTTGTCAAGTATGCTTCCATTGTATTCCAGTATGTGCAACGTATATTTTAGATATAATAACAATTTTTATACCAAAATGTAAGTAATTAAATTATCTTTCAAACAAACACAACTTGTAGCAGTAAGAAATGAAGCATAACAAAGTTTTGACTCATAATATGACATGTTGTAGTGAAATACCTAAATACTGGCACGCCTACTGAGATATGGACAACTATTGTTATTCTTACAAAAGCATATTTACACCCAATGTGAAGAGCATTCTAAGTTCTTTAAAATAGTTACAACTTGCAATAATGGAAATTCAATAATAAAAGAGCTATGCCACAAAAACGGACACTCCCAAACATTTTCAGAATGTGACCTAATTCTCTGAGGAACCAGGGGCATTACACCGAAACACTCTAAGGTCTAAAGGGTTAATACAGTCACACTGATATTGAGGTGACTGGCTCAGCCTCCAGAGTGGCCTTAATACAGTCACACTGATATTGATGTGACAGGCTTAGCCCCGAGGGTGGCCTTAATACAGTCACACTGATATTGATGTGACTGGCTCAGCCCCAAGGGTGGCCTTAATACAGTCACACTGATATTGATGTGACTGGCTTAGCCCCGAGGGTGGCCTTAATACAGTCACACTGATATTGAGGTGACTGGCTCAGCCCCGAGGGTGGCCTTAATACTGTCACACTGATATTGAGGTGACTGGCTCAGCCCCGAGGGTGGCCTTAATACAGTCACACTGATACTGAGGTGACTGGCTCGGCCCCGAGGGTGGCCATAATACAGTCACATTGATATTGAGGTGACTGGCTCAGCCCCGAGGGTGGCCTTAATACAGTCACATTGATATTGAGGTGACTGGCTCAGCCCCGAGGGTGGCCTTAATACAGTCATGCTGATATTGCGGTGACTGGCTCAGCCCCGAGGGTGGCCGTAATACAGTCATACTGATATTGAGGTGACTGGCTCAACCCCGAGGGTGGCCTTAATACAGTCACAATGATATTGAGGTGACTGGCTCAGCCCCAAGGGTGGCCTTAATACAGTCACATTGATATTGAGGTGACTGGCTCAGCCCCGAGGGTGGCCTTAATACAGTCACGCTGATATTGCGGTGACTGGCTCAGCCCCGAGGGTGGCCGTAATACAGTCACACTGATATTGCGGTGACTGGCTCAGCCCCGAGGGTGGCCGTAATACAGTCACACTGATATTGAGGTGACTGGCTCAGCCCCGAGGGTGGCCTTAATACAGTCACATTGATATTGAGGTGACTGGCTCAACCCCGAGGGTGGCCTTAATACAGTCACACTGATATTGAGGTGACTGGCTCAGCCCCGAGGGTGGCCGTAATACAGTCACACTGATATTGAGGTGACTGGCTCAACCCTGAAGGTGGTCGTAATACAGTCACATTGATATTGAGGTGACTGGCTCAGCCCCGAGGGTGGTCGTAATAATAAGGTTCCACTGTATCTGACTTTTCTCGAAGGCCATATTTCTATGACGTTCATATTTGGAGCATTTGGTCAAATACACCACATATAGCAACTTACATTTTGTCTATTTAACCTACTCGAACATCATCACATTATGACATTTTAGGACCTTAAATATTGGTAAATGCCCACCTAAGTTTACCACCTCATCTACATTTAATGCAATAATTTGTACACATTCATAACACCTTGTATGATACAAGTCATAGTATATTTGAATTAAACGAGGTGTACTTGAAATTATAATAGGGCACATTTGTATAAAAACGTTTACTGCAACAGATTTGTATATGACAAAACATATTTGACCCCAAGAGTGGGCCAGGGGCTGGGAAAGACCTATAGGCATCAACCCTCGCAGTTTTGTTCATGCCCACAACAATTCAACATTTACAAGACACATTTATCCAGGGTACAAGTACAACACAAGATCTACTCCAAGAAATGAAATTTGCAAAACATCCACAGTCTACACATAGAGCCTAGTCTTGATGAGGTCCCTACCTGGTGCAGTTTTAGAGACATCCTCACCCCCGGGGCTACCACCCTCCGCAACAGCTCCATGTCATTGAAGACCCACTCGTCTCTCTCTGACGTGATGCGGAAGTCCCCCTTGAAGAGGGCGTGGAGGCCATACAGGAAGAAGTCAACGCTGCACAGAGAACACACACAGTTGAGGCTCATTGTCAGTGTCTGAATGCAATGAATCAACACTGCACAGAGAACACACACAGTTGAGGCTCATTGTCAGTGTCTGAATGCAATGAATCAACACTGCACAGAGAACACACGCAGTTGAGGCTCATTGTCAGTGTCTGAATGCAATGAATCAACGCTGCACAGAGAACACACACAGTTGAGGCTCATTGTCAGTGTCTGAATGCAATGAATCAACACTGCACAGAGAACACACAGTTGAGGCTCATTGTCAGTGTCTGAATGCAATGAATCAACACTGCACAGAGAACACACGCAGCTGAGGCTCATTGTCAGTGTCTGAATGCAATGAATCAACGCTGCACAGAGAACACACACAGTTGAGGCTCATTGTCAGTGTCTGAATGCAATGAATCAACACTGCACAGAGAACACACACAGTTGAGGCTCATTGTCAGTGTCTGAATACAATGAATCAACGCTGCACAGAGAACACACACAGTTGAGGCTCATTGTCAGTGTCTGAATGCAATGAATCAACGATGCACAGAGAACACACACAGTTGAGGCTCATTGTCAGTGTCTGAATGCAATGAATCAACACTGCACAGAGAACACACACAGTTGAGGCTCATTGTCAATGTCTGAATGCAATGAATCAACGCTGCACAGAGAACACACACAGTTGAGGCTCATTGTCAGTGTCTGAATGCAATGAATCAACGCTGCACAGAGAACACACACAGTTGAGGCTCATTGTCAGTGTCTGAATGCAATGAATCAACGCTGCACAGAGAACACACACAGTTGAGGCTCATTGTCAGTGTCTGAATGCAATGAATCAACTATGCACAGAGAACACACACAGTTGAGGCTCATTGTCAGTGTCTGAATGCAATGAATCAACGCTGCACAGAGAACACACGCAGCTGAGGCTCATTGTCAGTGTCTGAATGCAATGAATCAACGCTGCACAGAGAACACACGCAGCTGAGGCTCATTGTCAGTGTCTGAATGCAATGAATCAACGCTGCACAGAGAACACACGCAGTTGAGGCTCATTGTCAGTGTCTGAATGCAATGAATCAACGCTGCACAGAGAACACACGCAGTTGAGGCTCATTGTCAGTGTCTGAATGCAATGAATCAACACTGCACAGAGAAAACACGCAGTTGAGGCTCATTGTCAGTGTCTGAATGCAATGAATCAACGCTGCATAGAGAACACACGCAGTTGAGGCTCATTGTCAGTGTCTGAATGCAATGAATCAACGCTGCACAGAGAACACACGCAGTTGAGGCTCATTGTCAGTGTCTGAATGCAATGAAACTACACAGATATAGTAATAATAAAATTGACTTCTTTAGTGCCAATATCCTTGAAAAGTCTGAGCTCAGTGGTAGAACAAAACCAAAGGGTTAAGCATTCTCATGTACAAAGCAAAAGTCGTCAACAGATGGTTGGAACTACTAAGGAGCTAAGAAAGATATGCAGTATTAAAAAGATAGGTTTATAGATGACGGCAAAATTAAATTATATTTCCTGCTGACTTAACGCTGACAGGGAGCGAGTCTCACAAAGTTGGTGCGGCAACCGAGAAGGCTCGATTCCAGTGTCTGTCTAAATTATGGGAACGAAAGTAGATTAAAACTAAACTAAACTGAAGGCAGGTACAATTGTTCATCTCCTCTTCTTTCCCTGTTTGTCCGGCGTGAGGCTGGCTACAATACTGGTCCTTGATTTCTGTTTTCTTTTTTCCTCCCCAATATTCCTGCCCTGCTGTCTCCAATCCTCTCTATCTTCCGCTTTCATTCTCCACTCTTCTCCCAATCCGTCCAAATATCTCTTTACACAATCCTCCCATCGCAGTCTATGTCATCCTCATCTCCTTTTCCCTTCCACTCTCTAGATATGCTCAGAATAACTCAGTAACATAATTGCCAGATTAAAATCTGCCCATACATTTAAAAGCTGGCAGTGAAGACTACAGTAAACAGGTGAATAGTTCTATAAGTTACCAATAGAAGGTTGACTCATTTATCATTCTATTTATTAATTAAATTTATTCATCATTCAAATTTGGATAACAAGAACCTGTCATTGAAAATATGTTGTTTTGTTGGCCTCTCTTGGGTAACAAACAATGTTTTAGCTTACCCTATTGAATAGAGTGAATACTTTTGGAATATTGCTTGGCTGAATAAAGTACTGAAGTGACTTACCATACTACATAAGGACAGACACTTAGAATAAGATTGCAGGATTTTTGAGATCAATATTTGGCAAACTGTCTGTTTTTGTGACGTAACATCTGTTATCTGCACCACCGGCCCAGATTACTTTACAACAGCAAACAAAAATGTCTTACAAATGTATCACAAACTCACGATCTATGGCTAAAATAAATGCAATTTAGGTACAATGACACTTCTTATATCACTAGTAACGTATGTTAATTAACTAACACTGCAACATTGAGGTAAGGTCACTGGACAGCTGTATATATCCTCCAGTCCGACTACATTTCTACCCATCATGAAGAGGGCATAGCAACAGAACCTGTTATTGTTGCACATACACGAAAGGTTTGTTTATTGGGTGACTAATATTATGCCCCTTCCCCCACTCACCTGGCTGAGGATGTGTTGTGGGAAGCCGTTCCCAAGGCTCTTCTTCCCAGAAGGCTCAGACCAAAACACAACGACACCAACATCGAGTCTTTGCTTGCGTCCACACTCTGAAACAACCAAGTGACGAATGCTACCACTAGATTCACCTTTCTCTTTCATTCACCACAAGATTATACACAGCCACAAAAATGATGGATTTTTATTTGATTAACATTACAACACTTCCATAATTTGCTGATTGTGTTTTGTCATTGGTTGTTTTTTAACACATAACTAAAACGGAGTTCTCATTGGTTCATTCGCACAACAAAAACTGTATTTAAGAGTATAGGCCTGCCATAATTCAGCACAGCCTTCAATGAGACCAAATTTTAATCCTAAATATTAAAAAACACGGTAAATAACATCTAGGGCCATATATTCTGCAACAATATTATATTTTGATGTGACACGTAAACATAAATATGATCTTTTCTGACTTTTCTCCTGATTTGTATATGGTACTGCACAAGGTGTGGACCCCTTTTAGTCACAAATGGGTGCACTTACATGTGCAATACAGTAATTGGTTAAGAACCAGATTATAAGTATCACCAAACTGCTCCCTGTAAAGTATCTTTTCTAAAAAAAGGCCAAAGTGTGATAAGGAGGACTTCCAATCCCTTGGTGCTTCATTTTGTGTGCCACCAAGTTGGTATGTTTACAAGTGAAAACTAAATTACTTCGTTGAAAACCTAGTTAAAATAATTACACATTTTCAAGCACTTTATCTAAAACAATTCAAATGAGTGGAAAGGGGAAACTTTCTTACACCCACCCCCTTGGTGCTTCACTTCATTGAACAAAAAAATCAGTTTATTATTTACAACTTAAATATATATATATATATATATATTTATGTATGTATGTGCACTGGTTAGAACTTGGAAACCTTCCAAAAGAGAAACAATGTTTCAGAGTGGTTTAAAACAATGTGTCAATGTTGTTTAATTTCAGCAGAAAGAAACCTTCAGACAATAACATAAATGGAGGAGTTGCTAGCACCCCGTCCACGCACAAATGTTGTTTGCCCATTCATCTGGTGCCACTAGTGTCACAAATAACATCTTGGATTAACATTCACAAAGCAACAATGCATAAATTACATGGTGGGAGAACAACTGTGTGGGAAGACAAACAAGCACCTCCAACACAAATGGTTCAACAAAAGAAAGGATGAAATATTTAAATTGTAGATCCAGTAGCATTTATATGCTACCACAGGAGAAATTTTAAGTGGCAACAAAGAGTCGAAGGTATCAGACGATACCCCTGCAAAAAGACATGGAACATATCTGCTTCTTCACAACAGGAAGATGGCGTAGAAAATCATCCAGCTGTTTTGAATATTCAGCAGTGAAATTTGATTAGAAATATTCATTGAAACTAGTTATGCAACAATATTGTCACAAGCAATTCTATCATATATGTTGTGAATTCTAATACACCAAAAAACAAAATATTTTTATGTGAGCTCCTCTTTTGACTAACAAACCCAAAAGTGCAAATACTTGATTTTGGTTCGTCCGAAAAGTATGCAGCAAGTGCAGAGATGCTGACGGCAGACATATTCAGTGAGCAATGCTAGCGGGGTTCTTTTCAATGAATAAATCCCCTCTACAAAACATGCTTATTTTTTGTGTAAACTAACATTGATACGCACAGATTATGGTAGTGTTCCTCGGGGAGTTATGAATGGTTTTCTCAATGAAATAATATCTAATTTGTATTGTATGCATTGTTGAATTCCACTTACAGCTTTTGGAAATCATTTGAAAATGTGACCTCTCCATGCTCGATTGATAAATTTGCACTTGGAAACACAAGTAAAAACTATTGTTTGTACACTTTGTGCACTTAATATTAGTTAACCCCACATTTTCATCACTGAAATCAGAGACCTCCCCTGATTCTATAACACCATGTCCCTGGTAAATAATGACTGCTCCCAAAATTATCAGCCTGAAATAGATTTTGTCCCATTTTTCAATATAATTAAATCCTTCGATAGTGATGATTTCGTACATGAACTGAATATTGTTGACAGGTTCTCTTTCCGCATTTTGCGGTGAAAATAGTGTGATGTACAACAAAGGTACAACAAAAACCAAGTTGCACCGCGATCGACATTGTCACTGCGATGAAATAGCTTGCAATAAAACATTATTTTTGTCATTCCAGAATACATAAAATACCTAATTTGTTTCCTCCATCTATGCTTCTCACTTTTATCTTTTTGGGAATCAATGAGAACTACAAGTGTGACTTTCAGAATAATGATTGCAGTTTGGAACTAAACATAACATCATGGTAGCAGATACGATGGGAGACATTTGTTGGAACCAGCTGGGCTGGTTGTCATGCAGCGTGACGTCACACTAAATTCAAGAAACTTGGCAGCTATGTAAGTTAGTATTAACATTGTGAAATGTAAGGATAACTGTTAATAGAGTAGTCATAGCAACCATATTTTGTGGTGATGGACATTACCTGGATAGATACAGCCATCTTTGTTTTGATTTCTGACAACAATAATAAAATATAAAAACATTTTATTAATCTTTTCATTTCTTTCACAGACATTTACTAGGAACACTATTATCACCTCTGCAGAGCTGACCAGGTCATTCTGTTCAGACTCCGAACAGGACTCAACAGAATGAAAGCACATTTATATAACAAAATGAAGATCGACCAGTCTGACACGTGCTCCTGTGAAAACACCTCGATGACCAGCGAGCACCTACTCCATCACTGCCCAGATTGTCCCAGATGGATAGCACGTCTAGAGGACACCCCCCAAACGAGAAGCTATATGTAATGCGATCTGGGGAAATCAGGCTTAAGTCGCTGGAACAAATCCAGATTAACAGGCCAAAACAGTAACAAAATGTTTTGATAAATTTTGTACTATAACCGATTTCAGTATTGCACACGCCTTATCTTTGTATACAGAACCATTCGTATTTCTACACATCGGAGAAACATAAAACATTCAACTTTTAATATATTGCTATCAAACTGTTGTTTTATAATTTTTGGCTTATTATCTGTGTGTCCAGTAGATCAGTTCTCCCCTTCTCAGTTTCTGAAATTTGATCAAAATTTCCTCAAACCCCACAAATTTGACTGCGCAAGATATAGGTCATCCTGTAGAGGTAAAGGATGGCCACCTCTGTGCCAGAGCTCCTCATCACTACCAGACAGGAAACCAGAGCTCCTCATCACTGACAGACAGGAATGGTGGAACATCACAGCTGCAGCATCACTTGTGTCCCCCTGACGACCAAGTCGGTCAAGGGACTAAGTAGAGCATGTGCACGTACAAAAAAATGTCTTATGATCTCGAGGGACCGAGGAGGACGGCACCATTCGTGAAGGCAACAGGTGTTCCCACTTAGAAAGTGATCGACGAAGAAGACTATCAACACGGATGACGTCACTTACTTTTTCTCGTCTCGAGGCACAGAACTGGATCCAGTCGAGGTAGACGTTGCAGAAGCTGGTGCGAGAGATGCCTGAGGCTCGGTGATCGTAGTCCTCGTCTATGTGGATGTTGAAGGTCGGGTCGACCTCCACGTAGTTGCTCTCTCCGAGTGGCTGCAGTCCGTCCTTGATGCTGCTGTTGGTTAGCCACTGGTCAAGTTTCGGTGACCGCACAGTGTAGTAGGCAATACTCTGAAGGTCAACGCATACATTTTGTTTTTAATAATTTTTTATTGTTGCGTTTTAATTGGTCAGTCTTCAGTATTAATTTGATTCCTTAGTATAGTGGAACTTCTCTTTTAAGGGCACCCTTGGGCCACAGCAAGTGACTTGAATAGAAAGGTGACCTCATTAGTGGAATTAATTTCCTTTACTTTACTATATATTGACATCATTTGGGACTCTCCTAGGGTGACCTTAATTGCGAGGTGGCTGTATTACTGAGGTGACTGTAAAATGAGGTTTGGCTGTACTATATTAGTCAGTCTTAGTATTTTAGTCAGATGTAGACACTCTTGAACAGAGTCTTAATTTTGATATAAGTGTGTAAAAAGTGTTATTATTATTACAATGAACTCCATGCATTTTTTCCTACAGTTGGGGGGTTTACACCGTCAAAACAAAATCATATCCATACACTTTGCACATTTCATTTTCATTCAGCTTGACAATGACTGGTTTATATCGGCTGAATTTTCATATAATTTAATTTGAATGCCAAAATAAACAAGTTTTGAAAAAAATGTTTTCATGGTGTAACTATTATTGTTTTCATGGTGTAACTATTATTGTTTTCATGGTGTAACTATTACTGTTTTCATGGTGTAACTATTATTGTTTTCAATCCAAGCATTTTGGGTTATTCCACACCAACTATTCAGAATATATATTTATACATTTCAGTGTCAGCACATTTATACACACCAACCCAATAACAACAGATAACTGCAACAAAAACTGATCTTCAACATAACACAACATGCTAACATAATGTGGTTTTACTTAATGATGATGCTAAAATTAGATTTATTTCCTGCTGACTTAACACCAACAGCCTACAGGGAATGAGTTCACACAATTGGTGTGGCAACCAAGAAAGCTCAAGTTGCAATGTTTTGTCTTAAACCCAGGAACAGAGAGTAGATTAGAACAACATGGCTGATGTCTGTTATCTTGCAGGAGAATGTAAATATGCTGGTTGCAGGTGATATAACTGATGAAACCAGTACATCATGTTTTGCTTATGTCACTATCAAATGTGTGTCCTTTTTCATTCTCAATCTGAATGAAATATACTCTAAAAACAGTGTCCTGATATTCAACTAATTTTTAACCCGCTCCGTCACCCTTTTCAAGGCCACTTTTGGTCGCACTCTTCTGTACATTTCTGCACAGTTTGTTGCGACACCTAGCGGTCGTGATGACATCACCACAGGTACCACCGCTAGGAATTAGCATGATGCGCATCTATGCAGGTTGGTGTAACAGACCTTACCTAAAATTGCAATCGCGTAATTTATTACTTGTTTAGACCATCGTAAAAATAATAATCTTACCTACAAACGTGTTGTTGGATGCACACAGGAACTATGTTTACTTTTTGAGTTACAGTCGTTTAAACATTGCAATGAGATTTCATACTTTTTTATATCTCAGTAAAGATAATCATCGTATCTACAAAAGTGCTGGTGTATGCACCCAGTACATATTTTTAGTTTTTGTGTTACTCCCGTTTGAACATCGCGAATGCTTAATCTTGCAATGTATACGCGGATAAATAAGTTGAGCATCTGCGATGTTCAAACGGCAATAACTCAAAAAGTTAACACAATTCCTGCGTACATCCAGTGACAAACTTGTGGATAAGATTGTTCTCTTTACGGTGATATAAAAAAATATTAACTTCCGTGACTGCAATTTCATGTACAGTCTGAAACAACAGACCATGCGACAACTGAAAACCACATCATAGACTGGGAGGGAGTGAAAATTGTAGACAAGGAACCCAACAGAAGAATCCGGCATATCAAGGAAGCCATCTGGATCAGGAAAACCAGAACACCCATCAACAGAGAAGAGGGCAATTATAAACTGCCTCACGTGTACGATGACGTCATTCCGTGTCATCAGTACTGATGAAGTCGACGTGATACGTTGACGAAAGCCTCTACCAGGTAAATTAAATACATCTTGGATATGAAAAATGAAAGTTTCTGAAGTGATCTTGCATATTCAAAACTGTCAACAGCAGGACACGACACTGGGACACTTTTGTCAGTGTGTCACGGAATAATGTCCTCTGTCATACGACAGTGGCATTTAAAAACACTCCTTAAATCGATCAACAGATTCTGTTTAATAATGTATTTTTCTTAAGAGTTCGTTGTCTTAGTGAAAGTCCCCAGGTCTTGAAAATAATGCATCGAGCACCGACTGACCTTGACGTAGCAGGTGAGGAGGACCTTGCGTAGGTCAAAGACCTGCAGCATGGAGGCTGCACTGTTGTCAGAGATGCTGTAGCCCTCCAGCACGTACTTGGACACGACCACCTGCCAGGCCAGCCAACGCTCACCAAACGCAGCGTTGAGAGACAACAGATGAGGCAGGTGACCGGGCTCACAGCAGCAGAAACCTACAGGCACACAACACACACGGTCTCAGTCTGCATTCCTTCTCAGTACCTACTTAGGTCTTCATGCCTCACACATGTAAGCTTTGGTTTAGATTAATGATGCCAAACTTAAAACTTGTTAAGATCTTTTTAAGAAAAATCCATTGTTAAGATGTTATCTTGACCCTAAAGATGTACGATCCAATTTAAAACATTCCAAGACTGAACACACTATTTATAATAAAATGAAGGAAAGAAAACTACAGTTCTCTCCAACAAGGCACATTATGAGAAATACTAAAAAGATATGGTTTAATTGGCAACATATTTCACAGTACAGAAAAGGGTATACATTACATTTGTAAGATATAATACCCGTTCGCCTCGGAGCTAAGATTCCTACATATATAGGTGCTATAAAAGTTTATCATTATTATTATAAAATAAGCTCAAAACAATAGACATATGTCAGCTGCTGGGAACTGTCAGATTTCACTAGAATCTCCCACTTTGAAATTAAATTCAGAGTAAACCACAGGCATTATCTTGTTGATTGTACACTCTGTAGTTGCAAATGGTTGGATTGTATTAACTCTTTTAGGTGTACAGGCCCACGCAGTTGCCTTCTACTTCCTTGTAAGCTCAGGTTTAGGAACAAAAAGCTGTTGTGAGACGGATGATCTAAGATTCCTGGGGACATCAGAAAAAGTGCCTAACAATATTCATCTGACACTGTACACCCACCGTCATCATCCTCCACACCCTCGGTGATGGCCTCTACCTCCCGCTGTTGACAGTACGTCCCTGGAGCACACCAAGTCTTACATACGCATACAACTTTCTTTGTGCTTTAACATGTTCTGAAAACTGTTTTCTCATTTACAATCTCAAACAATCTATACATTCGTAAAATTATGGTGTATTGTTGAACCCAGTTAGTGAACAACTGAGTGTTAAGCTGTGTTCCAATCACCTTGTGTTTGCTGTGAATATCATGTGGTGAACTTGAACATTCAGAAACAGCATTTCACAACTGGTCAATTTATTCCACTGGGTCACATATGGGTCATGAGGGGGTATCTACGTGAAACGCAAGCCCATTGGAACACAGCATGACTAACATATCTTAAATCCTGACTTAGTAGTTAGGTTAATAGGCCCTGTATATAACGAACTCATTTCTTATACAGCACACTGGTTGCTATATAGAGGTTTTCTGGTGTAGAAGGAAACAGTAATAACAGTGACATGGTAAATGTCGAGATGAGTGTCTAGGATGAAGAGATGTCACGGTGAATGCACACTATACTGCAGTCATTCAATTCAATTCAAATTCTGTACATATCTGAAAGTATCCACAAACTAACTCTTTCAATGTACATGGTAGCATATCGAAATACACATTTTTACCAATTAAGTGTCTTGAAATTGCAATGAAATCACGTGAGAGATATTACAATTGTGTAAAAGTCTAGGTGCATCTACCATTCCAGTATAAAATTCATTGTTTGCCCAACAGTTATTTTAAGAAACTCATCTTAACTGTTGCCAAAACATGCCAAATAATACAATTATTTTACCTTTATTGCGGTATACCAGGCTTGAGGCAATTAACTTGAAAAGAAATTACAATTAACTCGGAAATGTCCCAATTAAATTAACCTCACATATTTATTTGGTGAATTAAATAAACTGTTTTAAATTAAATTAACTTTAATTCAATTAACAACTAACTCTGATTAATTTTCTAACCCAACTGACACATGTAACCATCATGCAATTTCACACGACCCCTCACCTCTGAACTCCAACCCTCGGAGCTGGAAGGTGACGAGGCCGTTGCCCATCTCTACAATGTGTACGAGAGCGTTGAGGTAGTCTGAGGCCATGATGAAGCAGTCTCCCTGAGTAATGTTGCCCCACCGCCCCATCAACAGGTCCCCACACAGACTGTGTTGGAGGGAACGCGTCAGATGCTCGTAGAAGATCGAGTTGAGATTGTTGTCATCGGCACCTGATCAATGGTAGGGTAGAGATAATAATAAATATATTTTTAAAATGTATTTAAACATTAAATCCGGGGCCAACATGAACATAATACAATAGTATTAAAGACTAAATGTACAACAATAAAATGAATAAAAGTTGATAATTTATCAATAATACACAATACTACAGTGTAAAGAAGTAAAACATTAGTAGCTAACACTTCCATGAGCATAAGGTGAAACACAGCAAGTTAATAGAAGAAAAACAATGTCTTTTTCAACTGCACACAATTCCTCTTTTCTCACCAATTCACAGGCGAGTGTCTCACAACATATTATCATAGTGTCATCCAGAAATTGTTGACAACATAATTAATCATGATTTGATTACTTATTTATTATTTAGAACAGATTTTATAACGTAATTTGTTAAAATTCAATAACCTGTCAAAGTTATCTCAAACAAATGTTTTTCTTCCTTTTTAAAAGTTTATTTTGTAATAACATTTCCATTTCAAAAGCATCATCGTTTTTAGTGGTAATTATCATAACCTGGAAGAACAAACCAACTGTTCAAATGCATGTATATATATATACCTGTGTTTCTCTCGAGCTGAGAAGACAATGTAGTGTTTGTGTGATCAACACGTTTTGTGCTGAAACCAGAAATATATTGAATAGCACCAATTCAACCAAACACAATTTCACACTTGTTAACATTAAACACTTATTTTGTTCAACTTGAAGTTATCCATCACCTTCAACTACCAAGCTCTATGTCCAGTCATGTCACATTTCTACATAATTCTACAAAATTTGTACGTCATATTTTAACATTTAAATTCATTGTCATCTTATTAATTGCTTCCGTCTAACTCCCCAGCAAATACCTCCATTTTTATTTACAATTACTTATTTGTAATATTCATTGTTCTCATCAATTTTTTCCACTGTACACACAGGCACTGGAATTTCTTCAATTTCAATTATTTTACATGTTCATATTGGACAAGTGCTGCCACCTACTTGTAGTCGCGCTCCCAGAACTTGACAGGGCGGATGTAGGATGTGATGAAGATGGCGCTACCGAGCAGCGGGTTGAGTGGAGTCGAGAAGAACGCAGAGATGATGGCTTGACCAAACAACATGGCCGAGTCTGTGGCAGCCTGGTCAAGGACAATGACAAGCAACAACACAGACATGGTCATCTACTGACCAAGATCCAGACAGGTACACATCTGTTTAGAGCAGGACTGACAGCTCCACTTGAATTTTGTCAGTAGTACGTGACTATCTGTTTGCTCCGTTTTGATACTGCCTTTTGTATTAAAGTTCACGGATTCATCGCAATATGAAATTACATGTTGCATTTTTTGGTTTATAATAAACCAGAAATTCTATAATTTTTTTATTATAGACTATGAACTAAGCAGACTATACAAGTTTGAGAAGAGAAGAAAGGATACGTGGCACAGAGAATGGTTGAGCAAAGGCGTGGAATGCCGAGCCCCACGTGATCTGCCAGGGAGCAATGTACGTAAGGATAAACCGCAGCTTCAGCATCAGTTCGTACACCTGCAGCAAGACACGTGACAGTTGACACAGTCATTTATTTCACAGTAATGGTGGGAAATCACATGCCAGTCAGGGGTCTGCGGATGTGTGCAGTGCTAATCCAGGGACTTCTAATCTGCCCTGGTAGCCAGAGGTTGTCTAACCTATGCTTTGCCATTCAGGGATCTAATAATCTATACTCTGCTAATAAGAGATTTATAAACTTTTTTGTCTTCCTCACTGTTCCCTGCTGTACAGGGGTGAGGGTCAGGTGCAATATTAACAAACCACTCGTTCTGTTCTTTCTTTCCCTAGTTTTCTACCCGCAATCCTCCTTTCTCCCTCCCCTGATGTTCTTATATCCGTCCTCACGCAGTCCTCCCATCTCAACTGTGACCGTCTCATTTTCCTGTGTCATTAATCTTTCTTCAGCTAATCAGAGATCTTCTAACCTGGCTCTGCTAATGTGGGGGGGGTCTGTAATATGAGCTAATCAGGGGTTTCCCAATTTGTGCTACCCCATCTGGGGATCCACTACTGTCTGCCCTGTTATTTGGCAGAATATCGAAAGAAGAGGCCAACTAACCAGGGGACAACGACATCAATACTGCACCAGTTCAACTGTACGCAATACATCAAGCAACCACAAAATAGCAAACAAACTCATGTATAATACAACTACCACAGTTCAACATCATCCCAAGTTTTACTCATATGCGTTATTCTTTATGTTGGAGCACTAACCAATATACCAGACTACAACTCTCAGAATGTCTCTAGGCTACAGTCTACTCACCTTACTGAAGGCAATGGAGACAATGAAGTAGTCTATGAGGAATGTCTCTGAGGCGTGGCTGTAGTCATACTTGAAGAAGAAGGCAGTGAAGATAATGACGAGATACTGCATGGCCGAGTCACTGAAGGCGTTACGCATCATCTTCACACTGCAGATGACGATCAGTAGAGTGGCAACACTGCAACAAGGATGCAACAACATGTTTGGTTAAATTGGTTTGGACGCTAAACACACTTTCCAGCTGCAAAACAACCGAGTCTAACTTTTGTCAAACAATACTTCTTTGTGCAGACATTAACTGCATTAGTGTAGTTATAATGTGGATGGCAGATATGCAGTATAGTTCATTAAAAGTTTCACAGATCCACGGAAATATCACGGCACTGGACATTGAGAGTAGCGGTAAGCTAACCAATACAGGCAATGATGTAGAAGTAGAACCACATTAAGATCATATGACTGTCGGAGATACAAAACAATGGGTGTCCACTTGGATCTGTGCCACGGAGCTGTTGTATATGTGTCAGACTGACTCTTCAGATAATCAGGACAAGTTTGGTTGGTTTGCAAAGGTCACAACGGTCTAACTAGACAACTGTGTTTTTGCAAGCAGTTCAGGGCTATATGTAATATTACAATTATTTCTCAGGAAACAAATATTGATGAAATCAACACATTTATTCAAATGCAAATGTCAAATGCAATAGCAAAAATCCCAAATCCCCAAACCTCCAATTGGCATTACATAGAAATATATGCAGAAGAGAGTTTCCCAAAATATGTTGTGTGAGTTTTGTAGGATTGTTTCAATTATGTGAAACGTCCCCAACTGTTTGGTGAATGGTTTACGTAGCTCAAAACAATCACAGAAAACATGTGTAACGTTGCAAACAATCATATAACGTCCATCTAAAGTACAGTATGACCCGTTAAGTATCAAGAGCCCTTGATCTATAGGGTATTTCAAGAACAGATAATGTTGTTTCTAAGGAGAGGCCATAGATATGCCCCTGACAGTTTGATGCCCAAGATGCAAAGCATCTAGGAGAAAAAAGTTAACACATATATGTACATGTGTAAGTAAAGATTGAGCTTAAGAAGATGGTAAAGAGGACTCACAAGAGACTGAACTTCTCTTCCTTGATAATGGTGGCAGCGGACGTAGTTAAGGCACACAGGAAGACTGCTGGATACATGACATTCCTCTCAAAGAACCGCAGCCACACATACAGCTTCTCAAACCACATCACCTGGGCCATGTCATCTGTAAGAAAAGATGCTAAAAGTCGCTGGTCTTTTACCCCTGATGTCTGTTTCAAAGGATGCAAAAGACCCCACACAGTGGGTATATATATATCCTATTGTGGACTCGCAGAGCTGGCAATCTCTTTGACTCAATAACAGTAGGATTATACTCAAAAATCAGGTCCTTGACAACAGACCTTTCAGCAGGATCAAATTTTCACCAGTCCAAACATATCCTGGTAGATATGCGCATCCACACGGCCAGTGCACGTGCACACATCCAATCCAGTCCAAATGTGCATTTATATCAATACATATGTACACAATACTATTACATGCGTACACAAGTGTTACACACGTTTTAAAGGGTAATAATGTCAAGGTAAACAAATAACAATGAAAGTCAATAATATTTATTTTCACAAACACTAGGATACCCCGTCTGACAGCCGGTCAGCTTATATTTCCCACCTCCCCCATACAAAACGAATTCAGCCCATCTAAAAGATGGGTCTCTAGGTAGAGCTATGCTCCACAATAATATAAATGAGAACGGTTGTTACCTCTGACTTCAAACTGGCCGCGTTCCTTGCTGGGGAGGATGGGGTGAGCGCAGCACAGCCACGGCATCTCAGTGCGCAGCTGGGGCACGATGTAGTGGATGAGGAGGCCCAAGCCAGCCGCCATGTACACCAACACGTCAAAGAGCACCGGCTGAACACACAAATACACAGCATTACATAGTGCAGCCATGTACACCAACACGTCAAAGAGCACCGGCTGAACACACAAATAGACAGCATTACATAGTGCAGCCATGTACACCAACACGTCAAAGAGCACCGGCTGAACACACAAATACACAGCATTACATAGTGCAGCCATGTACACCAACACGTCAAAGAGCACCGGCTGAACACACAAATACACAGCATTACATAGTGCAGCCATGTACACCAACACGTCAAAGAGCACCGGCTGAACACACAAATACACAGCATTACATAGTGCAGCCATGTACACCAACACGTCAAAGAGCACCGGCTGAACACACAAATACACAGCATTACATAGTGCAGCCATGTACACCAACACGTCAAAGAGCACCGGCTGAACACACAAATAGACAGCATTACATAGTGCAGCCATGTACACCAACACGTCAAAGAGCACCGGCTGAACACACAAATAGACAGCATTACATAGTGCAGCCATGTACACCAACACGTCAAAGAGCACTGGCTGAACACACAAATACACAGCATTACATAGTGCAGCCATGTACACCAACATGTCAAAGAGCACCGGCTGAACACACAAATAGACAGCATTACATAGTGCAGCCATGTACACCAACACGTCAAAGAGCACGGCTAAACACACAAATACACCGCATTACATAGTGCAGCCATGTACACCAACACGTCAAAGAGCACCGGCTGAACACACAAATACACAGCATTACATAGTGCAGCCATGTACACCAACACGTCAAAGAGCACCGGCTGAACACACAAATACACAGCATTACATAGTGCAGCCATGTACACCAACACGTCAAAGAGCACCGGCTGAACACACAAATAGACAGCATTACATAGTGGAGCCAGGTACACCAACACATCAAAGAGCACCGGCTGAACACACAAATACACAGCATTACATAGTGCAGCCATGTACACCAACACGTCAAAGAGCACCGGCTGAACACACAAATACACAGCATTACATAGTGCAGCCATGTACACCAACACGTCAAAGAGCACCGGCTGAACACACAAATACACAGCATTACATAGTGCAGCCATGTACACCAACACGTCAAAGAGCACCGGCTGAACACACAAATACACAGCATTACATAGTGCAGCCATGTACACCAACACGTCAAAGAGCACCGGCTGAACACACAAATACACAGCATTACATAGTGCAGCCATGTACACCAACACGTCAAAGAGCACCGGCTGAACACACAAATACACAGCATTACATAGTGCAGCCATGTACACCAACACGTCAAAGAGCTGCTGAACACACAAATACACAGCATTACATAGTGCAGCCATGTACACCAACACGTCAAAGAGCACCGGCTGAACACACAAATACACAGCATTACATAGTGCAGCCATGTACACCAACACGTCAAAGAGCTCTGGCTGAACACACAAATACACAGCATTACATAGTGCAGCCATGTACACCAACACGTCAAAGAGCACCGGCTGAACACACAAATACACAGCATTACATAGTGCAGCCATGTACACCAACACGTCAAAGAGTTCTGGCTGAACACACAAATACACAGCATTACATAGTGCAGCCATGTACACCAACACGTCAAAGAGCTCTGGCTGAACACACAAATACACAGCATTACATAGTGCAGCCATGTACACCAACACGTCAAAGAGCACCGGTTGAACACACAAATAGACAGCATTACATAGTGCAGCCGTGTACACCAACACGTTAAAGAGCACCGGCTGAACACACAAATAGACAGCATTACATAGTGCAGCCATGTACACCAACACGTCAAAGAGCTCTGGCTGAACACACAAATACACAGCATTACATAGTGCAGCCATGTACACCAACATGTCAAAGAGCACCGGCTGAACACACAAATAGACAGCATTACATAGTGCAGCCATGTACACCAACACGTCAAAGAGCACCGGCTGAACACACAAATACACAGCATTACATAGTGCAGCCATGTACACCAACACGTCAAAGAGCACCGGCTGAACACACAAATACACAGCATTACATAGTGCAGCCATGTACACCAACACGTCAAAGAGCACCGGCTGAACACACAAATACACAGCATTACATAGTGCAGCCATGTACACCAACACGTCAAAGAGCACCGGCTGAACACACAAATACACAGCATTACATAGTGCAGCCATGTACACCAACACGTCAAAGAGCTCTGGCTGAACACACAAATACACAGCATTACATAGTGCAGCCATGTACACCAACACGTCAAAGAGCACCGGCTGAACACACAAATACACAGCATTACATAGTGCAGACATGTACACCAACACGTCAAAGAGCTCTGGCTGAACACACAAATACACAGCATTACATAGTGCAGCCGTGTACACCAACACGTCAAAGAGCACCGGCTGAACACACAAATACACAGCATTACATAGTGCAGCCATGTACACCAACATGTCAAAGAGCTCTGGCTGAACACACAAATACACAGCATTACATAGTGCAGCCGTGTACACCAACACGTTAAAGAGCACCGGCTGAACACACAAATACATAGCATTACATAGTGCAGCCATGTACACCAACACGTCAAAGAGCTCTGGCTGAACACACAAATACACAGCATTACATAGTGCAGCCGTGTACACCAACACGTCAAAGAGCACCGGCTGAACACACAAATAGACAGCATTACATAGTGCAGCCATGTACACCAACACGTCAAAGAGCTCTGGCTGAACACACAAATACACAGCATTACATAGTGCAGCCGTGTACACCAACACGTCAAAGAGCACCGGCTGAACACACAAATACACAGCATTACATAGTGCAGCTGTGTACACCAACACGTCAAAGAGCACCGGCTGAACACACAAATACATAACATTACAAAGTGCAGTTGTGTACACTAACACGTTAAAGAGCACCGGCTGAACATACAAATATACAACATTACATAGTGGAGCCAGGTACATCAACACGTCAAAGAGCACCGGCTGAACACACAAATACACAGCATTACGTAGTGAAGCCAGGTACACCAACACGTCAAAGAGCACTGGCTGAACATACAGACACACTGACTGAACACACAAACACACTGGCTGAACACACAAACACACTGGATGAACACACAAACACACCGGCTGAACACACAAACACACCGGCTGAACACACACACAGCATTAGGGGTTGTTTCATTGGTTCAGTTAAAAAACATTTGTTTTGTACTGGTCCAAACCACCACCCGTCCCCACCAACGTGGTGTGGGATTGCTGCCAAAACCCACCATGCTGCCAGGTTCTGATATCCACAGTAACATCAATGTGCATCAACTCAACAGGTGATGCCACTATATCTGATATCCACAATACCATCAATGTGCATCAACTCAACAGATAATGCCACTATATCTGATATCCAAAATACCATCAACGTGCATCAACTCAACAGTTGGCGACACTATATCTGATATCCACAATACCATCAATGTGCATCAACTCAACAGGTGATGCCACTATATCTGATATCCACAATACCATCAATGTGCATCAACTAAACAGGAGATGCCACTATATTTGATATCCAAAATACCATCAATGTGCATCAACTCAACAGGTGATGCCACTATATCTGATATCCACAATACCATCAATGTGCATCAACTCAACATACCAACTACTTTACATTTTCGAAGAATATGTGAACGTACGCGACTACCCCTCGTCAAGGCTGCAAGACAGTGGACAGAAGTACAGAAACATCATAGTGACAACTATGTATAAGATCTTGAGAGTCGGTGCCATTCCTGGAAACAATCCACTAGGTAACAGCGTAGGAATACATACAATGTTGTTGGGAACAATTTCTTACCTGTAGGACGGGACTGCTGAGGTATCTTGTATGAATTAATTAAAACTGCTTAGAACACAATCAAGCTACAGTATGCGTGAACTGAACATAGCCACCTGCTGCTGTCCCGACTGCTTGGCAAGAAATTCAACTGAGGAAATCTGATTGCAAAGACCGATACCTTACCTGTAAGACGGGACTGCTGAAGGCCGTGCTGACGCTGACAGCAAAGACTAGGACGGCCGAGGCACAACACACGATCAGGTCTGACCGGAGACGCTCGTACTGAAACACACAATCACCATCAGTCTTGGTGCAATGTTCCACATTCAATCTGGGCGTTGTCCAAACTATGACATAAATTTGAGGTGTTTCACGTTTACACAACTGGTGGAAGACACCCCCAACTAATTAGCAGCCCTAGTGGAATGATCACAGAAAATAAAAGTAACTTCATGAATGAATGATGTACGTCTGTCTAACATACAGAACCAACCCTAAACCTGGCAAGAACCCTTGACCAATTACATCTCTTCTGAAGGGTCATAGATTAATTCACCAATCTATATTTATTTAAGATTTCTAATCTGCCATGGAATAAGCAACATACATGCACAATCTAACTGCCACAGAAAATGTAATCTACAGTCACTGCACTGCACTGTTATTGAAACTACCTGGACTGTCCTGACTGCCAACACTCACAACTGTCTTGCGTAGTTTCCCAGGCAGTGGATCAATCAGCTCATCCACATCTGACTCCACATCCTCCTTCTTTGAACCACCGGTCGCCTCGAGTGCACTGGCTAGAAGTTGTCTACAACAACATCAACCACACTGTCAGCCATTGCCTAGAAGATGTCGACAACAACATCAACCACACTGTCAGCCATTGCCTAGAAGATGTCGACAACAACATCAACCACATTGTCAGCCATTGCCTAGAAGTTGTCTACAACAACATCAACCAGACTGTCAGCCATTGCCTAGAAGTTGTCTACAACAACATCAACCACACTGTCAGCCATTGCCTAGAAGTTGTCTACAACAACATCAACCATACTGTCAGCCATTGCCTAGAAGTTGTCTACAACAACATCAACCACATTGTCAGCCATTGCCTAGAAGTTGTCTACAACAACATCAACCACACTATCAGCCATTGCCTAGAAGTTGTTGACAACAACATCAACCACACTGTCAGCCATTGCCTAGAAGTTGTCTACAACAACATCAACCACACTGTCGGCCATTGCCTAGAAGTTGTCTACAACAACATCAACCACATTGTCAGCCATTGCCTATAAGTTGTCCACAACAACATCAACCACACTGTCGGCCATTGCCTAGAAGTTGTCTAAACAACATCAACTACACTGTCAGCCATTACCTAGAAGTTGTCTACAACAACATCAACCACACTGTCAGTCATTGCCAAGAAGTTGTCTAAACAATATCAACCACACTGTCAGCCATTGCCTAGAAGTTGTCAACAACAACATCAACCACACTGTCAGCCATTACCTAGAAGTTGTCTACAACAACATCAACCACACTTTCAGCCATTGCCAAGAAGTTGTCTAAACAACATCAACCACACTGTCAGCCATTGCCTAGAAGTTGTCTACAACAACATCAACCACATTGTCAGCCATTACCTAGAAGTTATCTAAACAACATCAACCACACTGTCAGCCATTGCCTAGAAGTTATCTAAACAACATCAACCACACTGTCAGCCATTGCCTAGAAGTTGTTGACAACAACGTCAACCACATTGTCAGCCATTGCCTAGAAGTTGTCTACAACAACATCAACACACTGTCAGCCATTGCCTAGAAGTTGTCGACAACAACGTCAACGACATTGTCAGCCATTGCCTAGAATTTTTTGACAACAACATCAACCACACTGTCAGCCATTGCCTAGAAGTTGTCTACAACAACATCAACCACACTGTCAGCCATTGCCTAGAAGTTGTCTACAACAACATCAACCACACTGTCAGCCATTGCCTAGAAGTTGTCGACAACAACATCAACCACACTGTCAGTCATTGCCTAGAAGTTGTCGACAACAACATCAACCACATTGTCAGCCATTGCTTAGAAGTTGTCTACAACAACATCAACCACACTGTCAGCCATTGCCTAGAAGTTGTCGACAACAACGTCAACCACATTGTCAGCCATTGCCTAAAAGTTGTCTCCAACAACTTCAACCACACTGTCAGCCATTGCCTAGAAGTTGTCGACAACAACATCAACCACACTGTCAGCCATTGCCTAGAAGTTGTTGACAACAACATCAACCATACTGTCAGCCATTGCCTAGAAGTTGTCTACAACAACATCAACCACACTGTCGGCCATTGCCTAGAAGTTGTCTACAACAACATCAACCACACTGTCAGCCATTGCAAAGAAGTTGTCTAAACAACATCAACCACACTGTCAGCCATTGCCTAGAAGTTGTCGACAACAACATCAACCACACTTTCAGCCATTGCCAAGAAGTTGTCTAAACAACATCAACCACACTGTCAGCCATTGCCTAGAAGTTGTCGACAACAACATCAACCACACTGTCAGCCATTACCTAGAAGTTATTTAAACATCAACCACACTGTCAGCCATTGCCTAGAAGTTTTCTACAACAACATCAACCACACTGTCAGCCATTGCCTAGAAGTTGTCTACAACAACATCAACCACACTTTCAGCCATTGCCAAGAAGTTGTCTAAACAACATCAACCACACTGTCAGCCATTACCTAGAAGTTGTCTACAACAACATCAACCACACTTTCAGCCATTGCCAAGAAGTTGTCTAAACAACATCAACCACACTGTCAGCCATTGCCTAGAAGTTGTCTACAACAACATCAACCACACTGTCAGCCATTACCTAGAAGTTGTCTACAACAACATCAACCACACTTTCAGCCATTGCCAAGAAGTTGTCTAAACAACATCAACCACACTGTCAGCCATTGCCTAGAAGTTGTCTACAACAACATCAACCACATTGTCAGCCATTACCTAGAAGTTATCTAAACAACATCAACCACACTGTCAGCCATTGCCTAGAAGTTATCTAAACAACATCAACCACACTGTCAGCCATTGCCTAGAAGTTGTTGACAACAACGTCAACCACATTGTCAGCCATTGCCTAGAAGTTGTCTACAACAACATCAACACACTGTCAGCCATTGCCTAGAAGTTGTCGACAACAACGTCAACGACATTGTCAGCCATTGCCTAGAATTTTTTGACAACAACATCAACCACACTGTCAGCCATTGCCTAGAAGTTGTCTACAACAACATCAACCACACTGTCAGCCATTGCCTAGAAGTTGTCTACAACAACATCAACCACACTGTCAGTCATTGCCTAGAAGTTGTCGACAACAACATCAACCACACTGTCAGTCATTGCCTAGAAGTTGTCGACAACAACATCAACCACATTGTCAGCCATTGCTTAGAAGTTGTCTACAACAACATCAACCACACTGTCAGCCATTGCCTAGAAGTTGTCGACAACAACGTCAACCACATTGTCAGCCATTGCCTAAAAGTTGTCTCCAACAACTTCAACCACACTGTCAGCCATTGCCTAGAAGTTGTCGACAACAACATCAACCACACTGTCAGCCATTGCCTAGAAGTTGTTGACAACAACATCAACCATACTGTCAGCCATTGCCTAGAAGTTGTCTACAACAACATCAACCACACTGTCGGCCATTGCCTAGAAGTTGTCTACAACAACATCAACCACACTGTCAGCCATTGCAAAGAAGTTGTCTAAACAACATCAACCACACTGTCAGCCATTGCCTAGAAGTTGTCGACAACAACATCAACCACACTTTCAGCCATTGCCAAGAAGTTGTCTAAACAACATCAACCACACTGTCAGCCATTGCCTAGAAGTTGTCGACAACAACATCAACCACACTGTCAGCCATTACCTAGAAGTTATTTAAACATCAACCACACTGTCAGCCATTGCCTAGAAGTTTTCTACAACAACATCAACCACACTGTCAGCCATTGCCTAGAAGTTGTCTACAACAACATCAACCACACTTTCAGCCATTGCCAAGAAGTTGTCTAAACAACATCAACCACACTGTCAGCCATTACCTAGAAGTTGTCTACAACAACATCAACCACACTTTCAGCCATTGCCAAGAAGTTGTCTAAACAACATCAACCACACTGTCAGCCATTGCCTAGAAGTTGTCTACAACAACATCAACCACACTGTCAGCCATTACCTAGAAGTTGTCTACAACAACATCAACCACACTTTCAGCCATTGCCAAGAAGTTGTCTAAACAACATCAACCACACTGTCAGCCATTGCCTAGAAGTTGTCTACAACAACATCAACCACATTGTCAGCCATTACCTAGAAGTTATCTAAACAACATCAACCACACTGTCAGCCATTGCCTAGAAGTTATCTAAACATCAACCACACTGTCAGCCATTGCCTAGAAGTTGTCTACAACAACATCAACCACACTGTCAGCCATTGCCTAGAAGTTATCTAAACAACATCAACCACACTTTCAGCCATTGCCAAGAAGTTGTCTAAACAACATCAACCACACTGTCAGCCATTGCCTAGAAGTTATCTAAACATCAACCACACTGTCAGCCATTGCCTAGAAGTTATCTAAACAACATCAAATAACGTCAAATACACCACCATAGTTCAACTACTAACAGTGTTGACTATATGAAAGATATTGTTCATGGCTCCAAGATTCATATTAGACAGCAAGAATTAAACTTACTTTGGAGTTCAGTGTGTGAACAAGATCCACTGTAGATGGGTTGAAACATCGCATGTTTCAACAATTGCTCCAAAGTAAGTATAATTCTTGCTGTCTAGTCTTGTTTTAGTTAGATCTGAGGGAATTGATGCCATAATGTATACAGTGTAAGTCACCTGTAAGTATTCATAAGATATGGTATAGCTTTTTAAAGGAGTTCAATTAATATTATTTATAAATTATAAAATTTCCAGTGACAAAGATGTATAAATTATACAAAGCTATTGTTAACTGGGTCATGGAAACAGCAAAACGGCAGGCAAAGAAAGTGTAGTTCTGTTCTCATTTCAGTTATGTAAAGCATAAAATTGTGCTTGCAGTATAGAAATCTTCATTCTATACTTTATTTGTATCTTGTAATGATTGGAACTGCAGAACTTCAACATTTTATAATACATCAATATTACATATTCCACACCTCCATTTCTGTCCTTTCCACTTGAACAAATACGGCGGAATTTTTATGTAAATATAGCAAAAGGAATCATTACAAATATAAATGTTATTAACAAAACAGATCATTGTCATACCAAATTTTCAACTTGGATTGATAAATTACTAAAATGGAAACAAAATCACACTTTGCTCACTGTTTTGTTTTTGTCTACCATTTTGTAGGTCCCCAAATATGTACAGTTCAAAAACAAGAACATTACAGCATCTCTGAATGGACTTATTTATAGCTTTATGGTGCTCTATAAGTTGACTTATTATTATTATTATTAAGAACTCTAGTAAGCGCTCTGGTGTGTTTAGTTATGATGTCTGTGGAGTGTACCTACAGCATGACGGCGGGGTCGCTGCTGCTGCGACTGAGATGGTAGCAGAGAGGCACTAGCACACCGCAGTACACAGAGAACAACACATGCTGAGACGTGTTTGGTTCCTCGGGTGTCGGGACATCCTACAACACATCACTTAATAATAATAAAATGAGATCTTTCGTGCCAATATCACTGAAAATCAGTCTCAGTGGTGCATCATAACCAAAGGATTAAGCAATCTCGTAATCATGTGTAACGTGAAAGTCGTTCTAGTTCTAGTTGTTTCCAGCACTCGGCAACGTTCTATTAACTGACTAGTCTGTATTATTGTGGTTACAATGTCATGGTCTTATGAGATCTCATTCAACTAGTTAGCCTTTATATGCTGGCACTGAGGGTGGTCACTGCCAGGTTGCTTGTCATCCTCAATGGTTCTTTTTTACGTCTCAAATTGAGACGGGACCGACATTAACGTGATCTCCGAGTCACGAGTGATACACAGTCCCCAACGTTGAGAGCCAGGTTTTTACACCAAATATCATGCCTGCTTGGTCTGGGTTTCGAACTCAGAGCACTGGCATGCCAGGCAGATGTGCTAGCCGCTACACTAGCCGCGCTCCCTCATCAACAGAGGGATGGAATTGCTAAAATTCTAAGGAGGATAGGCAATATTAAAGAGATACGTTTTTAGATGACAGTGAAATTAAACTGTATTTCCTGCTGATTTAACAATGTGGGGAAGAATTCCACAAAACTGGTGCGGAAACAAAGAATGCTCAAGTTCCAGCATTCGTCTTAACTCTGGGAACGAAAAGTAGATTAGAACTAGATGACCGTAACTGTCTCGGCTTTCTTGCTGGAGTGAGCATCGAATGTAGATATGCAGGTTGGTTGGATGAAAGGGCTTGATAGGCAATTGTACAAATCTTGAAAGTAATATATTGAACGGGGAGCCAATGCAGAGATACTACTCAATTAAGTCAGTAACAGTTACAATAATAAAAAGTTGTCACTGACTTATTTATTTAGTAAGTAATGGTGTCAGTTACTTAGGTACTAGCAACTCAAAGAAACACTGACATCTCACTGTTATACATATAGAGCTAGAAAACTGTTGTTGTTTGTTAAACATCTGTGGTGACAACATACAACAGTGCTATCATAATGACTGCATCCGGTCACTCTATGTTTTGGACACTCTAATAATCTAGTAAATTAATTACTTATATTTACCTTATGTTTCTGGAGACCTCTGTAAATATAATTTCTCTTAGTTCCTATGTAATCGGACACTAATTATTAGTAATATTTTATAAAGTGTAACAGAGCCCTATTAATAGCATGGGTGGTCAAATAAGAATTGAGTCATGTTTGTAAAAATTCTTTTGCCTTCAAATTCCATGTCACTGGTGTTCACATAAGGATGTTACTGTAAATAATTTATAAGCCAACATAAATTCATCCAAGAATGATCAGTTTGTACAATCACCGAGTTCTTCCTTCAGGTCACAACAGAATGTGGTATGACTCTCACACAGCCTTGGTCATACTCACCCTGACACCGGCATAGCAGAATCCGTAGAGTCCAGCTACGACTAGACAACTTCTTGTAACAGTGAACACGGCAGCAAATAAACTTGTCGTCGCTGAAACAATACCACACAACCATCACAGCATGCTGATTGAAACTGTGAGAAAAGTACACGTACACGCTATCTACACATAAACACAGAATATGGTTTCTCGCAGTGTCTGGAAATGATATTTGTTACAACGTATGCAAATTACATGACTCATCTCCAACTGATCGGCAGTGTGTGAATCAATCATAAAAAAATGTGCAGTATGTTATGTACAATAAATTTACGTGTGTCTAATGTGCCCACTAGGTGGCACTGCAGCAGAGAACAGGTCTTAATTTTCAAGACTGCGCATATACGAACACGAATTGTGGGATATATTGCATTCAAAACGTCAATGTAAACAGAAGAATGTATAGCAAAAATTGTTTGTTTGCACTGTGACGGGACTGCCGGTTTATTTAACGTATTTATATGCTGCCTGTGCTATATCAAACTCACTTTGACCATGGGCACCCCAGTTGTTCTTCTCATTGTTGGCATAAATTGAATTATTTCGCACTATGCTGAATGCAATTTTACCCAGGATACTCTTAGTGTAGAGCCGAAATGAACAGATCTCCGAATATGTCAAGACTACAAGGAGAGATTCACATCAGAACAAAGCTGACTCACCGTTGCCACCAAAGATGTGGATCTCGATCTGTTCGAGTGCGTACATGAGGAATGTGTTGACTTGGGGCAGTAGCCCCACGGTGAAGAGGATGGGGAAACACAGCAGGAAGGCTGCGGGAAGAACGTCACACGCTTATACATGGATATACGGATACACAGTATCACAGCAATAGCACCGCATCATAGAAACAGAATCTCTAAAATGTCTATAATTGCCATTTCAGTAGGTGTATCTGCTGTGGATGTTTATAGCAGACTATTTTGTTGGTAACCAGAAGTTTTGGCACATTGTTAAAATGGTAAATGTCAGCTTAGAGTGTAGCATAAGAGACACATAATAATTACATATCCATCATTATGAGATCTGGAAGAGAATTTCATATGTTTATGAAGACTGTTAAAGCATCATGCTGTTTGGCATTAAACTATCTACATTTTATTAGCCTTAACGTTTGCCCACCCAATGTCGAATTTAAAAATTTTTGTACTTCCACCATGTCTTCCCTATTCTAACCGATTTGCCTGCTACATAATCTATAGGTTGTCAGTTTAGGTAAATCTTTTTTTAAATTACACTTTATTCCTACATATTACTATCATCACTGTTAGCTTTAATAATATATCTTTAAAACAAACACTTTCCACCTGCTGATGGATGTGGAATTCACTGATGCAACATTTTGCATAACTTACTAATGCTTACACTAATCTTAGTTTGTATGTTTTCTTGTTTTTGGTCTGACTAGCATATCAGCATGTTAGCGCAATATAGTGACGTTTAATTTTTTCAACATAACTTATTTTATTCTATGACAATATATTATATTAACTTTTGTTTTGATTCAGGATTATATTTACACCACTTTACTTTAAAACAAAATATCATATATATTTTATTTATGATATTACAATTATTATTTTCAACAAGATGGGTTTTATTGTTTGTAAAGTGTTATGAACTGGAGCGAATGTGGCACTATATTCACTAAATACTGTTATTAGTGTTTACTAGCACAAGTGTTACCTTTTGTGAGATCTCTCGCGAAGATGATGATAGCAGTGGATGAGAATGGAAGCCCGTAGAGGTGGAATGTGACAGCATGAAAGTCCTGCGTCGCGTGATTCAACGCCAGCAGTAATAGTGCAAACACACAGAAGTAGAATGCACGACTGAACACAATGATTCGGTTGTACCCCTGTAAAAAGTAGAACGCACGACTGAACACAATGATTCGGTTGTACCCCTGTAACAAGTAGAACGCACGACTGAACACAATGATTCGGTTGTACCCCTGTAACAAGTAGAACGCACGACTGAACACAATGATTCGGTTGTACCCCTGTAACAAGTAGAACGCACGACTGAACACAATGATTCGGTTGTACCCCTGTAACAAGTAGAACGCACGACTGAACACAATGATTCGGTTGTACCCCTGTAACAAGTAGAACGCACGACTGAACACAATGATTCGGTTGTACCCCTGTAACAAGTAGAACGCACGACTGAACACAATGATTCGGTTGTACCCCTGTAACAAGTAGAACGCACGACTGAACACAATGATTCGGTTGTACCCCTGTAACAAGTAGAACGCACGACTGAACGCAATGATTCGGTTGTACCCCTGTAACAAGTAGAACGCACGACTGAACGCAATGATTCGGTTGTACCCCTGTAACATGTAGAACACATGACTGAACACAATGATTCGGTTGCACCACTATAACAAGTAGAACACACGACTGAACAAAATGATTCGGTTGCACCCCTGTAACAAGTAGAACACGACTTAACGCAATGATTCGGTTGCACCCCCGTAACAAGTAGAATGCACGACTGAACACAATGATTTGGTTGCACCCATATAATAAGCAGAACACATGACTGAACACAATGATTCAGTTGCACCCCTGTAACAAGTAGAACACATGACTGAACACAATGATTTGGTTGTACCGCTGTAACAAGTAGAACACATGACTTAACACAATGATTCGGTTGCACCCCCGTAACAAGTAGAATGCACGACTGAACACAATTATTTGGTTGCACCCATGTAATAAGTAGAACACATGACTGAACACAATTATTTGGTTGCACCCATGTAATAAGTAGAACACATGACTGAACACAATGATTCAGTTGCACCCCTGCAGGGTGCACGGTGGATTTAATTGACAGGTAGTCCGTCGGACTAGCTGACTCAGAAACAACTAGTCCTCATATTGTTTTACTAGTCCTTAAAAATAAATAATACTGTTGTATCATATATGTGTGACAGTTATAGCACATAGTAAAAGTGGCTTTATTTCATAAAGAAAACAAGCCGTTTCCCATTTCAATTAAATGTTCAACTAAATGTGTCATTAATAGAAAAAAAGTACATGTGATTTCGTAGATCCAATTGCAAAGTTATCAGAAGAAATGACTAGTTTAATCAGGGGAAGCAAACAGGAGTCGTGGACAAGGCGATTCCAGCAGAATTTGAAGCCTAACGGCGACAAAGGACCGACATTGTCGGACTAAGTTGCATCATTTGCCCTATACTTTTCATTAGCGTTTTCTTTCCCGAAGCTGACTAAACAATCAGTAACATTGCTGGCATTTGGTAACTTGCTAAAATAATCACCCAATGCAGGAATAACGCAACTACCATCACGACGGGATAGCACGTAACGATGTCAGTAACCCGCGCATGTATGTTTGTCCATGTTGCTCACCACTCATGGTCGCTAGGTGGCACTACCTATCCTACGCTAACCGGATGTAAACAGCCGCCATTTACATTCACTGCGTTCAGCAAGTTTCCGATCTGACGGTCGTACGGAATATTTAGCTGCCTGTGATAAAATGCTACCTTACTGTCTGATTTTGTTTTAATCCATCACAACACCCAACTAGCGTATACATAGCGTAAATTAATTTACATAATAACAGCTAGTCCGATGGGACTGCTCAACTAAACATGGACTAGTCCGATCACTGAAACTACTCGTCCGGGACGATCGGACCGGCCTTATTTCGCAGCCTGCCCCTGTAACAAGTAGAACACATGACTGACACAATGATTTGGTTGTACCCCTGTAACAAGTAGAACACATGACTTAACACAATGATTCGGTTGCACCCCGTAACAAGTAGAACACATGACTGAACACAATGATTCAGTTGCACCCCTGTAACAAGTAGGACACATGACTGACACAATGATTTGGTTGTACCCCTGTAACAAGTAGAACACATGACTTAACACAATGATTCAGTTGCACCCCTGTAACAAGTAGAATGCACGACTGAACACAATTATTTGGTGGCACCCATGTAACAAGTAGAACACATGACTGAACACAACGATTCAGTTATACCCCTGTAACAAGTAGAACACATGACTTAACACAATTATTCATGTTATTATAAATCACTAGGAGGTATCCGGTTGAAATCTGGTCTTAGTGTTTTGCAAAGTTCCACGCACATAAAATCATAGATAAACCTGAAGTATGTGTTTATCCCACATAACGTGTTATGATGTGATTATCAAAAACATGTCTTCACACAAGTTTGAGTCCTTTGAGAGGTTCTACCACTGTAATGCCATGTTCTTTAGGTAACAAAAGACATATACAAGAAGACAGCAGTACTTACATGCATGGGTGACGCCGCATCTGGCTGCACACTCTGAAAAATACATTCACAAATCATTATTATTCACGGACTACTTTTGGAAAAATCATATTTCTGCTTTGGGTTGGGATGAGACAGGTTGGGAGGTGTTGGTGGTCATGGGTTAGCCCAGAGACGGGGGCCTGGGGCTGGCATAGACTTTGGGTTGGGATGAGCCAGGTTGGGAGGTGTTGGTGGTCATGGGTTAGCCCAGACACGGGGGCCTGGGGCTGGCATAGACTTTGGGTTGGGATGAACCAGGGTGGGAGGTGTTGGTGGTCATGGGTTAGCCCAGACACGGGGGCCTGGGGCTGACATAGACTTTGGGTTGGGATGAGCCAGGTTGGGAGGTGTTGGTGGTCATGGGTTAGCCCAGAGACGGGGGCCTGGGGCTGGCATAGACTTTGGGTTGGGATGAGCCAGGGTGGGAGGTGTTGGTGGTCATGGGTTAGCCCAGACACGGGGGCCTGGGGCTGGCATAGACTTTGGGTTGGGATGAGCCAGGTTGGGAGGTGTTGGTGGTCATGGGTTAGCCCAGACACGGGGGCCTGGGGCTGGCATAGACTTTGGGTTGGGATGAGCCAGGTTGGGAGGTGTTGGTGGTCATGGGTTAGCCCAGACACGGGGGCCTGGGGCTGACATAGACTTTGGGTTGGGATGAGCCAGGTTGGGAGGTGTTGGTGGTCATGGGTTAGTCCAGAGACGGGGGCCTGGGGCTGGCATAGACTTTGGGTTGGGATGAGCCAGGTTGGGAGGTGTTGGTGGTCATGGGTTAGCCCAGACACGGGGGCCTGGGGCTGGCATAGACTTTGGGTTGGGATGAGCCAGGTTGGGAGGTGTTGGTGGTCATGGGTTAGCCCAGACACGGGGGCCTGGGGCTGGCATAGACTTTGGGTTGGGATGAGCCAGGTTGGGAGGTGTTGGTGGTCATGGGTTAGCCCAGACACGGGGGCCTGGGGCTGACATAGACTTTGGGTTGGGATGAGCCAGGTTGGGAGGTGTTGGTGGTCATGGGTTAGCCCAGACACGGGGGCCTGGGGCTGGCATAGACTTTGGGTTGGGATGAGCCAGGTTGGGAGGTGTTGGTGGTCATGGGTTAGCCCAGACACGGGGGCCTGGGGCTGGCATAGACTTTGGGTTGGGATGAGCCAGGTTGGGAGGTGTTGGTGGTCATGGGTTAGCCCAGACACGGGGGCCTGGGGCTGGCATAGACTTTGGGTTGGGATGAGCCAGGTTGGGAGGTGTTGGTGATCATGGGTTAGCCCAGACACGGGGGCCTGGGGCTGGCATAGACTTTGGGTTGGGATGAGCCAGGGTGGGAGGTGTTGGTGGTCATGGGTTAGCCCAGACACGGGGGCCTGGGGCTGGCATAGACTTTGGGTTGGGATGAGCCAGGTTGGGAGGTGTTGGTGGTCATGGGTTAGCCCAGACACGGGGGCCTGGGGCTGGCATAGACTTTGGGTTGGGATGAGCCAGGTTGGGAGGTGTTGGTGGTCATGGGTTAGCCCAGACACGGGGGCCTGGGGCTGGCATAGACTTTGGGTTGGGATGAGCCAGGTGGGAGGTGTTGGTGGTCATGGGTTAGCCCAGACACGGGGGCCTGGGGCTGGCATAGACTTTGGGTTGGGATGAGCCAGGTGGGAGGTGTTGGTGGTCATGGGTTAGCCCAGACACGGGGGCCTGGGGCTGGCATAGACTTTGGGTTGGGATGAGCCAGGTTGGGAGGTGTTGGTGGTCATGGGTTAGCCCAGACACGGGGGCCTGGGGCTGGCATAGACTTTGGGTTGGGATGAGCCAGGTTGGGAGGTGTTGGTGGTCATGGGTTAGCCCAGAGACGGGGGCCTGGGGCTGGCACAGACTTTGGGTTGGGATGAGCCAGGGTGGGAGGTGTTGGTGGTCATGGGTTAGCCCAGACACGGGGGCCTGGGGCTGGCATAGATTTTACTGGATGCCTTAGATCAAACACCACCTGATCTGCAATGTCCTGATGCATAACACGTTTAATAAAAACAAGGTATCAGACAAACAACAGTACACTATGTGACTGAAAATGTTTTGATCAAATTTGGTTTTGACGTACTCATTTTGAGCAGTGAATATTGTGTACATTAATGCTGAACAGTGAGTACTGGTTATATTAACCATAACCATTTTATTGCCAGCCAAAGCTGTGTGGACATACAAGAAGTGCCAAGGCTTTTCTTACGACTTGTACATCAATCTAAACTTGTATTTTTATGCGTATAGTGTGCGCGTATCACTAAATAAACTATACATTTCATAAATTCGATAATAGCCAAATGGCGCAACATAACCTAATTTCACTAATATATACGCTTACACTGTCATCTGACACAATTTGCATGGTAATGAAATCATACACAATTTAGGTTTTGGGTTGACTTCCTGTTTATTTTTGCTGTATACTGCAACAAATCTAAGTTTAATTACAATACCAGCAGCCAAACATCCTCCTTTTGTAATGATTAATCTTATTGGCTAATTTGTAATGGTGCCAACGCCAGTAGACATTACAAAAACAAAATTGGCGCAATCGGCTGAACTATTCTTGGTGAAATCGATGATCAGTGGGATCGGCTCTTTGGCTCTGAAACGGTTAAACAGTGAACACTCAGTACACCAACCTTGAGCAGAGAGTACTGACAGCCGGCCATGACAAAACAGAGAAGGAAGATCCAGAAGTCAGTGAGGAGGCCACTGGAGAGGAGGAAGGCTCCAAGGACTGCCACGCCAATGGCCAGGAACAGCGATATCACGTTCTCCACAATCGTGTTTCTGCAACAAAATATACAAAACATGAGGGGCCAGTTTCTTGGAACATTCTTAAAGTTATGCAATTATTTAGCTTTACATGTTTTCGTAAACTTCTGTTTGCTTGTTAAAAACGCGTCATTTAGTAAGACAATCATTTTAGCATTAAGAGTGTTCTTAGCGGCTTCATGGAACCGGCCACTAAAATGGTAGTGCATCAAAACTAGTATAAAGCAGCACCTGAATTGTGTTAGTAATTAATAGGAACTACCTAGTATTAAACATTATGGAATCAGGTGGGTAAAATAGGGCACCGTTGTTATTAATAAAATATTAATCCTAAAAAATTTCAGATATTGATTATAAATGTCTATCAGAAAGTTATCTATATGCAGCATTATGTACTTGAAATACACTGGAATAAGTCCAGTTGGATTATACATCAAGATATATAACTCACTATCCTTAGAGCTCTCTGGTAGAATAACTATACTTTTGTTGGACAAGTAAACATGAGTTAGCTATAAATAATTTTATATTAACTGGGCCAGCCCTGAATACACATATATAACTGTGATAAACCAGACCAGCCTGACTGACCAGTGGTTGCAACAATAAAACTCACCTGTCCAGTAGAGCCAGCAATGCAAGACGATCAAACCGAATCTTGATGAATGTGAACGGGACGACACAGAACTTGTAGTAGTGTTTGAGTTTGGCTTCGATGCCATTGTGAGCCGAGGTTGTGTCTGTGTCGGTGGATGAGGAAGACCCAGTGGACGGTCCAGGCAGACCCACCCCCCGGTGCTGACCACCGGTCTCCAACAGGTGCTCCACGTAGGTCTGTCACAGACACACACATACAACAACAGTTTATAATGTGCGTATGAATGACTGTGTGGAGGCATGTTAACGTTTTCAAACTAGATGGTTTGCACCTCGGGTGACAACATTTCAGGGATTAATCTATGACATTTTGGAAGAAAAGTATCACCATTTTGTTTTCAAAATTCGCTCTTCACATTGCAGATTAATTTTATGAAAAAACAAACCCATCAAGTATTCATTATGATATGCCGGTTTGTTTATGTATATTTTAGTTCATTTTGGTGAAACTAACAGACAAACTTACAAAATTTATTTTGACCAGGTCAGTTCCAAACGATCAATAGGACTTCAGTCGCAAAGTTATGATTTAGCCAAACACAGTCTTATAAATATTTGGCTTGGCTCAACTCTCGGCCAGTTTGTTTACATAAAAGTTTGCTGTTTTTTGTGCAAGTGCATATATCATGTGTAACGCATGAACATACATCATACATATAGGGCATGGACATTCATGAAGGTAATGGTTCTCAAGGCCTTTCATACAGACATATCACCCGTATGAAATCCTGCTGTGCCTATGATACATAATATTTATTGACTCAGACAACATTAAAAAAATAAACAGGTCATTGCGAGATCCTGTACTTCTCAAATAAACTAAACCATAAAAAGGCTGCAGGTGGGACAATGGTGTGCAGACTTCAGAGTGTTAGACATACCTGTAGGGCGCTGCGGGGTGACCTGCCGGACCCGTAGGTCACAAGGTCAGGCATTGCCATGTTCCTGGCTGGGGTCTCTAGCAGCACAGTTGAACCCGAGTCTGAGCTGGAATCCCTGCAAACATGCGAGTACTTGCAATAACAACACACTTCCACTGGTGCATCAACCCATGTCAAACATAACTGGAAATACCAAGTTATTCTTAGTAACTGATATGAGTTGACATATGTAAATCAGCACTTCGCAACTAAATCACATGGGTTGCTTGAATGAGAAGAACCAAGGGTGTGACACAAGACATGCAGGCTCACGGAATAGAATGGTTAGGAATTAATGTATAAGGTATGCGTAGTACCAGGTTCCTATCATGTTAACTGTCACCTACCAGACAATATTTCTTGTTAAGAACATTTGATTAACGTAGAGCTCTACAAAGGTAGGACGAAGACCAAGATCTGCTGGGCACTGTTACAAATACACACAGTGCAGATATTACACTTAAGACAATCCTGGGCCTCAGTAGTTTTTTGATTTATTGTTAAAACTAGAGCAAACTTTAAAAAAGTTGTTTTAAGAAATGGGCTCATTTTGACTCATATTGTCTATGTTTAATATGTACGTTCATAAATGCATGCATTTGATTAATTTTGGATTATTTGGGGAGGAAAATAAACAGGACATTGAAAGGTGAGATTATACGTGTGCAGTGCAGTGCTACCAAAATCTCACAACTGGTGGGACATGGCATAAATAGCTATTTTTGGCTCATATGCAGGATAGGACTGTACAATTTAATACCTGGTTCATTGTGACAGGTCACATTTATTGACATCTGAGACTTGTGGTTGAAGCCAGCAGAGTCTCACCCTGGTCACCGAATTGAATGAGTGAGTGAGTGAGTGAGTGAGTGAGTGAGTGAACAGTTGACTGAGTCACCTACCATTTGCTAGGTCTTGGTTTTTCTGACGGCACTGATTCGAGAATACCCGTTGCCACGCCCGTGCTTCCCTCACCAAATGTGTACGTCAGCCAGTTTCCTGTAGATGCAAGAGATGGACACTGTCACAGAAACTATGCCGTCAACTGTTGCAACGACTCACCTAACCATCACATGACGTATTGCCAAGAATAAGCTCCATCGTAAAATGGATGCCAAACACTTGCATCCATGTGTTCGTGCATTCCATCGTATATTTTGTTGAAATTCTGGCCACAAGTGTTTCTTTATGACAAAAACATAAGGCAATGTTTTTAAAGTGACAACGGGAATGCTTGATTTATGAGATGTCTTGCATGAATAGTAATGTAATTCATGTATATAACCGTTATCAACATTGGTGTCAAAGGTAAACCTTGACAGAGAACATATGCAAAGTTATGATTGTGACGTAGGCAAACCGTGACATACTAGCTAGGTGGATTACATTTAATCCCAACACTTAACACTAAACATCTCATTTCACTGTACAAAGACTTCACATTACAAAATTGTGTACATAAAAATTAGCTAGGAGATAAAATATCCGTGGTCGTGTTTGACAACAGGACATGTGACGCCCCCTACCGTGCTCATCTTGGAAGCAGTGTACAGCGCCATCCGTCGTGTCCTCGTGAGTCTCTGCGATGTGCTTGCTGTCGCTGTCGTCCATCTTGACCATGCGAGCGGGCAGCTCCTCGGACATGAGGGAACTACTACAATGGGAGCTGTGGCTGCTGTGCAGACTGCTCTGTCTGCAACGTTAACACACCAACTGATTCTCTCTCAAATGACTCATTGGGTTTTATTGATTTTCAAAGGGCTTAAAGCCCACTATAGTTTATACTGCATAAAACAAGATTTTATAGTAAAAATAAATACCTTTGAAAATCAGTAAAACCCACAGAACCATTTGAGACAGAATCACATATTACATTTCTGTACTCAATGATAGGCTGGATAAGTATCTTGTATGTCAATCCAAGGTTGCAACATTTTTTAGATAAAACCTAGTTTAACCTCGGTTAAATAGTGTTTTACTATGAAAAAACACACCCCATCCATCATGTTTGTTCCATTTGTGAAATGAATGTCTTAATTTGCAGAAAGCAGTCAAGCACGTAAATTCATACAGGACACTCTTCACTGTGTACATAATACAGTGCTGGCTATAATGGGACGTTAAAGGTGTTTCTCTCAAGTGGATGTTCCCAACATCAGGAGTCCTTATAGCAAGATGCCACTGTATAGTTATTCTACCATACTGACCATCCAAATGTTTTAAGCACAATAAGACCTACCAAAGTGTACTAAGTGGATGGGGGGACGGGAGATGGGAGGTGGGAGATGGGGGGACGGGAGATGGGGGGTGGCAGATGGGTGGTGGAGTTGTCAGTGAAACAGGATTAGTGACAGATGAAAAAACAAAACTGCTGACCTGTCTCGAGGCTAGCCTCAACTCACTTCTGGGAGAATGACAATAGGAACAATGATAAGAACTGTACAACCTAAATTCTGTATCATCATAAAGAGAAACTGAAAGTGTTACCTTGCTTGTAAACTAGTTGGCCCTGCAGTGGCTTCTGCTGACTTAGTTTCAGGCAGTAGAGCAGAGTCTTCATTGTGTGCTGACATGGAAGACTCCCTGCTGCTCCCTGCCTTGGGCTCCTCATCCTTCTCCCCCGGGGGACCAGTCTCTGGCTTTGTCTCGAGGGAAGAACGCCGTGCCCGACGTTTCGTCCGCCGCTCCCTGCCATCTGTAACACATAGGGGAGACTATTTGTTGCCCACCACAGTGAATCGGGTATCAATCCTGCGACCGGCCAGGGCCGATTCATTGGCCGATGGTACCTACCTTTATAGTAACATTTTTGGTTTCCGTGCTAGGTAATTGACACACGAACATTTGGTATCATTGGATAGCCGACAGATTTTTCAAGATGGTGTATATTTATTCATGAGCAGATTGATTGACAGCTAGTGACTGCATAGCCAATAAAACATGTGACCAACTCGGCGGCAAAATTGTTGTGGTTTTACTACGTCCTGCGTAATGAATTTACGTATCCATTCATAAAGTCTAAATCCCTGCACAGGTGGTATCAATGGAAAGCTCTGTTATTGGCCAATCTACATCAGCGGGCTAAGCTAATTAAGCGAATCAGAACAAAGCATTTCAAACACCCCACCCCCGACCCTCTGGAGCTGAAGTAAACAACAAAATGGCGGACATTGTTGAGGAGAATTGATCACTTTGAAAGTTTACTTCGGATCATCTCAAGTTACTGCATCAATATTTCGACAAAATGCCTGACAATATTCATAAATAAAGTTATTATACTAGTTCAGATCGTTTGAACGACTTTGGATACTTTTTGAGGTGAAAATTCACCAACGTTGTGGCGCAATGTTTGTCCGGGTGACCCGCAGGTGTGTGCTGGTAGCGAAAGTGGCAGTGATTGGACTGCTAGAATCGGCCTATTTGTATGTCGGAAAAAATCATAGAAGTTCTCAACGGATTTGATTCATTTTTATGTTATCTGGTAGCTAACATCTACGGCTATATTTGTCTTGCTGGACATTGGGCATATATCCTCTCAGTAATTGGTAGCAAGATAAAATATTAATTTTTTGGATGAAGTTCAGATAATATTATCCCCATGATTATCGAATGTTATATAGATTTTATAATTTTATTATAAAAAGCATATGGCCGGTCGCAGGGTTAAGTTTCACTAGCCTATTCTGCACAGGAGCTAAAAATTGATGACCAGGTCGTCCCATATTTTTTTTTATTTTGCCAGAAATGCAAACCTTCTAATCTCATCTTTCAACGTCCGGTTCAGTTTCATCGACAAATAACCATAAACTAATAAAATACTAAATGTAGGGTTGCTATGGACATTGTTTTACACATAGCTCAATTTTTAAACCTATTTATCTCAAAATGGTGCTTTAATTTTTTTTTTTTTGCATTAAAATCGAAAACTACTGAAGATATTTCAGTGACATGTCATATAAAGCTTAAAGTTGGTGTAATACCAAAAGGTACACAACTCTCTATTTCACAATTTTGCGACTTAAGGAGAGATATGGCAGCTAAATAGGACACTTTAGCTGCACTGTCTCTCCTTAATACCCACTTTGTTGAGGGAAGTTACATTTAGCAAACTCACTTGTTGAAGACTTGTAATAATTCCCTTTGTGTCACCATGAATCTACGAATGCCACTTGATGTAGTACTCTATTATATTTGTAATGTTCCCTAATACAGGATAAGTTGACACACAAGATGGCACATAGGGGAACAAAACTGATTATGTACAGAATAAAATGAGCTGATATTTCATAAGATGTAATACCTGGTAAAACAAACGTGGAAACATGTGTTAAAAAAAACGGAAATACCTTGAGGGAAGACCGCAATGGGTAATAATAATATGTAATAATGTAATAGAAGTAATGTAAGAATCAGTAATAGATAATTTGTAATACTGGCAGCACATGTCTGAACACACTGCTACTACACACTGCTACTATATGCTGCTACTACATGCTGCTATTACACGCTGCTACTACACGCTGCTACTACATGCTGCTACTACACGCTGCTACTACACGCTGCTACTACACGCTGCTACTACACGCTGCTACTACACGCTGCTACTACACGCTGCTACTACATGCTGCTACTACACGCTGCTACTACATGCTGCTACTACACGCTGCTACTATACGCTGCTACTACATGCTGCTACTACACGCTGCTATTACACGCTGCTACTACACGCTGCTACTACATGCTGCTACTACACGCTGCTACTACACACTGCTACTATATGCTGCTACTACATGCTGCTATTACACGCTGCTACTACACGCTGCTACTATATGCTGCTACTACACACTGCTACTACATGCTGCTATTACACGCTGCTACTACACGCTGCTACTACACGCTGCTACTACACGCTGCTACTACACACTGCTACTATATGCTGCTACTACATGCTGCTATTACACGCTGCTACTACACGCTGCTACTACATGCTGCTACTACACACTGCTACTATATGCTGCTACTACATGCTGCTATTACACGCTGCTACTACACGCTGCTACTACATGCTGCTATTACACGCTGCTACTACACACTGCTACTACATGCTGCTACTACACGCTGCTACTATATGCTGCTACTACACGCTGCTACTACACGCTGCTACTACATGCTGCTATTACACGCTGCTACTACACGCTGCTACTACATGCTGCTACTACACGCTGCTACTATATGCTGCTACTACATGCTGCTATTACACGCTGCTACTACACGCTGCTACTACATGCTGCTACTACACACTGCTACTACACACTGCTACTATATGCTGCTACTACATGCTGCTATTACACGCTGCTACTACACGCTGCTACTATATGCTGCTACTACACACTGCTACTACATGCTGCTATTACACGCTGCTACTACACGCTGCTACTACACGCTGCTACTACACACTGCTACTACATGCTGCTATTACACGCTGCTACTACACGCTGCTACTACACGCTGCTACTACACGCTGCTACTACATGCTGCTACTACACGCTGCTATTACACGCTGCTACTACACGCTGCTACTACATGCTGCTACTACACGCTGCTACTACACGCTGCTACTACACACTGCACAAGACACTGCCCAGAGCAGTTGAGGTGGGGTTCAACTACACAGGTCTGCCGGGGAGTAAAGTATAAAGGACTGGATACTGCGCTTACTTTTATCTTTAAACTTACTTTTACTTATACCTTTTATAAGACACAAACCTTCCCTAGTCTTCAGTCGTCTCCTCTCCCTCTCTCGTTCCCGCCACTCGGTGCTCCGGTTCGAAGCGATCGCGTTGACTAGACTGCTTTCTGCAAATGATGAACATACATATTTCATGAGTGAAAAACATGATGGACTAACCAGTTAAATTAAATAAACCTTTGCAAAATAAACTTACATACTCTACAAGACACACAATTGACATTTGTAAGTATGAAATCAGGAAGACACCTATAATTAACATTCTGTGTAGTTTTCTGTATAATGTATGATTACTGCACAACATTACAAACACCTGATTTTATACATGTCAGCCAAGTGAAAGTGGAAGCAAATGAGATGTAGTCTTCACTGCAACTGACACACACACACACACACACACACACACACACACACACACCCAGAGACACACACCGACACACACACCACACACACACCCACAAACACACACCGACACACTCACCACACACACACACACACACCCACAGACACACACCGACACACACACCACACACACACCCACAAACACACACCGACACACTCACCACACACACACACACACACCCACAGACACACACCGACACACACACACCACACACACACACACACAGAGACACACACACCGACACGCACATACCGACACACACTCACACACACCGACACTAAAACTCACAGACACACACATACACACCCACACTAACACTCACAGACACACACATACTCACACACACACACCAATCCACACCGACACACCCACACCAAAACACACCGACACACACTCACATCATACATACACACACACACACACCGACACACACACACCCACACATACACTGACACACACACGCACTTACACACACCGACACATTGACACAGACACACATACACATTGACATACACATTGATACATGCACACACACACTGACACACACCAACACACAGACATGCACACACATTGTTTAAGACATGGAAACATACTTCTCTTATCGAGTTCTTCCTTGAGTTTCTTGAGTTCTTCACCAGCCTCTGTTGGGTCTGACTTACTGAGGATCTCCAGCAACCTGCGACTCAGCTCCACTGTGTCTGTGATGTCTGGTGATATACTACTGCTGTCATCATCTGTCACCACAGCCAACAGACACGAGTAAACAAACATGAAGGTAGTCGTTTTTAATCTTTTCAGAGGACAGTCATTCTGCAGGTGGCACCACTTTATTATGTTAAAACTATTATCTGCTGCATGCAATTCCATAATTGGTGATAAGACATTAGATGGTCATGAATGAGTTTAAATTTTAAAATATTGTAATGCAACTGTGTCCAGTTACCAGTATGTCGTGGTTTGCCTACGTCACGATAAACATTTTGAGTGTGACCATCGTCAAGCTTTACACCTTTGTCATCAATCTTGATATCCTTAGATTACCATTGCTGTGTGACATCTCATAAATCAAACATTCCTGCATACAGTTGTCACTTTAAAAACTTTGCCTTCTGTTTTTGTCATAAAAACACTTTTGTGGCCAGGAATGTCAACAAAATGTACAACGGAATACATGAACGCACCACGTACTTGGCATCCATTTCTTGATGGCTTGACTAGGCAACAGATCACATATTGGATGGATCAATTCTGCAGCTTTCTGCCGTTAGTTTTTGGTTCACGAGTGGGTGCAACAGATAGCTAAGTATTAATAATATTTTGACAACTTAACACACACATATACATTAGTTTTCCGAGAGACACAGTCTCACTCGACCGCCCGTCCATGCCCACTCACATGTGTCGTGTGTGCGGCGGGGAGTGATGGGGATACGTTTAGGGATGGCTCCCTGCGTGCGCTGTACGGCCAACTCCATCTCCTCATCTCTCTCCGCCCTCTCCTCGTGTTCATTCCCGTCGGGGGAGGTTGTGGAGGAGCCCGAGGGAGGGGTGAGACAGACACGCTTGAGTCGGCGGTGCGCGACCGACATCTCCGGGCTTGTCTCGTCCCACGACGTCTCCTCATTGGTGAGTGTGCTCGACGACTCACTTGAGTCCGAGTGTGAATGGCTGTCTGCAGGGCAACCAGGAGTACCACGTGGTATAAGGACACACACAATCACAAATGGATGATCACAACGCCAGAAATCGTGTCGTTGCAATCTCATGTTCAAACCCTATTGGCCTATTTTAATACACTCGCACTGATTCATGTGACAAGCCATAGACCAATTTACACAGTACAGATAGGATTAACGGTACTGACATAGGCATCTTTTATAAGATTTCAATTCTGCCCGTTTGTTTTCTTATTCTTCTTCTGGATAATGTGGTACTCCCGACTTCCAGACAATGTCCCACAGGTTTTTGTATGTACTGCTGTAAATACCACTTTTCTAACAGTTTGATGCCACAACATTGAACACGTGTCAGGGATTTAGATTATGGCTACATTGCGGAAGAATTTGGTCTGATTTTTGTTAAAACAGCATAAAACATTAGGACGCATGATTTGTATAATACTCCCTCTGTGAACCATTTATCCTATCGCAAATCATGTTCGTTAATCTGAAGTTTATTAACCAATGTATCATATATATATATATATATATGTATGTTACTATGTTATCATACTCCTCCTAAATGCCTCACATCTTGTGTGCCAAACCCACTAAGAATCTGTTTTTATTTTTTCAAAATTTCCCTTGGGTTTGTTCTTGGACATTTAATGAACATTCGCATTATGCAAGCAAATTTTCCATGATTCGTCAGATATATTAATTAACTATCCTGAACTAATCAGTAGATGGTTTACATAGCTGGAAGTAATTGTAGAATATTGTGAGCATCTGTTTAAAATTACATATTCATCAAATAACAGAAATACTTTGTGAAACCATGTCTGTGTGTGTATACATATGGCTATATATATATATATATATATATAGCCCTATATATATATATATATATACAGGTGCCATATATATACATAGGTGCTACATATATATATATATATATATATAGGTGCTATATATATATAATTTATATATAGCACCTTCTGGTCTTGGAAACAGTTTATAGTAATTCATTTCTATCAAACAATTACTGGTGTCTTCATCAAAACAAAGGTATTAGTGTTTTAAATTAAGTATTACTGGTGCAATATCCTTAGGAAAATATAACCATGGATGCATATTTCTCTACGTATCAAACCACATGCATCATGCGCATAGGAAACCTTCCACCATCCCACCGACTCAGCACAACATCAATCCTGCTTGCAAGGAAACAACAGCCACTTGAACTTCTAACAGTGCTTAAGTTTTGAACATTGTACCTCTGTACAACTTCAGGCTCAACAGAATGCAAATGGACAATCTGAATACACCATATGTGGAAAACATTGACTAAGAAAGAGCACAACATCAAAGCTACAGTGATGCTAGTCGAAAGAACTGATGAGGTACAGTTACTCTGTCATGCAAGCGAACATTGATAAGTGTTGCCTCACGTAAACCTAGAGCTGACTGCTGTATGACATGCTGATCAGCAGTGCTGTGTGAAACAGATCTGTGTTAGTAAGAAACAACAACTAGAAATTAAATAGTTTTGTTAATAGAAGTTCATGCACGGAAATAACACCAACAATATGCACACCGTAACATTTCCAACCATCCATAATACCACTAGGAATACAGAAACCAGAAATATCAAATCAAGACATAACTAGAACTAAACTATTACAGTACTTACTTACCAGCTGCAATAAAATATGTTGAAAAGATAGAGACAGAAACAACTAAGTAATTCTACAAAAAGACCACATACTAATTACTAGGAACAACACCAATCAGATGCTAATGGTTTACCTGATGTCATCGACTCACTATCTGCATTAAAAAGCCAATCCAATCCCAGAATGCTGCTGGTGGGTCGACTCGAGGGCTGTGATGAGGGGGAAGGACTGCTTTCGTTTAAACGAGTCCCACGCAAGAAAGACGGAAAACGAAAGATACCGGATGATCGCTTACAAGTCCGAACTGCACTGGAATAATCATCTTTCACCGATAAATTAGGATGCCTAGCCATTGCCCGACTGCCCAAACCACCAAGCCCACTAAGCGAATGACTCGGGCGATTTCGCCGAAATGAAACTCTGCCTTCACTCGCGGAGAGTTCCCTGTTTGCCATACCTGTGACGTGTTTATAGTCCGGAGTGAGAGACACGCTGGATGCAGTGCTATTGGACGCCGACCTAGACTGACCCCACGTTGCACTGTTTGGGGTTGAGCAACACACGTCAGGCAGTTGCCGTGGTAACACAGCTGAATCGGAACCACCCGCTTCGGATGGGTCTCGATAAACTATCCGACCAGTGCGACGCATTGCGCCACGGCGCCGACATTTTGACTTTGCGTACTGACTGCTGCGACTGACTGGCTCATCACCAGCCTCCATTTCGACAGTGCTACTCCGCAGCGATTCAGCATCGTCAACTTGTGTGCCGCGTATAGTGTCACATGACGAACTACCATCGGTGTCCAATGACAAACTGTGCGTCGACCCAATACCACGTTCCGACGCTTGTCGGTGCAGCTTGATATCGGGTTTTAATTTCAACGTCACAACTTCTGTATCACTACACCGGCCATAATCCTCGGGAAGTGAAAACAGCCTCTCTCTGGTATCCTGCGCCGTTGGGTCACTGCTAGTAACCCGAGGCTCACGCGGGTCAAAGTCAGGCACTCGTTGCGTAACGTTTGAATACATCGCACTTCGAGTGCGTCGAGCTGGAAGACGGATGCGGCGTGGCTTTCTGCGGTGCACTGGTGACAGGTTCAGAGTGACGTCTCGCACAAACGGCTCCTGACCCGTGTAGCCTACAAGGAAGAGGTCACGTGACGGCCCGGTGAACTCTGATGGACAGATGGCGCATTCTGTCTCACTCGGCAGTTGGTTCAATATGGAGCGGTTGATGAGCTTCCTGCCTGGAGGAATGGTTGCCCTCAGGGTGGAGTCCTCCTGCAGGGTGGAGCCCTTCAGTGGGGTCGCATCTACAACAACACCAGCTCACAACCATCACGAAACAACACTGAAAACACCAGCATATTCATAAGAAAACATTTCTTATACAGCGCCCGATCCAAATCATTGTACTGGGGTGCAGTACAGGGGTTATTACAAATAAATTAATAACAAAACCATACATATTTTAATTACTAATAGATAAATAATTAAATAAACACAATTATACAAGCTATTAAAATAATAACAATAGATTAGTTATAATAAATGAATTAAAATAAATGTAGGAATAATTAATTATGATCGCAATGTTAAACACACTAAAGAATGTTAAGTTTGTAAAAAGATGGGTCTTGAGTGCCACTTTGAACTGATTAACACACCCGCATTGGTGCACGTTGAGGGGCAGTTTATAGACGTTAATCCACACAATTTGGTTCACAAGGACTTTGGCTGGATTAGTAAAGCTTGTGGTTGAAGCAAATACAGTCTGTGTAGTGTACTGAGACATCTACCAAGCAAAACCATGTGAATTACCAACGGAAAGCAAATTTCTACCAAGTGGATTACCTATGGAAAAGAATTATTGAAGAACAGATAAGTGAGACGTAAATATTTAGTGTATATTTCCATTATGGGGATGAAATTCTGTATGTGATCTAGCGGGCCCATTGGGGTGGTTCGTAGATTTAGACTTTTTAAAAATTTGTCCGGGTTGGGGTACTTGGGTGGCTCAGTATTTCAAACGGCTGTACATACAGTTCCAGCAGCAGAATTTAATGTTTTTCTGTATCATCGTAAAAATAATAATGCCATCTACAAATGTGTTACTGGATGTATGCAGACATTTTGATTAGTTATTTTTTTATGTTGCTGTTCACGTCTGCATTCAGCTAACAGCCCACCCAGTGCTATTTCTGGCAAACAACACACTGCAACAATGTAACTTTTCAGGATGTTTTGAGGCCAAGTCTGTCCTAATAATTAGGCCAGTGAGCAGTTACAATTTGTCAATGCAGGTAGGCTGGAAAAAATTGGGATGGGTTTATACTGTATTTTGTGGATGGGTAGGATTCAAATGTTGGCCATTTGAGGTTTGGCTTATTCTTAGTGTTCATAGTCATGCCAACAAAACTTTTTGTAAGATTTCAGTGAAAGAATTATTTGAGAACAGGCCACATTCCAGTGCGCAAGATTGTGGGAGTGCCCTCTAACATTTAATTTATAGATATCCATTGGCATAGACATGGTTTCATTTGGACAATTTATTTGTTTACCATTCAAAGCCGGGCAACTCAGATAGTTTATATATACTTTATTTATGTGCTTCACCTCTTTGTGTTTCAATTAGAATAACCGCTTGTCATCACAGCTTGCATGTGTGAGTACAATCGTACATACCAGGACACAGACACATACATACATGTATACACCCGTGCCCTGTCTCTGTACTGACCTGGTGTACTCGAAGGAGTTATCACAGTGGAAGATGTAGAGGCAGGCTGTGGTGAAGGGGAACTCACTACGTCTACCCCACCCACAGCACCTGACAACAACACGGCAAATGTCAAGTCAAGTACAGTGAGATATCTCAAGTACTAGACACATATTTCAGACCTACCATATATCCCCAGGCAATAAGACGGGGTTCTGGTATCACATTGAATCAAACTTGTCAACTCTAACACATTGTGCCCTATAAAATCAAATTAAATGTATTGTAACTTTATAATACACGCACAAGTAAAATTAAGAAAAATCATATATAACATATAGAGAACAAGAGAAGAACATTGTGTAATGTCATACTCTCTTGTAGATAACAGCCACATTATACAGTTAGTTTCCTGCATCTCCTAAATGTCTCCTGGCATCTCTCACCATCTGTACCAAAACCTAAGCTCTACTGGGCAAACTCACTTGCCATATAACTGTAGCCAAAGGGTGATACACACTTATCATCACCTCAAAACACTTATCATCACCTCAAAACACTTATCATCACCTCAAAACTTTCTGAAAGTATAGCTACCTTCTGTAAAAACGTCAGGTTTTCAAAGCAGCATTTCCACCCCAAAACTGTGGCAATCCATTGCAGTGACAACTATTGTACTGTCCTGTTCTTAAGTAATATCACATGTAAACACTCTAGTTTGTTGCACTACTCACCTTGGGTTCCTGAGTATTTAGGTGTGGTAGAAGTACTAATATACCTTTGCTTGATATGATAATAATTATTATAATTGATTAGCATTATTATAATTATTATTCAATCAAATAAACAGGACCATAGTGTTCACTTATGTTACTCGGATTGACAGATAACATAAATTTGTGCTTGAAATGCACATGTATGTCTCATTTTATATGCATTTGGCTAGGATATTTGTGATCACACAGCATTGCATAAGCTATTCCCATTATCCCATGCAGAGGTAATACGACTGCCATTGAATGCTCATACCAAACTGAACACAGGTTTCATGAGGCGTCTCAATATTTAATGTGCCAATAAATCAACCACTGTGGTCTTCCTGTTGCGTTATGTAAAGAGTTTCCATGGCAACTATGTTGTGACATCGCTCTTTCAAATTCAAGCTACTTTAACAGTCGTCCCAGGATATCCCATAGAAACGTAATTGTTGTTTGACTTCTCTGGATAAATGTTGTGTAGCATCGTGTGCAGAAAATGTTACATTTCATCAACAAAGACACATACAAATCTA